>OY740719.1:6148200-7381950 GCA_963513945.1 Hydrotaea diabolus | reverse complement strand
GTTATTAATGGCAGTTTATATGCAATCTCATTTCCAAAGAGTTCCCATGAGGCGGACCGATATTACATCAAGGCTGCTGGAAGGTTGCGTAAAGTGAATTTTGTAATCTACCAAACAATCCTATCACCTATAAAATTTCATCCGGAATGTATTTACTCTTCCTTTATTAAGTCGCACAACATCCAATCCAAAGGAACAAGAGGAAACTTCTCTCAAATCAGTGAGCATGCTTCAATTCGTGTACCCACTAACCGGGACCTTCTCTTTAACGCCGGCACCGAACGGCTAATACTTTTGTATAGAGAAGTTTATACGTGACTTAGATACTCGTATAATTCTTTTACTCGTAAAGTGGCCTGCATTTACGTGATAGAAACCCGCCCAGAAGGTGCATTCATCACAAAGCCTATGAAATCTGGTTAGTGATACGTTGTTAATTTTCCCAATTTATTAGCTGAAGACTTTGTCAGGGACAATCACATATTATGTTCACCCCCTATCAAAGAAGAGGTTCACATAAGGGCAACATTCGACGGAATAGCGGCGGAGTTTTAAAAGAACAGAGAAAGTAGCTCGTTAGATGCCTGAATCACATCAGCTAGTTTGCACTAAATGGAAGAACGAACGCATGCAGCTTATGGGTTAGATGTTAACACTTTACCAAGGAAGAGGTCCACCTAAGGGCAACAAATCGCAGGATCCGACGGAACGGCTGCGGGGATGTAAAAGAACGGAGAAAGGAGCTCATAAGGTGCCTGAATCACATTGTACTATATGGAAGACTCAACGCATGCCTCATTATTGTAACCTCAGAGTACTCCAATTCACAAAATGGAAATAATGATGTCAATACATTTATAAATCACTTAAAAGTTGGCCTTCGGCACAATTCTTATATCAAGTCTGTCACCCAAACAGGGCGCTTATTCAACTTGAACACCTAATTGTTATCTATGTACATCAAGTAGATCCGAGTATAAAATCGTTGAAAAGCCAAAAGTGCAATTGGTTTTATTTTATTAAAAAAATACTTCAAAAGTATAAAGATAATTCGACATTGCCAGTCACAATACGAGTAACAAGACTACCAATGTCAAATAATCTTTATCTCTTGAAGGTTTACAAAAACCAACATTTGTCTTTATATTGCCAAGCTATTGTCTCTATAAGTATATGCAGCCAAGTTGTTGAAAATTTCTTCAGTCCTGCAAGACCATGTCTCATTACTTGCCATTTGTCATTATCATGTGAAGAACTTTTATTCAATTCATATGGAAGTCTTATTTATTTACTTATAATTATAAAACCACAACTTTTAAAACCAACTTGTACTGTGTTTTTTAATTTCAGATTTGTCTCGTTCAGAATTTACCATTTAAATTAGCGTATTGAAGATATGAAAGCCACCTACGAAAAAAATTCCAAATAAACTGAAGGTAGTTTTAAAAACACCATTCAGTCAAAAACATTCTAACAACGAACACATTTTTCAGGCACCTTGATGTTGGTAGAAATGAAGAGTCGAAAGTCTTCGTGACAACATTTCAAAGAATTGTAAGGAATTATTTGTTTCAACATATGTACTCACGTTTTAACTTCAACTTCTTGTTATGAAAACAAAGGGGAACTTTTTTAATATCAGTGAGCTGTGCCGGAATTAACTGTTTACAGTTTTTTAGACCGACGAAAATGGTAGTTTTCGGACTCGCTGCTCGCTTGTAAGCGACCAGGAAATCTTCTAGTTTTCGTTAGTCTGAATAAAGGCTTAAAGTGCTTTACATATCTTTACAGATAAAGCAGTTTGTTGCTTAGCTGAATTTAGAAATCGCGAATAGAAGAAATCGCTTGTAAGAAATAGAAATTGTCAGACGTTCTTCCACGGACGACTACCTGTCGTTCTAGAGTGAGCTATTACAAGATGGCTTGTCACACCATGGAGCCTGCGACCATGTACGTCTTTCGATGGGGTTGCAAGAGTGAAGAAAAATATATCAATCGTCTTTTGTAATAACGTCTATATTATTCTTGGTGACTACGTTGATAAGCACAGTTGTAGCTTATAGCCTGATGATAGGCCAAGGATCCTGACAAGCGTATTTGATGGCATTTTTGATTGAAAAAGTATTGTAGGATTATCTTACCGTAAATGGTTAACGTTTTAGTATTAGGATGACCAATTTGCTATACATACAACTGGATGCTGCTGCTATCTAGAAGATGTGGTCTTACCACGATGATGCTACTTTATTGACTAAGAAGTTTTCCTTTTGCCTGATCTTTCCAAGCAACAAAGTAATGTGAATTTTTTCGAATGGTAAGCATTTTAATACCTAAGTACATTGTCAGCTAATGATATAAACGATTTGTGATTTCCAACAGATGGCAGTGGATGATACACGAAAAATGCAAGATGGCTTTATTTGATGTAAAGTTCCTAGGTCATTAATGTCCGTTAAAAGCGAACACATCGGAGATTTGGGCTTCTGCCGTTGGTGTTTTCTCAAGAGTAAATGATATGCCAACACCACTTAAGATAACGACTACATTTACCTCGGAGACTTCGCTAGTAAGCAAAGTGAAAGGCCAAGGATTCTGACAAGCATATTTGATGGCGGAATTATTGGAAAAGGGTTGTAGGATTTCCTTATCGTAAGTGGTTAATGTTTTAGTATTATGATGAATAATTTGCCATTCACTCAATTGGATGCTGCTGCTATATAGAAGATGAGGTCTTATCACGATGATAATGCTACTTTAATGACTAAGAAGTTCCCCGTTCGTCTGATCTTTCCAAGCATCGAAGTCAATTGGAACTTTTTTAAATGGTAAGCATTTCAATACCCAATT
This sequence comes from Hydrotaea diabolus, assembly GCA_963513945.1. Lineage (NCBI taxonomy): Eukaryota > Metazoa > Arthropoda > Insecta > Diptera > Muscidae > Hydrotaea > Hydrotaea diabolus. The sequence continues at coordinate 7,379,103 of OY740719.1, read as the reverse complement.
AAATTGTATGCTAATGAAATAAACGATTTGTGTTTTCCAACAGATGGCAAATGCATATGAAGTTCCTAGGCCGTAAATGATACACGAAAAATGCAAGATGGCTTTATTTGATGTATAGTTCCTATGTCGCTAATGCCCATTAAAATCGAACGCATCGGAGATTTGGGCTTCTGCCATTGGTTTTTCTCAAGGGTAAATTTTAATGCCAAACCACTGATTAAGCATTTTTTACAAGGATGAGCTATTCAGAAGATACAGAAACAAATCCGCAGAGATATTATAAACATGTAGACCAATAAGTAGATTCTCCAGTTTCCGAACTTTCTCAAAAACCAGGCCTTTACTTGCTACCGCCTATTCTACTGCACGCTTATAAACAGCAAAGTAAAGTTGTTCTTTGACTGTTGTATCATAAAAGCCTTGTAGAATAGGATGGGTCGAAAAACAAAATTTTTTTTATTTCGGAACGCTTTAGTGCGGAAAAGTTGCCTATTGTAAGACTTAGGAAAACGGCATAAAAAAAATTAAAATCGGTTAACATCTTCCGGTCGCGCATCGTACTTAAAGTTAATGAAAAATTGCAAAAATCACGCATTTTTTGTAATTTTTTTAAGATAGTTAAAACTTTGAAAATAAACACGCTTTAGTTTTTATGCTTGTTTTATGGTTTAAATAACCTAAATAAATTAAACTCTGATCAATAATCTAATTTTTTTTCGTTCGCGCAACGTCTTAGAAAAACAGAAATTTACCAATATTTTTCAAAAACACCAGATGCATGTAAATGTGCTATTCTAATTAAATGCTTATGTGAAAAAACAAAGAAAATTCCTGTCCTCGAGTTGAGGTTCATGTTTCTTCAAAGGAATTACAGTTTGGGGAAAATCGGATCTATTGACAAGACAGTTGCAAAAAAGTTAAATGTAAAGGGCAAAGAAGTTCCTAAAATAGGAGAGTGCTCGGAAATTGATGAACAGGAACGCAGTTCTACTGAAGAGTCGGTGTTTGAGGAAGATGAGGAAGATGAATACAAACCAAGTACATCGACTGAAAAGCCTCAATGTCAGATGAGAATTCAACTAACGCAACAGCGCTAATCAGTGATCGATTCGGAGTTTCTGATCGGGCAACAGCTGCCATATCGTCAAGTGTTCTGCAGGACGTTGGGCTGATAACTGACACAGATACTTCATATGTGGTTGATAAGTGTAAAATAAGAACAGAGAAGAATCTTGTACAGATGGATATGAAAAGGCAATTCACACCTCCTGAGAAAAGTTGGGGTCTTTTCTTTGACGGACGAAAAGATTATACTTTGTTCGTAAAAAAATTGAATGCCAAGCAATTTCGCAGGAATGTCAAAGAAGAACACTATTCTCTTCTCCAGGAACCTGGATCAATTTATATTGGACATGTATCTCCTTCCTCGAGTTCATCAAATGATATAAATAAACGTATTATTTCTCGTTTGTCTGAACTATCAATATCACTCGAAAAACTAGAAGTAGTAGGGTGTGATGGAACTATAACCAACACTGGATGGAAGAACGGTATCATCCGCCGACTAGAAAATCATGTAGAACGCCCGCTACAGTGGAGCGTATGCCTCCTGCATTTTAATGAGCTTCCTTTTCGCCACATTTTCCAACATATTGACGGTCAAACTGCAGGGCCTAAATCTTTTAGTGGGCCAATCGGGCAACAGCTCACATGCTGTGAAAAACTCCCTGTGGTCGATTATGAACGCATAGATTGTTCGATTCCTGATATAGACAGGAATTTGTTGAGCAAAGACCAACAGTATTTGTTAGATATTTCAAATGCAATCACCTTGGGATATTGTCCAGAAGACTTAGCTAATCGGGACACTGGCCCTTTGTCCCATTCCAGATGGCTAACTGCGGCCAACCGAGTCCTTAGGTTGTATATAAGTTCATCAGATCCATCCGAAAACTTAAAAGAAATAGTTAGCTTCATCTTAAAATCATACATGCCTGTGTGGTTTGCCATAAAAAAGAGAATGTATCTTACTGACGGACCTAAACATGTCTTTCAAGCAATCCAAACATCACGGTATTTATCCGCCGATTTACTTCAAGTCATCGATCCAGTAATACAACGATCCAGTAATGTTCTGTTGGCAATGCTGGTCGATGAAAAAGGACATATTCGGGAGCTCGGTTACAGAAGGGTCTTGAAGGCAAGACAAACCGTCTTAAAGAACAAGACTGTTAGAAGTTTTGTACCACCAATGATAAACTTTGAAGCTTCCGATTGATATTAAATCACTCATGAATTCTGACAATACGCCCATTAGAGAAATACAAAAGTTTCCCTGTCATACCCAGGCTGTGGAGAGGTGCGTCAAACTTGTGACGGAGGCTTCGAATAAAGTATGTGGGCATGAAGCTAGAGATGGCTTTATCCGAGCAACACTGAAGTCTAGATCGGATATGCCTCATTTCTCCAAAAAATCAGACTTTAAATGCGTAGTAGATATACAAAAGAAAAAGCAAAAAACACAGTAAGCCAAAGTATCCAACTCTATGGAAAATCTTTGTAAATAGTTGTAAATATAATGTAAATACCACACCCAACAATTGGATGGTTGGTTGGGTAGGGTGTGGGTGGAACTCGACGTGCAACCACCTCCACGTGGTGAGTTCTGGGTCGTTTTGTTCTAAAACGAGCGAAGAGTTGCACAGTGAAAATTGAAAAATATTGGTAAATTTCTGTTTTTCTAAGACGTTGCGCGAACGAAAAAAAACTAGATTATTGATCAGAGTTCAATTTATTTAGGTTATTTAAACCATAAAACAAGCATAAAAAACTAAAGCGTGTTTATTTTCAAAGTTTTAACTATCTTAAAAAAATTACAAAAATGCGTGATTTTTGCAATTTTTCATTAACTTTAAGTACGATGCGCGACCGGAAGATGTTAACCGATTTTAATTTTTTTATGCCGTTTTCCTTAGTCTTACAATAGGCAACTTTTCCGCACTAAAGCGTTCCGAAATAAAAAAATTTTGTTTTTCGACCCATCCTATTGTAGAAGTTCCTGCTGATTGTGTACATACGTGACGTTTTATGCTTTAGGTTAGCCCTACTGTCACACTAACCGAAATCATGTTCTGAATGGATGCTGATTATATGCTAACTTGACAAATTAAAGCCCTCAAATGCAGCGTTGTCGACCAATTGCTTGACAATTACAAAATTTCTGACTAATCTCAAGGAAGTACGCCTACACTTCTGTACATACATATTAAGTGCAAATGAACTTTTAGAAGCTGAAGGAAAGTTCTTTTAACACGCCTTCAAATCCGTCGCTCCGTCTCAAATGCAGCGTTGTCGACCAATTGCGGAAAAAAATTCTGACTAATCTCAAGGAAGTACGCCTACACTTCTGAACATACATATTAAGTGCAAATGAACTTTTAGAAGCTGGAGAAAGGTCTTCTAACACGCCTTCAAAAGAGAGGTCTTAAACACCTAAACTTGAAATACCCTCTTTAATCAACATAAAAGGCCCGATTCAAAAAGTTTTCAAACCAAATCCGTCGCTAAAATGATATGTGAACGTGTGCGTATAATCTCAATGTGTATTTGTTAGCCTGTATTTGTATTTTACAACAAAACATGGACCATATACAATTAGTAGTGTGGTGTTTTGGTTGGTATGCTCCATGCTCCACCACTACTACGCTGTATACATCCAAAAAGTGACAGATAGTTGTCATGCAAAATAATCATTTATAAACTGACGGAACCAGCAAAACTTCACAACTTAAAAGCTTTGTTGCTTGGTATCACAATTGGTTTCTTTTTGTTGTTGTTGTTGCTGTCTTGTTGTGAAAGTTGTGCGTGTTTTGTGATTGTCTTAGTTTTATTGTCTGTCGGTTGGACGGTCGTTTGGTCTATCTTTTCAGTTTGCTTGCCTCTAATCGGTTTTGTGGGTTGCAACACATTTCTTTTATTTTGTGGCAATAATGATTTAGATTAAGAAATAAAAACCCATAATGTCTTCGAGAAAACGAAACGAAAAGGAAAGAAGCACTTTCTTAAGAGCGCTTTCATAATTACGGGGTTGGAAGTGATAAATTCTAAAACATTTAAAGCATACTCTGAGGTTGTCCATTAAATTGCAGTGATTTTGGAGACTATGGTGTAAAGAACAAATGTTTACAAATTAAAGTATACTCCAAGGGGACGTGGATAGAGAAGTATACTTTTAGGTCATCAGGGAAGTTTGGATATGTTGATTTTTAAGTTATGAGTACAGCTAACAAACGGTTTTTATTGTAGTGAACATTTTATAGTACATGTTCACCACAATAAAAAAAAATATTTATTTAATCAAATTTTAGGCTTTTTTTAATTGAAATAAATGCTTCTTGATTTTATTCTCTAACCGAAACAAAATATACAATTATCAGCATAAGAAGAAAGGTTTTTTAGACTTTAAAAACTTTAAAAGACCTAAGAAGTGGCCTTACGTCCACAAAATGACACTGTTCTAAATAAATCTTCCTTTCATTGCCCAGTATTGAATGAGTTTATGCTCTTTGAATGTATCTTTTCTATCAATATTATTAAAGTCTTCTGATTAAGATCATACTACGGCCTCTATTGAATTTTGCCAACTCAGTTCAATCTTTGTCCCCTGTTTGTGCATAATATTAAATTATAATTTTTCATTTGCAATAGCAAATTCAAGTAAAACATTATTATAAACATATGCGTTGACAGAGCAGCGTGCTCCAGGCATGAGGAGACGAAGTCTGCGGAGAGGAACCGACACACTTAGCAAAGAAGGAGGTTGCAACATGATTTACAATGTATACAACTGTGGGAAATTGCCAACATAAATGCATTTGGTTGCACACGTCCACATCCAGCATGTGCAGCAAGCAAATTATGGCTGCAAGTGTGGAAACTCCCCAACCATGTTGTTGTACACACCATCACAACACGGGAGTTTATGAACTACAAGCGAACATTTAATTTAATTAACATGATTTTATAAAGCAACAGTAAGAAAAAAATCAACCAAATAAGAAACACAAAGCAAACACTAAAGGCCCCCAGGAACCGCTGATATGAGGGGCTTACAAAGGGACCTAGCCACCCCCTTAACATATGGCGGGGTGGAAACCTCGATATACGGATGCGGATATATGGGTATTCAGAAAATTAGCAAGTGTAGCAGTTGTTGCAGAACAGCAGCAATAAATTGTGCAAATAAGTTGAAGGCGGGCACATGTCTTGTTGCTCGGGGATTTTTTAAGGTCGCAGGTCGATGTGGTGCTTCTGTACTATTGGTACTACTAGTGTTGTTGCAGTTTTTTAGTTGTCGTTCTCTTGTTCAACAAAATTTATTTTTTTTTCTCAGGTGTAAGTATTCGCTATTTAACATTCATACTCTGCTGTCTTTTGTTGATTACTAACGTTTTAATTTTGTTTTCTCTGTTTTTTAGTCGTGTGTGTCATCAAAGGGTGCACTGTGGTTGCAGGAGACGACCACAATGGTGGTAAATATAATAAAAAAATCTATAATTGCCCGCTAAAATCGCTACGCAATTTACCATGCATCAGCTAGACTCGTAAGAAGTCTTGCTTCTTTGTTATGTGGAGGGGAATGAAACTTAAGATGATCTGTGTGGTCTCGTAGTGCAAAAAGAGGACTCGGACAGGCGATAAATACAGATTACAGCTGGTCTAAATCTGCTTCTTAATTGTTTTTCAAACCAAGTGCTTTCGCATCCCATTCAACTTGGTTCTTTTACCGTGGTGTCGGACATAGCTTTCCATTGCAGTACAAAAAATATGCTAGGCTGTTATAAGAATATACTAATGTGGCATCTGCCCGTACCTCTGCAGAAATTTATTGGCCCTAAAAGCATTTAAAAGAGTTTCTTACGACCCCAGCCCAAAGTGGTCCTTGAATCTCCAAAGAAGGTTGCAACTAAAATTATGTTGTGAAGCGGATATTTGCAAAGCAGTTTACCTAAGCAGACATAGCCCACAATTTTTTACAGCTAAATGCAGTCATTAAAGAAGATCATAGTAACATATCGTCCATCATTAGTACTCTCAAGAAAAAGATCAAAGTAGGTGACTCCAATCATAATCGATTGCTATAAAATTGGCGTAAGACCAAGAATATGAAACTTGAAACACAACGGCTTGTGCAGACCTTGTAGTCTCTAGGATGACAAGAACGAGTTCCTAACTTTAGTTAAACTTCAAAAGAAAATATCTCAAATTACACAAGGAATTGCAAGCGAACCTTTATAGAAAATGTATCATTTGCATTTGTACATTTGTAAATGGTTATGTCTGGGTGTACTGATAATGAACCATTTCCAGCTACTAAACGCCAGCTACCAGTCGTTCACACACAATGAAACTTATAATAATATCCTTACTTTTATATAAACGATGGAAGCACTATTATGAGCCCGATTAATGATTCGTAGGGGTTTGCCGAGTCATAGATGCTGGAAGTAAGAGGCCAAGAATAGGAAGAAAAAAACCCAGTAGGTTTTTAAGACCCTGTGGTACGCTCTTTAAAAATTGAACTATATCCTTTCTAAAACACAATTAAATGTATGTTAGTCGACATGAGAAGTCCCCGGTTTCAAAATATGATATTAAGGAATTAAGTTAAGTTCTAGAACCTGTCTTGGCGGAACTCTAGTATGCCACAGTAGCAACAAGAAACCCTATTATAATTAGCTCATGCTTTATAGACTGCAATAAGAGAGATGTAAGAATTCTAGTACCTGTCCTGGTGGGGCTCTAGAGAATGAATGCCACAGTACCAAGAAAATCTAATACATCCTTTTTAAAATATAATTTAAGACATTTTAGAGTTCTGGTATCTTCCAGAAACCAACAGTAATAACTGATGGAACTCTGAACTCTTTTCTTAAATACCATTAATGACTTGGCGGGAATTGACTACAATGCCCCAGTAGCGGACAGTGGAAAAAAATTATTGAAAAACTAATTATTCTGTTAGAAGACGTACTATTCAGATACCCATCTCATCAACGATGACATTGGGATAGTAAACACCACTGATTAGGGATATTTTTTTATTTACTAAGAGTCATTGTGAAACTCTGCGAGGCTAGAAAATCTCACAGCTATGATAAAATAGGTAATTTGGATGGGCTGTGTGAGTAGAAGTATTACAATTATTAAAGCACTTGCTACGTTCGTGTTCTGATTTACATATCCAGGAAAATGTTTCATTGGAAGATTTAGAAAAGATAGTTTCTGGTCTGATAAATATCCCCAACGTGTTAGTATGTCTTAGAAGTAATTTTGTGCTTATAAAGTACATATAATTAATCTTAATTCTATGTCTTTGCAGATTTACAGTTTACTATGGAATCTATCCGTTTAACGTGCGAATGAACAAATAATCATTTAAAAAACAGCATAATGCTGTAAAAAAAAACTGAACCATATATCTGTAGGACTATTGATGATTCTCAAAAAGTCATGTAAGAACTTCTGGAGCCATACTTTAAATATTAGCTGACAGGACTGAATATTGCTTTGCTACATGTGCTGCTTACACTTGTGCATCCTACTTATACTGGAGAGTTAGTAAAAGATCTACTATGGAATCTATCCAGCCAACGTGTGAATGTACCATGTATTTTTCAAGATTCAGTACAAAGCTGTCAAACAAACAGAAGCATATGTCTGTAGGACTATCGACGGTTCCCAAGAAGTCGTGAAGCACATCTGCAGCCATCTTTAAAACCTTAATATTTCTCTACTTCTTGTGCTGCTTACATTTGTGCATCCTACTGGACATTTGATAACAGCCTAAAGTATTTCTCTAAAGGTAGATCAAAAGGTTTAAATGTGACTCTTAATTCTCTCTCTATATATAAGTAGATAAAAAAATGTACTATGGAACCTCTCCAGCCAACGTATGGGATGTACCATGTATCATTCAATAAGCAGGTACAAAACCGCCGAACTAAACAGAACTGAATGACTTGTTACAGTTCGCATAAAGTCGTGCAAGAACTATGGAGCCATCTTTAAAACCTAAGCTGGCAGTGATGAATATTTCTCTACTGCATAAGATGCTTACATTTGTGCATCCTAGTGAAACTGGACAGTTCATAACAGACTAAATTATTGCTTTAAAGGGTTAAAAGTGTCTCTTATTTCTATCTCTTTACAGATAAATAATGTACTATGGAACCTCTCCAGCCATCGTATGGATGTACCATGTATCATTCAATAAGCAGGTACAAACCCGTCGAACTAAGCTGAACCATGCCTCTGTAGGACTTGCAAAGTCGTGTAACAACTCTGGGACCATCCCTAAAACTTAATCTGGCAGTGCGGAATATTTCTCTACTACATAAGCTGCTTACATTTATGAATCCTTTTAAAACTTGAGAGTTAAGAACAGCCTATATTATTGCTTTAAAAAAAGATCAAAAAGTTTACTTGTCTTAAGGCGATTTCTACTTGTGCCGAAGTAAAGAAAACTTATCTTCAAGAAACAATCGCCTGAATATTTGAAATTGAGCGTCCTATAGCAACTGAAAAGTTAAGATGAGACTAAAGTTTAGCTTGAAAGTAAATGAAAAGGTTTAGTTGTCTTGAGGCGACAGCTACTTGTTCTGAAAAAAATTATCTTCAAGAATCAATTGCCTGAGTTCTTGAAAATAAAATGAATAAAATCCAGTGTATCGAAACATCGCAAGAAGCTTATATTGTTGCTGTAGTGGCACATAGTACCGGGGTAACAGTACCTGGCCGAAGAATTACAGCTTCTGGTCGATCCAAGTGGCAAATTATCAAACCAATATGTACAATTCTAAAATTAATTTCAACAGAATAGCCGAAATACTTCCTTTCACTTTAACTGTCTTTTCCAGCCAACGTCAAAGCATGACCGTTTGACTGTTTCAGGTCTTCAACATTATCGGAGGGGTTCAAGTGCCTCGTATAAATACTTTATTTTTTGAATTACATGTTGACGACTTGCAATCTGGAGTTATAACTAAGGTGGACCGTTTGAAAAAAAGTAAACCAAATCTAATAATATTAAAAGAAGTATTTTTCAAACAATCTTCTCATTGTCTCTGTTTGTAGATTTGCAGTAAATTATAACACCAGTTGGCACTTTGGAAACATTGCATTCGGCTTGGACCTAGGCTGCTTGATAAAATAAAGGTTACTCAAAATTCAAATTTGTTTAAATATTAACATATCTACAGTGTTGATATATACTGTTCTAACATTTTTAATACTTTAACAGACGTGCAACCTGTTATCCCTTTAGAAACACTGTGCTCTTTTTGGAGGTGGCCAGCTTATAAAAAAGGTAATCTATGATCCATTTTTTAAAGATTCACTTTTTCTCTAAAATTTTTCAATCTTTTGTTTTTCTTTTTTCAGTGATTTATCAGTGTTAGCCCTTTTAAAGCACTGTGCTCGGTTTTCCAGAGCTGCGCTGTGTTGCATGTAGCACATTTTTTGCTCTGGTAAGTATATCATCTTATTGTTTCTAAACTCGAGTATTGCGTGTCTACAGCAGGGTTTTTTCTTGGCCTAGCCAACGCAGTCAGCCATTCGCCTCCCATAGCATTACAATACAAATGGAAAATATCGTATATAAAACAAAAACAAACAAATCCGAAACAGAAAAAACTTATTTTCATCATAACAACGTGTGTGATTTCAAATGATTTTAATAAGCTTTGCGGCTGGTTTTCCCTTCTCACACTAACCCGGCCGCTTGAGATTCTTTAGGTGGTGTGTCGTCTGTGCCCATCGTCACCTTTTATTTGGTGGGCTTTTCTGCAGTAAAAGTTCCATTCGACTATATTAAACTAGCACGTCATCTAATTGTGAGAAAATTTCAGTTTTTTTCCACACTATCTTTGTTGTTGTTTGAGGCTCTGTTTCACAAGTAGGTACCTCTTTTGGGGTTAACAAAGTGGAGGGTAGGCGGCCAGTCGCCATAGTTAACATTTTGTTAGCGTATGTTCATATAATCACAGGTTTTGGTGTGCATAGCAGCGGTTAGATTTTCCGCTCTTGCCTCAATCCAACTGAGAGGTTCGTGTAGGGGTCAGTGATTCCATGATTAATGGCCGGGTGTGTGAGAATTATAATGGAATGTTTTAAAACTTAATACTTCCTTTTAGTATATCGTTGATGTTGTTTTGTTAACCTTTTCACAATATATCAAAAACGATGTCTTTGGAGAGACGCCAGAAATTTGCTAATGATTAATTAGGTAGCGTACAAGTGGTTAGATGGGGGTTTAAACTCCATATAGGGGAAGTGCTTAGCCTTCGTAAGAAAACTTAACATAATTTTTGCATTAAGCCTTTTAGTTTTTATTGATTCAGGTTAAGAAAATTCTGCTCAGGAAACAATTTCTATATTTTGTATCTATCCTTTGGGAGTTATGGAGGCTTTAAGGAATAATTTTTGTATTATTTAAGATCTATATCAGAAAACAAAACATTTATGCTATAATTTCCTAAGGAAAAGGAAATTATTCTTGTTGTTCATGGCATCCATACACGGAAAGAAGTGTTTCAGATCTTTGAGGATTCCACAAGTGGCTGCGTTCATTTTTTTTAAACTAAATGCAATTTTTTTCGTGGGCCTTCGTGCTGCGATGGATGAGTGTCAATGATGCTACTCTCTGGAGATGCATTGGGACCTGAACTATTATCTGTTGGTTTTGCAAAGACAAAATAAGTCTAAAAAACAAAGCTGCCAAGATGAAAATGTGTTTTTTTGTTGGTGGTCCAAATTCCTTGTACAAAATCAAAAAATGGACAACAGTTATCTTCCATGACCTTAGTGACGTTTACTGGCTCTGCAAGGGCGATCGTCCATGTCTTTTATCACCAGAGACAAAAAATGGTTAATTATTCCATTGTAGTGCTTAATGACTGAAATGGCGTTTCCAGCAGAATTTGTAAAGAGAAAAATAGGTCAATGATGCCACTGTCTCTAAATCAGATCCAATCTTTGGAGATGCATTGGGAACTTAATAATCATCTGCGGGTTTTCCGTACACTAAATGTATCGGTTTTGCTAGATAACAAAGCTGCCAAGATTAAAATGAGCTTCAGAATAGACGATTTTTGAGCAAAATCGTTGTCCATTTCGATGGACAATTTTCTAAGCCGATGAAAAAAATTTTTAAAGCCAATTTGATCTTGTGTAGTGGGTGCTTGATTTTGGCTGAAACTACTTTAGAAATAAATTCAATTCAAATTGTTCCCAATTCATTTAATTTTCCTCAAAGAAGACATGATACTGACTTTCTGTCAAGATTTTGAGCTAAAAAGGAATCCACTAGATGGACCAACCGTTACTCTCTTGGCTAGTACTTCTTTTGCTTATTTTCATTAATGCAAACTTAAATTTCAAGAATTTATCACAATTAAAAAACTTTTTCAAATATTTACTTTCAGCACCACAAAAAAAGAGCAACGAGATCTTAATGACCAAGCTGCAGACGCATATGAGCAAAATGTGTACAATTTCATTAACATAAACATGTCCTTAAAGCTTTCATAAATAATAATTAAAACAGTCTCACATTATACGGCCGGCCATACACGATGATGTGGACGCATAAGAGTGGTGTCTATACCCATCTGCCATCTGTGTTAGTACGGGTGTGTGTGTCGGTGTCCCTTTATGTCAACGTTCATGATGCAAAACACGCTGAAACAAAAGACTAATTTAAACTATTACTAACATAATGGTTTATGTAGGGATACTTGTCTGGTCTTACCATGTATCCATCCATATTTCCATAGCGAACCAAGGACACCTAGTGCTATGGATCTGCTCCGTCCCACTCTTGCTCTTCGGTACATGTAGCCTTAATGACAATGTGTGTGATGATATTATACAAGGGGAAAAAAATATTTGGAAACATTTTTTGCACAACATTTTCATAACCTTGTTAGCAAAAATGTCCATGGATGGTCCACACACACAAAAAATGGCCAAAAACAAAAAAGTGAAATTCATTTTGCCTTAAACGCAAAACCAAATGCTGTGTAGTATGCACCGAACAAAAAACAACAACAGAAAACAGACTCTATTTCGGGGAGGCCAGCACATTTGTGGTGTTGTTGAAGGTTTTTCCTCTATGCCATTCGTTTGTGTTGGTTGCTGGACAAAATGATGATGATGATGATGGTGGCTGGAATGGGCGACTGGGTCGAAGGAGGAGCACATAAAAATGTTAAAAGTTTCCGTACAAGAACCGCCCGGAACAACCATGATGTTGTCAAACAACTTAAATTAAGACAACAACACAAGAGATGAAATGCGAGATAGACCAAAAACGGGTGAAAAAAAACGCAGGGTCCATACCAAAAAACCAGACGTATTTTGCCTTTCTTTTTTCCCTACGAATGTGACCGGAACATTTGAAGTTAACACAAACACCAACTCAAAGATCCTAATGAACAAAGGAAGTAAAAGGGAAAATTATAGTGAGCAGGAAAAAAAAAGACAAAAAGAATTAAGTATATTTTGGTTGAGTCGTTTCTTTTTACTCGCCAGAGCAGATCCTTTTCAAGGAAACTAAAAAAACAACAACGAAAATAAAACTAAAGGAAATAATTATGAACCCACAAAAAGTTAGCCTAAAAAAACACATTCAGTTTTTTGTAGCCCAGCATAAACATTAAATCACCAACGTTATGGATTTATTTAAATCGTAGTGCTCTTGAAAAATCTATATCTATATGCTATATATAAAGTTAAGCCCATAAAGTACTGCTGCCTATGGGGTTGGTCATCATCATCAGCATCATCGCCAGCAGCAGAGTCCAGTGTCATATTGATGACTAATCTTTTTGTTGGCCATTATATGTTTGTCATCGCCATCGCCTTAGCAGCACCTCGCTTAGTAGCACCTCATTTCACCTCTTTTTTTGTCGTTCCCCAACTAAAAATGTTCTGGTTTTTTTTATTGTTTTCCCTATAGAAAAGCAGAAGCACATCATTCGGCCATTTCAAAAGATACAAAAAATATGAATCTCTAGTGAGTGTTTTCTTGCGATTTTTTTATGAATTCGTAAGCAATTTGCTGACGCCATTTAGACTAGGAGTTTATATAGCAACATGTACCAAAATCTATAGAACACGACAACTGCATCAGCAGACGACAGTGATCCGCATCGCACAACCTACAGTAGAGAGCAATGACATCAAATTAATATATAAAATCTAGAGAGAGAGACGCATTGTTCAAAAATATAGGGCATAAGTAGCAATGTTATTTTAATTTGGCCTTAAAACGTGTAACAGTTACCAGACTTATATTTCCAGTCAATCATGACACACCCTGCTTTATAAAAACACATGTTTTATTGTTTTGTATGCTAAAGAATAATTCGACATGAGGAGGAGAATTCGTATAAGGTTCTTCTGAACATAATGGGATAAGTGAAACTATTTGTATGTCAACTCATCAAGCTAAAAAAACGTGTTAAAGTTACCAGACATATATTTTCAACAAAAAATCAATTATGACACATCCTGCTATATAAGAACATTTGTTAATTGTTTTGTGTACTAAAAAATAGTTAGACATAAGGAGGCCTCCTAGGCAGATTCGAATAAGGTTCATCTACTCATAATGGGATAAGTGAAACTATTTATAAATCAACTCAAACTGATAGTTCAAGAAAATTCAACGCACAGAAAAAGCTATGACATATGCTTAATGTATGAAATATATCTGAATGGATTCATCGAATTTATTATTATTTTTATCTTATCTTTTTTAATACCTTACAGACCCCGCTCATTAAGAGATCTAAATGGGTTCCTGAGTTTATGTCTGTAGCTCCAGATGGCAAAACGTTGTCTTAATTATTCAAAACAAAACCTTAAGGTAAGAAAACATTTTTGATAGGGCTTATGTGTATAATCTGTCATTACATTTTTTACATTTCAGTTTCGGAAACTAACACTTTTGAATAAAATTCTTAGAACAGATATTGGTTCAATGTTAAAAACCTGACAACACAAGGAGGACGTTGTCATGGAAGACGTACATTTTTCTAATTCAAATAGCCTACAGCGTGTTCAGACTTCCACCGTTTTTCAATCGCCGATTAAGCTCCTGTCATCATCTTCTGTGAAATCATTACCTTCTATCGTTTGTCAAGCGCCTGTCATCATCCACTGGTCAGTCATTACCTTTGCCTAAATGCAAATACATATTTGACAGTCATCCAGGAAAATAAAAAAAAAACTGATAAACTAACAAGAAAATAATAAAACTCTCAAGACAATTGATCTGGATAACCGAATTTAAGATGAACTTGGCACAAATTCGTCTATATAGAAACGATTGAAAGTGGTCAAGACAACATGAATTTTTTGGAAAAACCCGGATGAAAATAATCTAGCTTTGGTACTGAAAAAGAAATTCTACGGTCTCGTAAGAAACTCAATGGTGTCCTAACTACGTAGACTCCCAACCCTAAAGGCGTCTATATTTTAAACTTGATGAGTGGACTGGAAAAAATGCGAGGCTTACAAAAGGAACATCAAAACGATGGAAGCCGTATATTTTTCAAATATAATGAACTAATTTGAAAATATGTGAGACTTTTAAAGAGAATGCCGAAGCGATAAGACACATTCTCAAACAGAGAGACTTTAGTGCCTTTAATATGATGTCGTACCATTAAGCATAAGGAAGGAGAACACGCTTAAAAATACGAGCTGTACCCAACAAAGTCTCATACTCACTGAATGAACATATTGTGTAAGGGCGGTTTTTAGGTTTCTAAAAAAAGCATCTACCTACATAACCCTCAAGATTTATCTGCTACTCGTAAAGTTGCCGACTTCTAGCATTTGAAAAGAACATAACCTGTTTGATAAACTAATTCCAAATTGTGAAAATTTCAGAGTGTTTGATTCGATAAACTTAAAAAGTTCTTGAACAACACGGAATAAATCGACTACTTCTACCAAATAAGGAGATAGTATAACGATCCCCCGACAGCCGGTTTCATGCACCGAATCCAATCGAAACGGAATTCTTCGGCCAAGAGCTGCCACGCCGGCAATATGTGCCGCTACAACAACAAGAGTATAACGAAGTGCTTAGGCATAGTTCGTACAGAACGACCATCATTAAGAGTTTAACCTAAACTAAATCAACGGACTCTAAAACCGAAACATTACTTAAAACCGTATAGAAATATATGTGGGCAGCATACTTGGTTTGCTTCAGATTCTAGTTTTCCGTTGGACTTTTTAAGAGATGCCAAAAAGTCGTTACCTCTCAAATGTCTAATGGACGAAAGTTTTCGCAGAAGATCTGTTTCGGAAAGCGATCTTTAGTCAAAATCGCAAGTATAAATAATTTTATAAAAATAACTTAAATTTGTTCTGCTTGTTTTATCTATAAAGGATATAATAGAAATATACATACTTTAGTTGGTGCAAAGATGCTTTGGAGGACCAGAACAAGTTATGGGGTATGGATGGAGAATATCCCCTCTGAACTCTGACTTTCATTTAAGAATGTTAACTTACAACACAAATGTGATTGTTTACTGGAACCACAACAATTTCGGACAAAAATTTCTACCAAAATTGCTCGCCCCAAAGAGCTGGCCAAGTGACATACCTATACTTATACAATTATTCAGGTACTATATCGTATGAAAATCATTAGTGCTAATTTACCAAATATATATTTTTACTACAACTTATCTATATTCTAGTTTAGAACCACGTTGGTGACTAAGACTATAAATGGCTTTTATCAACAGCTATGGAATAATAATACTCGAAGGGGAATTGACGACCACATGCTTGTCGGAGAATACACGTTTAACTCCGCCTGTGGATTGCCTACAGTGAGTATACCATGGCCGCCTACAAGAAACCTTGAAGAACCTGTAACAAATAGAGAACAACAATTGCAGGGCTGGAACCAAAATTGTAAAGGCGGGTAACTGTGATTCACTCTTTAGCATTTCCATTCTTAACATGTAAATGGGTATATACAGTGTAGAGCAAATACTGTAAATAATGTACTTGTTCCGTCATCGCTCACCTTTGACGGTAACGGCGGCTCCTTGCTCATTTTCGAAGAAAATGGCCCAACTATCCCGCCAGCCCAAAATCGACACGAAACAGTGACTCGTTGTGGATGCAATAGTCACGTGTGGGTTCTCTGATGCCCATATGCGGCAAATGTGCTTATGGACATAGCCACCAAGATGAAAATTAGCTTTATACAAAAACACGATTGTTTGGAAACATATTTTCATCTGCAAAACAATTTTGTTGCCCATTGGGCGGAAAAGCAGCACATTACCTGTATTTGTATTTTCAATTTAAAACTAAAATGTGCAATTTTTACGCATCGCAAAATATTTCCCTTTGAGTCCAATTGAGGATCTAATAGGATTCTATCCTTTGCCAGTGAGCTGCGAAGCATATAGTTTGTAACTTACTGGTTGGACCCTTAGTTTAGTTTACCGCAAAATGTTTGTGCATTTGGACAGAAACAAGAGACATTAATAAGACAGAGGGATGACTAATTTTTTTCAAAATATCGCTCGTTGTCCAACCACTGTGCCTCACTACTGGCTACCGACTGGGTGCAGTGACAACATGAGCCGACAACCCGGCCACGACCACTTAAAAAATGTGGCACCCACACGCGCACACACTTAATGGCCGCTGGTGCACTTGTCCGTTCGTTGCTCACTTGTTTTATGTTCACACTCACACAGACACACTTAAATATAGTGTGATAGTCCTGCGATGCAGTTGCTATATTTAAATTCTCTTTTCTCATTTCATGAGCAACAATATTTGCCATAAATGTATGTCATAAAACCATGGTGGCCCAGCGGACCGATGGAAAGCGAGAGAGAGAGGGAGCGACAGTGTGCGGGGGATATGGGATCTTCAAAGTGATGCTATATTTTTATTTTCATTTTTATTTCCCGCTATTCATTTCATCAATCAGTTCCGAGTTTTTTTTATATCATCCCGCAGCGATTTTATTTTTTTAGCTGCAGCTACAGTCGAGTTGTTCCTCGTTTCTAAGTAGCCCACCATTGCTTTTGGGTTGTTACAGTTAAAGTCTCGGGTGTTCATACTCCTACCCATTATTGTTTTGGCACCAGGGTATATTCACGAAAGGAGAGTGCCAGAACTCGAGTGGAGCGCAGTGTGGGAGATACCACTCGTATAAAACATAAAAAAAAATGAATGCGTGTGGCGCCATAAGCATTATACTAAGGCGTTTTATGGTGTTGTCGGTGGTGTAGTCGTTTTTCTTTTATTTTTTATTTTGTCTCGCTGCCACACGAAGTGTAAATGACAGATCTCGTTGGGTTGTGTGTGCTTTTTTATACTGGGTTTTTTTTGGTGTTGTTCCACCCGAAATTGTTTAATATTGCCTCTCGGTGCAAAAATGTAATGGATATTTAAGTGTAGTTGGCAAATTCAGCTACATCGCTTAAATTTTTAATATTTTTCTTTAAATGGGCGGGTAATAAAATGCAATATATTCCAAAGTAAATGTCTTATTTACGGGGCGAGTGGTAAAGAATTTAAACAGCCCTGACTTTTGGGCAGAGACAACAGACTTGTTTGTGCAAGAACGTATTTTTAAAATTATTTAAATTTTTATAATTGCCGTAGGAGAACAATATTGTGCACAGCTCTCTGGTTTAACTCAGTTTGTTTCTTTCTGGAATGTCGACAAATTTACCTACATACGAGTATATGTTCATCACACTGAGCAAAGAGACTTTCATATGTGACCAACTGTGACCATTTCTGATGTCATCTTCGGATTTCTGTCTGTGATGGAGAACTTTTTATGTATGCCAGTTTGGCCGATTGGACAGTTGACCACACTATACCTACAGATCAAATTCGTTTTTCGCTCGTACACTTAGTATTTGGAATCGACTTTCGGCAAATGTATTTCCCACTAATTGCGACATCCAGAAGTTCAAGACAAGTGTCAACAGACATTACTCCCTCTTTCCCCCCTCCGATCCTTTACTTTCCACTCGCCAACGCAATGCACCGCATGTATAGGGGGCATCCCCTGAGTGTTGGTCATATAAAAAAAGTACCAAATCGGCTATAGTAGCGCACATTTCCTTCCCATCGTACCACGGCCGGAAATAGCTGAATTTCCCATTGTGCAAATATTTTAAGATACCTCAGAGTCTTCTTAGAACAGGCATACATTAACAGTATGGTGATATCATCAACAGTCAAAAAACGTTTAAAACTTTATGAGGAGAACCCCACATAGAAAAGGCTAGGAAGTTCATTGACCTAAGCAAGTAAAAACTGAGCATTCTGATTACTCTCCTTTCAGGAATCACCCGTTTCGCATTGGCAGGGTATCCTCAAATCTGTGCGAAACCTGTTTAGAGGAAACCGAAATCCTGTAGAACTTCGTATGAGGAGAACCCACTTAGGAATGACTAGGATGTTTATTGACCTGAGCAAGTTACAACTGACAATTCCCCTTCCAGAAATCATCCGTTTCGCATCGGCAGTGTATCCTCAAATCTGTTAAGAGGAAACCGAGATCCTGTAGTATCATTGCCCAGTGTTTTCAGGAGCGTGAATGTCTACTACAGTAGGTAAGGGACCTGGAGAACTTCGTATGAGGAAAACCCCACGTAAAAATGACTAGGAAGTTCTTTGACCTGAGCAAGTTACAACTGACCATTCTGATAACTTCCCTCTTATGAAACATCGAAAAATCGAAATTCTGTGGCATCACTGCCAAGCGATTTCTAGAGCGAGAATGACGCACATACAGGGGGCATTTAAGGTCATTTGAGGGATGTAAGGGACCTAAAGAACTTTGTAATTGTGAAAGACTTTCTAAAATAATCTGCTTTACTACTTCCAGACATACTCTTAATTAGGTTGCGCCTTACTGGATGGAGCGGGTAACCGCCCTCCCTTCTTTATACCAGCCAGTTTAAAACAAAATAGCAATCGGACATTGATTTTCATGTCTGCACACTTCTTTTATCGCGATTTCGGGTTCGCGACGACCTATATCGAAAAGATTCGCAGCAATTTTAATTAAAACTTCTAAAATTATTATAATTTTGGAGACGGCATTAAACTGCAGGTTCTGGACAGCGAGCTATGAAACTATATTGTACACATCTCATTGATTTTATTTCCCCAACTCTTCCTTCAAGGATCGTGTTCGTATTTGTATCTAAATTCTTGAGTGCATTTGTTAATGAAATTCTCTATAGTATTGAAAAATTAAATGTATTCTCTAGAATAAGTTCGCGTGCCATAACGACCACGGACATAATGTCCTTTGCCAGTATGCCACTTAAAATGTGTCATAATGTTACTAAGACCGCGCAGACAAATTCGTAGAATCGTTTCAAATGTTTGCATTATTTGTTGTTTTTTTTATTTTGGGGTATGAAATTCAGTTTCTCACTACTTCATACATTTTCAAACCGTGACAGTGGTCATTTCAAAAGGGGCTTACAGTCCGTGTATTTATTTACGTCCGACTGAAGTTCGGCCTGGCAGAAAGTTACTTTTCATTAGGCTAAACATGGTATCGAACCAGGATTTAAAACCACATTTTGTAGTTTTTGAGTGATATAGAGAGAGGTGACATTTATTGTTGGGCCTTAAACCTAACAAAGTGCACTTTGTCTATATCGCAATACTCCAATCCGAAAAAAAATTATAATTTTGATTCTGAGAACTCTTTTAAAATTTGTCTGCGTTCATGAACGTTGTGACACCTCTTTCATGGTAATAGTAACACTTTTAAAAGCGTCATAATGCCAATGTACTATAAGACACTTTCTCGGTATCAGTCTGTCCATAGAAGTAGTAATAAATGTGGCAATAAGTCAACGTGTTAGCGTCAATTACAGATACTTGAAGGTAATTTGTCCGAGTCTCTACCCTTAACATACTTTCCATAACATCCCAGTGAAAAAACAAAACTAGGAACTTCTCTTGGATCGATCAGCTGTACAAGATATTCCCAGATAGTGACGAGAGCTGAGAAAAAACATGCGTGGGAATTACCGGCTATAAATTAAAATGAGTAGGAAGCGTGACCTCTAGAATGTCGGTCAGTAAAATAACATTCTTTAAACCTCAAATTTTCAAGGTACCAAGTTAAATTTTTTTTTTTTAATTTATGAGTATTTTAAAGGAACCGGAAGATGACTTCAGATTATCGATTGTTCGGGCTGCACTCTTTATAGCGGTATGCGATAAAAATCTATCGAAATCGTTGTGCTGTCAATTTGAGATTTCAAGCGAATATTTCTTAAAAATACTTATAGTGCGCATAAAAAAACCAACCTTTTTTATAACCTCCACTGAAGGGTGCACGTTATCTTAAATTTGTCATTCCGTTTGTAACACTACGAAATATTGGTCGGAGATCCCATAAAGTGTAGTGTCTGCTGAAAGCACAATAGCGATTAAACGAATTAACCTATTATCCTTAAATTGTGCATGATGATGGTTTATGGTCATAAGCTGTTTGGTTGGGCTGGTAAATGGATGAAATTGGGCCAGGGGGAAACCAGTGTCCCTTTAAGGGACTAAAGGCACCGCAAATATTGTTCAGAGAGCCCATTAAGTAAAGTGTCTGTTGAAAGTACAATAGCGGTCAAACGAACCAACCTAGAATCCCTAAAATTTTCATAATGATGGCTCATGGTCATAAGCGGTTTGGCATTGAAAATGGGCGAAATCGGCCCAGGGGAAAAAAGTTTCCCTTAAAGAACTACAGATACCTCGGTAGTACACTTTTTTGAGTATTTCCTTAATAAATCATTATTTTTGTTGGACAATGGTTAAAAAGGGGTCCTGTTAGTTGGGACGCACTTAATACCACAAAAACGAGCATGTCTGCTGAATGTTTTGGGTTATGTGGCCCAAAAAAGCCCCGCCTGGTCAAAACGGGCCATCAATGGTCAATATGGACATATGGGTACACAAATAAAAAAAGAAATTGGTACAAGTCCAAATATAAATACATTTTTTGCTGATCTAAGAAACGGACGTAGGCCCATGCGTAACATTTCTTGCGCTTAAGTAGCTATGGGACAATAGTGGGTATATGTGACGCGCAAAATAGAAAGGGACCTAAGGGTAAAAACCAGTTTTGTTCAGGAGAGCCATTTTAAAGATTTAAATACGTGTATCTTTGGTGTACCATCACTTTCATAAAACGCGCATATCTCTGGGAGGGAACACTTTTGGGGCATGGGATCGGTCTCATTCGATGCTCAGATGTTGTCCAGATCAAAAAAAAGAGTGAAAATTGATGTTTTTACCCTTAGGTCCCTTTCTCTATACTCTGTGACATATAAGGTTTCGACGAACTTAACGATGTTTCTGCTTGTTACGCATTTATATTTAGTCAATCAAAAAAAAATCAAACGAATCACGATTTATTCAAAGTTTGAGTACCAACTCGAAATCTTTTTAAGTCGGTCGGTTTCCGTCAAGGTTAGAAGAAGTAGGGCAATACCACAAAACTATATTTGTATAAGGAATTTTTGAGTTGTTTCCTTAACATGCGCTAAATTCAATAATTGTTCCAAAATTTTTGCTTCATAATTCTGCTTAATAATCCATTTTATATATAACTTTAAAATATTTCTTATCGATAAAGATTAGTATTAATCTAGACACAAAGACATACCATTAAAGTCTACCCTACAGCCTAAATATGCAACTTAAATTTATTGAATTCTGGGAACCTAACACTTCTCTTCGTTAACTCCTACGGCCATTAGCCTAGTTTTATTAGAGCTATTTGACCTGAACCTCCCCTTCATTTCTTCGGAAAAATCCTATCTATTTTCTTGCCTTCAGACGCTAGCAGAATAGCTACTGAAGGAGTAGGGGCAACTAATTTATTTGTGTGCTCAAGAAAATTTATTTGTTGGAAATGTGAAAATGGTTTGTATGCGCTCGTGTACTTACCCACTGCCTGAACATTTGTATATCCTTGTAAGCTATAAATTAACAATGTAAATCCGATTAGTATACCACGCTGATGTCGTAGCAACATGTTGCTGCCGTTGTGCTGATTGTGTTGTTGTTGTTGCTATTATTGCTCCTCCCGGTGCTAGATGTTGATGCCGTTGTCGTGATACAACAGCAACAACGTCACGTGCTGTAGAGTGTGGGCCTAAATCTTAAGGCAACTGCTGCTGCTGCTGTTAAATGTTGGTAATTTCACAGTCGATGTCTGTCGTTCGTCCTGGCGTGTCTCCCAGTTTTGGCAATAATAACTGTTAAGCAACGTTTAAACGCTCATATGGGTGTACGAAGGAGTAGCAGGAGTGGTGTGAGTGTATTGTTGATTGCTGGCTGGATTCCGGATTGTTGTTGGTTGCTGTGTGTGCGCCTGGTTGTGTGTGAGAGAGTGTGTGTGAAAGTGCATGGAAATTGCATCGATTCGTTTTATAAAAATGTCATCGAGTTGCTGCTGTGTGCTTCCGTTTCCTGGCTAGCTGTGGGGCTGCCTGAGCGCCTTAAGACGGCGGCAGCGGCTCCTTAAGACGACGGGGCTTATCTTAATGTGCTCTGTTGTAATGATGGCTGAAGTTGTTATTGTTTCGTCGTTTGCCGTTTCCAATTTGGAGTTTAGTTTATTGCTATTTTTTGGTGTGGGCCACCCAGATTATCAGCACGATTTCGATTTCTTTGTTAAAGCTGCAATTTCAATTGTTCTTTTTCTATGTGTGTGTGTCGTCGTTGGCTCCTGCTCTTGCTGGAGTTGTAGTAGTCTTCTGGCTCTGATTGTAATATTTGCCAATTTCATATACATTTAGTTTTATTTGATTTCAAATAATACTTTCTTTCGTACAATGGCTTATACATCTGTATTGTAGTTGATGATTTTTATTTAAAGATTATTTGCTTTTATGTGTGGGCGAAGGCAGACATAAATTTCATGCATCATCCTTCGATCCTCTTGTATGCGGCAACAATTTTTTATTTGGTTTAATTCCCTTCCTTTCGTTTTTATTGCAGCAACTTTCTTTCAGTGCGATTTATGTTGTGATTTTATGAGAATTTCAAAATTTCCTTTAGCAAATTTTTATAACTTAATTTACATATCTTTGGTAGTTATGGACTTATTTCCTTTTTATTTTTCTCTTTCTTCCGTTTGTTACTTTAACAAAATTCTGTAATGAAAGGGAAAGATTGCAGTTAGTAAAATTTTCTAATGGAATAGTTAGTATGTGCCCCATACATAGTTATGGAGAAAATTGAATAATGGTTTTTGTTGTGCAAAACTCTTGGCATTATTGTCTTATGATTTATGCAAGTCTAAATGTACTCCTCAATTATTTCATATTCCTTTCAAATATTTTTGCAAGTAGTGTCCAAACAACAATTATTATTTGAATTTATTCAAATGGAAAACGAATTGAAAATTGTTGAGTTAGATAATAAACAAAGGCAATTGATATACAGATCTATTTGAAAAATGGTTATAAGTGTAATTATTTTCATTTGAAGGTTTTTGAAGATTTATTTTTAAATTTTTGAAAATATAAGTACATTTTGCTTCATTCGGATATTTTTCAACCGGATTTTAAGTGAGAACTTTCAAATAAATTGTTAGAGATATTTCCACAATAGGCTTTAGAAGTGTTCTAGTTGACCAGCTAAACTCGTTGGCAAAGGGACTTATCATAGACAACCAATCACTCGACCTAAGATGGCAGCTTTGTATAAGACCGGAGGTAACGATTCCGTGTGTTTTTGCTGATTATCGACGTTATAGCTTTAACCAGGGTGGGCCATGGCACTGGGATCAATTTATAGAATGGCATATATGACATTATTTTCTCTTCATAAAAGGTCGACGTCTATATAACAGCTCCGCTGATCATTGGATCTCGGAAGCTTGTTGCGATACAACGCAATTTTGGAACGAATCTCTTCAAACGTGACCAAGGGCTACTCCCATTTTTATTTCCATTCAACATGGTAGTGTTCGCCTGTAAGCTAGTCTGCACAATTTGATAGAAGGAAATCATGTTTAATGATTGGAAACGCAGAATAAACAGTCATTACGAGTCACTGGATTTTGGGTAAACATGCTGGGCACGTGATGAGAATCGCAAGACTTGAATCGTGCGACTTGTTTGACCACATCCACCTTATATTCGAAAAATTGTATACCGATTATTCTAAAAATTTTAGTCTCAGTCTGGATTTTGACCATTACCGATATTAATAAAACTAGGCATACATATTATCCTATAATGCCTGTAATATGACGCCTAATTTGTGTTCAAATTCGACTTGGTTCAAATCTAACAGCATCTCCATGTAAGCCTAGACGAGCTGTTTTCAGAAAAATTAGCTGTATTATGTGTCAAATATATTGGGAATGCGACATCAGAAATTAACAAACGAGGTGTCTTCCTCTGGCTTCCTCTATGAGATAGTGTAAACGGATATTTTGTTTTTGCAGGATATAGCAATCTTAATTATATAATTATATTTCGAAAAAAGATTTCTTCCTTAAATTTTTTTAGAAAATTGTTTGTAATTTTGTCTACTAATTTGGGTTCGGCATGGCTTCCATGGCCACATTCCTTAACAAATTGACTGATTTTGTCCCCTGAATATCGGGAACAGCTTACTGTTTTAGGGGACAAGTTCCTGACGTTTTTAATACTAGTATTTTCATCGTAAATTAAAAAAAAATAATTTTTATTTGAGAATTTTGATTTTAAATTCAGAAGATTACAGTTGTAATGTGGATTTTCCAATAAAAAATCAAAATAAATATCAAATTGTTAACATTAGAAATCTTGTTAAGAATATATATTTTAAATTGGCAAAATTCCAATATAAAATGAATGTTTTTAATTGAAATTAAACATTTCTACTTTTAAAGGCGAAAATTACCAACTACACAATTTAGAATTTCCAATTTAAATTGAGAAAACTTCCCTTAAAACTGAGCATTACCATCTGAAATTCAGAACATTTCAATTGTATTTGAGAATTTCCATTTGAAATTGAGAATATGTCAATTGTTGTGTGGAATTTCGATTAAAAATTCTGAATTTCTTTAACAAATTGAGAAAATTAGCATTAAAATTGAGAATTGTTGTTTCAAACTAAGAAAATATTACAGTGAAGAACTTTCATTTTAACTTGTGAAAATTTTAATACTAATTGCAAGTTTTCAGTTTCAATTGAGAATTTCTTTTTTAAATTGGGGAAATTAAAATTAAAAATGTGTATTTTTACTTGAAATTAAAAAAAAATAAAAATTTCTAGTTTAAATTGAGAAAATGACCAACTACACAATTAAAAGTTTACATTAAAAATGAAGAAAATATCAACCAAAACTGAGTATTGAGAAAATTACCAACTACACAATTCAGAATCTCCATTTGAAATTAAGAAAATTTTCATTTGGATTTGAGAATTTCCATTTAAAATTGAGAAAGTTTCAATAGAGTTGTGGAATTTCCATTAAAAATTCAGAATTTCTTTAACAAATTGAGAAAATTAAGATAAAAATTTAGAATTTTTTATTTCAAACTGAGAAATATTACTGTGGAGAACTTTCATTTTAACTTTTGAGAATTATATGTAATAATAACTGGAAATATTCATTTGCAGTTGAAATTTCTTTTTTTGACTTGGAAAATTAAAATTTAAAATGAATTTTTTAACTTGAAATTAAAAATTTCTCGTAGAAATTGTCATTTGCAATTGGAAACTTTTCATATTAAAAAAATTCCTATTAAAAATTAATATTTTTTACTTAAATTTAACATGTCTACTTTAAAGTGTGAAAATTACCAACTAGACAATTCAGAATTTACATTTTAAATTGAGAAAATTTCATTTAAAACTTAAAATTTTCATTTAAAATTGAGAAAATTTTAATTGAATTTGGGAATTTTTATTTAAAATTAAAAAAAAATCAATTGCTTTGTGGAATTTCTATTAAAAATTCAGAATTTCTTTATCAAATTGAGAATTTGTATTTCAAATTGAGATATCATTACTGTGCAGAACTTTTTTTTAATTTGTGGGAATTCTAATAGTTATTGGGAAAGTCAATTTAAAATTGTGAACTTTTTCAAAAAGAGCTAATTGCAATTTAAAATTGAAATTTTTAATTGAAATAAAAAATACTATTTTAAATTGAGAAAATTACTAATCAAAATTTACAATTTAATTAAGAATTCATTTTTTCAAGTTGAAAATATTGCAATTTTAAATAAAATAAAAAAACTTATTCTTTCTGAATGGAGATAGTGAAATTAATGGTTATTTCAATCAGATATTTTTCCTAAATCTCAGTACAGTGTAAGTAAACATGTTGTCGGCTCAAATATTTTTTATTTAAGTAACAGGTGCTGAAACTTTTCTTATACTGCAAGAACACATTCTGTTGCGCTCACCAAATGCGGAGCGCTTTGGTTGTATAAAGGGGTCAATGTCAAAGCGGGATATCCTACATTTGATTTTTAAGTGACACGAAGATATTCGAGGACTATCCATTATATTTAAAAGTCAGCTAATTTGTAACTTTAAAACAAGTTTAATTTTTTTAACATTAGCCTTTTCCATCAATACTTTTTCAGGGGGAAAGAAGTGATTTAAACCACGAAAACATAAGTGTAGAATAGTCCATAACGTATGAAAACGGAAATTGTTCGCCTGTAATCGAAGGTCGTCTTGTCTTGAAGAAGAGGATGACTAAAAGGAGAATTTAGCGCAAAAAAACAACAAATTTTGGCGACTTAAAAAAAAACAAAATTCATCAATTTTTAATGAACATATTACAGAAAAGTGGTTGAATATTAGAATAAAACTAAAAAGTATTAACTGTTGGAACCGTTTCTAAGGTAACCAGTCAAAAAATAAGCGGTTCTGTATATTCGGTTCTGTTGTACTACTCCCGATGACAGGCATTGTTTACCCAGGACATGTTTTATTTGTCAGTTTTAAGATTAACCAAGGACAAGTTACAAAACCAGATAACAGAATTAAGTACACGATTTTACAGCCGCACCTTTAGTCACAACAACTGCAATTGCTACATTTCAAATCACAAAATGGGTAATCATTTATTATTCCATCGTTTTTAGTAGATTCCAAAGCCGTTTCCATTTAGTTTCAATCTCCAAAGCAAGGTTAATTTATTCCTTAGCTCACCACGCCTTTTCTTGTGAAAAAAATCAGTGTAATTGATTGATTTGTATGCAAAGCAATTTATTTCAATTTAAATCCCATTAAGTTACGTTACAAACTTGTTGCCCTACTTTTTCTTCGTTGGACTCTCTCTTAAACTACGATAACAATTCAATTACGTTCACGATTTGGAATATTGAATATTGGGCCTATGATGAAAATAAAATTTTATTTTCCATTCAAGGAAAAAGAGAGAAGGAACCAATCAGCCATGAAAATATTATCTTTAAATAATGTGTACGTAATTGTAGCATATTTTTAGGCTCCATTGGCCATGGTCTAATAGTCCCTTACATCCGACCCAGAAAAGGACGAGCCGACAGAATGAGGAGAACAAAGCAAAACAACAAAAACTTTGTTCCATCATGACCATCACCAGAAAATGTTGCTGTATTATCAAACTCCTGGCGCGTTTGCTCTTCCTTTTGTTGTTGTCGTATACAAATTAGTAGCAAATTTTATATGTTTGACCAAAATTTTATTATAACAAATTCACTTGAAGCTATAGAAAGCAAAACAAAAACGACACAAAAAATCATCCTGAAGACCGACGAAAACAAAAGCCATATTCATGCATTCATAGTTGTCCGCTCGCTCGTCATAATACAGCTTTTGATTTGGTCGGTTGTAGAGGGGGTGGATGGGGCAGTAGGCGGCCGTGGACAACGACGAATGCTTGTCATTGATGGCCCCGGCAGCAAGTGGCAGACAACGAAACAGATGAATCCAGCAGAAGCAGGGCATACACATACATATAAATAACATGTTTATGAAACTTTCTTCCCATGTAAAGCCATACATGATGATACTGAGCTGCAGGGTGGTATAGTTTGGGCAAACCCCCTAGAAAATGAGATGAATATGTTGCCATATCGAAAAGCAGCCACACGAATGACGACCAACTTCTTTTTTTCTTGCTCTTGTTTCTGCTTGATTCCTTATTTAACGTTTTCATTTCAAGTTTTTGTTATTCTTGTTGGCTTTCATATCTGCCAACGGTGTATAGAAAAATGACAATGAATGAATGGCAGAGATGTAAAGATATTTCATTAAGGTTGTTTGTTTGTTTGCGTTTTTTTCGAAGAAGTGTGCAAATAGAATTTTCAGCTTTTCCTATATCTTGTTTGCTTCACGTTGCAAAAGAATCACACAATGGAAGGAAATGAACGTGAACGAATGACAGGGGGTCTTCAATCGTGATGAAACATCATCATCGACACAGCTTAGCTTTTTATACCATCACCACTGTAGGACCTTCGGTTAGACGTCTGACAGAGAACCATAAATGTTGATCTTTCGTCCAGGTTCAACTGGTTTTAATTGCGTACATGTCAATCTTAAAGATTATTCTATGGCAAGGGAGATATGCTCATTCGCTGTCTGCAACGTTATATGAAAGACGAATGACCGCTCTCTTTATAACCCATTTTCCAGTCGAATTATTTCGGCTCATTGATTTTTCTTTTTAAAGGCCCATTTAGTCTCGACGGTTGACGGTAGATTCTGCAACCTGCAGAAGTCTACCGTCGTCAGAGGGAGACTTCTGCAGAGATAACTACAGTTTGACGGTTGACGACGGTAGACTTCTGCAGGTTGCAGAATCTACCGTCAACCGTCGAGACTAAATGGGCCTTTAATGGGCGGTTGACTAAATGGGCCTTAAAGGCCCATTTAGTCTCGACGGTTGACGGTAGACAATCAGCTATTTCAGTTGGGGGTTGCATTTTGCATGTGTTAGAGGGAGATAACTACAGTTTGACGGTTGACGACGGTAGACTTCTGCAGGTTGCAGAATCTACCGTCAACCGTCGAGACTAAATGGGCCTTAATGCAACCCTCAACTGAAATAGCTGATTGCCTACCGTCAACCGTCAAGACTAAATGGACCTTAACACGACCACCTGACTTCAACTTGTTTCTGGTGTCGTGTATGTTCAGTGTACACCAACCACTCCAAGTGAAGTTTCGCAAAAATTTATAATTTTTGCAAAGTAGTTCAGAGTTTGAAGCCAATGCTGTCCATTGTCCTTCAGATTCTAAGGCCGTCTCATTCTTTTCGTACGTCATGTAATTTATTGAATGTGTATGTTCAATTGGAGTCCAAGTCTCATTGTAATGTTTATGTTCATTAAATTTTCACGGGTATATCCCAGCCACACCAATATGTTTCTTCCATTTAGCTTTAAAATCAGCTCAACCAACCAAAACAATGGCCTTTTACAGATGTATATTACATACCGCTTACAAAGTACTTTTCGCGGTTAAAAGTTGTTTTATTTTTTTTAAATTATTATTAGTTATTAATTTAATGTGCGTTGACCCTACGATTGATTGTAAGGCATTGACAGATTATAAGTTTTAGTGGCTATTCCCATTCACAATGATGCCAAGCTAAAATATTTAAAATAGCAATACAAATTTACACTATTTTGTCCAATTCCGATAGAAATTGTAATAGATTTTGGAACGAATTCCTGTAAATGTGAGTTTAATTGTATATGCGAATAAGGCAAAATAAAATTGCATTGCATTCATTGGCGAAATATTTGACAATTTGTATAGGCAGACCAAATCTGAAGAAACATAAAGCCTAATTTTTTAATCCTTTTGTTGTTGTCCCCTATAAGCTTTTAATTTTAAAGTGTCAAGACTTCTCTAAGAATTTAGTAGAAGGTTGCCAAGCTAACTATTTAAAATAGCATTACAAATTACACTATTTTGTTCGTGCCGAATTCCAACTTCATCGGATTCCAATTCCGATTGAAATTGTAATAGATTTTGGCACGAATTCCTGTAAATGTAAATTTGATTGTATATGCGAATAAGGCAAAATAAAATTTTATCGCATTCATTGGCGAAATATTTGACAATTTGTATAGGCAAACAAAATCTGAAGAAAAATAAAGCCTAATTTTTAAATCCTTTTGTTGTTGTCCCCTGTAACCTTTTAATTTTAAAGTGACTTAGTGCCAAGACATTTCCAAGAATTTAGTAGATGGTTGTAAAATGAGGAGAGAATAAAGTCTGATTTATTGAATTCTAATTTGAGTTTTTTGGTCAATCCTAGTCCTCTTGAAGTATTCATGAACACGAGTTCAACTCATATAAATTGGTTATTTATATATAAATTAATTCATACACATCTGTATAAACGAACATATTTTTGTACAGAAAGGCACGAGTTAGCTTCATTCATTGAAGATGTAGACCAAAGTGGAGTGGAGAAGCTCGCCAGTTACATTAAACTACAACAGAACGTGACTTTTCATAGCTATCCATCACATTAACAACAAGACCAGCATCCACACCAGAGGATGAGACCATAAGTGGTCCAACAAAAACAACAGAGATACAATGTGAGTCTAAATATTAGACTGACTACTAGATGTCTGTCGTTTCCATTTCTATTTAATAACACAATACATACATACATACACAGAGACATAAAAGACATCGGTATGAATGTATTTCCTTAGTGTATATACGTCCACATTGTAGTAGTGGTATAGTTAAGCATCCCAAGTTCTGTCATTTTCTACTAAAGTGGGTGTTTTACATTGTTGCGAAGTGTATCTCTGTCGAGGGATGTCCGTGCTGCATCATATTCCAATTTATTTTTTCATTGTCTTCTGTATGTTGACCCTTGATAGCTTATCCTCCCTTATTTTGTTATTGTCCCTTGGCTTAGGTTTCTTTTTGTTTTTTGTCCTTCTACATATCGCTTCATAGTCTTTGGGGATAAATTGTAATAATTGATAGTTTTGTGATATAAATCAGTCTTAAGATTCGCTCATAAAACAAAATTTATGATGCTTATGGAATATTTAATTAAAATTACCAAAGCGAATATTTCTTTTATTTGCATGATGCCGCCCAACAAGAAAAAGCCCCTAAGGAGTTCAACGCAAATTCCACAGTTGATGTAATACAGAAGATTGACAACCAACGTGTTGGGGTTTCTTGGGAAAAATGTCTGGAATTGTGTACAGGTAATTGATACCTCAAGGATAAACAAAATAGCACTTAATGAAAGTTCAAGTAAACAATTGCCATAAAAAAAGGGAAGTATAAAATAACAAATAATGTTAGGAGGGAAAAATAAGTATTTAATAAATTTGGATAAAAAATGATTTTTGAAATATGTATGTCAAGTAAACAATACACTCAAGAGTTTTCAAAACAATAGTTTTTGTCCAAAAAAATTTCAGTTTTCCTTCATACACTGATATATAACTTGGTTGTTCTTCAAAATCTTCCAAAATACGAAGAACGGAAACTGCGCATAATACTGACAATACGCTGAATATAAACGCACTAGTTATAATAATATACATGTGTAAAATAATTGAAAGTATCATGCAGCAACATGATGTAATACAGAATTTACCATTTTTCAACACAAAGTTTTTTTCATGTGCCTTATGCCGGCGAATATCGGATTAATTATTAATGAATGCCATACGGCATTTGCATATAAGATCGAAATTTCTGGATTTCATTTCCTTCGTATTATGGCGGCTAATTTTTATACTAGAATTTCATATACAATAAAAATCCAGATTCAGTGCATTTCCTGACGAAATCTATTACAGTTTGTCTGGACTTCGAACCACAAATGAAATTAAAAACATTTTCGATCCTCTGTTTCCCGTATCAAAACAATCTCATTTCGTCACCCGCTCTTAATTAGGTACGTCATAGCACAGAAACCAACTACACTGAACGTACTCCTTGTGTTAACTCATTTGAGTGAGAGACGTAAGAAGAAGAGATGCATGTTTAATCTCCCCTCTCTTTTTAAAGTGACAATTTATAAGTTTTAGTTTTGTTAATAAAAAATGAACATTTCCGAACATACCTTAGAACGTCTACCTCACGAAATAAATCTTAATCCGGAAAAATCAGAATTATTATTTCCAAACAATCCCTTAATAGAGCCATGTACCTGAACTGGACTATGTGTACTCAGATTCAACCTGTTCGGGTTTTCATCAAGAACACCAATTTCACCATTCTTCCAAGTAAGTCTTTTATATTCTTTAAAAGCTTAATAATGTTTTATGCATGCAGGCTCCTAAACAATATCGAAAAGTACCTAAGGGGGATCTCTAAGCCAATAAGAAAAAACTGACATCGCCTTCAAAATAATCCAGGGATCACGAAAAACAACAAGGCATCTAAAATGACTGCACCACCACTTATTCGCTTGGGCGATGTGGAACTCAAGGGAAAGAACCTGTCCTCACCGAACTAAATACGCAAAGATTTTACCAATCAGAGTACCGAAGGTAATTGAAGAAACAAAGTGCAAATATAAATTCCACCCCTCTTAAAATCGCCCTAAACAATATAAAAATTCGCCCGGGGAAGCAATAATACTTCTTCCAACATATGGTGCAGGTTCGTGGCCGGACTTTTAGGCCGAATATAGACAAATTGAACTTAAAGATTCCTCTTATATAGCTCACATTTAAAGATATAATTAATAATTAATTAATTTGAGGAAAACGAACATTCACACCCCCTCGCAAGCTACTCTCCATAACTTCGATTTAAAAAATAATAGCATATTTCAATCCACTGTTAGTGCCATACTGTCGAGGTGATTGAATGGGACCTTTATTCGTGCCACTCCTCCCATGTCTTCAGTTCTATCATTTAAGTTGTTCTTCGTGTTTCCTTGATACTTCTGAACAGGTTGGGATTTTTTCGGTTTTGTTAAGGAAGTCCCCTATAAAGTAATTTTCAGCCTTTTGCGAGAATCGGCTTTAAATTTGTGGAAAATGCCCAGTAGTCATAGGGTTTTAAGTGACTCATAAATATGAAAAGAAGATTTAGAACGTTTGCACACTTCATATTAAAATCGTACAGTGATGAAACATATTTTGAATTCAAGGTAGGACTAAAGAGGTCTTTCATGGTAAACTAAAATTGTTTTATCGTCCTTATATTGCATAAGGATACGGAAAACAGCAAGTATTTACATAAACAAGTTTGCCAAGCGCCCCGGTTGCATTTCTCCTCCACTTTAATGTCGATTCATGTTATCTGTAATGATTTTTGTTTAAGGGTGACGTTTATAAGAAACTAATAGAATTAAAATGATAAATAAATCCCTTTTGATACAGAGTCCCACAATAAACTGTTTTTTGTCAGTCAAACTTTGAGTCAGTTTACATACCAAAGCGTTTTTATATTCTCCATCCTCTTCTCCACTCCTCTTGGAGTGGTGGCAGTGTTAACGACTATCATGCCAGTAGACCCAGTTTCAAATCCGGGTAAGAACCTCCAAAAATGTTCAGCGGCGGATTCCCACCTCGTAACTGCAGGCGACTTTACGTTTAAGAGATTTATCTACGAGTATAAGCCAAGTAAAAACTTTTTTATAAAATGCATTAGCCTTTCGAAGCCGGCGTTGAGCTGTAGGTACTGGTCAGTGAGTATAATATTTATATCAAGTCCAGCTCACTGATTTGAGAGAAGTTTCTCCTTGTTCCTTAATGGGATGTTTCAGGAATTAAGTAAATCCCCCTGTGAGTGTATGCATATTCAATTTGTCATTCCATTTGCATCACCTCGAAATAATTATAGGAGACCAAACAAAGTATATTTTGGATCGTTGTAAAAAAGACGATCTAGGCATGTCTATCTGTCTGAGTCTCCTTGTTCCTTAATGGGATGTTTCAGGAATTAAGTAAATCCCCCTGTGAGTGTATGCATATTCAATTTGTCATTCCATTTGCATCACCTCGAAATAATTATAGGAGACCAAACAAAGTATATTTTGGATCGTTGTAAAAAAGACGATATAGGCATGTCTATCTGTCTGAGTCAACCTCTGGAGTAGAATTTTTTTTTGGGTTTTTTGCCTTTATGTCATGACTATGAAATCCGATCGAAATTTTCACAAAGTGTTACGTTCCGTCAGTTATCCCCCACAAAACCCTCAACCTAGAAAGACCTATTAGAGATATTACGATGATATTTGAAACATACGATATTTGCATGGCTTTAAACAAATCCAGTTTGGGCGCATTAATCGCATTAATGGTCAAAGTAATGGACCGATCGTTATACAATTTTTACCAAATGAATTCAAGGATTAGAAAATTGTTAAAGACTATTTTTTTGTTAAAGTTGGGCAAAAGGGAGTAGTACCGTCCATTCATTCTATCTTGATAAAGACCATATCTCATAATCTATTAGATTTATGACGATTATATTTTATGCACATTATGCTGACATGGAAAGCTACACGCCCTATTGGAAAATCAGCCGTGTCGCATCCCTTGTAACAATATCGTCTTACTGACCAAAATAATGCACCAAGCTTCATAATTTTTTAACAGAAAGATGTTAACCACCAGAAAAGGTTTATATACCATATTAAGCTTCCCATATATAAAGGTCATGACGCCGCCTTTTTAACCTTAAATATAAAAAGACCATATTTCAAAACTGTTGCCGTTATGACAATAATAGTTGGTATTTATGATGTTGACCTGAAAATAAACATGTCCGAGTGTAATAGTGGTCGGTGCCAAGCTAATTTGAAAACTTTTTCTTATTTGGTTAAAGTGACGACCGTTTGTTATACAATTTTATAAGTAAACAATTCTTTAAAAGTAAATTGCCGTATACTTGAAAAAAAACAAGATTAGACATAGGGGGTGGTATTTTAACACTACTATTAACACCATTTAATGATAGAGAATATAGTTTTTTCATTCAAGACTTTTCTACCATCCTGGGATAGTGGGATTTATTTTTGAATTTCTGGAAGCACGGGAAATTCTTGACATGATATGACGATGATATTTGGAATATACGATATTAGCATGGATCAAAATACATCCTAGTGGAAAAGTGGGCGGTGCCCCTTTAAAAATCTCATTAATGGCATAAGCAATGGGCCGATCGTAACAAAATTTTATCCAAATGATATTAGCAATTACAAATAGTTCCAGGCAATGTTTTGTTAATGTTGGGCAAAAGGGTCGCGTCCATTTAATGTCGAACTTAAAAAGACGATATCTCATAATCTATTAGAGATATGACTATGATACTTGGTGCATATGATGCTGACATGGAAAGCAATATGGAAAGCAATGAAAAGTATTTTAATAATTTACATACTTTAATAAAATGATGTTAACCACCAGAAAACTATTTATTGACCATTTAAGCTTCAAATATAAAAAGGGGCGTGGAACCGCTCCTTCGACCTTAAGCTTTGGTAGACCATATCTTATAAACTGTTGCCGTCATGTTAATAATATTTGTTATATATTATGTTGACGTGAAAAATGACAAGCCCTGGTGTAAAAGTGGTCCATTAAATTTTTTTTCTTAATTGGTCAGATTATTAAAAAATGTAAAAGGTATACAATTCTGTAAAAGGAAGTTGCTGTAGGCAAGGGTCAGGATTAGATAAAGGGGGTGACATTTTAACAGTTGAATACTTTCTTGATAGGCAACAAGTCGGTTTTTTGACTTAATACTATAGACAGCTTCAATGATAGAGAGTATAAAGTTTTTCCTTCGGGACTTTATGGGATTTATTTTTCGTGGGACTTATTTTTCGAACTTCTAGGTGGCCGGGAAATTTCCGATAAATAAAAAACTTATCAAACACAAAACGTGTTAGCTTTGAAAGTATTTTTTTTGCTTTTAAAGCTAAAAATAAAACATTCATCTTACCCCCTGATAATAAATTTAAAAGTTTTCTGTTTTAAACCAATAATAATTTGACATAAATAAAGTGTAAAATCATGCAGGTTTGGATTAAAAATGGGTTTCGAAGACAATTTCAGCATGAAAGCATTCAATGATATATAGTTTTTCTTTCGGGACTTTTCCACTATCCTGGGAAAATGCGATTTATTTTTCGAACTTTTGAGAGTCCTTGAAATTTCCGAAAAAAAAAACTTTTCAAATCCAAAACGTTTTTGCTTTATACATAATTTTTTGCTTTTAAATATTAAGATTAAACATTCAACAAATTTAAATAAAATGAATAAATTTATTAGGTTTCCGTTTTAAACGTTTTTCTAATGAATATTATACATAAATAAAGTGTACAATCATACGGGGTTTGTATTTAAAATGGTTTTTGAAGACAATTTCTGCATGAAAAATGTAATTGGGGAATCTTTTTCTAATTTTAGTTTCAAATCGACAAGAAATATAATTTTCTTTTTGAATCTCCAAAGACGTAAGTCTTACAGTCAGCCCACATTGCATTGACACTTGCTGCCTTTTGTGTGCAGCGTAAAAAATTTAAAAAAAAACTGTTTGCAGCATTTTTATACCCTCCATCGAATGGTGGATGGTCTACTAAATGTCTTTTCGTTTGCAACACCACGAAGTATTGATAGGAGACCCTATACTTTAAAATTTGTACATGTATTCGATAACGATCTCGCCATGCCCGTGTGTCCGATAGCGGTCAAACGGATAAAACTAGGATCCTAAAATTTAGCATGAGGATGTCTTATAGTCATAAGCTCTTTGGTATTTAAAATGGGCGAAATCGCGTTAAGAGAAAAGAATTCTTTTAAATTGACTAAAGGTGCGTCGAAAAAACTACTCTTTTTTGAGTATTTGCTCTACTAATTACAATTTTCTGAGGACGAACAATGGTTAAAACGGGTACTATTAGTAGCTGGGCCTTTTGACCAGAAGTTGCTGGACCCTTTGGAGATCACTAGAGACTATGACTATACGGGTATTCTTTTTTTAAGCAATTTTTTCTGCGAATCCGAATATGGATTAATTTTGAAGTTTTAGTTGAGAATAGGGTTAAAACCATGGACCGAAAGGGCTAGTTTAACGCCTCAAAGCAAACGTAATGATGTTTTTACTTGTTACTACGTGTTTTTGTCTTATCTGGTTAATTTCAAACTGAAATTTAATTTTAAATTGTTCATTTAGTTACAGCTATTTGATATTAGTTCATTGAAATAGTTGAATTAATGCCAAATACTGTCATAGTAGGTAATGTTCGATTGGTACTCGCATATTAAACAAGTAAGTGGTCGCTTAGGCCATAACTTCAAAACTTTACGAGAAATTTTATTGTATACAATGACGGATGCGTCATATACCGTTTGATTTGAAAATTTGTAATTTGTATAAAAAAAGATATTCAAGAAATATCAGAAGCCAGTTAAAAACGAGCTCGTTCAAACTCGCTAAAGGTTCTACTTGAATAACTTTCTTTCCAAAAATTTATATTATTCAAAACACACGAATTTTAACGCAAACTGTCTATAGTTTTTTGTAAACAAAACAATTTTCATATTCTTGTAAGTGTTTTTTTAGACGTAGGGTTTTCAATCTGGCCACACTTATTTCGGAGTTGGTCTTTTCGACAGCTGTCATTAGATTTATGATCACTTTGGTTTGCCATTTCATAATGAATAGACATACTCCGGAACAACGTTTGCAAATCGCGGTGAATGGGCCCAAAACGAGATGGCCACCGATCCTGATTTTTACAAGAATATTTTGTTCAGCGAAGAAGCTCACTTTTGGTTGAATATGGGTATGTTACTAAACAAAATTGTCGCATTTGGAGTAATGAAAATCCACAAGCCATTTAAGACTCCGTTACATCCTCAAAAAGTCACTGTTTGGTGTGCCCTATGGGCAGAGGGAATCATTGGTCCATATTTCTTTAAACATAAAGCCGGCCATAATGTTATAGTCAATGGGAACGCTATAGAGCCATGATTAATGACTATTTCGAAACTGAATTGATGGATGACCTTTGGTTCCAACAAGACGGCGCTAAAAAGCCATACAACCAAGGAGACAAATTTTTTTGAAGGAAATTACTGGTGAGGGCATTATTTCACGTCTTGGACTTCAAGATCTTGCGATTTACCAACGCTTTTTTTGTTGTTGTGAGGTTTTGTAAAGTCGCTTGTCTATGCAGAAAAGCGCGACACAATTGCTGTCATACGGCCCAATTGCTGCATAAAGTGGGGGGAAAAATTGGGCCTCTAGGCTGAAATTTATTTGAGCCAGCCAATGCCTCTTGCCCGAAATAATATTTAAAACAATGGCAAACCCCTTTCTTTATGATAAAGCAAAATTCTTGGCCATAACATTAAATTATATGCGTATTATTTCTTCTTGAAAACCACACGTCTGGTAAAAAAACTTTACAATGGTGTGAGGTTACCGCGTAAGCGGCCTCCTAAGCGAGTTGCCAATAGAACACGGCCAGTATAAACCTAATAACATTCTTGCTTATATTCTTCACCATTTGAGATTAAACCCAATTAAGCTTACTTAAGAGAACGTAAAGTAGTAAAACAGAATTTACTCCGGGAATTTTCAAAGAAAAACTCAAGGGTACAGAAAAGTCGGAAGGCCAAACTTGCTTAGTCCATAAATTACTGTTTGCCAGTACTAATACTTTCAATCTTATTGCCAAAATAGGCAAGGCTTCTCTTTTCAATAATAGATGCGTTTTATTTGACAAGTGGAAACTAGGCTTAGACCCCGCTAAGACGAAATTTAAAAATCCTAAAAGTTTCTTATTTATTAAGAACAGTTTCGATACAAATTCAGTATGTTTTGAACATTTTCAGTTTCACGAAGCTACAGCCGATTATAGCGCAGCTTCTTGACATTCTTTTTAAACGTGCGTTTTCTATTTTTGTTCTTATAAAGGGTGGTTACATTTTAAGGGCCGATGTTGAATGTGAACCACAACTAAACGTCAAGTTTTTTTTCTGCATTTCATTTGATATTTCTCAATTTCAGACTAACTCAATTTAAACCACGGAAATATATTATGAAAATGAAAATCATCTTCAGTAATGAGGCACATTTTCACCTCAGTGGATTCGTCAATAAGCAGAATTGCCGCATTTAGGCGAATGATAATCCAAGAATAATTGTCGAAAAAACAATGCACCCACAAAGAGTGACTACTTGGTGCGGTTTATGGGCTGGCGGCATCATCGGGCCGTATTTTTTCCAAAATGAGGCCGGCCAGGCAGTTAATGTGAATGGTGTTCGCCATCGTAACTTTTTATGGATGTGGACGGTATGTAGTATCAACAGGACGGTGCCACTTGCCACACAGCTAACGAGACAACGGCTCTTTTGCGCGATAAATCAACATCGGCCCTTTAAATTTAACCACCCTTTATGAAAAATGTGTTCAGTCTCTCTCAGAAAGCTTTGCCATTATGCCATTCGAAAAAAACTGTGAATCCTTTCGATTTAAAGCTTTTCTCAGTTACATTATCACCTTATGCAGCAAGTAGGCACACAGAATTCCTAATCAGTATTTCCGGAGAAATATTCCAGCACCAGGCAACACATGAACTACCTGATCTCTGTGCTGAAATTCTTGGCAAAACATTTCTTCACAACGTTCAGCTAAATGTATGCAATATTTTTCAATTTTCCTTTCATTAAGCAAACATTTGCACAAATGTCCGTCGGCGCTGCTGCCCTTAAGAAGAATCTAATAAAAATTTCATTAACCACTCTCTCGCTCTCTGTCCGCCCGCCCGAGTGTTTGGCTCACATAACGTCGTAAGCAATATATCGTTATATCGACCAATATTGAATCAGTTTCATATTAATGATACACAAACACACAACAACAGCCGGCCAGAAATCAAAAATTCCTCAAACATTGAACCATTAAATCACAACCGACATACGCCCATATGCACACACACATATACACACTCACGCCGCATATGGGCAGTAGGGGCATTCATATGTTTGTACTCGTCTAATCTAATTGCAGTGGCTGGGGTGCAAATGAAAATCCTTGTGCATACACATTCAAGGATGGCCACACTCACATACAAAGCAAATATCCTTAAGGTAGGCAATACACACAAACATGAGTACGAGTGAGTGTGTGCGTGCATGTGTGTAAACATACAGATTGCCCAAATGTAGGCAACATAATTTAACAAAGTTTATTGCTTAACGATATGTTAACTAACAAATATATATAGCCCGCCATCGTCCACTTTTCCCGCACGCTGTCTGTCACGACAGACAGCGTGCGGGTCGTTGCATGCGAAGCTGACTTTTTTTTAGAGGTTTATGGCTTTTGTTAATAATATTCAGTTTGTCCGAAAGTCCGAGACCTCTACCACCACCACCGAGAGCAGGGCCTGCTGAGTGAAGAGCCAGGAGGTCAACAGCATAAAACCTTAATATATAAGGTCAGTTATTTTATTATGGTCTACATGCTTATTAGACAGGTACATAAGCTTCGCCTAGTTGGGCATTTGGGTTTGTTCCGTTGCCGCTTCCTGGTAGTTTGTGTGTGTGTGGGTTTTTTTCTTCGTTTGTCTGCTTAGAAAATAATTGAGCTATTTTTTGTGATATTTACAACAGCTATTAACAGTAAAAGTGGAAGCCGTATCGTTTATATAGGCGACCGAGTGTTTGTATACAATCTAGGCATTTTTATGGGCTACACTGTAGTGTAGTAGGGCCAAGTTAATACAATCAAGGATTTGTGGCCATAATAAACAAATATTTTTTTTCTCCTAAGCATACTTTGGGGGGTACCACGAGTAAGTGCTTCCTGTTTTCAACGTGCGAGTGTGTGTGTGAGAGCGAGCGAGCTTGTTTTGATTCCTTCTAGCATTTGATTTCTTGTTTATCTTTCTTAATGTATCTTAGCATCTCTTTTTTTCCAACAACAGTCAATGTCTTCCTTTACACATTTTCCACATTTCTTTGCAATTTATGGTAATTTCCTTGCTTGTTTTGGCCCAAATCAAAATCGATTCATTCAGTCAGTCATCTGGAAAGAAAGGGAGCAGAAAAACAAGAATTAGATATTTTGTTAAGAGTTTTTGAAATAAACAAATTTTCGGCCTATTTGCTACAAAAAAATACAGATATCTAGTCATATTTTGTTTGTATAAGCGCCTTTCTTCCTAAGGGCTACAAAAACTGACCCTAGAGAATCATATTGAATTGAACAAAAATATAATAGTGTGTAAGTTTTAATATCAGGAAAGGGCGTATACACATTATTATTTATTGAACAAATGGAACTGTTAAAAGAAAATTTGTTCCGTGCGTTGAACATGTACATTTCCGTTTAGGGTTCACTAGCCTTTCATGCAAAGACGCCTTTTTGTGCTTCCTTTTATCCCAGTATTTTCCCCCATATTTCTCTTTAAATTACAATACGTAAACAAACATTAAAGTAAACGTCCTGTGTCCTTTTCGCTTGACTTAGTCAACGACTGTATCCTGGAAATTACTCTCGTGTCACAACATGACAGTTAAAACAGCCAAAGACTTAATAAATAATGAATGAATGAGTGAACGTATGTATGCCAGTGGATACGACGAGCATGTGAAAAATCACGAAAATGAATATCAAATCACCTCCTAAAACTATACAATATTTATGCATTCAAAGTGAAGCCCAAATGTATGCAGCAATTCTAATACGGACTGTAGGAATTTTACTACAGGCTAAAGCAAAAGTTATTAAGAGGATTTCACAAAATCAATAACAAGTTGAGTTGGTTTTTATACCTTCAACTGTAGGTTGGAGTGTTTACTGAATTTGTCATTGCATTTGCAGCACCTTAAAATGTTGATCGGAGACCCTCCAGAGTATATATATATATATATATATATATATATATATATATATATATATATATATATATATATATATATATATATATATATATATATATATATATATATATATATTATTGATCAACGTAAAATTCTTAGACGATTTATATATGTCCGCCCGTCGGTTGAAAGCACTTTACCGGTCAAGCGAATTAAACTAGTATCCTGAAATATTTAATGATGATTGCTTAGCAGCCTGGGATTATAAATTAGCGATATTAGCCTAAACTGAAAAAAAACATTTTGTTAAGAGACTTAAAGTTCCTCGGAAAAAAGTAAACTTTTTAGGTTTGCTCGACATATTACTATTTTTATGATGTTAAAGGGAAACGTTTAATTAAGACGCACCTAATACCCCAAGAAGAGGCATAGTTGCTAAATCAATTAGCTTGTGCGACCCAATATTTCTAAGAGAAGTTGACTCACAAGTCCGAATATAATTCCATTTAAAGTTAATCAAATACTACAGCTTGATATGTGAATACAATGTCAAAATTTTTTAAAAACTTGGGATCCGGCGTGTAGACTGTAGGGCCCCAAAAAGGCCGAAATAGTCCAAACGAACTGATAATAATAAATATGGTTACTTAAAGCAAATTTCGCTATCAATCAAAATATTGCATTATAAAAAAGATGGATCCAAGGGACCAACAAATTTCCTTGTGGTAAAAAAGGCAAAAGACTGCTGAAAAAACCTTGGCGGGTTTATAAATAGCTGCGCAGTCTTCCTTGCAACTTAGCTAATACATTCTACCACTTTTTACGTTAATTCTGAAAAGAAACAATAAAGGTCTCGAACCAGATTAAGAACTCTAAGTCATAATAATTATTAAAAAAAAAACGAAGCAACCTTTAGTAAATATAGCAATATGGGTTCTAAAATTTAAGCAAATTCACTAAGAATTCAAATATAGATTATTTTGAAGACTAAGCAGAGTTTAATGCAAATGCTTATGGACTTTAAGGTCCCCAAATTAAATTGCATATCCAAATAATTTTGATGATTTGGCAGAAATCAGGATCGGACTAAGGGAAACAAGGGACCCCAAAAATCGGACCTTATAGTCAAAACAATCGACCACTAGTTCATATGGACTTATGTGTACTATAGGAAATTTCACTACGAATTCAAATATTGATATGGAAAAGATCAGGCCATTAACAAATATGGGCAAATTTCCACGAAATATTATTTTATCAGATTTTTTTGTGGATTGTACTTATGAATCCTAGGTTGCGTCTAACTGTCCTTTTGGTTATTAGGCGCGATTTTAGGAATTATAAATACAATAATTATTAGTTATGCCACTTAAATATCAATGGTAAAGGGTACACAAGATTCAGCCCAGAACCGATTTTTACTTGTTTTTTTGTTCTTTTTAAGAACCTTAGTTTAAAGTAAACCACCATGGACAATTTATTTACAATTTAAGAATAAGTAAAAAAATATTAAAATATTCGGCTTACGGCTGCGATTTTACTGTACGTTTTGGGAAAAATCGGATAAAAGTAAACCACCATGGACAATTTATTTACTATTAAATAATGAGTAAACAAAAATATAAAAATATTCTGCTTATGACTAAGATTTTATTGTCGGTGGTAGAGCTCCGGTGTTTTTTTTTGCAGATCGCTCCTGTCTCTGAGCCTCACAACCGACCTCAGAAAAAGTTAATTGGTTTAAACACTATGAAATTTTTGCCAAAGTCAATCTGTTTTAATACTGTGTCTTGTGTCGCTTTCGTGTGAACACTTCCGTAAGACCCTGTCTGTACACATGTTGGCATTCAGCTACTTTTTCGTTTTGTACTGTGTAAACCCTTGTCTAAGAGTACATTTTCTACTCAGTCTCAACTAAAGGTCAAGTTTTGAAAACATGTACGAGTAAAAAAGTTTAAACATGTGGTGCGATATATTAAACCCAAATCATATCGTAGGTCATTCACTTTGTATTCTTCAGCATTTATTTCCATTAAAACGTTTGGGTCGCGCCTAAAAGTATGCTACACGAGGATTTGCAAAATATGCTGTAGAATTTTCTATTTATTATTATTTTCTGTACTTGTTTCCACTCTTTGCTCGTACATAGCAGACATATGAGCGCGTAATATTTTTTTATACTTCTTCAAAATTCATAACATTTTTTTTCTTCATTCATATTTGCATTTAGACATGTCTGGCATGTCTACCAGAGTTATGTTGTCTGTTTTTCTTCGTTCTTTCTTGTTTTTTAACATATATCATTGCAGTCATAGTCATTCTGCTCCCCTACCACAAAGACTATATATTCTGTACAACTTCAAAAAAAAAAAGAGCAACAGAAACAGGCAAATCCATAAATGTTGTATTTCGTTGTAGTATTTTAAAGGGAGTTGTTGCTTTTGCGTTTTATGAAAAAAACGTGGAATAGAAAGAACAATAAATAAAATGTACAGAAATATACGAAAATTATGATGTTACGAACAAGTTTTTTTTGCGTTGGAGCACATCGCAATATCGCATATTTTGATTTAATATTTAGATTGCCGAAAACAATGCTATGCCAAGCTTAAAAAGTATGTGGGAAATTTTTTAAAAAGTCGTTTTTATACAGATTAGATTGTATATTACTTCTTTAATA
Organism: Hydrotaea diabolus; assembly: GCA_963513945.1. Lineage (NCBI taxonomy): Eukaryota > Metazoa > Arthropoda > Insecta > Diptera > Muscidae > Hydrotaea > Hydrotaea diabolus. Next base: position 7,334,519 of record OY740719.1, on the reverse strand, counting down.
TACGAATACTTGAATAACATTTCAAGTTTAAATGCTTGGTTCTGAATTATTACAGAGTACATTTTATTTGCTGTTTTTTTTTAAAACACCGATGATGCAATTTAAAAAATTTTAAATTACTGGTACGTAGCGAGAGGGGAAAAAGTTTCCCTTTAAAGGGCTTAAGGTACCTCGGAGAAGAGAAAACTTTATTTGCTTGACAATTCATAATTTTGTGGGAGCGAACAATGGTTAAAATAGGGACTGTAAGTTGGTTTGGACTAAGTTTCTCAAAAAAGGTTATAGTTGCTAGATGTTTTGGCACATGTATGATCAAAGCAGTCGGTTAATAAAGACATATGGGTACTCAAATTAAAGCAGGTTCCAATTCGAGTCCAAATATATATTTTAATTAGAGAATACGGTCGGAATAATGGACCCAAGGGGCCCAAAAAACGGGTCACTTCAAGAACCAGTATAAAAACTGTTCATTTCATAATAATGATATAAGACCGAATAAACAAAACGAAGTAGTAAATATACGGCCCCTTAGTAAATATACGAGCTCTAAAATTTAAGCAAATTTTACTAAAAAATCCAAACGTGGGCCCAAGGGGCCCATAAAACGGGTCACTCTCAGAACGAATCACGGTAAAGGGCATATAAAGTTTGGAAGCGGTTATGTATAGCCCAGTTCGATAAGGATTTTACTAACCAGTCCATGATCTCTAGATCTCTATATCTACAATGTTTTTGTAGGTAAAAGCATTAATTGTTCGAATCCGGCTTCAGTGCTCCCAACCAGTGATTTAAGAAAGAGTAAACCCTCCGGCACACTAAAGTTTTTTTCCTACGCTGCGTATTTTTCAACTTCCGACAGTCTAAAAACCATTAAAATAAACGTCCAAACCCCAACAAAAATGATAGCAAGTGTTTTCCTATGCCAACAATGCAATATCATTAAGTTTTTGTAAACTTTCAAAATATATTTCAGTGGTTTTCAGGCAGCCGAAAGCTAAAAAAAACGCAGCGTGACAAAAAACCCTTCTGCTTAAGATGTTAGGGGAAATAGGTACAAGTTTGTTATTTGGAAATAACAAAGTTTAAAAAACTAAACCCCTATTTCACAATATCTGGTTATCCTAGAGAAAGAACTATTGAACAGATTTGAAAGGAATTGTCAATTTATAGCTGCCGTTTAGCTCTAACAGAACTTAATACGCAAATAAATATATTGCATACTTAAAGGCTTTTGGTTTATTTACTGTTTGTAGCAGTTTTTTTGGGAACCTTGTATACAATTATTAAGTATACCGGAACTAAAATTCTTGCCTTGCAAATATTAAATATAATTGAAATTCATTTATTTACAATATACTTTTTATTCCACCACTTCATACGCATATATTTCTTTGAAACTTCTGACGCCTTATGTTATGCTCTATTTCATATACCATAACCTTTTCATGACTGAATCAAAAAGCAGGCAATTTTTCTCTGTTTTGTTTTTACTAAATTCAGTTCATTAATTCTGCTCAGTTCCTGTAAGTTATTAAAGCTTAATAGGACGTACTTCACCCATTTATTGGGCAGCCAATTGACTTTACAGCTATTTTTGGGTCAACTGTTTTTTCTCTTGTTTTTTTGGAAACTAATTTGCTCTTCGGGGAACCTTAATTTATGAACTTTGTATATTTTGTTTTCATTTTATTTTATGAAAAAAAAACACTCAACCCCCTATCAATTGGGTTACAGCCAAACGCGAGTAGGAGAGGGAAAAAGAAAGCCAAAAAAATAACAGCCAATATTTAAAGCATACTTTTCAGTTGATGTTGTTTTTCATTATTGAAAAGCAATATTCTCAATAGTTTATCAATTAATACGAAAACAAAAAAAGTTTTGGCTATATAATAGGGTTATTCATGAACAGCGCGCATATTGAAGTAAAACAATTCACTTGCTGGATATGCGGCCTTTACGTCCATTAAACACCAGTTCATTAATACTCTAAATATAAAAATATATACTCAACATTAAATGCTAGCTAGCTAACCCATAGAGGAAAACCAGGAAGAACACACAAAAGAGAAATGGAAAATATTTTAAAAATTTGTTTACTGTTGTCTATGAAATCTTATTTTTTATTAATAAACTTTTTATTTAAGGGTAAACTTTTTTTCGGTACTTCGGCAAAGTTCTCGGCGAATTTTGGCCAGGCAAACAAACAGCAGCACTGCCACTCAACATAGAAAATGATACTTATTTGGCTCGAGAGGAAAGGAAATGCTTAAAACTCGTTTTCCCCACCCCTTCTTGTATTCATAATAATTTATGAAAGGTTTAAAAATCCAATTTTCTTTATAAAAACTCTTCTTAACATAAGTTTGCATAAGTTGTATGCAAATATTTCAATTTTAGAAACACTGAACATAGAAAAGCACAATTTTGAAAGAGAAATTTTAACAAATATTTAATGATTTTATTTATCGATTAGCAAACTTATAAAAAAAAGTTTAAATTACCTAAATCCTTACCCTTAGAATGCTTATATCTCCATTTCTGGTGGAAATAAAACACCTTTAGCTTTTGTGACTTTATGGCCAAGATTTCCGACCGCCCTCGTTGTCCTTTTATTATTATTATTATGGTCAGAGGGGAGGAGGGAGGACATCATAATAACACTTAAAATGTTCGTATATTTAAATCATCTTAAAGGCTTTTTCCACGACGGAATAACAAATATCTTCTAAGTGTTATGGCATGTGTATGTGGGCGAGTATTTTATACTGCGCCTAAAATTATGCAAATATTCTTTTTTTCTCGAATATTTTACGACACTAATAAATAAAATGACCACATAAAATGTTGCCTTTTCTATAATAAAAGAAACAGAAACACACATACAGCCATACTCCACCGCCGTATCAGTAGTAAACACTCGCTCCTCAGTTAACCATTGGCCAGGACGGACATATAAACTCGTAACACGAGTACATTTCCTTGTATTAGACGATCCAACTCATACATACGTATACATATTAACGTATGCATGATAGTATGTGTGAGTGAGTGTGTGTTTAGCTTGCCTGTTTATAACAAATCTTTTAGATTGTATAATAAAATAGAAAAACCCCTCCAACAACAGCCCGACTCGACAAGGACATACCATTATTTTATAGCAGGCTTTTGAGGCAATCAGTCATATATGTAGGCCTACATAGAAACACACACACACACAAATATGCCTGAAAAGTCATAAAAGGATTTTACCAAAAACTTAAGGTGAGGGACAAACTTGTGAGCACTGGTGGGCCACAAGTTTATTCGAATTTTAATTTCAAAAAAATCGCAACAATATTCCCTAAGGTCTGCTATACAGAATAAATTTCTTTAATCCCTTGAAGTATGCAAAAGATTTTTTATATGCAATATAAAAGTGTTCCTACAAGTTTTTTATTGTGTTAATTTTGGAAATATTTGTTGCCAATTTAGTACTACCGTTCAAAACTATTAAGGTGACTCCTGAAGGTACACTATGAATATAAAATTTCGTTAATCACTTAAGGTATGCAAACTATTTTTTTAGTATGTATTAAATTAAATCCACCTAAAAGATTTAAACCACCTTCCACAAGTTTAAGAGTCTTAATTTCAAATAAAAAATGTAGCATTTAAGCTATGCTTATTAAAAACTATAAAATGGACCTCTAAAGATAGGCTATAAAATATCGCTTAATGTATGCAAACAATTTTTATTATTATTATTTTATTTTTTAAACAGTTGTAGCCATTAAGAGGTTTTTATAAGATTTGCCATTTTTCAATTTCCTTGTGGAGAAGAAGCTGTTTCCTAACCGCAACCGGACTAGACACCTTAACTAAGTAGTTTTTAAGTTAATGTTTACACAGGATTTTGTTTTTTTATTCATTTTGTATGCATCTACTTTACAAGATTGAACTCGTATTTTATACTTTATAGTTTATACCTTCAACTCAAGCTGAAAATGTTAAAAAACACATCACATGAAGTGCGTCAGAGGTCAATAAACTTAGTTTTACGTTTAATGATGTTTAAACTCAGGTTTCGACTAAAATATGGTACTGCTCGCTAAATATGAAAAATCGATTTAAAATTTATTCACGCTTGTCTGCATGGTCGCTCAAACGATCTTAACAAGAAATTACTTAAAATCTGTTTCATACCTTAAGGATTTGATTATATTACACATTGCTAGCATACTTCTAGGAGCCCTTTTTAAAATTAAACAATCATTTGAAGCTCAACTACACTTTCTTTAACGTTTCTAAATTTTCTTCTAAGCCACGTCGCACATATTCTGTGTCCAATCTCCAATGCCCGATTATTGTTCACCTCTGGCCATTTGAAGTCACGTATTTGTTCTTCGTCTATCGTTTACGAGTATGTAGATGTATGTATATTATATTTTTTGTCTCAACAAAAAATATAATAATAAATGTATAAAACCAAGACTGATTAAACAATACAACATTGTGTGACTTAGGTTAGTAACTCATAAATTATGATTAAATTGTAAAACACACTCCGCCTCCTGCACCTACCACCAGCACACATTGGTCGGCCATACGTTACGCGTCGAGACGACGGAGGCTCATTTCTATTAAGGACAAATGGCCAGAGAGAGAAATGGATTTGGTTTCGTTTTTAAGATATATCAGGCGGGTCAGCAACAACTGTAAGCACCATGAGAGGCAAATGGACGGAAAACGATAAAAACCTAGAACAAGGGACAGCAAGCATGAAATTCGTAAAGGAATTCTGCAAATGAATGTTAATGACTCCATGGTGGTGGTGGCGGCGGAGAACGTGATCACATGCAAAAATGGATAAGATTTGCGGGGAAATAAATAAAAAAGAATTTATTAATTGTAGCGGAAATGTATGTATGTACGTAAGAAATGTAGAGAAAACGACTCAAAAGGAAATGAATAGAGTAAATAAACACCCTGAGGGCGGCTTTGAATAGAATTTTTATTTAAATGAAAAAAGAAAGGAATGTTTGAATGGCCTAGCATTGGCATGAAAAGAAGTTTTAAATTTGAAAAGGATATGAGAATTAAGAAACATAAACGTGATTCCTATAAATAACAAATGAGAAACTTCTTTTTAATCAACGCAATAAAATTCTTACATTCGAACTTAAGTCTGCAAAGTAGTCTGAAGTTTGTCTTAATAAATTGGAACTTAAATTAGGAAGCTAATTTTGGCTTGATCGATCTTCACTCATCTTGAAATGTGTCAAATTAGTTTAAAGTACAGCATTTAAACAAGATGGTGTACTCTTGCCAATCCTGTTTAATTTCTATCTTTCCCAAATTCCATAACCCCCAGAAGGCGTAAAAATCGTGTCATACGCGGACGACTGCACAATCGGCGGGTCACGGGATTGAAAAGATCTACGGTATGATAAACGATTATCTCATAAAGGCGAGGCATATGGAGCTAGCCGTCACAAAGTCATTGGCCTCCTTTTTAACCAATTGTGTGTAGGAAGTTAAACTCAATCGAAATGTAAAACAATTCCAATGTGTAATCATTCCAAGATTCTTATGGTCTCCATATACACGAGGCAACTTTACTTGCGCAATCTTTGTTTCCCTTTTGAACTTGCCTCTTGTGTTTACACAAGGTAATTCGGTTGCGGCAATTTTTGTTTTCATTATTGACTTTTCGTCCATTCTGTGATTTATTCCTTCTGATTTTTGTGTGAAAAAATACTAAAATAATCTGCAGCCAACTTCACACTATGAAAAACACAAAAGTAACGAGCAAGTTTTTTCCCCTTTCGTTCGCCTTACCTCTCTCTCTTACAATCTGAGAATTGCGGCAAGAAAAATTGCCTCGTGTAAACGGGGATCTTTTCGAAATCCGCGTACGCCACCGCTATCTACAACAAAATGCTGAGTAGGAACAAATTCTTCAGGGCGCTTGCCTTAAGCATTTGAATCGCCGGTTAGTTAACCTGTAAGGAAACCTTCCTCGCTCCACATATAAGGCCGTGGGCCGGTCGAGTTGTGCTGCACCACTGTAGTCGATAAACGTCAGTGACACACAATGAAAGAAGTTCCAGAGCTGTTAAAATGCCAATTTAAGAGCAGCCACGGGCTAACTCTTCACGATATATCAGAATCACCTGGTAAGAAAGCTAATTAAATTTCGGGAAGACAATATTATGCCATCTAAGCATTTCCTGCTGGGATACCATCGGAATGACCATCCGAACTTCCACCTGAGGAAGTTGCACACTCTAACTAGACATGTTAGGAGAGATATCAGCCACGGGCTGCCTCCTCATGATACATCAGGATCACCTAGATGAGAAGGCTTAAATACTCGCGGCACAGGAACACAACATGATGTAGTTTAAGCAGTTTCTACTTTGATGTCATCGGAGGGATCATACGAACTTCCAATTAACGGAGTTGCACGCACACTCCAGCTAGCCATGTCAGGGGAGATCCGATTGTTAAAAGAGAACCGCTGAATAAGAGCGCCTGCATGTTAGCCCTAAACCGCATTAATAGAGAAACGGCGCGCGCGGCCAACTCTCAGAATTTATTGACCACTCTTGACTGGAATCCTTGAGTTAGCCGTATACGAGTTAGACCTGCAAATGTTTAAAAAAAGCTTATAAAAGCAGAAGCCGGTCACATATGGAGAGAAATCAAAGACTAAGCATTAGAATGAATAAACTGGAATTTATTTTTGACAGCTCTAAGTTCCAATTATGAACTTTGAAAAAATATGTTTGTATACATTTGTATTCTCTTAAAGGCAATTTTTTTGTATTCCCTTATCGAGATCGTTGAGGAATTTAGCCACGATCAATATAAGCTGTGCTCGTTTGGTGCGACTAGTTTAGTTACCTAGTTAGTTTGCAATATAGTAATCTGGCAACATTAAACAAAACGGTGAATAATAGGGCAACACTGTTTCTCACTGTATACATCAAAGATAATCAAACAACACTTCTCGCAGCTCGTTCAACTGAACCTAATACGAGTTCACCGATAAGACCTCTTGTTTCATTTTTTTTCATACAACAAACATATGGTTTATGTAGCAGGGCGAGTCATATTTGACTTTTTGTTGAAAAAATAAATGTGTAAATGTAAATGTCGCTTACTAACTGGGTAACCTTTATATAAATTTTTACAACTTTATACAATTGCTAGATTATTAGCCTTAAATGAACAGAGCTATTATACAAATATACTTTGAAGGATCTCCCATAAATATTTTAAGGTGTTGCAAATTGAATGATATTTTTAGGACTCCACCCTGGAGCATGCTTGAATGTTGGTTCCTTAAATAGCAAATGTCCAAAACGTTTTGTATTTATTTTGCGGACGAAGAATTTGTTCTAAATTTAAATCTATATTTAATAGGAATTTGTCGCTTTATTGAAATGCCTTTGATGTTTCTGCTTTTACTGCTTAATTTTTTTGACCGTTGAGATTATTTGAATTCCTTATTTTTGTGAAAGCCCTAAGCTATGCTTAACATATTAAATGCCACTTAAAGTTCAAGATTTTTAGACACACTTCAGTGGTTTTTAATAAATTAAATCCTTAGATTTGCCAAAAGACAAAAAAATTTAAATATTAAAATCTAAATTAAATTTGAATTAATCGCATTGAGCACGAGTGCCTTTCTTTTGTGGACTGCCTTTGAAGTTATCTTTTTAATTAGTGGACTGTTAAGGGAGCATTTAAAAATCCCCCCTGAAAGCTACAATTTTATTTTGGGATTTTAGGAAGCCCCCCAAAGCATATTTCACAGGTATTTTTCTTTTTGCGCTTCCTTTAAGGTATCCTTGTTTGTTCTTTGTCTTATCTTTAATAATATCTTTTGCTTAATAATTTCGCCAGGCAAATATTTACAAAATTTTGCTGATGCTGTTGAAAATATTCACGAAATCGTCGTCGTCGTTGGACATTTTGGTGGGGGATTCCTTAAATGCTCACATGTATTTCGTTATTTGTATTTGTGAATACGTTTAGTTATTTGCCGATGAGAGTGTTAGCGGTTTTGTTTTTCTGGGCGAACTACCCCACCTTCGCTCCTTTCACAGGACATAGGACAGACAATCTAACTATGTGTTTGTCTGTCGGTTTATGAACATATATCCACGATATCAGTATATAAATAACCTAAGGTTATAAAGCAATATTCATGCTTGTTCCGAGAACAATTTATAAGCCCGTGTGTGTGTATGTTTGTGAGGGGATGAGTGAGTAAGTGTGGGTGTGGGTGAGAGAGTGCGGTCTGAATTGTTATTTTACCATGTTCCCTAGTATTTACTTGTCATGTTTTATATGAAAATATGAGGCTACGAAAACTTTATTTGTATTTGCTGTACTCTAAAGCCAACATTTATTGGTAGTACATGTATGTACGTATGTGTGAGAATGCATGTGTGTGTGTGCGGTGAAATAACAATATGTCCCCATACCGGTTATAATAGGATGTGGTCGTTGGAGGGGGAGTTGGCATTGGTGTTTGAGCATTTTAATATTTGTAAAAATTATTTATTGTCTTAAATGAAGTGTTGATATTTATTTTTATTTCACTTTATCGTTTTTATATTGTGTGCTTGTGTGTGTGTGTGTTTTTTTCCTGTCGTTCTGTCCTATGGCCCATCCGTTGGTTCCCATTTAAATATTCAACATGACAATTTATTCACAATAAATTATATGTAAATTTTAAGCAAAATAGCTAAAGGCGGTTGTAATATAATTATTTATAGATATGAAATTGTTGTTGTTTTTTTCTCTACACGCTTCCCTTTTTATATTTGTTGAGTCATATCCTTTTCCTTCCCATGCCATAGTTCGTTCTGCAAAGCAAAGCCTTAACACACACAGACACAATCATTTGCGATGGACAATAGAAGGGTGAGTGGGTGGAGCGCGAGGGATATCAACAAAAACATAATGAAAACTTGTGCACAATAATAATAATGTGATTATAGATAAAATAAATGAATAAAAGCGTTAATTGATGATGAGTTATTGGGTCGCTGACCTCTATACATTCATTTATCATAAAAATAATCGCCAGATTAAAGCCTGTGAAAAGTGGTGGCTAAAACTATAAAAATCATAGTTTACACAAAGGCAACACCTAGGTTTTAAAATGATAGTATATTTTTAAGGGGATACGGGGAGGAGGCTTCAGTTACATGTGGTTTTTCTAGCAGTGATAGGGACATCTAGTGTTTGCTGGCAACTAATATTCATGCAAATAGTCTTAGGTCTTCAGACCATTTACATAGCCTTCATTTATGATATGGTAATCGATTTTGGTATTTAGGTTTTCTTTAAATAGAAAAGTAAAACCCAAATCTCTCAGAAGTCCGGTTCTCGAACTACCCGATTTAACGCAAACAAATAAATAACGACATTAAGTTCGATCTGAAATACTTTTTACATCCCTCAATAAATCGGTTTTCAAATGGGAAATAGACAATTATCGTATTTATGGCCTCATTCACTATAGGGTGGTTTAATTTTAAGGGCCGATGTTGATTTGTCGCGCAAAAAAACCATTGTTTCGTTAGCTGTGTGGCAAGTGGCACCGTCCTGTTGAAACCACATATCTTCCAATTCGGGCCATAAAAAGTTCGTTATGTGTCGGAAAGTTTGCTGGGATATTTATAGTTTTTTGGCTATTTGACTACAACTTCGTCGTGGATTTCGTTGAAGTCGATCCTTTACCTCCTGAACTATTTCATGTCATGTTCCGTTTTTTTCGCCTCCACCATAGTGTTTAAAAATGCTGCCTGCATCTTATAACGATTAATGGTGCAGAACACAAACATTTATTCACTTTGAGATGTTTCAGTTTCTGAACAATAGCTGGCTGAAAATTTCCGGCAAAATATAACCGAATCCCACTATTACGTTTAAATTCCATTTTAAACTACCAGTCAAAAACGACATAAGCAAATAAAACTACTTTTGTTTTATAAAGTTTTGATGAATATGCTTGATAGCTTGTAAACAATATTATCATGGGCATGAATTTGATATAGCTGGCATTATATAAATAGCTGTCATGAGTATGAATTTGATATAGCTGGCATTATCGGTTTGTCCGTATTACCAACTTGAAGTTGGTAACACTTCAATTGCCTAGCCTTGTATATAAACGGAGGTACACGATTCTCTTCGTTTGTTAGCATTCTGCCATAAAATCTTTACTCTTCACGGAATTCAAATTTCAATAAACAAAAGTTACTATAGAATAAATCTAGAATAAATTCCGTTTAAATGTCTCTTAACTAAAAACAAATTAAACCGTTATCCATAACGTATACTTTATATGTGTATGACATTTATTGTCTCCTAAAAGTATGCTCTGCTTTATTAACTAACAATAAAAAGACACATAACATCGCGTACAACATATGCATTTAGTTATTAAACAAAGCCCCGATAAGATTAGTTTACTTTTGCACAAAGCGACACTTGCCTCATTGATGCCTTTCCCGGGCCATAAACTGACAGCCAAGACTTGCGACGACAGCTAGCTCGCACTCTACTTTCAAGTATATATTTACTTATACGTACACATATGTATGCATGTCTTCACATAGGTTTATACGATGGGATTTTCTATACGATACATGAATAACGTTTAAGTACTTTTTGTTGTTATTAAACACATGTTTATCTAGCCATGTTAATCTAAATCGCTCTAATACAAAACGACACATAATTTGTAGCATACTTCAAGGAGACTGCCTTAACGCAGCAGCCAGAAAAAGAAGCTCATAAAATATTTCATGACCTTAACGTTAGGCCATAATAAGATAGCGAACAAAACAAAACATTATTAACCATAAAAACAAGCAAATATTTAACATATCATCCATATACAGTCATTTGAAAACAAAACGACACACAAGTTGAAATTTTTTCTAATTAGGACCTACTACGCGACGGCTATGATGCAGTGCACACACAGTTCATGAGGGATATCTCTAGGAAAAATAAAAAAATACCAGCTCCCTGAGCTTAAGCAACACAAAAAACCAAACTTCAAAGATCTTTAGCAACTTGGCAATAACAACAAACAACTGCCAACAAATGTTGGCCCTAAAGTATACTTGCTGTTTTGGCTAAAAATTAATTACGCCCATTCCCTAAAGTAAATTGTTGCGCCCTCAGTTATTTCTTTTTGTTTTTCTTCTTCTACAATTATTTTTCCTTTGTTTTTCTTTTACAATTATTGTTAATTTAAGATTTTATTTACCACCTCTCGCGGGCCAAATTGTGTTGGAGGGGCTGGCTGCCTTCTCCACGATATTTACGATAATGAAAAACACATCATTTGTAGCATACTTTTAGGCGAGAGATTGAAAACAACGGAAACAATGGGCTCATAAAATATTTCATGACTTTTCCAATATATTAAAAACAAGCGTGCGTGTGTGAGTGAAAAAACAAAAAGAAAAATGTTAACCATAAAAAAAAGTCCATATACGATGTTGTACCGAATGGAAACAACAACAACACATAATCTCCGGCCGTACTCTGCTCTTCACCTAGAACAGGGACTTTCAATAAATATATATGAAGAACGTATATGTCACCCCTACCACCACCACCTGCCTATCTGTCACTCGCCTATCTCTCCCTCCCTCTCTCTTACTCAGTCGCTATCACGAACAATTTTACAATTACACAGACATCCGCAAAAACGACACGAACACGTCTGTAATAAAATGAAATTTTATGTTGATAACTTTGATGTTGTTGTTTTTGTTATTATTGTTTCTGTTACACATTACTTATGGATTACAAATACATAAACACGTCTTATTTGCAGCAACAACGTCAGGACAACGAAGCGTCAGGACTGTCTCACGGCAAAATAAGCCCAAACAACACGAAACTTTTCCTTTCCGTTGTTTTCTTAAACCGTTTTGTCAAAAAAAAAACGAAGAGGGGAACTTGGCGGCACATGTTCAATATATGACAGACCGGAAACAAGTGGATGTGAAATCATCTGTGAAGGTAAGCACCGACTTATATACTATTTTAAATTGCAACAATATTAGTAATGTTTTTTTACCGTGGGCTTGATGACTAAGAATGGACTTTTAAAATCCTGGTTGGCAACGTAATAAAAGGCAATTGGTAAGTCATATGAATTAAAAAAGTTCCAGTATTATAGATGCAAAGGGTATTTTTATGCTTAGCTCACTTTTTTGAATTTATGATCAACTCTGACATGAATACATTCACGCTTAAACAATGCTACCAAATTATGCGAATTTAACTTGAAACTCAGTCATCGATTCGCTCACCTTATAACGACTTTATGATTTTTAGGGCGCACATAATACTCCATTTGCCCGTAAACATTTGCAAATAAAGAAATTGTCGATTAAAATTTATTTCTTAACATTAAGACTTGAACAGTTTTTATTCTGGTTCGAGATCTTTGCTGTTTCTTTTTCAAAATCAAAGTAAAAATTGTTAAAATGTATTGACTAGGTTGCTAGGCAGACTATACAGCTGTTTCTTAACCCGCCAGAGGTTTTCTTCGACAACCTTTGGCGACGATTACTTCGGCTGCAAATCTATAAGTCGTTTGATTTGCAGCCGAAGTAGTCTCATTTGAATTACTGAGAATTTATTTACTGAGATATATTGGAGGTCGCTAACACGAGAACTTTACACTATTGTACAAAAATATAAAAATGATTTTGTTTACAGAAAACTATAGACAATATGCATTGAAACCAGTTTATTTAAAAAAAATTAAATTTTTGGAAAGAAAGTCAATTATCTATAGATTTCTGTAAACAAAATCATTACTATAGTCATGTACAATGTCATGAAGTTATCGCGTTAGCGTACTCCTATGCAATTTGAAAATAGAACACGGCCAATGTCTCATTCAAATATAGAAATGTTTTATTAAAATTCAATTTTTAAAATTGTTATTTTTGATCAAGTTGGGCAATTTTCTACAATTTCTATCGTGCTTAAATACACTATTTACGTCTGTTTACGCCACTTTAAAGCATCTAAAGTCGACTTAAGTCAGTGCCCTTTAACGTCATAGTTTGACTTTAACAAATCTTTTCTATTAAAATAAAAATTAATAACAAAATAAACAATTGAGCTACACATAATCATTAATCAATTACTAAAATTAAAGTTATTAACATTTGGTTACAATATCGGTATCTAAAGATAATTTAGTTTTCGTTTATAATTTGTTTCCATTTTCAGCCGTACACTGGATAAATCTGAGTTATACGAGTATGAATTAAAAAACTGGAAAATTTTAGAATTATTATTATTGTTTTAAATTTAATGAATTTAAAAGTGATATATATAGAAAAATTTACTATTTATAATCTTCGTTCATAATTTAAATCTTTTATTTCAGACATAAGATGTTTTAATGTGTTGCAACAGAATGTAAGAAACATATAATTGCATTTTTGCTCTCAAATCTTACTTATCGAGGTTTTCCTAAAAACCGCAACTATTAATACTTTAAGCAGTTTTCCGACCAATGCGTCTTTTGGACAGCTAACGTACAAGTTGCATAAGAACATCTTTTAAGGTACAATTGTCCCACCGCCCGAGATAGAAAATAACATAGGTTTGTTGTGGACTAATTTTATAAAGAATTTTTAAACTAATATACAATTTTCTATTCAAACTTAGATCGCAGCAGTAAAATCTATTGGAAACAATTTAAATACTTTTGGAATTTCATTGAAACCATCTATTTTGAACTGGTTAGCTGCACCACTTATAAAAGGAATCGACTCAGAAACCCCAGGTGAGTTGGTAAAACATATTACTTGTTTTCTTTTGTCGTACTAGTAAAACAACTTATAAGCAAAATTTGTTTGGGAATTCATCTATAGCATCGAAAGTTAACCCGTTGTCTACACCATGCATAAAAATAAGTCGACTTAGAAACGCCAAGTGATCTGATATAACGTAGTCTATTTGTCCGTCTGTCAATCGCATCCTCACTCAATTAGGACCGTTAAGTTAAAACATTTCCATAACTTGTGGTGTATTCGTTAAGAAATTAAGATTCAATACCCATAATTCTTTCCAACCTAAGAGAATATGAGAATGTTGCCATAAGCTAAAAATAGGGAAGTACTTAAAACAGAAAATGTTGCATACTTTGAGGTAATTAAAAAAAACGAGAAGCTAACTACAGTTAGTAACGGATATAGGAAAATCTTTTTTAAGAAAAATGCATATAAGAAATTCTTGCATAACACTGTGTAATTTATTAGAATTGTTTTCATTGTTTTAAAAACAAAACGCATATTAGAAAAACGCACGTTGCATTTCTTGAATTTCTTATATCCGTTATGTACTGTAATGGGTATTAAATTAGTTTTGTTTAGTTGATTTTTCAACTTTTATATTTAATTATAAGTTTTCCTTTTATCAAGGTCGTGTTATGGTTTAAAAATTGAATTGATTTGAAAAAATCCCAAAAGTAGATTTATTGTATGTTAGCTTCACATCTGATCGTCTCAAAAACACTAATAAAGTCGTTAACACGAGGCCCATTAGTCCGTGATCGTCTATCTATTTGCTCGTACCTTTATTCTACCAGGTTCATCTATAATTTTTTTCGGCAAAAATGTCTCTTTTTCTTATTATTCCCCCTAACTAACTAGCGACTTATCAACGTAATATTCATGTTGCGAAATATAATTTAAAAATCCTTCAAAAACCTTTTTAATCTATAATTTATAAAAAAAAATTACAAGCGCTAAGGGAAGGAAAAATTTATGACACAAAACGTTGCATACTTTAAGGCAGGTAATACACATTAAAACAGTAAAACCAGCATTTTTAAATCAATCATTTAAACCAAAATTATATTTCAGAACGTTTCCACGTTTTTTAGTGTAACTTATAATGCTAAAATAAAGAAATAACCTGTGAAATTAAAAAAATATTTGCCAAAAGCCAAAGAAACGGAAAATACTTGTGATAAAAAATGTTGCATACTTTCAGGCTGACGAAAATATTGACAAGTGTAGCATACTTTTCGGGCATTATATAAAACGAATACAATAATTTAACAGTATTGATGTATTGTGTTGAAGATTAAATAACAAAAGAGGAAATCCTTTTGGCTCGCAAAAGATAGTTTGTTTCGTGGGCTTTTTGGCAAGGCTCGCTATCCTGCTAAAATCACAGATCGTCTTAGTACACGTCTTCAAGCTCACCGTTATTCGAAATGGTGATTTCAGCAGCATCTTCAAAAAAAATCGGCCAAGGATGTCATCTCTCCAAAATCCGCACCAAACTGTGACCCGCTGAGTATGTCTGGGTTTTGCAAGGATCACGTGCGTATTTTTCGATAACTAGATGCGGCTTTATAACGTAGCCGCCGATTCTAAAATGCGCTTCATCAACGGAGAAGCGACAAAGAAGCGGATGCGACCTGCCGTTAAACCCCTCCAAAATTCGCACCAAACTGAATATGTCTGGGCTTTGCAAGGATCGCGTGCGTGTTTTTCGATAACTAGATGCGGCTTTATAACGTAGCCACCAATCTTCATCAACTGAGAAGCGACAAAGAAGCGGATAAATCAAATCAACTGGTGATTCTAAGTCGATCGCTTTACTAAAAGGAGGGGGTAGATTTTATTGGTTGTAAAGTATTCCGAACTTGAAAATTATGAACTTTCTTTGCTTTTACATACAACTACCAAAAAAACAAAAAAGCTGACAGCCAAAAACCAAGTAAACCGATATTTCGGTTTTTAGCTTTTTTAAGAAACCGGAATATGTGTTTTCGGTTTTGGATACTCTACTGCAAGTGTCTAATTTCGGTACACTAAAGAGGGGGTTTATATTTTTGGTAGTAACGAATTCTGTAGTTTAAAATGATAAATTTTCTCAAACACCGAAAACTCGACAGCAAAAAACCTGGTATACCAACATGTCAGGTTTAAGCTATTTTTGAGAAACATAAAAACCGTAACGTCGGTTTTTGGTTTAAGACTCTCTACTGTAAGTGCCTCCTTTCGGGCAAAACTTTTATCGCTCGGTCCACTAATTTGGGCTACACAGCATTGATTTTGGAGAAAAGTTTCGCATAGTTCCCAACGTTGTTCAAGTGTAGAGAGATTTATTTCGCTTCTCGGAGATATGACCTGTCCTATCGAGATTACGTTTAGGAAAAATCTGCACTGTTGAGGTAAGGAATGGTTAAAAGAATATAAGTACAATATACACCGACCGGTATATTGAAACGGAAGTAAAAAAACTTAGCAGCGTTAGAAAAATCCTTCAATGTTTCATTGAAACATCTGCTATTGTGTTCACATGACTTCTCCCATGCAAGCCAAACTTTCTTATCTCTCATCAAAATATATCCACAGTTGCATACCTCCTTGAATCCTTTAGTAGGGTGACCACATACCAAAAAAAAAATACAAATACAAAAGAGGCAATATCTAATTTTTTGTGCGTTAGGCATGTGTTAAACTCAAAATATTGTTAACAATAATAACGGCGGTAATGGCAGCACAGACGAGATGTTCATCTATAAATAAGGCATGATCCTATGCTACAACAATAATAGCAAAAGCAGCATAAAAAACTTGTTGTTGTCGTGGATGATGCTGCTGTGCTCGCTCGAAGACATATCTAATAGTTTAGTTGTGTCGTATCGTCGGGCGTAGTGTGTGCGTTGCGTTAGATGTTTGTCAGTTCGTTGAAAACGTGTTGGATTATTTGACATCCGCACTTAGATTTCGGTGTCAGTGCGAATATGCGTGAGTGTGTGTGATGTGATCTGTCCGTTCATCTGTGCGTAGGATGGGAAGTAAATCTTGTACTCAAAACAATGCGTGACTTTCAAGGATGTGTTTAGTAATCACACAAGTTTTTCTCTCTGCTGTCTTATGTGTGTGCGTATGTTCACTTCCCCATGTATGTACATCTAAGAGCGTGTGTGTGTTGTGTGTGCGTGGCTATGTCTATCTTCTCTATTGCCTTTGATAGGTATTTCGTCTTGCCCTATGGCGAGGGTGGATGGAGAAGAGGTTTATGTTTTTCGCAGATGACATTGACATGTGACATCTACATAGGAAAACGAAGAGAATAAAATAGTTTATTTGTTAAATAACAAGAGCGGGAGACATCTCGTTTGCCATTGCTGGCGGTGTATGAAAGTGGGTTGGGTGGGTGGATTTATGGCAATATTTTCATTGGTTTCTTTTGGTGTGTGCCGTTGATGCTGTTGTTTTACGCACAGTAATTTAGAATTGATGCTGTTATTGTTGCCGTATAAAAGAAAATAAATGAATGAGAAAAAAACATCCAACCAAAGCCCGAAAGTATACTTTGATATGTCTTAAAACAACAGGCATGTCAGTTGTGGGTAACATGCACGGTCGGCTATTCCGGGAGAGTTTGAGAAAACGCTGACGTTTATCTGGAGGGGTAGTTTTCCAATTATATCGCATTTAAAGTCTGTAAAAGACTTGTTCATTTCGAACTTTATGAGTTTATAGCAATTCCGAAATAGACATACTTTTCGGTTGGGGTAAAAATAGTTCAAAGAACTTTAAGTTTTATTAAAAAGCTTTAAAATATAATATTAAATGTAGCATATTTTTGGGGTTGAAAACTAGTGTAAAACCGAAGTCTACTTTTTTAACTGATTTTTTTTATAAAAACCGGCAGATTAAATTTAATAAAACATATTAAAAGCGAATATTTGAGTTTTTTTAAATACCCCTTTAAAAGAGGGGCTTGTAGCGCTGGCAGGTGACTAACAAAATATTCATGGTTTAATAGATATAGTATTTATAGACAGTTCTGTTTAGCCCGTTTGTTTATTTCGGTCTTTTGCTTTAACACATTGAACAGGTCACTTTGCCATTTTGTAAAAAGCATGTCTTCTATTAAAAGGTCTCAAGCCGGTTAATCTCTGTTCGAAGAATTTATAGAAATTTGTTGACAAGTCTCAGCGTTTGAAATTGTTTTGGAAATTGCATAAAATTTTTCGCTCTATTGATGACGCTTAATTACTTATAGAATATTAGTAACTTTTTTTTGAAAAGTTCCAGCGTTTGAACATGTTTTGGAAATTTCATAAAATTCTTCTCTTCTATTGGATAAATAGAGAAAAGACAAAATGAAGATGACGCTTAATTATATAGGTTTGAAGTAAATTACAAGAATATTTATAAAATTTTTTTGACACCCAGCGTTTGAAAATTGCATCTTTGGAAAATTGGAAATTACATAAACATTGAATGTAAACGGCAAAAGTACTTTTAAAAGTTTTTTTTAACAAGTCCCAGCATTTGAAATCATTTTTAAAATTAATAAAATTCTTCACCCTATTGGAAAATAGTGGAAAGACCAAATAAAACGGACGCTTAATAAGATTTGTTTGTTAGTTTATAACTAATATTTTTATAGTCCCTGACTCAAACGTCTCATTCGTTTTTTTTGCAAACATCGAACGCAGATTTATTATCGCCAATTTGGGTTTTTGTAAAACGTATTGACCATTTCTAAATTTAAATCTAAAGTTGTTGTAGTGTTATTTAAATCTGTTGAGCGAATTCGAGTGATTTACAAAAATGCAATTTATTTGCCTTTGGTCTGCTGGCAGTTCGCTTCATCACAAACGAATTCGTTTAAAAAAAACATTCTGTTAGTTTATTATTTATTTCAAATATAATTTACAAAAACTTTATTTGCAATGTCGCGTGGTTTCCGCTGGCAGCTGCGACAAGTATTTGACATATTGCTGTCAATTGATTTGAGGTGATTGCACCAGCCAGATCTAAATTCGGCCAATACCACTCTTGGTTGTCGGGGTGCACTACCTCTGGTCGCAGGAGGAGGAGTTCTGTCTCAGACAAATTCGTTTTATGAAAACTGTCGGTTAGTTTATTATTTTTTTATTGCAAATATTATTTGCAAAAAATATTTTGAGGACAGGCTTACTTGTTTATTCTTATGTATGAACCCATTACATAATAAACCTACGAGTATTTTGTTTTATTTGTGAATTAAGAATTCATATTAATTTGTTGTGAGTGTACGTTGCAAATTGCTTTCGCATAAATTTTCACCAAGAAAGGTATTTTTTTATAAACGGAGAAAGTTATTTCTAAAAAAGTAAGGAAAATGTAACTGATTTAATTGTATCTGACGGTTGTTATGCCCTTTAATCTAAAGGTTCTCGCTTGAATTGTTGCACCTCTCTTTTCTAGATCTTGGAGATCATTTCTGACCTGCTTCTCCGAAAAGTATTGAGGTTGTGTAAGTCCTTCCGTACTTGTATTTAAAACCCCAACTATTTTATGTTCGGGGTTTAATAACTGAAAGTTTTCTAATTTTGATTTTGTTTCGGACAATGTCCGCAGTGATTTTTTACCAACTAAATGATTGTGGTTGCATGTATTTGCAAGTTTTACATTAATACAATCGAATGTGGGTGCAGTGTTTTAAAAAAAAAAGGATATTAAATTTGTTTAGTTACAAAATATATTTTGTTTTATTGAAACCTAGGGAAAGTCAATATTTGTTGCTGAGATTCACATGCTCAATATTAAAGTTTCACAAAATTACATTTTGCCAACATAAGAATCAAGTATATAAAAACAGTATTTTTGATTCTCATGTTGGCTGATGATGAGAATCAAAAATAGGTAGGTAGCCGGTAGCTTTTCTGCCAAGTTTTTTGCCAGCCATGATTTCAACAAATATTTTTTTTCAACTATATATTGGTTTCCACAACCACCAGATTTTAAGACTAAAGATTAAATGTATTGTTTTGATGTAGCCGATTATTGTGGTAGTAGCTATCTTCTGATAGTGTGTCTATCTTTATAGCCACCAGCAGAATAAGCAGTTGCTGAAGGCAACTCGAACCAATTTCCAACTGATTTTTTTCGCTGTGTTTATTTTGCCTAAAGATCGATATTGGTTTTTCTTTCTAAACTTTTTTCTCCAGCAGGCTACAGCTACGTTTCGGTGGGCAATATTTTCAAATTTGTTTAAAATCACCTTTTTAATTTTAGCCTTAATTTATTTCTGTGATGTACATTCGTTTTTGTTTATAAAACACCTACGCCATTGTTTAGATAAAATATTTATCACTTTCTCAATATTTATTGCATAATTACAAAACAAATGGACAGCCAATTGGTGTTGTTTTCTTTTCTGTCTTTCATGATAAATATAAATATATACACTCGATATATTTGTCATTCAACCTTGGGTCTTACAACTACTTAACACTTTGAACGCCAGACTAAACAGCCATTAAAGAATAGGCACAACAGGCGCATTAGTAGAGGGAGGGAAGGGGGCCAGAAAGTCGAGGCGATATACCATATTTACAGCTGCACTTGTAATACAATTAACCTTTTTCAACTTTTATTGTATGTCGACTTTCACCTTTCAGAGCCCTTTCCTGAACACACACACACAATGGGTTTGTGGGTTGCCGCAGCATTTTCGTTTTTGTCCGAGTTCCTCGATGACCTCTGGACGACAAATGGCGTTGGCTTACGCACACGGATATGGACACACACACGAACCCACTTTAGAGACCACTTTTTACCGTGTCGCCAAGAAATTATTAATGTTGACTGTACATGTGAGTGAATGTTAGTGCTAGTGTATGGGATTTTCAATTTTTTTTTCAAGTATTTGTTGGTTTCTTGGCGTTTTATTTGTGTGTGTGTGTCTGAGCTAAGTTAAGGTAAAAATTAAAAACAAAGCGAAATAAAACAAACATTTCAAGTGTGTTTTTTTCGTTTGGAGCACGCGTATGTGTGGTATATTACCGAGACAAACCCATAAAAATGTCACATTCATCATGCCCCACAAGTGTGCCATACTTCATGGGTTCTGCTGCTCTTGTGGCGGTTGCTTGCCCACCCTGTCCCCATGACACATACACACACAGACACATACAAATATGAACGAGTTCCAGTTCATATTTTTGTTCTCGTGTTTAATTTAATAACATATGTATAGTGGGCTTATTTTGGCCCCAACACTCATAGCTCTCAGCCAAAAAGTATGCCACAAAATTTGGCATTCATCTAACGCTGCAAAGTATGCAACACATTTATAATAGAAAATATTTATAAAAAAAAAATCACCAACCCACACAAGACTATGCTTATGTCAAAGAACCCATTAAATATTTCATAATATTATAGCGAGAGAAAACTTTATATATCGCTCATGGTTCAGCTACAAAAGTATTAACTCAAAACTTAAAATATAATATTTTTGTGAAAACTCGAGATACTCGAATCAAATTTCCGGTCTTTAATTAAACTCTGTCCTAAAAAGAGGCATGAACCTCTCTTTGTATTAGCTAAATATATGCAAAATTTAATTTTTCATTAGAAAACGACATTCCCGAATCAAATCGTGAGGTCCACTCTTTATAAAAAAAAACTTTTATGTCTACTTTGAAAACATTTGAAAATTTTAAGTTAATACCTTTTTGTTAAATAAGTGCTTTAACTGTACTGCATTGGTTTATAAACACCCTAAAATATGCTTTATTTCATATTTTTTACCGGTTGCGATTAAACAAATCACTAGACAGAAGAAAAAAGCATTGCCTCCACCTCACTGCGGTGTTATTATTATTAATTAATTATGTATCATTGGCCGTGCGATAACTTTTTGTGTCGTGTTTTTTTCGCGTTGTTATTCACAAAATATCTATAAATTTTATATTTATTGGTTATTTATTTTTACAACAATATTTATTTGCTTTTGTCGCCGCGGCAAAACTATTCAAATAGCCGGGGCAAAAACATGACATGCCAAAGTGTCGAAGCGTGAATTGTATGCATTAAAGGCATTGTGTTTGTTTCAATATTGATAATATCATAATTGTATTATAAATTCCCCAATTCGCTTCACTCGTGGCTGGCCGGTGTAGCGTTACTAAAATATTTATTATTAAAAACTAAAGCATACTTTGCGGCGGTATTATGTCGGGCATTTTTTTGGCCCCCTTGTTTGCATAAAAATGATTTATAGGTGTTTATAAAATACTGCAAAAAAAAAAGAGAAATCGAGCAAAAGCACTCACGTTATTATCAGTTTGTTTGCAAAACATACTGCATATTTGTAGGAGTTTAAAAAATTATGAGTTTCAATAAAGTATACTTTGCGGGGTGTTTTAATAAATCGATCGCTAATCTCTTGTGTTTCAGTTATTTTTTTTTTAAAGGGTCATCTATTTTGTGGTTTTGAAGGTTGTGGTTTATCCGCTTTCTATACAAAACAACGCACTAAGATTGTATATCGATAACAGTTATCGGTTGTTTGCGATTACTTGTATAAAATTAATATTTAAAGCTTTTGCGCGCCATATTAAGTAGCCATCTCCGCGAAGTCAATTGACCATCTCGGAACTTCACATTGACGTCAAAAGACGTTTTTTAGTGGGATAATGTAAAGGGCTTTTCGTTAACTATTCAGGATTTTCGTGAACAAGTGTGGTATGTGGATTTTTAGATACAAAAATTCTCCTCTGAAGGTTCAGCTACTTTATATGCTGCACTGATACTACTTACAGTTCCAATAAGTAAAAATTATAGAGCACCAACATTTGGTTATACTTATGGAATACTCGAGGTGCATGTAACCTCAATTTTTAGGTTGTAGCAAAGAATCTGTTCTCCCCGTTTAACAATATCGAGAGATTTTTCATTATAAATTCCAATAATGCCGAAATTATTCTTTTATTTGTTTGACAGCTAATTTTTAGAAATTTCTCCGAGTACTCGTACTTTGCAACAGAAAAACCTGCAGGCGGACCCTTATGGGTCGGTTTATCGTGAAGGTGGTGTGAAGCGCATGACAACGTAGTACCACTTTTAAAAACTATTGCCTATAAGTAGACAACGTTTTGAAAAAATCTTACTTATTATGTTAGACTTGTCTCTGTTACCTTTTTTATAGTTAATTTTAAATGATCAAATTATAGAGGCTATTTTCAATGCCTTCATTTAAGAAATCGGGATGGCTTAAACTTGTAAGGTAAACATTTTCAGGAACGCTTAGTATACTTTTGGGCGTGCCTGATGGCTAAATCTTGCGAGTTTTCGAAATGAAGACATACATTGGTTTAATAGATAAAGGCACATTTTCAAATAATGATACATCTTTTTCAAGAAAAATTTGTTGCCTACTTATGGTCTTATCTTTACGAATTATGTTTTAAGAGTTATCCTACCACAGCATAAACTCCTGGAATTGTGATCCCTTAACATTACTATTATTCTTTTTTCTTTAATTTCATTTAATGCCTTTGCACACGAAATATTTGCTTTCATTTCAAATGGTTCCTAACGTACGGTTTCATGTAATGTGATAAGCAATAACTGCATACTTTTAGGCGGTCTTTGTTGAGGGTTTTCAAAAGAAAAAATAAAGCATAATAAAAGGCAGTTAATAAGAGATATCGTTGGCAAATGATATTATCATTTCATTACCATTGAGTCCGGGATATCCTTTTCTTCTTAAAACGTAACCGCACAAAAGAACCATTTACTTTCAGTCATTCATAATATCCTTAGAAACAAAGACATATCTTAGTGTTCACTTTTTTCTCTCGTTTCTTTTTAACAAAAATTCTTTTTTTTTCTGGAGGTTTTTTTTTATTTGTTTGAAAAAAAAGAAAAAAAAGCGGCAAAGAGAATAACAAAAGACGATTTTTATATTTTTCTTTTTCATTTCCTATGGATAAAAAATAAAGAAAAATTACATTTTTGCGAGTTTTCACAAAACAAAATAAAGAAAAAAACGAAACGAATGAATGAAAATGAAATACACACAAATTGTTAACAACTCAAAGAGAAATATTAGATAAACCTCTAGAGGTTCGTTGTTGTTCTTCTTCGGGCGCGTACTGTCATTATACGTATAGGACGGACTCATTTAAAGGACAGGGCAAGAAAACGAAGAACAAAAGATAAACAATAAATTCGAAAGTACAAACACAAACACCTGTAAATGAAATGACTTTACAAAGAGACAAGACAACGAAAACTTAATAAGAAGAATCTTCTTGTGTTGAGAATTCTTTAGGAAAGCCATGGAAGAAAGAAAAATATCACCACACCAACCGACGGAACAAAAGAATAGCAGGTGGTTTGTTGGGTATCGGGCATACCCGAAAAGGTGAACAGTTTCTTAAAGGTCAGCGGGGTGAAAAAGCGTCATAACTTCTACTAAGCACAACAAAAAAGAAACTCCCACCACCTAAATAACTGCTGCAGAACATTTGCTTGGTCTGGTGTAGCTCCGGCAGTTGGTCTAAGCCAATTTCAGCGCTTAACATGATTTTTTATCCACTTTATATTCCCTTGTTTTTTTTTCGTTACGTTCTTCTTGTTTTTGATAAACCACTTATTTACACAATCTTTTATCTTCTTAAGAAGTACATGCCGCCGACAAGTAGAAGAAACCGGCCAAAAGTGGCAGATAAAGCAGAAATGGACAAAAGATTTTCCAATTCTTGGAAGTTATGGCGGACCAACGACAACTCAATGAAATTATCATATTTTCATCATCTTTGCCGTTTCTTTAAAAGTTATGGTGAGAAAATTTTATTTTTTTCCCCAACCGTTGTTAATGTCTTTGTTGCTTATTTTTCTTTTTCTTTTTAACATTTTTGATAACAAAACAAAAAAAACCCGGGTATTTGTTGAAAAGGTTGTTGTTTATTTCAGTTTTATACCATAAAAAATTCATTAATATTTTCTATCGCATAATTATGTGAAATTCAAAAATGATAAAAAAAACCCCTCCTTATATGAAATAAAAAAGTTTTTCTTACTTTGGCTAAAAATTGCAATTAAAATTTCTCTTATTTCCTTTAAGATAAAAAGCGAAATTATAAACAATTACAAGTGTTTAATGCAATTGACAAACAAACAATAAATAATAGTAAATGTTTTGTAAAACACAAGAAATACTTACATTTTATGAGATACGAGTAGTTGGTTGATGTTGGGAAATGTTTCGCTTATGGGATTCCATTGAGAAGATATTTTTGCATTGTTGAAGGCCGGATGATAACAATCGTGCGGTTTTTTTTGCTCGCTCAGTGAAACTTTAAACGGATTTTTCAAATCTTTAGTTTTCTTCTCTAGTACATTGACTTTTTTTCTTAAAATTATAAACTATTGTTTAAACAGACGTTGTTGTAATTTATAAACCAAATATATTTTTTTTTTGTAAACGAATATTTCCAAACTATTGTGAAAGCTTTTCAAAATTTAAATTTTCCCTTATGGGCACAATAAAGAAGGTACTGTAAGTCAATCAGCTGATTTTTGATTTTTTCCGTAGTAATTTAAATTTTCAAATTTAAAATTTAGCAAAGAAAACTATTGAAGTAAGAATTCTATATCAAATATCGTTGGCAGTCGAATTAAAGCTTGCCCCAGTGCTATGGAGCAACGGGGTTCAGGCCGTAATGGTGATAATCACGTAAAACTGCCATTAATCTCTACGGTGGGAGTCTTCAATTTCCGGCTACAAAAAATGTTTCATGGCCTATAAAAAATAGTTTAAGATAATACTTGCTGATTATTTTTGATAAAAATAGTTATCGATTTTGACCTGGGCTCTAAGGCTCATACTGAGAAGGGCTATCAAATCGTATTCATTTGCCGAGTTACTTGTACCTTTAAAGCGAATTATCCGAGTTATAAGGCCCATACTGAGAAGCGATAACAAATCGTATTCAATTGCCGAGTTATTTGTCTTTAAATCGAATTATCCGAGTTATTTGTCTAAAATTGGCAGCAAGCTGAATCGTTGAGTTCAAAGGCAAATCGATGATCCAGGACTGAGTCTACTGGGTTAGAGTTTTTCTCCAAATTTGAAATCAAATTAGAAATCTTTTACAAATCGAATTGATATTAATTGCAGAACTGTTGGAGGATGTACAGCTGAGACGATACTTGGCAAATATTAACTAGGGATCGGGGAAAATTGAAAAAAAAACTCAACAACATCGTTGTTCTATAAATGAAAAACTTTCAAATCATCGGCATACTTGTGTATATGAACGATATTAAATGTTCTTGTACTGAAATAACGTCAGTCGAACAGTCTGTCAATATGGTAGGAATTGTTTCAGGGAGTTACACTGTGTCCTTACTCTTCTACTTAATACTTCGCATATTAAAATTCAAGCAATGTGTCGTGTATATAGATCGTTAAATGAACAGGGACCTTGTCGGCTGCACACTTATATGGTCCCCACCAACGGCGAAACGTGCGTCTACCAGGCGCTGATGTGTTTGCTATAACTTCGCTGACTTACTTTTCCTTCCCCGTATGGCTAACAACAACAAAGCTGTTCTAATAAGTTTGTGAAGTAATTCAATCTTTTAAAAAAACGTTTTTGATTCTTTATAACTCTTAAACAATAGGAGATACTAAAATATATATTGACCTATGTTCAATAGATACTGACTGAAATTAGACAAGAAAATCATTGAACTCGTATATAAACGTTGGTTTTAGCGGGCATTAAAAATTTGTTTTCACCCGAGGTAAGGTCTAGAATTTTTTGTGTAAACTCGAACAGACCTGAGTAAAATTTTTAAACACAAAAGAATTCAGAACGTATTTCCAACAAAAAAATGTTGATTTTTTTTTTTTTTGATTCACAATCCCGCGTCCTTTGTATCTTCCTTTGAAAGTGAAATACCTTTGCTCTTCTAGTTTTTCGAATCGAAGTTGTGGAAGTATTTAAGGTGATTTCTTGATTCCATGTTAGAAAATCCTCTCGTCGATAAAGGCCATGTCATATGTTACAATTTTAGCATTTCATTTTAGGTGACATGTCGTTAAAGATTTTTTTCACTTGTTACGTTTAGGTCTCTGGCTTTTGAAAGACTTTTGTCACAACAACAAATTTGAAATGACAAAACGTTCAGATAAATCGTAATCGTAAGGCTTTCAATATTATTTCTAATCCATTTTAAAATGCCTTAGAAATACTTGTTAAATAAAACGTAGCCTCTCCAGATCTTTCCTGTCATTTTTCCATTTTAATAGTCCTAATCTTTTGATTGATATGATTTCGTTATGACACAGAAATGCGCCTTTAAATTATTCAAATAAATATTTGGTAAATATCTCAAGAATTCCTTGAATAGTAACTCGAGGAAATCCTTCCCCTTTTTACGTCTATGTAATGACGCCTTTATTTAAATATCGAACAGGTCTGTGGGCACAAATACCTTTAAGATAATTGAGTTTTATGACCTTTTTTCCCGGTGCCATCTAAAAGCATTTAAGGACAAAACGTATAAAATTCACCAGTAGACATTAAAAATTAACGTAACCGAACTTCAGCTGCAGCCCTGCCCTTGCCCGGCTCCTTGTGGACATCGACAAATGCGAGCATTTGAGTCGACAAGTCTCAAAGCAAGAATGTTGGCTGATTTTATGGAACCACTGAAGCTACCGGTTTCTCAATACAGTCGCACGAATTCAAATGTTTTGAGTTTATAAAAAATGAATGCATAATTAAATTTTTAACGGAAATTCCTTAAATAGCCCTAGCCGCCAACAACAAAACTATTTGGTTATCCAACAAAAAATCAACTTCTTCCACCCTTAAATAATACCGACCGACCGACCGACCATGAATAAAAATGTGGCCCGTACAGCAGGTCGGCGGGTATTGCGTGAGAGCTGGGCGACAGACAGCCGACGTTGAAACAACCTGTACAGGTAACAACTGCTGCTGTTGGCAATGGTGGTGGTGGTTTGAAGGTGGTCAAAACAGTAGTAGAAACATTTTAAGCATTGCGCTAGGGAACCAAACCAAGGAAGAAGAAACACTTAAGCCTAGCCAGTGTGGAACAACACAATGTGGCACGTCATGACATTATGACAAACGTAATAGAACAACACACTGCTGCACCAACGCTGATGTCGGTCTGTCTGTCTGTAGCCGCCGCCTTTAATTGTTTGTGGCTCCTATCGGTAGGCAAGCTGGAAGAGGGGCGGAGAGAACTTGAAGGGCTGTTGTCAGTGGTGGTGGTGGCGGTGGCGGTGATGGTGTTGTGGTATCTTGAGAAACTCCTGGGGAAGAGTACCAAAGATAAACATATGTTTGGTGAATTTAAATAATGCTTTTTATTTGTTTAGAATTTTAAATATGCGCTTCCTTCTTTTCAAATCGTGAAAGCCGGCTAAGAAATTGTAACCGCCAAAAAATGCGAATAAGCAAACGTTACATTACCACCACCATGAAGCCTACACAGATACAACTCCCATACCCATACCCACACACACACACACACACATAAAGAGCAAATTCAAATTGCAAATTACATGGTTCGGTAATAGACAAATACTCACACACACAGACATACACACCTACACCACCTCCCACTCAATTCCATACGATTACATTCCCTCTAAATACATTATGATGCCTCCTTTTCGTTTGGCAAGCCAGTCAGCCAGGTTGCAATTGCCAGGACTAAGGCTTGCTTTATTCCCTCCCCCACGCTCAATTGCGTGTTAGGCATTCCAGATGAGTGCGTGTGTGTGTGTGTGTTGGCGTATGGTAATGAAACTTAAATGGGAAATTGTTAAGATTTTCGCCGGCGTTTTTTTTTTTTGTTCTTCCTGGTTGGTTCCTTCTCGTTGCCTTTCGATTCCTTTGAAGAATCAACAACGACGGAAGAGAAAGTAAAGCAAAGGAAAACGAAAAACGTTTCGCATAATGATAATGACAAATGAGCAAATTTTACAGGGATTTGCAAGGAATTAAAAAACATAAATACGGATAAACACGCTGAAGAGAAAGAAGTTCGCACACCCACAGAAAAGCCGGGGAAAGTTGAAACGATTTGTATTTAAATTCACAACAGAACCTTTTGGCGTCGAGTTCGCAGGGAGTGATGGCTGGAGGGTGGGCGTGAAATGATTGAAAGTGAAAAAAATCGTAAAAAATGCGATTTTTTGCCGTAATGATGATTGATGCGATTGAAGAACTACAGCAAGTGAAATACAATTTTGCATATGGAGGGGATTTAAAGATCAGCTTATAGCAATCTTATAATTTTTGGTGAAACAATTGAGGTTAAGCATATTGTCGATACACCACTTTTGATTTTAAGTAGAGGAGTTCGAAAATTGATCTACTTTAAATACAAGAAGTTGGGGACTTTAAATTTTTATTTTAGTTTTTCTTAAGATTTTCTAATTGGGCTTGAAAGCCCAATTTTAACTTCAATGCAAATAAAATATTATTTCATTCTTTTAATGCGACGTTTTGTTGAAATTTTTCCAATTTCTTCAGGGATGAGAATTTATTAAATATATCGTATTTTATTTATTTATTTTTTTCTTAATTTGTTGTACAATACTGAACAGCACGTATAACACTTTTGTTTAATATATGAAGGGGTGATTGAGGTATTCTCCTATAAAAACAAATTATATCTTTGACATACCCAGGGAAATAAACTCACACAGAGGTCTGATACGTTGTTACGAAATTGTTTTGCCAATAAAGGGATTGTGTCAACCGAAAACTGTAGCAAATTCAGATGATCAGGCTAATAAGGTATAAGCAAAATACCCATCTATCTGGAGAGGTGTCCTCCAAAATTTAATCCGGGGATCTACTCAGGCGTCTAAGAACAGACCGGGAGTAAACGCAGATAAAACATAATTCACACTCGGAGTTATACAAGAAAACATTAGCTTTGTTCGTTTCCAATAACTAATAACTAGCATTAACTAACTAAACTAGCATTTGTATAAAAATTATTCGCCTACTCGGCAAAGCTCCATTTCGTTAAAAAAAAACAAACAAGTGCTACCAGATTTATTTTTCCTACAAAAAGTCTTACATGACACACCCTGCTATATAAAACATTTGCTTTTTTTGTTATTTTCACTAAAAAAAGAGTCAAGCTACAAAAAGGTCTTATCGGCGAATTTGTATTAAGATCATGTGCTTATTTAAATTAATTCAAAGTAATAGTTCAAAGACTTTTTTAAAACTTAAAAGTCTAACAATTAATGGACCGATTTTTAGAAAACATTTATCCTTTTTCCAGAATTTACTGCTTCTATTATGCAGAAAAGGAGTATACAGAAAAAGATCCCTTAGATTTATTCTAAAACAGAAAGGTATGTCTAGATCTTCTTTACAGAAAAAGGTTATTAAAAACTTTTTTTAAGATATCGGGGAATAGACGGAGTATTATCCCTACGGGAAATGCAGTCTCATTTATTCTGAATGTACCGTAACGAGGATGGGTGAAGACGTAACCTGTCACAGAACTGGTTCGGTATGGATATAATGGTGTCAATTACTTGAAATTTCAAAGTCGTCAAATTTGCTGCATAACTTTGCACATTAAACCGCTCACAAAAAATTTTACATATCTGCGGATTTCAAATATCTTTAACACAAAATCCACTTTGAGCTGGATTATGTTTTGAAATCTATTCAAATTTGTATGAAAATTACATTTCAAACTATTTTTTTAAACAATCAGACTTATTGTTAAATTTTACTGATGTGATGAGGTGGATAGGATAGGATGGGTACTGTGATGGGAGTTCTATGGTGGATACAATTACACGTTCGGTATCTGTCCTTTTTGATCAATCCC
The DNA here is from genome assembly GCA_963513945.1 of Hydrotaea diabolus. NCBI lineage: Eukaryota > Metazoa > Arthropoda > Insecta > Diptera > Muscidae > Hydrotaea > Hydrotaea diabolus. Next base: position 7,303,809 of record OY740719.1, on the reverse strand, counting down.
ATGATATATCACATGGTATCTGAATAGTGTCAATTGACTCCCCTTAATGACAAAGCCATGTAAAAGTTACTGGTTCTCTTCATATAGTTTGGTCGGTAGTGGGACCGGTCCCCATTTATGAGGGACCTATTACGTGACTGATTCTGTACCGCGTCTATTTTTTGTAGGGATTGTACAGGACTTTTTTTACGCAGAATACTCCTTATGAGAACAAATTTCTTAAACACAGAGGAAGACTCCAGAGGATTTTTAACGCAGAAGTATGTTACAATGACTTCCTACACACAGGAAGACCACAATTAAATACTCCTGAGGACCTTTTCTGCACAGAATAATTCAACTAAAAATTGTTTTCTCATTCAGTAAAAAGCCTCCGTAGACTTTTCTTTTTCTATATGATGCATGAAATTTATTACTTAGAAACTGATCTCCGAGATCTTTTTCCTCTGAGTTTTTTAACGAATTTTCTAACACAGAACGAGACTTTTCAAAGAAGGCAATCTCCGAAAGGGGTTCTTAATCAGCGCGTATTTTAGAAAACGAAGAAACTTTTAAAGTTAAATTATTTTTAACACAAATTTAAAATTATTATATTTACTTTGCTTGAGACCATACAAGTTTTGTTCTCCCTTTAAAAGAAACTGGAAAAACGTTCGGATCAAAAACAATCAACTTGTAAAGAGGTTCTATCTGCTCTTTTTCTAAGGTTCATGGTAACGAGATGGTGGTATGCCAATATTTAAACGAACTCAAACAGATAGTTTAAAGAGATTTTTCAAAAAAAAAAAACAGTCAACTTGTAAAGAGGTTCCATCCGCTCTTTTTCTGAGGTTCATGGCAACGAGATAGCAGATACTTCAAAGAGATTTTTCAACTTTTTTCAATGCAGAAATGGAGCGATGTATTTATTCAATTAATAAAAATTCCAATTCGATGATTTTATGTGTAATTTTAAAAAAATTATGAGCTTGAATTTGCAATATGGCTCGAAATCGCCGATAACATCTTTTGTAGTTTTATTCGTTTTGGTTCGTGCCCACTAGAACTTTATTTCTTAAGCTTCGTATCTTTCAACTTTCGGTAGCTAAAAAAAATCATTGAAGTCTCTAAAGAAAAAGAAGCAATATTTACGGCAGGGCAGGACTTTTCTATGTCGACACTCCAATATCATTTAGTTTTTTTTAAATTTTCAACATAACTATATTTACTATATATATATAACTATATAGTGCGATCAGACCTTAAAGTCGATTATTGTAAACTATTTTATAATTAAAATGTATGCAGTTACAAATAATAGGTTTCGAATTATAGACACGTTTTGAAGATTCTGAAAAGAGAAAACGTACTGGAGCAACCTGACAAATAGCGCAAAATTTCAATCTTCTTTTAATCATGGAAGGATTTTTTCTCAAACGAAACTTTTTTGAAATTTTCTTAAATTTAATAAGTTTTAAAGTCTTGATAACAGTACTCGTGGGATTAATAAAAAAAAGCTAATTTATTTTAATTCTTTCGAGTGACAGTTCGTTCACATCATCTCTGAAGCATGGTACACTAAAGAAGGTAGTGTTATAGAATTTGTTCTCGTAGTAATTTAAATTTTCATATTTAACAAAGTCAATTGTTCGATATAAAGTTCGAGTTGATAGTTCAATCATAGCTTTACGTTTAAATATTAACTTTTTACACAAAGTAAAATTACACAAAATAGATTTAAATTCGTTGAGTTTTTTTCTAAACTTATGCAAACCGATATATATTTGCAAATTGTAAAATATGATTTGTAATTTTAATTTTTTGACACTAATCGAAAACAAACAAATTTAAATGGTTTGTCGTATTTATAGTTATTTTTTAAATTCATGATAAAAGTGTCAAATTTAAACGGATCAATTTGGATAATGCTAAAATCGTGTAAATTTGCTATTTTTAAAAGCCACTTATGGAATTTCCACTCAATAAACACAAATGAATTGTTTTATATTTCATGAGATTTCCGTGTAAAAATCACTTAACCATCCATAACTTAGGCAGCGTCATAATTTATGCAAGTTTTGATTGTTACCTTCCATGTCAGCTATGAAGGGAAAGATAGATACATAAATGGCTGGATGGACGGATGACACATTGTGCAATATTTTCCATTTAATATTTTGCTTTGGATGTTTGTTTAATTTTCGTTTTTGGGAGGCAAAGCAAACGTTTTATTTAAATTACGGCAAAAGTGTTTGCTACTTTATGTGCATCCACAACAGAGGGTGTTTCTAATTTAGAATGAAAGAAATTTTCAAAGACATGAGAAGAGTGGGAGGGGTTTTTTTAAATTTGTAATAGATTTAAAGAAACATATTTTTATTCTAACCTAAAGCTTTTATTTTCAGAACTTTTTCTATTTTATTAAGAATTTCCATCTTTCTTATAAATAATCCTTTTACTTTGTGCTTGTATGTGGTCATGTGTATTTTAAAATCGCACATATAATTGCATAAATTTAAATTCAATATTTGATTGAAAACCATTGACAATTGAGCCGGATACGGACAGGGCGAACAGAGCGCAAAAAACATCAAAAAAAAAGCGCCGGAACGGTTATGACTGTGAGCACGCTGGCTGGCGGACTGAGTTCACAATAAATGTTAACGTGTGTTTAGATAAATATTTAGAATATACCGAGTCAGGCAGGGACAGGGACACACACGTGTGGACGGACATTTGGTCAAATCAACAGTAATTCTCACATCAGATGAACATATATTCGGAGATTTTTATTTCTATCTGCATGTGCACATATAACATATTCATGATCTATACATATATTGAATTTATATATTGTGTATATCTAAATGTTGGCGTATTTTGAAATTAAAAGCACTAGCGCTGCGTACACAGTAAAATACCGACAGCAGAATTTTCATCATCAACCATCACACACATGTTTAGCAGACTTCAATACAATTCATACAAAAAAAAATAATTTTGAAATTTTTAAAAATGCGGTGATAATTTTTCCATTTCATTTTAAATGCTTTGAATTAGCGGGCATGGACACCGAGCGTTTGGATACTGAATATTCCATCTTATTGTGATTTATATCACAAAAAAAAGAAACTGATTACCACAGCCCGAAATGTTGATGTTTGTTTGTTTTTTGAAGAAATTTAATTGGAATCCATAAAAATGTTATAGTCTGTACTTGAAACGAATTTGAAATATAAAACTTATATTGCTTTAATTTTGGAAAAACAAATTTATGCAAAACAAATTTAAAAAAAAAACTGCGTTTGACATAATTTAGAGCCAGTTTATTTTTACTATTCTATAAGTACTTGTATACTGCATTTATTTTTTGAAAAATCCTGCAGTTTCTAAAGCGTATCATTTAAGACGAGTTTTTTGACAAATTTTTTAATTTATAATTATTAAAATTTGAAATTTGCCATTCTGTTTGCCTTTAAGACCCCATAATTTTTTTTATATATTCTTAATCGCCGTAAAATTCTATGGAACAAGGTATTGATTAAATATATTTCGTTTATTGAACAGGGATTTACCGGCTAGAGACCTCTTGCAGCTACATTTAATTTCATTATTTTATACCCATTCATTGATTTTAAGCAGTGTCGCCAACTGTTCCAAATTAAAAATCGCCACGGATAAAATGTGCAAAATAAAACTGCTACACTTGTAGAAAAAACAACAACAAATTGCTACGGAACACATAAAAAATGTCTTAACATTGTTCATACGTGGGCTGCTATATATATTTCTGGCCTTATTAGGAAAATTCGAATATTTATCATCAAAAATGGTTTTATTGTTTTTCAATGTATTCTCCAGCATGATTTATAAGCTTTTGCATGCGCTCAAACCAATTGCCGAAGCACTTTTTCCACTCCGATTGAGACACCTCCAAAACATGGTTTTTGAACGCTATAACAGCATCTTCTGGCGACGAAAATCGTTGACCACGCATTTTGTTCTTGATGAGCGGTAATAAAAAGAAGTCATTGGGTGCCAAGTCAGGGCAGTATGGCGGATGACCCGTAAATTCGACGTTTTGGCCGGTCAAAAGGCGCTGGTGTGAGCCGATGTGTGAGAGCTTGCATTGTCATGGTGCACAATGAATCGTCTTCTCTTGTTCGTTTTTCGAATTTCTCCGAAATCTTTAGGCAAACAAATTGTGGTGTACCACTCAGAATTGACCTCTCACGTTGCTCAAGCGGAACAGTCGCCACATGACCAGTTTTGCCGAAGAAACAGGTGACCATTTGCTTCGAAGTGCTTTTTCCACAAACAACTTTCGTTGGATTTGGCTCGTCTTCGAGGACCCACACGGTCGATTGCTGTTTTGTTTCGGGCTCATACGCATAGATCCATGATTCGTCACCTGTAACGTCTTTTGAAGCACCGCGATCGTATTTTTTCACAATTTCTTTGCACCAATCGACACGAGCCTTTTTTTTGGGCGATTGTCAAATTGTGCGGGATCCAATGAGAACAAACCTTTTTACGGCCAGGTGTTCTTGCAATATCGAATGTATGCTGGTTTTTGGACGACCTTCGTCTTTGAGCGAGCGTCGCCCACGATTGAATTCATTATACCAGTTTTTCACAGTGCTATAAGATGGTGCTTCATCGCCATACAAAGATTTAAGCTCATCGATGCACTCTTGTCGTGATAATCCATATCGAAAGTTGTGAAAAATGATCGCACGAAAATGTTAATTTTTTTGCCAAACTGATTTTTTCAGGAAAACACAAATGATTGTCGTACGTCAAAACGTTCTGAGTACGTTTATGCTAAAAAATGTCAAACTTTCCAATGGAAATGTCAGATGGCTCCAGGCAACACTTAGTGTTGCCTTGGCCAGAAATATATATGTGACGCTCAAAATAGAAAGGGACCTAAGGGTAAAAACCAGTTTTGTTCAGGAGAGCCATTTTAAAGATTTAAATACGTGTATCTTTGGTGTACCATCATTTTCATAAAACGCGCATATCTCTGGGAGGGAACACTATTGGGGCATGGGATCGGTCTCATTCGATGCTCAGATGTTGTCCACATCAAAAAAAAAGTGAAAATTGAGTTTTTTACCCTTAGGTCCCTTTCTCTATGCGCTGTCATATATAGCAACCCTCGTAATCAGTGTAGCTTTGAAGAATTCCCCATCACATCTATCGCTTTTTATATTTTGGGAAATATTGGCCATTGATTTTAACAACTTAACATTTCATGCATCAGCCTCGCATTTGTTGCTTACAAGTGTAATTGACTTCAATTCAAAGTGCAAGATTATCCGCTTCGTTATAGCTTCTCTGAGAAGAGACTTTTTTTCAAAAACAATTTTGAACGAAGGGCATTTTATAACACGGCGTCTGTGTAAACTGGTTTTGTCTTATCTGCGGATCGAAAAAGCCACCCATAATTGGCGAGAAGCTGCATTTTTAGAGAGTGACAGTTGGGAGCGGATTTTGGAAAGGTGGCATCATTGGCTCATTTCTCTTTTTAAAATACTGCAAGAAACGAGATTTGGCTTAACAATAAATTAGAAAGGCGGAATAAAATATATTTTTCAATTCCCTTTGAAAAATTTTACAAGAAACGCCATTTGGGTTAACAATAAGCGCTATAAAGGCAGAATAAAATACATTTTTTGTGGCTGGAAATAGAAGTCATGGACTTGGACGATCATTGTTTTTACCATCCCGCAGCCCACACCAAAATTAAACTTTTGCGAATTCAACGAGCCAGTATCACTAGAACGACAAAGTATGCAATGATGGATATTTTTTATATATTAGAACTCTTAAGAAAAGAATAAGAATATTTTTTTTTTGGATTCTTAAAAATTTGTACTCCATTTGCAATTTTTTCGACTTTAATTTTCTTTGTGTAAAATAATTTGCTTGCTCTGTTTGCTATTTTACATTTTTGTTTGTTTATTTTTAATCAAGAAACCACTTTAGCCATCGAATGACACATTTTAAATTTTTCTGTAAGACAAATACACCGACCAAAAGACACTGTGTTCCAATTTTTCAGTTAGTTCTTTTTTACAGCAATTTTTTTTTAATTTCTTTTTTTCACTCTTCTCTTTTGTCATGATTTGTATGATCACAATTTGTTGCTATTTTTTTAAATCTATTTTTAAATAAATTTTGTAATATTTTCATTTTAGTTTATTTATTTTTTTGTGTATGTTGCTGTAGTCAGTGTTTAAAATATTTCCGAGGAACGACGATAGACAGACGGACGAACGGACATGTACAGTCCACACACGCAATTTGTAATTTTTTTTTGTTTTTAGATTTTTTCAGCATGCGGTCATTTTGGTTTTATAGTCATTTTTTCAGTTTTCGGTGTTTTGGGTTTTATTAACATTTGTCTGATTCGATTATTTTCGGATATGTATTTGTCAATTTCTGTTGGAATAATGTTTGCGCACCATTTGACTGTTTGTTCAATTTTATTGTATGCCATTTAATAATAACTATTTTAAATTTTTACAGGATCACAACAAAATTTAAAAGTTGACTAACGCTTGAAATTTATGAAAGAAGAACTCATTAGTGGAACTTATTACTTGGCAGAATTTTCGAAAAGGCAATGGTTTTCCAATATTGGTACAGAAAGTATTAATTCGTATGTAAGTGGCCAGTTATATTCTCAAGGGAAAAATTAAATAACTTGAATCTTTTTCTTTCAGATACTGAAAGAGCTGGCCTTATACGACTAAAATTAAAATTTTGCTAGCGGCAATTTTGCCACAAAAATGCTTACGACTTTGCAAGTAAAACATCAATCTATATTTCAAAAAGACAATGGTTTTCCAGTATTGGTTTAGAGCGGAAATATTATCCATTGGTATGTTAGTAGTAAGTTATACCCTCAAGAAAAAACAGATAATTTAAATCTTTCTATTCAGATACTGGTGAATCATCAAGAAGAACTGAGGCTTGACCTGTCCTTATACGACTAAAATCTAGTTTACTGAATATAGTAGTGGCCGAATGTCGTCTACCCCAAAAAGTTCAGGCACTAAAGCCGGGTAAGGTCATCTAAAATTTTGCTAGCGGCAATTTTGCCACAAAAATGCTTACGACTTTGCAAGTAAAACATCAATCTATATTTCAAAAAGACAATGGTTTTCCAGTATTGGTTTAGAGCGGAAAAATTATCCATTGGTATGTTAGTAGTAAGTTATACCCTCAAGAAAAAACAGATAATTTAAATCTCTCTTTCAGATACTCAAGAAGACCTGAGGCTTGACCTGGCCTTATACGACTAAACTCTAGTATACTGAACATAGTAGTGACCGAATGTCGTCTACCCCAAAAAGACTCAGGCTCTAAAGTCGGGTAAGGCCATGTAACATTTTTCTAGCAGCAATTTTGTTTCGTAAACAATCTATCTATATTTCTAAATGGCCTAGCCGTTTTGACAAGAAATTGTCTCTTAAACACTAGATCGTAACGTATTCAAAAAGTCGGGATGGTATTCATTACCCATTGGGCCAATTGAAGCGAAATCGTTTGAATTTTTAATTGGCACATTCTTCCAAATAGTTTCAACAAATAATAATTTACGTAAATCGTTTCCTTTCGAAAAAAGTAATTTCTGCACAAAGAACTTAATTCAAATTCTTGGTGAAAGTAGATTATATCTCACCTCTACATATAAACGAAAAATAATAACAGCTCATTTTATTAACAAATTCAGTACAAAAATTACTTCACAGGCTCTGCTTGATTCTTATGAGGGAAAGATTTCTATTCGCAGCATCTCGTCTATCCTATTTTTTTATTTTATTTATTTGCAATCTATCGTTAGCTATTAAACAAATCAGATACAAACTCAGGTACAGCATTAATTCTATATAGAAATTCACCTCATTTAGAAGAATCTCTAATAAAATTACTTATATAATGTGAGGGTGTCTTTTAGTTTCTGCTTATCATCTGAATAAGTCTCTTTAAAAACCTTGTTTCGTTACTTTCGTCTACAGTATTTATCGCTTATATGCACATCGAAATTTGCACGAATTTTTGTGCATTTAAGCAGAAAATGCATTTACTAAAACTAATATCTTATAAATCTAAATCCAAATTGTTCATGTTAGGCTTGCACATAAGCGATAAATGCTTTTAACCGACTTCCATAAAAACGGCAAATACTGTAAAAGACAAATCGCCAATTGTGATAGGTTTTTTTTTTTTGGAAAAACGTTTCTTTTTAACTATGAAGTGTGAAATTTGTAGGTCGGAGTGGATTATGTTATTTTTGATATACCATAGAGAGTTTAATCCTATATAATTATCTCAATATAGTCCCTTTTAGATTAAAACACCTTTTCAGCTAAAATTCAAGCTTAGTTTTGAGATTGATACATCTTTTAAGCAAAAAATCTTGCTTCAATCTCTTTTTTACTGAAAGAACTTTCGAGATTCACTTAAAACCTTACAATTCATCTCTCCATTTGGGGTTCTTAAGGAATCCGGGTCTTCGAATTACTTTTTAAATTCTTTAAAAGAAGTTCGAATAAAAATTCTTTTATGAATTCTACCTTAGTCATATATGAGAGTTGTAGGAACATTTAAAAATGCTTCATATCATTAATTGTTTCAAGAAGAAATTTAAAACTGACCCGTGATATGCTTATATCAATGCGAGAAGGCGTTGCGAAATTTTTCTCGTGATGTAATCCTGAGACTTCTCCAATATACAATTAGGTTTAAATTCTGGAGTACTCAACACAACTATTTGAATCTGTTTAGCAAACTTTTTCAGCATAAAAATCAAAAGCTAGAGTATTAAGAAAATTTTGTGTTTTAAATTTGCAATTCAATTGAACATTTTTTATTGTTTTTTTATGTCGTTCCTTTGGTTTAAGGAAAAATATTAGAATTTTAAAGTTGCTGTAGTGTAATTTTGAAATGTCTGGAGCAACGAATTCGCTCTTCTTACATAAATCGCAAATGGGTTTCTTTTCCTCAACTGGCAATTCGTTTTTTTTAACAGGATATGGTTTTCAAAACAAAATTGCTTCAAGAAGAAATTAAAAACTGACTCGTATTATTTTTATATCATTGCGTAATGGCGTTACAAAATTTCTCACCTGATGTAATCTTGAGACTTCTTAATGTAAGTCTAGTATTCAATTAGGAAAATATTCTAAACTATTCCCTACAGCTATTTTGAATCTGTTTTGCAAAATTTATTAGCATACAAATAGACATTTAGCTTTTCACCCAATATTTTCACTATAAGTCGTTTCTTTGCGTTTAGAATAATTATTAGAATTTTATAATTGCTGTAGTGTAATTTTAGAATGTCGAATTCCTTCTTACAAAAAAATTTCAATTGTTTTTCTTTTCGTCAATTGGTAATTCGTTTATTCTGACACAATATGGTTTTTAAAAATAGACCTTTTGATAAAGGCCCAATATCTCTGTGCCAGTGGCGACTATACGATTTTGAACTCTAATCTTTTCCCTTCATATTTCAACAGAGGTGATTTAACTTTTCACAATGACGCATAAAAAGTGCAAATAATTTTAATCCATTTTGCTTCAACTCCATTGTCGTGACTGACACAATAGCACGTGACGTTCTAATAGTCGATTTTGTTCTAGCTCTCACGTTCATATGCCGTGGCCGTTTTTAAGTTGAAATCGTATTATTATAAGGAAAGGCTATGTTTAAGTTAGAAGTTAAAATCTGAATTATCGCTGTATAGCCGAGGTTATTCTCATCACAGTTCAAAAATAAAGATTTACTGGTTTTGGGAATTTCTTCTTTGTCTTGTTGTTATTTTAAGTTGAAATCGTACTATCATTTCTGTTAAGAAAAGGCTATGTTTAAATTAGAAATTAATATGTGAAAAATTGCTGTTTAGCCGAGGTTTTTCTCATCACAATTCAGAGAAGATCTCAATTTAATTTCTAGTAAAAAAACAAAGCCTTACTGGCTTAGGGAATTTATTCTTTATCATGTTTTTATTTCTTTAATAAACCAATTAAAAAAAGATTTTGAAGTCAAATATCAATTTTAAAAATAGTCACTGAGAGAAAAGATAAGTTTTTGAAGCCAAATCTTAAATTAACAAATAAGTATTCCCTATGTCACTGAGAGAAAATATAAGTTTTGAAGCCACATATCAAATTAAAACATAAGTATTCACTAAACCACCGAAAGCCTCTTTCGTGTCAGCCACTTTCCATTCACGACAACGCGATTTGAAAGTGCTAGATTCCATTTATTTGAGCAAATTTGAATAATTTTCGGAACATGTCGTAAAATATTTACTCTTGAAAAATATACATACATTCGAAATGTTTACTAAATACTAAATTAAATTTAGCTCAGGCGGTTGTAAAAGAAACACTTTCAGATCCAATCGTCGTTGCAGAAGTTAGGTGCCAAGATAAAAAATAAATCACTTAGAACCAGGCCGATTTACTTGTTAACGTTTGTTCCTCCATGAAAATTTATTTCAGTCTATGATTTTACGGATCGAACAGGTATGGTTACCGCCTCGATACCTCTTGTATTGCTATGCCATAGAAGGCAACTGATAGAACAGATTTAAGAGGTATTGTTACTGCCTTAAGATCTTGCATACCTATACAATAGAAGACCACTGACATGTATCTTCAGCTTTTATAATGATATTGGGTCCGTGTCGACCTTTATCAAGAAGCTTGGTAGAGTCTTAGTTGTTTTCTTCGGTCTTAATTGTTTTCTTCGTGAATCGTTTAGAAAGTTTTCTCCAAAATATTACCATAGAAAACAATTTCCACCTCAGCTAAGACTCCACTGGTAGCCTTCTTTTTATTGTTCTTTGGAACGGAAAAAGTAATCCTTTGATTTTGTAGGCGTTTTAAATTCATAGTAAGAGAGGACTTTACTATTTACAAAGATTAAATGGCGTTTTTCTTTTTTTTTATAAATTTGTTTCTAAAAACCAAATGATTTTTCATCGAATTTTGTTTTGTTTCGGTTTTATTTAAAGCATTCCATTTAATTGCAAGAATTTGATAAACCTCGGGTTGATTTCATTTTTTTTAATTGTTTTGAAAACTCAATCATCGCTTATAAAAACTAGAAAGTATTTTTCGAATTCTTAAAAGTAATTCCTGGCATTGAATGTCCACAATAATACGGCATTTGCAAAAACAATAGAAATTCAAATTCTTCGGATTGCGTCTTCAATTCTAGTCCAGTTTGTATGGAAATTGATAAGCGAAATCCGATAAATTCAGAGGAGTTCATTTGTTTATGCATCACGTGGATTGTGCAAATAGTAGGATGATAGTGTGATAACCCCACAAGTATCCGTTTGCATTCAATAAAATATTGAGAAATTCTGGAACATTTAAAAAGGCATTTCTTTAAATTTTTTTATTTTTGAAATAAGTTGAGATCTTTGTGTTAGTTACAAAAAAATTTTCTTCTCTTTTTTGCTTTAAGGCTACTTCGAATTATTATTCACGTTTTTATTTTTTTCGGTTTTTATTTTAATTTTTTTTTTTTGCTTTTATTTAATATTTTTTTTTTAATTTGTTGCTAACTTTTTTTTCATTATCATAATTTATACACCTTTTTAAACATTTTCTTACTTTTTTTTAATAAGATGTTTGTTGTTGTTGTTTTTTCACCAAGAATTTTCTATTTTTCCTCTTGTTGTCAACAAAAAAACAAAACGATTTTCTTTTTCAAAATTATTCACATCTTATGTGTATTTTGTTGTTGTACTTGAACGTTTTTAATTTTTTTGGGGGGTTTTCGTAAACTTAATTTTTTTTTTGTATCTTTTGGCTTTAAGAAATGCCGCTCTTCTTATACGAACGAAACTTACAGGGTAAAAACGCGCGTCTGCAACGTCGTGAAACGACAACACGGCACAACGTTTGAAATGAAACTGAAATTTGTTGTATGTGGTAAATTGTGTTGTACTGCTGCTGTTGCCTGACAGCCGCACATAAGCAAGGAGACATTTGGCCAAAAACACTCACACGCAAGCACACCAACACACACGCACACACATCCATTTTCACAGAGACACACAGCACAGTCAGTCAACAAAAAGACGGCTATAAGAAAAAAACAACTGGCCAAAGCAACATCTGAGCCAAATGATGCAAGACAACATGTTTGTGTGCCCCTGCATATGGGAAGCCTTAAAATACGCAAGCAACATTCGTAAAGAAGCGCAAAATAACGTCATAATCATCACAATCGTCAGCACCATCGCCACCAATTCCCACCACCACCTCCAACATCAACAATGTCGACATCATGGACAAGGCAGGCAGCAGGACCTTTGTCAACATTATCTCAACAACAACACAACATTTAAACATCTAAAGCCTCTGAACTTGCAACAAAGGCCAACTTACACAAACCGAAGAAACCACCCTTAAATTAGTTGATAAACTTCGTTAAGGGCTCAGCTGTTTTCTTTCGATTACTTCACTTAACACAAGGACCCATTTCAGCGCCGACCAATTCCTCTACTCCCTTTGTTGTCCTTCGCTTTATTCTAAAAAGTAAATCATTAATGAATTCCTGTCTGTATCTCCACCTATTATAGCAGCGCAACATGTTGCTAGTCTTAACAAGTTGCAGCAACAATCATATGTTGCTTTCTTCCCACCGTTGCTTTTTGGCCGGTTTTTAATGGAGACTTTTTCCGTTTGCTTTAGTGTGCGTGCTTTTTTGTTGGTCATTGGAACACCAAAGCGCAATTGTACGGAAAAAGGCGCCCACATATTCAAAAAGTAAGAAACGTTTATTTGTATTTTCCTCCGTTTTTTGCATTTGTCTTCATTATTATTGTTTCTCTCTTAATTTTTGTATTCGAAATAGTATTTTTTTTTGAATAAATTATGTTATTTTGAGAATATAAGATGACGTAAAGTTGCTGACACAATTTCTCGTATGAAAAATATGATGATCGTACCAAAGGGAATTGCCAAAAGAAAATTGGTCATCCAGAAGATATGCCAAAAAGCCGGGGAAAAACCTGGCAATGTATTTTCAAAAATGTATGATATTTTATATTCAAGAGAGAAATTTTGTTGACTTTTTTTATGAAGATTTGAAAATCTTCAAATTTAAAAAAGTATAAACATTAAAAATTTGCGATGATAAATTATTTTATCTGATATCGCCTCCAAGTCGTCATTGGACAATTAGTTAAAAGTATCGATACCATACCATTAAATACAGAAACGAAAACTATCGATGCCCGCACAGAATCGTAAGGAATGTACTTCGGGTACATCGGGTGATCAATCTAAATAAAAAAAAATTCAAAATACAAAAATTTAAATCAAATTTAAATCATTCAAAATTATTTTAAATAAATCCCTGTTCAATGTTTAATTTTAGATAATTTTAAACGATTTTTGGATCTTTTTTACAATTTGTTGAAGAATTTCTGGTGTTACAAGGGACAACACTGCCCTACAGAGTTTTCCATTAAGGACATAATTACATTTTAAGAATGAAATTCGATATCGCTTATATGACCACTAAGAGCCCGTGTACAGCGATCTATTCTTTGGACCCAATTTTCCACCACTCTTGCACACATTTTCACCTAAACGTTGGTAATTTCGCGTTGGATGTTGACTCGTCTGAAATTGTAGTCTTGTTGGCAAATGACTCGATGTGGCTACTTAAAAAGAAATCCAATGGCGTTAAATCGCATTGACCAGGTGGCCAATTGACCGGACCATTTCTCGAGAAATGGCGTGATGTGTGGCTAGTGGTGTGACCGTCTTGTCGAAATCACATATTGGCGATGCCGAGCTCATCCAATTCTGGCCAACAATAATTTTCTTACATGGCCCGATAGCGCTCTTCATTGACGGTAACATGAACAATTTTTTTGACGAAAAAATACGGCTCAATCACACCTCCGGCATGAGAACTACACCACACAGTAATTTTTTGCCGATGCAATTGTGTCTCTTAAAGCACGTGGGGGTTTGTTGCTATCCAATAACGCTTATTTTGTTTATTGGAAAAAACCACTCAATCAGAAGTGAACTTCATCGCTGAAGATGATTTTTCGATGAATTTCTGGATTTTCGTGAAACTTCGCCAGAGCCACCGACTGAGAATTTCGGTAGTAATTTTTTAATGATTCCAAACGTTGCTCGTAAGTAAACTTTACCATGATGGAAATTTTGACTTTGGCTAACGTTTTTACTCTGACTTGACATAACACTGACTTGACATAAAAATACGACATTGTTATGTGCCTATTGGAAAAATTACATGTTATTTCTAAGACATACTGAAAATGGATCAAAAAATGCTTGCGAGTCCATTATGCGACGGTTTGCTTTAAAAGAAAGTTACTGGCCTCATAGAAAATAATGCAGAACAAAACATTTTTTGGAATGCAATAGGATTTCGATAGTAACAATTGCTTTTTTACTATCTCGGCACTAGATTTTTTTTGGTCGGACGAAAAATCGTTAAGCTAGAAATTCTATTAGACACATGATACGAGACTCGCAAGAAAAAAATTGGACAAAAGCTTTACCGTCGGAAAATTTGGTATTAATTTGGTTAATACTTTAATAGCGAACTGAAAACTTTTCAACAATAGATTGTTAAACTAAATATATTGAGTAGTCATTATCATTGCCTAAATTCGCACTACTGGAATTATTTGAAAAACATACGAAATCAAAATAGATTGTTACTCCTGTGGCGTTAAGAACATACTTAATACTAATTATCATGCCTCTTTGCTGTGGAGCTAAACTAATTTAAACAAATTTAATTATACCTAAACGATATAGACACACTCACACCATATCAGCAGATCGAACTTAATGTTGTTTGGGCAATGTTAACAGAATTTCTTCACAGTTCATATAAAAAATGAAAGAAAAACAAAAAAAACTATCACAACATGAAAGTTTTCAGACGACGACGATGATGATAACGATGAAAGTTTTCTATATTTAAGTTCTTTGATTGATTGTCGTATTTGTTTTATGGCAACAACATTCCTTTATAGACGAGAAAGAATTTTTGAAAATGACTTTGACTACTGAATGTCATTCCCTCAGATGTTCAACATTTAGCGGCGACCCGCTTAATTGCGACATTTGTTAAATGATTCAAGCAAATAAATCGTGGCCATTTATCCAAAAACTAAAGACCCTTTGTGAGATTGGAAATATCACTACTCTTCCAACATTGACCCTCTTAGGCAGAGGCCGACGAAGGAGTGCCGCCTAATTGCGTTCGCTTGTCCTGGTCTGGGGTCTGTACTTTGCCAACAAAGTATTGATGACTAATTAACCGATTTCAAGTTCAATACAAACCATATGTTGTCGAATAATTAGAATAGGAAAATAAGCAACGCCACAGCAGCAGCATTCACATCCACATCAGTAGCCGATAAGTAGAGTACAGCAAGAATATTCAAAAGCTATAAAAATATACAGTATACAGATGACGGCGGCTACGGGAACCAGCCCCCACCCCATGGCGGTATTTAGACACATACACAGTATCGTGGTGCGTTCCCCTTCTGCATTGCATCTCGACTTATCGACACCGATTCCACATGCAGCAGGCCGACACATTTTGTTTACAAAGTCTATCTTTTCGCTGTTTTTTTCGCGAACGAAACGAAGGCGGCCAAATAGATTTTTTTTCTTGTTTAGGAAAATTGCATATTTATGACCCAAAAATTATGGGATGACATTAAAAGAAAAACATGGCTCGTTCTCCATATTCTCGAGTCAGCACGCAGCCGGAAAATATATATGTTCCGAAACTATGTTACGTTAATTTTTGAAAACTTTTTCGAAAAAATGATTTCATGTTCATGAGTTATTTTTAGTTTTCGCAGCCAGTGGAACGGACGGACCCGAGAATAAAGGCGAAACGACAAAAGGCGATAAAGAAGAACAACCTAATGAAAATCGAAGCAAAATTTTCGCTTTTTTGTTTGGAATATTGTGGCGTTGTCTAAGAGGTGTGTATGTGTGTGTAGTATGTTTCATTTTAATTCTTTCGCTTTTGTGAATTTAAGAAAAACACACACCAACCAAAGCAAAAATATACAAAAAACAACATTAACAAAAAAACAACACAACACAAGAAAAAAAATTGACAAAAGACCGCAAAGCGACACTTTCTGGCACTTGGCCAACAAATAATGGATGAGATGATAAACTATAAAAAAGTAAAATGAAATAAAAAGAAAAAATCACAAAACAAACAACAGCGGAGCAAACACATGCCGATCCACCAGAGCAGCACCAACAACCAACCAATACGACGAGTGATACATGCCGCACACAACACCCAAAAATATATGGGAATTGGTTAAATTCTACTGAATTGTTTGCTCGGTGGGGCTAAGAAAACGCTCGCACTGAGGAAAATGTCTACAACGATGAGTGTGTGTGCGTGTAGAGTTTGAAGAGAAGACCACCACCGGCAATGCGAGAAACATTTCAAATTATGGCGCAACAAAGTTGCTGAAACAAAGCGACTCACTGTTGCTTATTTGTGTCAGCTCAACGGGGGCAACAATGTTGATGTTTATTCTAGACTCAATGTTGCTATGCTTTGCTACACCCGATGTTGTTAAACATTTTAGTGGTGTAAACATGTTTATTATCAAGCGCATGCGTTAGTACATGTTGCTAGCATCAATGTTGTTATGAACCCCTATGAAAAGGATTTCCTTTTTAAAGATGCCCTGATTAAAGTTGGATTTTTTCTTACAAATTTGACAGTAATTGATAAAGAGATAACAAACAACGAAACTTACCATTGCGAAATGTGTTTTTAAACAAATACACCCTATGTCTTATTAATTTTAACTTAGAGATTCGCCGAAGACGCCACCGTCCATTCCGGAAATACATACATTCATCAAGGTGTTGTCAAGTAAGTTTCAGGAGAATTTTTCTCTTTTTAGGAAATCGTTTTATTGTGAAGCTGTCGACATTTGTTTACTAACCTCACACTCTTCACGCAAATAGACCCTTGACGACACCTACATACATCTCTAGAAATCTATATTTTTAAGGTTTTTTTTGTAGTATTTTAACAGGACCAAGAAATAATTTAATCATTGAGCTGTTCTTAATACAAATAAACTCTTTTTCTTTATTCTTTCCAGGCGATAGTTCCGAAGAAAAAGTATTGCTAATAATCATAGACGACGGCCATGGATGACTAATACCCAGCTGCAAAGACCGCTAAGCTAGGGTTGTACAGGGTGTCCGCCGGGAAGGTATACTACTTTGTTTTGCCGCCATTCTGATAAACATTAGTCTTGACAGTTCATATTTGGCAGTCGTAAAGTAGAGACGTGGCGAATTTATTATGGAAAAATATTTAATAAACCAACGTGTTTTACTCGTTAAAACATTTTATCAAAATCAATCATCGATTACTGTGATAATGAGAAAGTTACGTGAAGTTATTGGGAGAAACAACGTACCAACAAAACGTACTATTTACCGTGAAGTGAATGATTTAGCAGATAGGCCCAAGCATGGACCACAATGTGCTGCAAGATCGGCTAAAAACATTACTGCTGCTTAAGAAAGTGTTCAAAACAATCCATCAACCTCAATTCGACGTCGTGCTTTTGGAAATTGTGTCAAAGAACAACTTTGGACACAATTTCCACAAGGATTTGCAATTGTTTCCATTTAAGATTCAGTTGACACAAGAGCTGCTTCCACAATACCATTGACGCCGCCGTACATATGCCAATAGGATATATATTTTTTCTATTGCGAAATTTTCCAAACAATAAAATTAAAACAATGAATTTTCGATATTAAAAAACACTGGACCGCCCGATATTATGAACAATGTCTGTTCATTTCATACGCTTTTAGCCCTTTTGAAGAACTGACATTTTTGGCTACCTTTTTGTGAAGTCTCGAAGTCGGTCTTATCACGACAACTTTCGTTAATAACCAAAAATAACTTAGGAAACTTCAATCCATGCAGTTTATTTTGTTGCAGTTGGATGGACGGGCTTGTCTTGACCCCTTTTAATGGGGACTTGAAAAAAATTAGTAGGCATATCACTTGACATAACGACATACGTCGCATCACCACTTCTCGAAGTGATAGCGACAAAGGCTTCTGAAATAAGTAAAAATAAACAAAACCGACAACTATTTATAATTCCCAGAAAAATCAAACAGACGATAAAACAAAACTCTGCGCCTGACCCATTTTGGA
This sequence comes from Hydrotaea diabolus, assembly GCA_963513945.1. Classification (NCBI taxonomy): domain Eukaryota; kingdom Metazoa; phylum Arthropoda; class Insecta; order Diptera; family Muscidae; genus Hydrotaea; species Hydrotaea diabolus. The sequence continues at coordinate 7,285,556 of OY740719.1, read as the reverse complement.
ATGGGTACGCTACAAAACTCTTGGTATCCACAATATACGAATTTTAAGCTGGTATTGTTGTAGCGGTAGTATTACATCTCTTGGCCGGTTAATTAATATCGTAAGATCTGAATATCTCGGATTGTAACTCGGTAAAAGTGTCTTAAGACAAGGTGATTGCAACAAAAAAAAGATCGCTAGTAATTAACGGCTGAACAACTGTCAGTTGTAGCTACTAATAGTTCGCTCTAAGTCCCCATTTACACTAGAAACTTTAAATGCATTAATTTATATGATTCTCTTTTGAAATTGACCCTTGTGTTCACACAAGGCAATTCGGTTTGGACAATTTTTGGTTTCGTTTTTTGACATTATGCGACTTATTTGTTCCGATTTATGCGTAAAAAAATACTAAAATAATCTGCAGCCAACTTCACACTACGAGAAACACAAAGGAAATTGACAGTACGAGCAAGTTTTTTCCCCTGCGGCAAGCAAAGTTGGCCAGTGGGAATGGAAACTAATCTCGCTCCCTCACCACTACACGATCGTGGAACTTTAACTGGATAGCTCTGTTCGGTCGCGAACAGATTTCCGCTCTGTGTGAAAAAAGTCTTCTCAATCAGAAGAATATCTAAAGGGTAGACTACTACAGGTCGTCCGCCAGGAAGGTATACTACTTTGTTTTTCCGCCAATTTGGTAAGCATTGTTCTTGACAGTTAATATTTGGCAGTCGTGAAGTGGAGACGTGGAAAATTTATAATGGAAAAATATTCGATAAATAATTAAACATTTTATCAAAATCAATCATCGATTACTGTGACGATGAGAAAGTTACGTGAAATTTTTGGAAGAAACAACGTGCCAACAAAACCCACTATTTATCGTGTAGTGAATGGTTTCGAAGAAAGAGGATCTGTAGCTGATAGCCACAAGAATGGACCACAACGTACTGCAAGATCGGCTGAAAACATTACTGCTGCTTAAGAAAGTGTTCAAAACAATCCATCAACCTCAATTCGACGCCGTGAATGTAATGAAAAATGTACTCAAAAAGGCTCTAGTAACTAGATGACCACATATTACCATATAAGTTATATCAATGAGACACGCACCTTTAAAAGCTTTGGAATTTAAAGATAACAACTCAAACCTTTAGATGGTGTGCTAATAATAAAGCTCTTGCCTTTAGAAACCACGTCAACATAGTAAAGCTTTTTAAAAGTGCTGCTTCCTACAACTAAACTTCTCAGGTATTAAATACAACTTAAATGCCTCGTTCGTACCATTAAAAGCTCTGGTATTTTAAAATAATAGATTAAAAATTGCAATTGGTTTGATATGGGAAGAATAAAGCTTTTGTCTTTAAACAGCTCGGCAAAACAGTATAGCTTTTTGATGGTGCTGCTCCCTACAATAAAACTTCTTAGGTAGTAAATACAACTTAAAGACCTCGTTCGTAAAAAAACCTGCTTCTAGTAATTACAATCCGCATATTTCTCAAGCCGTTTGTCCTTTAGATTGGCTTTTATTACAATATTTCTCTTTCTACTTTTTCCCAAATAAAATAAAAAAAAACTTTTTCTAAAAATTTTAAAGGGACAAAACAAATCCTCATTCAACCCTCTCTTCAAATTGCGAGTCAATTTGGCAACTCAAAATTGAATGAACAGGAGTTCGGAGCACTTCTTCTAAAAACGGATTTCCTTGTTTTACTTTTAATTATTCATAATACATAAGTTCGTACGTATGTATGTAAACGAGCTTAAAGTACAATAACTTCCTTATCCTTTTCATGATAATTTTTTGTTTGCTTTTTTTTAAACTTTCACTGTCGCATACTTCCTTTTATTTTATGCCATTGCCTTCCTTTCTCACCAAAGGAATTTCATAATATTTGCGTATACATTTCATAACAATTTCTTCCTTCCCTCGTTGCTTAGTGCATACATTCGTACAGGCGAACAAACGGAGCAAAACAAATAACCCCAAAAGCAAGACACAATACAGATAATCAACATTATCACGTCATTATTATCAAAGTCGTAATTGTTGTGAACTCAACAGACACTTTTAGAGAGCGCAAACAGCCAGGCAGTTGTGAGCAGATAATGATCATTAACGGGTTAGACACACCAATTCTTTTTTTGTTGCTGCTGTTGTTCTGTTTAAAACAATAAATGCCACCTGTAATAGGTACGTACGGCATCACTAGCAAAAGAGCGGACACAAAACAATGTAGTGTAAAGTGCAACATACACATATACCGAGAGACGAAGAGAAAGACGCCAACCGACAGAGTAGCACACACAAGCACATGCACGGAGAGAAAATGTAAAAATAGGAAGCCTTTTTGTGCTGCTGCTGTTGTTTTGTTATTGCTGCTGCTGTTGTCTAGAATATCACATCATATCGGGCCCATAACCACTTGTACGTATTAAAATAAACTCGACGATAGGATGCAGGGAAGGACAAGAGTTTGTGGCGGAGAGCATGGTAGAATACCACTGTAATGATGTGACTACCGTGGCTGCTGCCACCTTCACTTGCCTTTTTTGTTCTGAGACACTTTCGACCAAATTGCTGAGTTAGGGCTTACCTGAGAGCTGCCACCAACTGCGTGCTGGAGTCTGTGTGCGTGTGTGTTTGGGTTTGTCTGGTTGGAAGAAGAGCGAGCCTTTTTTTTATTATTTTAAGAAAAAATGCTAAAAATACGAATAACAACAAAAGTGGCATCATATCGCATAACAGGTGTATTGGCAGTCATTCACTCATTCACCGGGTACTTTGTTAAGGACGTCGGCGACGATGAGGATAAGGTTGAGTACGTAATAATGAAGTTGCTGAGGATAATCGCGTTGGCGGTACACTATGTAAATCTGTAGCTCAGAAGCATAAAATGTGCCCTGTCTGTTGGCACACACGCCAGTCGGTGTGTGAGCCTGCTGCTTCATCGAGGAGTCAGCCAGTAGGATAAACAGCTGTTTTTTTTTAACAAAACAGAAGGTGGGACTGAAAATGGTACATTTTAAGATTTTTTCTCTCCTTTCTTAAACTTCTTCTGACACTGCCGCTTGTTCATTTCGTTGTGTGAAGACTTGACTTGTGATTTTTGTTCGTCCATAGCCTCTGCCACTTGTACGTAGCATTGTTCGAAGGCACCTTGCCGAGCGAAGAGATGGGCTCTCTCTACCACAGCCACACTAATGGTCCCCAGTGAATGACTGCATGAGTGACTGACTGACTGCCAGGCTGTATCGAGTTGTTCCTTTGGCTGTCCTTATCGTTGGCCGTGTTGTTGTTTCTGTGGATGTTTAATCGTGCATGCAACATAAGCAGAGGATTTGTTTTAAGGCTTTTTTATGGATTTTCGTTTTTCAACCGAAAAAGGTGTATGTAATAATAATAAGAACAACAACAACAGCAGTAGCATCATCAAGAATATCAGCTACGACAACAACAACATCGACATCACATGGAGGGCGATGGAGAGAGAGCGAGAGAGAAAAAGGACCTTTTTCAGATTTTAATTTGCTGGATTTGGTAGCAGAGAGATTTGTAATTTGAAAATAAAGGGACCAACTCAAGCAATGCAAAAAAAAAAATAAAAAATTACAGGTGGCAGTGGCTAGCGACGCAGGCGGCGGCAATGATGGCGTTGGCATGCGTGTTCTAGACAGATATCAAAGTTACAGCAATTTAAGGGATTTGTTATGGATTTCGTTTTAAAAACCAAAGGCACGAAATTGTATAACGACAGGTGTATGTCGTAAGATATCCATCCAGAGGACATCGAGAAGAGCGAATGGGGAAGATTTCTTCTTAAGAAACTCAATTAGGTTTTGTCTACACATATACCAACACATGGAATCTAATGTGAGATTTTCGTACAAATCTCTTCACATATTACATTTTTATGACCAATAAAGGACGATGGCTTGCTTATCCATTGACTTTAAATTTAATGCAATTATGAGTCCTTTTTGGAAAATATTCATATCTTGTATGAACAGGAATGTTTCCATTTCTTTGCCACACAACACATTGAATGTTTCATATTTATTTTTATAAGTGATTGAAAGGATTAAATGTGGCCTTTTTAGACCACAAGTAAGCTTTTAAGTCATGTAGGATACTGTGTTTAAACTGTTTTTTCGAGTAGAGAAGATATCCACAGTTAGTTCGAAAGAAAATAAAGAAGAAATTAAAAACATTATGAGTGTATTAAAAACTATTTTAAGCCTTGAAAAGGTCTGCTACAATAACAAGTGGTTGAATCAAAGATGCTGTTTATAAGGAGAATGTAATATGACCAAAAGGTAACTGAACATTAGACCACCAATACCTTTATATGAAACTAGTGTACTATGGAAATATCGAATTTAATGGTAATCGGAACTTTTGAAACCAAAACAATGGCGACAATGAGATCTGCTTATGTTTAAAGACTAGGTTTAACGGAAATATTTGCATTTAAAGTTATAAATTTATATCCGTACTAACACGATAAAATTCATGTGGAAGTGTAAATTCGACGGTATATACCATGTCACCGTTTCGTTGACATATACCAATAGTAACCATACCATCACAGCCCTCTAAGGTGATTTTGTAACATACATAACGAAGAAATTCCTAACGAAATGATTCCAATTCAATTATACTTTTAGGTCGAATCATCTACATTTATACTTTCTCCCCAAATGCACCCGTAAAAAGGGAACATTTATTTATTTATCGTTTTATTACAATTAAAATTATAATAAAAACTTATTAAAAAAGCACTAGCAAAGCAACTAATGCTATCGGCCTAACGACACAATTATATGCATTTTTTCAAAAGATTTCCAATTGCTAAAGTATCTCATGACCTTTATTTTCATATGATTAAGCTTTTGGAAGCTAAGGCCAACTTTAAGAGTCCCTGTAACAGGCCATTGCGTAACAGGAATAGTAAAATATTTTTCTGGCCAACGACTAAACTCGGTCTATGCATGGGCGTATATAACAATTGCTCAATGGTAGTGGTCCCACTAGTGTGAAATTCATTTAAAAAAAACTATGCCTAATGTTTGATATAACTTGTGGAGGGCTCTCTGCCGCAACAAGAAAAATACTTGTCACTTATTTCGTCGCACGCTTTTGTACTTTCTAAAGAAATTCGCGGATTTGCTGTTGCCTTGGTATTCTTTAACGAATGCCTGAAATCAATACGAATGGCGGCAGTTGAAACACACGAGTTCGTAGTCGAATATATCTATACGGTCTGCCAATTTAAAGCAGAAGAATATCAGCAGCAGTTTAAGAAAGGATCGTGCTGACAAATAGATGTTTTTGGCCTATGAAACACCAAAAAAACAGAGAACACTTTTAAAGAATAAAACTATTCAATAGTTTATTCTACCTGAGCAACGAGGCACTTATGTATTGATGACCGAAGTGCAATAGTCGACCATTAAACCCAGGCTGAAATCCAAGTAAGAGCATCTAAAGATTTTTTCTGCGGTGGGGTTTCCACCCAAATGCCAGTGACTAGGAGTAAAAAATTAACCTGTGACTCATATTATTGCTACTCTATAAAATGCATTAGCCTTTTGGAACAAGCCTTAAACAACTCATCTGCGAAAAAGATGAAAAAATCTAGATACGCTTGAGACGAAAAACCTTTGTAAAGTCGATAGGCCCATCTGTGCTTATGCGAAGTATAGACTTTGAACAAACCATGAGTTGAATCGTTACGTAGATATAGTAAGGACCAACCAAAAAAGCGAATGTGTCGTCTAGGACTTGTCGAAACAATGACACACAATGCACTAGCTAAGCGCTACAGCGAAATATACAGACAGGGAATTCCGATCCTCCAATGAGAATATCAGATGAGAAAAATCACGAAAATCCTTGGTTTTACAAATAGCAGACTGTACGCACAAGATGGAAGAGCTTAGATAACTAATTATGCTGGCCGCGTTCAATAACAATTTGTCATGCAAATCTGGGAAAGGCAGAGATATCTTCTAAACTTTGTACCGATATCTACAAAACTTTACCAGTTAAATTGGTCTCTTTCGGTGCATATTTTGATTTAGGTAACCCAAATCAATACCCTATCGCTCATAAGTAACAAATAAGGACAATCTCAAATTTTGTAAAGGCAGCGATATCTTCTAAACTTTGTACCGTTATCTACAAAACGCTCTTAAGTTACAAATGAGGATAATCTTTCTCAAATTTTGTATAGTGCGTTTTACGCTGTGGTGTAAGTGCCTCATATTTTTAATATCCCCGCACAAAGGTTGCTTTCGATTTGAATTCTGTCGGACTATAAGTTACAAATTAAATGGTCAAACGTAGCAGCACGTTAAGATTGTTAAAGCCTTTAACGAAAATGGGAGTTCAAATCAAAATGCATTTCGTGCACTTCCTGATTTTTGACCAAATGCTCAAATTTCAGCACACCGGGTCAGTCGGAAATGTGAAAACACCAGTTCATGCTCGCACAGTTCGTTCTATTATTGTTCTGTCACTGGGCCGCACTTGTCCAAAAATGATGTCGGTCAAGCAGTTACCATGAATGGTGTTCGCTATCGCGAGATAATAACGGGCTTTTTGTGGCCAGAAATTGAGGATAAAGACCTGAACGATGTGTGGTTGCAACAGGATTATGCCACTTGCCACACAGTCAACGAGCAATGACTCTTTTGTGCGAAAAATGCAATGGCCGTGTTAACTCACTTCGTGGCGATGTAAATTGGCTTTTGGGGATATTTAAAAGAAAAAGTGTACGTCAAAAAGCCAAGAACAATTTAAGAGCTTAAGATGAGATAATTCGGCACATTAACGACATTGAACCTCCATTATGTCTGAGAGTCATTGAAAATATGAACCATTGGATAGAGGTGGCGAGCATTTGGCCAATATTGTGTTTAGCTCATAATTGTCATAGATCCTTCTATCAAAAAATATTAAGATAATTGTGTAAAAGCATTTGGTTTTATTTACAATAAACATCGTGCATTTTAGTTGGGCCACCCTTTATTTGATTGTAATTGATGCGTTTAAAAACATCAATTAACTCGTTTTAAATCTCAAATCGACAGCAAAAAGTTTTCAATCGATTTCAATAACTTGCCAAAGAGTCCATCCTGTTCGACCTGGTTCAAAACAGCTTTGTTGTAAATGTCAGCCTAGAATTAGCTCCTATATATTCTTACAGACAGACGGTCATGGCTACATGATCTAAGATCATTCTTTAAAGGTGTTGCAAACAGCATACAGAATTTAGTAAGCTCTGCATCCCATGGGGAAGTATATAAAACGCGTTTTCACCACAAGCTACTGACCTTAGAAATGTTATTTCATTTTTTTGCTGTTGTTTTTTTCTTTTTAGGAAAAAAATTGATTAATTTATAACCTTTGGCTAAACATTTTTTCTTCTTCAAACTGGAATGACTGACAAAGGGACTGCATACCAAAGAGTGGGGGGAAAACGAAGAACCCGAAAAATACGTTTTCATAAATTACATCGCACCGCGTAGCTGTACCGATACCGATGATAGTCGTCCTGGTGCGCGGACAAGTCTCTGAAATGCTGTTAAAAACGAATTTACATCACGAAACAAAAGTACAACAAAGTTCGTGTAAAACAGACCTTTTGGTTAAACGTGTTCCATTCCAAAGCTTATAATAATGATGATATAATTAAGCATTATGGCCACAGGGATAAATGTAATAAACCACACGGAGGAGAAACAATAACAGCAACAACACGAAGGACAGACAGCAAACGGATATGGCGTCGACGACGATGACACAGGAAACGGGAAACAAGGGAATGTGCCGCCGTAAAAAAGCACAGATGAAAGAAAAGTCTGGCCTGCAAGAGAGGGCGAGGTTTTGAAAAATAATAAAGCATAATTTTTGGCTTCAGAAAAAAAAACAGAAATGAAAGAATAGAGCACAAGCTTGATTATGACTATCAACACCATTTATGTTTTAGTTTATTATAAGCAAATCCATCTTCGTTCACTTTACACGTTCCTTTCCGTGGGGAACACACAACTCTAAACGTGAACTTCAGGGAACTCGTGAAAAAACGCCAAACAAAACACAGGCAGCTTATTAAAAAACTCTATTTTGGCATTATCATTTGTTGTGCTCAGCTTGGGCGTGTGTTCGTTTTCCACTTATTATCTTAAATTTTGTGTTTTTCTTCGTGCTTTTGTGAAAGTTTTGACATTGATGATGCCGCTGTCCGTGAATGACTGACTGACTGGCAGTGTTGGCAATGACGACCAACGCTGATGCCGTTGATGTTGAACTTTGCTCAAGACCCATTCATTGCGTTATTCGTTTTTCCCTTTGCTGCTGTATTTTTTTTGTTCTCTCGAAGTCCTCCTCCTTTACAACTCATTTTTAGTTTATTTACTCTTTTTTAACGCCTCAGGATATGCATGCAGCACGTACTTTATTTCCCAATTGTTATACTTTCTGTGCTGTTGCTTTCGGTGTTGATGCTGTTGCTCGCTCCTGTTATTTTAAGACATAGGGACGGCATGCAGGACTGCAGGGGTCACAAATGAGGAGGGCCACAAATTGGGGGAGTCGTTTGGAACGAAACTTTAATACTAAGGAACGTTAGAAGAAGAAAAAAATGTTTTTTAAATGTTAAATAACCGAAACTTTTTATATAGAAAATACGTTTCAATTTCAAAAACGTTTTTAGTAGAAAAAAAGTCTCGGAATAAACGATTGAAATTCTTAGGGGTGTAGTTTTTACTTTACGTATGTGAATTTCTAGCCAGTTTAGGGCTAGAGAAAAAAAGTTTTAATTAGAAAACGTTTTAAGTAAAAAATCCGATTAGGGTTTTTAGGAGTTTTTACTTAATTTACGAGTATAGATATTTTAGTGCAAAGGTTTTGAAGCAAAATTGAAATCAACTCAATTCGAAAAGAAGTGAAAGTAGAAAATGTATTCTACCTTTAAATCAATAGTATTGGCAATCCCATGACAGCCGGTTCTACGGACCGGATTGACCCGAAGAGCAATTCTTCGGCCAAGGGCTGTCACCTCGGCACTCAGTTGCCGCTACAACAACAACAAGAAAGAGTGACACGAACTATGCAATTCCAATTACATGGAAGGCAACAAGTTTATACAGGGTGGCCTATCTTATGTTTTCTTTTCAAATTAATTAATGTAAGTTGGCTAATATTTTGTTTCACACATAGACTCTTCTATCATAATAAATAATATTAAGATAGTTCATTGAAAACTTATTGCTTTATTTACAATTACCAATGTGTGTTTTAGTTGGACCACCCTTTATATCTAAGAAAAACATTCGAAGAATGTTGTGTACAACTTTCATAAAAAAATATTAAAATGACAGCAATTATTCGGAAGCGTCTCTAAGAAACGTAGACATCAAAAAGTCAATCGCTTTCCCTAGGCAAAGCTGGCAGCTTTCGAAATTTCTTTTTAAATGTTTACAAAACAATTTGGCAAATTTGTTATAAAATAACAAATAATAAATAATTTGACAAAAATCTCTATTAATACTATAGGGTGGGCCATATAAAATTTGAATCTGCTGTGAAAAAAACTACTGATAATTGTTACCAATTTCTGGTTTTTTTTAAAAAGGTTAAACTTTGTCATTTAATAATGGAACACCATCCGATTGTTCGGCAGAAGATTACAAATTTTACCGAAAAATCGTGTTTTCATATGAAACTCAGTTTCATCTCGGCGGCGAAATTTCCGCATATGAGGTTCAGAGAACCCACATGAGATTATTAAGAAGCCAATGCATCCACAACAACTCACATTTTGCTGTGGCTTTGGACTGGCGGCATCATTGGGCCCTTTTTCTGCCTAAATAAGCAAGGAGTCGCCGTTACCGCCAACGGTGAGCGTTACCGTGCCATGCTCAACGAATTTTGTTTTGTTTGGACGACATTTTGATTTGATTTCATTCATATTTCGTATTGTTTTTTGAACTACATTTTGATAATAGTATGATTGCGGCAATATTAATATTGTTGAAATGTAACAATAGTACTGTTGCCAAATTTAAAAATGAAAATATGGTTGTAGCACCAATATAAATATGGTTGGTGGGACAAAAGTATTGTTTTAATGGGTTTTATGTTAACAATAATATGATTACGGCAATCATACCGGCAAAATCGTAATTTCTTTTAAATTAGACAATATTATTTTTACTTATCTTACGTAATTATAGTAATAATAACTAAATTTTTTCAAAACAAACTACGGATTAGTATAACTCAAATATTTTTAATTAATGATTTTTTTTACTGTTAAATAAATCACTCCTATTATTAAGAGTTCAATGTATTTTTACATAACTTACTTAATAAAATTCTCTGTTACCTAAAGCATCCATAGACAATTGAAGCGTTGAAACATGAAATCGAAGTTGCCATTAAAGAGATTCGACCCAAACGAGCGAAATATACTGAAAAATTGGGTTGATCGGAGCCAGTTTTGTTTGTCATATGAATGATATTGTGTTCTATTATTAAACGACAAAGTTCAACCAGTAATTTTAAAAAATAACAATCCTTTTTTTTACAGACGACTCAAATTTAAAATTTTGAATGGCTTATCCGTTACTTAATTAAGTCCTACAACATCCCATTAATGAATAATGGGTGGGTTGTGAACGATTCACTTCTTATACTCACTAACGGGGACCCACTGTTTAACGCCGGCTTCGAACGGCTAATGCATTTTTTTAAAGAGAAGTTTTTACATGGCTTAGGTATAAATCTCTTACTCATAAAGTCGCCGGCATTTACGAGGGGAAACCCTCCGCTTAAAATTTGTTAGGTGTTTCTACCCGGTGCGAAACTGCGGCGGCCCACAATGCTACGTTTCATTTACAAAATTAGAAAACTGACCTGTTTAAATTTTTTGAAATCATTTTAAAGGTTATAGTCTAACTTAAAAAAATCAGCAAATATTTTTTCATAGAAATTGTTTTTTTTTGGGCTCCAGAGTCATTCAAAGCCGCATTTTAAGACGGAATCGAATTAGCTTATAATTTTTGAATATTTAAGGAGTAGTTCAAATTTGTTTTTTTTTTATTTTTTTAAGTCTTATAAATTTTATTTTTAGTTAATAATGAATGTGTGAAAAAAATTTAATGGTAAAATAAAAAACATCATAAAAATCGGTGAAATTTTTTGCACAAAAAATTAATTTGGACTTCCATCTATTAAAAAAAACAAAATCTTCGCGATTTTGTCCGATTCGTTTCGATTTTCATTTGTTAAAAGTGTCTATGAAGAAAAACATCAAAAAATTCGGCAACAATTTTGTTCACAATAAATTTGTTTAGACTTTCGTCTATTGGAAAAAGCCGAAATCCTCGCCGATTTTTTATTTTAATTTTTAAGAAGAGCGTAGGATTATTTGGATTCAGTAAATACCAATTAAAAAATGAATTTTTCAAGAAAACCGCAAAGGTCACATAGATACCTTTAACATTTTTAAAATCAGCGTAGCATAATCCTTTTAGAAATGAGGTTCCATTGTATTCTGAAAACTACTTCTATTTTTGTCCCATGCTAGTATGGGAAATGAGTACTGTGCGGCCACTTCTGAAATTATGTGCAGAAAATGTGTTTAAAATTTTAAAAAAGCACCGTTTTTTGTCGTTTTGTAGTTATGAAGATGAGAGGCACCGACTTTAAAAAAGTGAGTTGAGGGCAAAACTCTTTAAAGTTTTTAATAACACTGAGTCATGCGTAAGGGGTTAGTTGCTTTATTATCGTTAGTTTTGCTTCGATTCATGTCACACAATATTCTTGAAAGGCTCGCAATTCGAATGATCAAATAAAAAGATGAAAAAAAATTAAAAACTGACTGGAGATTTTAATCACAATCATATTAAAATCGAACAACCTGAATTTTAATATTAGCTGTATTTGCTTTTAAATACTTCAGTAGTAGAATATAAAAAAATATTCGAACAATTTCCCCCAAGTTGTATTCACTCTATGTCTTGTCCAAATTGCCTTGCTGGCTGGAGATTTCGATTTAAATCGCATTTATTAAATAAAAACAACCTGACATTAAATATAAGCTGCAAGTGCTTTTAAAAACTTCAGTAGTGGAAAATAAAAGAAAAATTTTCGAACAAATTTCCGCAAATTTCATTCACTTCAACCTTAAAGGTCATTTTTTCAATATTTTGTGTGTCGTGAGGGGAAACAGAACAAGAATCGATTTAGTACACAGTACTTTATTATTAAAACTTCCATTTGATTGCAACCTATTTATGTCGAAAGGAAGAATTCATTTCGACCAAGGAGCACAGGACAAGAGAAGACAACAGCTACAACAAAAAAAAACTCGATTACTGCAGGCACATTAAAATAAAACTAAACAGTAAATGTAATTTTCAATATTCAATGGGAATAAATCGAAATAAATGAAAATATAGTTGGACAAAAAACAAATACATGCCAAGAACGACTAGAACGGTCTAATACAAATACCGACAGACTCTACTAACACACATTAACTTTGGACAAATGTCAAGGAGGAGAAAAAAATTGTGGAAGTCCTGCATGTCTCCTGGAAAACGATGGTCTACAAAGAACAGTTTCCCATACCGATATTCTGGCACACCGACGTCTGAGTTCTTAGGCACGGACTCCACCCACAGTCATTCCCTGTGCATGTGTCTCATACAAAATGTAAATAAAATTAAAGGCGGACTGACGGTCCAACAAGCAGACAGGGGAGCAGAAGAGAAACACTACGAAACATTTGCAATTACAGAAACAACTTGAGTTTTTGGTCATTAAATATTAACCTTGTGAAATGTTACTGTTGCTGCTGACGACAACTCCAGCGTTACTCGTTTACAACATTTATCGCTGATAGCGACCGAGTAAAACTAAAGTCAGAGCCAAAGTCTTTCTCCACCGCTATGCCACCGTCCTAGCAGAGTATTTGAGTCTCGCTGCGCATAAGTGTGTGTGTGTGTGCGTAATATCACCAAAGAATGAAGTGAAGACACCACAATATCCGTTTCCGCTGAAATACTTGCACCATCCATCGTCGCTCCTAGGGTTCGTGCAGGGCGGAATGTGGTTCGTATTTTTCGTTTTTCTTCTTGAGCACGGCAAATTCTTTTACTTCTGGTGCCATGAAAAATAGCAACAAACTTTAATGTGGGGATTTCATTCACTGCAAACATTTTGAGCCGGGAACCATGGCAAAGATGGAAGCGTCTCCGGTGAATGTCCAATGTTCTTGGTGACGAGCGGCAGACGAGACGAGACGATTTAACAAAGTCGAAAAGCTTAACAGCTTCGCTATTGAGAAAATTATTGCACAGTGTTGCGTTTGTGGAGATTTTATTTATGGAAGATAAACTTTGAACTCGTCCAAGTTAAGATCTTCTCAACAAACGGTGTAATCAGTTCAAGGTTGTGGTATAAGATTACTTCTCTCTTTAATTGCTCAAACTTTGTCGATAAAGAGAACGGATTGTATTTGAATAGAAGTACTAAATTCAGTTAACAAATAAAACGTCCTTCCATTGCAACAGAATTGAAACCCCGCTATAAGAGAACGTTAGGTTTAGCACTTTGTTCGATTTACTTAGTCCATTGTGATATCATAGGGTGCTGCGCTAAAACCCTACTGTGCAACCTTAACATACCTTTGAGGCAAGGGGAGAGGTACCCATATAGCACGAAATGTAGTTCGAAACTTTTGTATTCCTTTTCGCCACTTGTTATTAAAAAAAAACCATGCTGCTCAAAATTCCCCTGCTTCGAACACCAGAGGTCCGAGATGGAATATGAGCCTAAAAACTAAGAACTTTTCTGACGCAGAACCGGTTACGAGCATATGAGGTATTCGACGTTCCAATCCTTATCCATATTACGAAGGCTTTTACAGTAAAAAATTTGGCTGCATAACTGCTATCAATCAAGCAGGTGCCCATGATCACGGCTACTTGCATATACCAGATATGACGCTTTAAACGGATATGAAATTGGAGCGTTTTAAAGATTGAATTAGGGTTATTTTCAATGTCTGATGGTAAACAAGGATACTACTGAACTGATGCTGGCAACTGCTAGGAGAGAGCCGAGACAAAAGTAGAGATCGTTTGGGCGAATATGTACTGGCAAACTTAGAGAGAAAAATCCTTCGTAACTATCTACGGCCACAGTTGCGTAGGCGGCACGAACCCTGAACTGTATCCCGACATGAATGTAGTTTGGCCCATCAAAACGCAGCAATTGCGCTCGTGTGAAAATAAACGCTCCAACCGGAAAGGCGTTAGACGATTACTACAACGAAAGGGCAGACAGCGAAGACCGAGACCGATAGAGGACCAAGTGGAGGTGATCTTTGAGATTGGCAACGGGAGGAAGCGTTTAGTGAGCAGCCCCGAAACAAGGTTAAAGAACCAGCCTAAGTAAGTAAGAGATAATTATAAGATTTAAAGAAATTCAAGAGATTTTGATATTACCTAAGTCAGATTTGCCTGGTGGCCGAGCATGTCCTGTCCGGGGCTTGTTCTTCGTTAGCCTGACTAAGAGCCTGGTCAGACTTAGAGAACCACTACATCAGCTCTCATGCAAATACAACGGAGGAAGTAATCTAGACATCATTTTTGTAGATGCAACTAGCAGCTTTGTCTTGTCCTTGGTCACTAACAAATAGGGATGTAACGAAAGTGCGTTTAGAGAAAGCAAATGCGAAAGCCAATATTGAAATATATTTCTTGCAAAAACGATTATTGAATTATACATTTTTGCGAATGCCAGAGCAAATGACCAATATCCCGCGAATAATTCGCATATGCGAACATTCGTTACAACCCTTCTCCCAAACACCAACTTTGCCGACTTTTTCCTACATCAGCAAGAGAGCAGTCAGAGATGGTAAAGTTCTCCCAATGATGACTATGTCATCCGCTTACGAGAGATTATTCTGGGTTAGTTTTATTGATCTTCCTATGTTTAATTCTTTATCGTTTGCTACTTATTCTGCAATGCTGTATTATTTTTTTTTTTTGAAGAGGACCGATTGGTTGATGATAGTCCTAACAAATTCCTTTCATCTAGGATTGAACACTACACCCGGTCGATCATCAGCACCCGCAGCCTTACAATTTTAATTATTTTCTTTACTATTTACCTTAATCTCCTCACACTCATGCTATTCCATTAATCGAACTTTTCTTGGGATAGATGCTTCTTTTTCCAGTATCAATCGTCTGATAACTCCACATGCAGCTCTTGCTGCTATGCCCTGTTTTAGTTGTGTTATGGGCAGCATTATTAGCTTCGATCCTTCGACAGCCGGTTCTATGCACCGGTCGAACTGAAGTAGCAAATCTGGAACAAGTGATGTAGTCCTGGTACTATGTTCCACTACTACAACAGCAACAACCATGTAGTCGTTGCTGCTACGCCCTGCATCGTTGCGTTATGGGCAGCATTCTTAGCTTCTATAGCTCGTTACATTCTTTGGATTACGTGTGAGCGGTGTTAGGTATCATACGACGAGTGTTTTTGTAGTATTTATGATAGATAGGTGATAATAAATTGAATCGTTTAATGCTGCATCTATCCAATCGGCGAACGGAAGTCCTTATTGTTGGCCCACTTTTGGAGAGATACCAGGCAGGTGTTTCTAACCTTTATAAAATCTCTCTTCCCGAAGGGGTTCGCACCTTAAGCCAGTTATATTTCGGGACTTGAATTAAAATAACAACGTAAATGAGAATGCATATCCGTCGAATCCTTCAAAAGTCGAAACAATGTCCTGCTTTCTTAAGAAAGAAAGAAGGGTTTTAGAAAGTCTTTTTCAAGATCTGCTTTTCAAAGCGAAAAGGTAAATTGGAATTTCTAACCAATTAAAAGAAAGTGAAAAAGCTGGTCTACTGTTCTAATGTTCCAAAAATGTATATATAAGTAATCAAGGTTTCGAGGAGCTGGTTTTGTGGAGGATTCGGATATTTTTCAAAACCAAAAAATACAAGTAAAATCTTTGTCAAGTTCTGAAAAATGTTTAATTTTGTGAAGGCAACTTTTATCTCTTTAAGGGAAACTTCCCCCTAGACTGATTTGGTCAGTTTTTAATTCTAAACAGCTTAGCAATCCATCACTGTTTCAGGATCCTAGGTTAATTAGTTTCACCGCTATCGTTCTTTCAACAGGTAGACGAGCGGACGGACATGGCTGATATATCGCCTGAAAATTTTACGACAATCAGTGATATTAGTCCAATTTATAGGAACTCTGACCAATATTTCAAGGGATTGCAAACTGAATGAAAAATGTTGTTTCCATTCTTGGTTAATAAAGGTTTCCCATTAATTGGATTATTGCTTTACCTTCTAAGAAGGAAGTTAAAGCCGATGTTATTAGGGATGGATTTAAGATGTGGCAAAGAAATAATTAGGAGCACAACCATGGTGCTGGCGGAAAAAAACTACTTTTGTGCTATAAAGCCAATGACATATTCTCCAATCCACTGTGCATCGTAATGTATCCTTTGCCTTAAAATTAGATTTGCGAACTAGTAAGGAGTTGCCGTTTGCGTGTGTGTGCGTTCGGAGCTCTCCGTGCAAGTAAATGTGTGCGTTAGGGTCCTTGTACGTGTGTTGGTTTGATTGTAAAACGAAGCGCTAAAAGGAATAAAGTTAACGCTACACAACAACGCATTTTGTGTAAATGATTATAAACTCATACTTGTTTGTTCGCCCTCCCCCTCTCTCTCTCTAAAATTGCACGCTGTTGCCTTCGCGACCCTCCTCCGTTCGCCTTTCGTTAACAAATCGCCATGTTTCGCTTCGCCGCAGCTACGGCGTGTAACTAACTATCGACGTGCAAGAAGACGCAGAGTAAAGGAAAATTACTAAAATTGAAGTTAACGAAGCGCGAATGTTGCCAACCCGCTGCTTTTTGGCAAAACAGCCACCCTGGCAAGCCGCATGCCGTCAGGTTGTTCTTCCGCCACCATCTCAAGTAAACTTCAAGGTGTACATGGACTTTTTGCAGGAGCTATGAGTTGTTGTCTCTAGACTTCCAACATTATCTTCAGCGGCTGACTGGCGGTGTCTTTAAGAGTTGCTGCAACGCGGTTTTGTTCTCCTTTCAATGGAAGCGTACGTACAACGCCAGCTAACGAACCGCCGAATGTTCCTTCTCGTGGCGTGCACAAATACAAAGCCAACAGCGAAGACGAAGGACCAAAAGGCGGTGGCATCTCTCGGCGTCTCTGTGTGGAATTGCAACAAATGAGGATTAAAAGTTAAATTCTCGTTTTGTGGAAATTGAATTAGAGCTAAAATGTTGAAACAAGGAAGAAGAGGCAAAAACACTCCAGCAGCTGAAGCGGCAACAGACTCACAAGCGTCTCCAATAATGTGTTTTATATTGCATTTCTTGAAAAGAAATGCACCAAGTCAGAGTCAGAGAACAAGCACTCTGCCGTTGATGGAGAGGAAGCGACGGAGGCATAGAAAAAAAAAACAAAATAAAAAGAAAAACTCAAGGATACGAAGCTTAAATGTCTTAAAGTTAGTTCGCACTTTTTTTTTGTTCATCCACTAGTTATCCTTCAGGAGATATAGCACATAGCTCGCCCCGACTACTTCTTCGTCCTGATGTTCTTATTTCTTTCGAGGTTTGTTGTTTAATTCCAGGCATTTTCAAATAGAAAAACTTTCTTGCTTTTGTGTTAAATTGAAGTTGAAGGAGTTTGTTAAGAGGAATTGTAATTCCTTTCTTTCTTCGCATTCTATTTGCCAAGTTTAAAATTGCACGACGGCCAAGTGAAACAGGCATAGGAGACGGAGTCAGGTAAATCAACTAACAAACAAATTCAGCCACCCGCCGAGATCGTCATGTTGACTTCTAAGGTCATGCAAAGGGATGCCGGAAGTTATGAAGCTGACTTCAATGCATAAAATATTACATTACGAGACTGGTAGGCAATTTGCCTGGATAATTGGTTATGACGACGGGAGTGAGAATTTCATTTAAGTTTGCTAACGATAGAAGGAGTCTCAAGTCACTTCGACCATATTCCGTTTTGCTTTGAAACTCCGGTTACGAACTGAAAAGCCATAGTTTGCCTTCTTAAGGGTTAGGGATATTCTGAAGAATTTACTTAGGCTTAGGGACAAATTGTGTGGGCTGCCGTGCTGTGATGGCAAAAGTACACTTCCAGCATACAACTATATCTAGGTTCAAATCCGATTAGATACATCGAAAATTTTCCGCAGCATATTCTTCACATCGTAAATGCCGGCGACTTTATTAGTAATAGATAACCTTTAAAGCCCAGTCAAAGCTGCTATATACAATGCAATAGCATTAGATTCCCGGCCAGTAACAGGGTGTTGTGAGAATTAAGTAAGTAAGGGAAAATGGAAAGCCTTGGTTATTGTCTTCAGTTAAAATTGTTCCGGAAATTATTCAATTTCTTAATTACCTAAATATTCTATTGTTCAAAAGAAGTGATTCATTTTTACTCATTTTTTCCAAAAAGAGCACAAGTTTTGTATAATGAAAAAAAATGTAATGGATATTTTGTTGTTCGACCTTTTGTTTAAAATCTAGTAAAGTTTATTTAATTTTCGAGCTCGAGGTTAGTTTGAATAATAAATTATTTAAATTTATTGGCTGAGAATTGCGAAATATTGGTAACCAATAAATTTAAATAATTTATTATTAAAACTGAGCTCGATAATCAATTTACATTTACTAGAAAGAAATTAAGTCCAATCGTACCTTTTTGTCCCAAGGTACGATTGGAAGTTATTTTAAATTAATTCTGGCTCGCAACTTTGGCTTTCCTTCTTCGGATTCGAAACAGAGTCTCATGCTTCGAAAGAAATCTCTTCAACTCAGACGAACTGCCAGATAAGTTCACTTAGGTCATAGATATTATCTATTCTTGAACGACGCTGAGCTTCTTTTTTGAGCCAAAAAAATTATCTTGAATAATTCTACTTCCACGGGTCGGTTGCATTTAAAAATAAAAATATTGAAAAACTTCGGAGTTATATTTTATCAAAAATAAGGAAATACTTAGTAGGGACATAAATACTGATACAACATTGAACACACCCATTTCAATAGTAGAACTGAACATACCCCGTTAATGTCATATGGGTTTTGAAAGCTAACCTCAATAGCGGGATTATAAAATTGTTTAAACTTGTATCATGGAGTGGTCAGATAATAAGAGCCGTATCGCTGTAATAGCGCTTTTCAAGTGTGAAATGAAAAAAATGATATTTATAAAACTGTTTGAGGAGACTGGAGATGTAAAGGACCGCCACCGGTCGGACCGCCCACGCTCTGTTCGAACACCGCATGTCATCAAAGCCGTTAAATCAAGAATTCACAGAAATCCGCTCCGAAAACAGAAAATCGTGGCCCGTGAGATGAATATCACGCAAAAGCCCATGAGTCGAATCATTAAAAAAGACTTGGGGCTTTCAAACGACGTACCGGACATTTATTGGCTGCAGCTTTAAATAATAATAGGATTGAAAAATGCAAACGTCTTTTGGTGAAGCACGCTGATAACTTGCATAGAAAAATTTTGTTCACCGATGAAAAAATTTTTACCGTTCAGGAAAAATTTAACAAGCAAAATGATAGAGTGTATGCGCGGTCAGTTAAGGAAGCATCTGAACTGATCCCAAGGGTGGAAAAGGGTCATCACCCAGCTTCAGTCATGGTTTGGTGGGGTGTCTCT
The DNA here is from genome assembly GCA_963513945.1 of Hydrotaea diabolus. Taxonomy (NCBI): domain Eukaryota; kingdom Metazoa; phylum Arthropoda; class Insecta; order Diptera; family Muscidae; genus Hydrotaea; species Hydrotaea diabolus. Next base: position 7,265,799 of record OY740719.1, on the reverse strand, counting down.
TACGATGGGGTCACTGACCTTCATTTCTGCGTTTACCAAGAAATCGTTTTGGAAGCTGTTGTGAAGCCTCTTAACAATTCCCTGTTCCAAAACCAGCCATGGACTTTCCAGCAGGATTCTGCGCCGGCCCATAATGCTAAAACGTCCCAGGCCTGGCTTCGAAACAATTTGCCTGCGTTCATTTCCTCTGAAGAATGGGCCTCAGACAGTCCAGATTTGAACATATTGGATTACCAATTGTGGACGGTTTTAGAGGACAAGGCTTGTCACAAAAGATAATGCAACATTGGATATGCTTTGGTTCGAGCTGTGGCCAATTTTCCAATGGACGAGGTTCGTGCAGCTATTGACGATATGCCAGTGCGATTTAAGACGTGTGTGTAAAGGCCAAAGGCGGACATTTCGAATAAGTAGATTCTTTTTGGATATAATATACATCAATTAATATATAAAAAAATATTTGGTCCAAAAACATTCAGTACTTTTTATTTTACAGCATACAACGTGTGTAACAGAATTTATGTCCCTTCTAAGTAAATTATGAATATATAATATAACGTATTACAAATCCACATTTTTGGAATGTAAAGTGTAATGCTATCAAAAAATCTATTTGAAAAGTATTCAGAAATTCTGAGCATTTAAACAAATAATGATCGCATAAAAAGGCCAGTCCCAGGAAACGGAACAACCAAATGGCTGAATAGATCCCCCGCTACCGGTTCTACGCACCGGATCGACCCGAATGAGAAATTCTTCGGCCAAGGACTGTTACCCTGGTACTATGTGCCACCACCACAACAATAATCAAATGTCTGGATACAAGTAAAAATGTGTATAATGCCTTGATTCAGTTCTTTGCCAAACCCAAACCTTTACTTCTAAAGGGAGCTTTAATTAGACGTGTGTTTTACAAAAACGCATATAATCTAATGCTATGGCCAAGAATTTAGAATTATCATAAACATAAGGGTTTGCCATTATTTTTTAAAAATTACTTCGGATAAGTGGGCTTCGCGGCTGGCTCGAATAAATTCCAGCCGAGAGTCCCAACTTTCGACCACTTTTTGCAGCATTTGGGGCCGTATGTCAGCTATAACGCGCCGAATATTCTCTTCCAAGGCGTCAATCGTGTCGGTCTTATATGCGTATACAAGCGACTTCACATAAACCCACACAAAGTAGTCCAATGGTGTTAAATTTCACGATCTTGGAGGCCACGCCACAGGCCCACGACGCGAGATGGTGCGCTCACCAAAAGTTGCCTTCAATAAATTTATTGTTTCCTTGGCTGTGTGGCATGTAGTGCCGTCTTGTTGGAACCAAAGGTCAACCACATTCTCCAATTCAGGCACGAACAAATCATTGATCATGGCTCTAAGCGTTCCCCATTGACTGTAACATTATGGCCGGCTTAATTTTTAAAGAAATATGGACCAATGATTCCCTCTACCCAAAGAGCACAGCAAACAGTGAATCTTTGAGGATGTAACGGCGTCTAAAAAATGGCCTGTGGATTTTCATTACTCATAATACGACAATTTCGGTTATTAACGAACCCATTCAACCAAAAGTGAGCATCATCGCTAAACAAAATTTTCTTGTAAAAATCTGCATCGGTGGCCATCTTTGGGACCATTCACCACGATTTGCAAACGTTGTTGCGGAGTAAGTCTATTCATTATGAAATGGCAAACCAAACTAAGCATAAATCAAGTGACAGCTGTCAAAAAGACCAACTTCGAAAAATGTGTGGCCAAATTGAAAACCACACGTCAAAATAAAACCCCTTACATTCACTGTCAAAATTTCATTTGGTAAAAAATTCGACTCATCAAACGATTAAAGCTAAAGCTGAAAAATAGTTTAGATTGCGTATACTAGTCTGCAGCCTTCTTCAGATTCCTAATGCGAATGTGAATCATTACCGCTGAAAGCAACTGCACAGTGAAATAGGGTGGTCCAACCATAATGCACGATGTTAATTGTAAGTCACATCTTAACCTTAGGTTTTTTGCAAAACATAATTTGAAATGTCTTTGTTTCAGTGTTTGACAAATTCAACTACACAACTGAGATTGTTTAAGCCTTGTACGAAAATGGGCGTTCAACTCAAAATGCATTTCGTGCACTTCGTAATTTTTGGTCAGCATAGTCGATTAAATGTGTTCACAGTGGATTCGTTAATAAGCCGTATTGCAGCAATTGGACGAATGTTAATCCGCGAGTGATTGTTGAAAAGCCGATGCATGCACAAAAAGTGACTGTTTGGTGTGGTTAATGGGCAGGCGGCGTCATCGGACCGTACTTATTCCAAAATGAGGTCAGTCAAGCAGTTACCTTGAATGGTGTTTGCCATCGCGAGATGATAACGGACTTCTTGTGGCCAGAAATTGAGGATTTTAATCTGTACGATACTTGTATGCGGTTGCAACAGGATGGTGCCTCGAGACAATGGCTCGTTTGCGCGAGAAATTCAATGGTCGTGTTATCTGACGTCGTGACGATGTTAATTGGCCGCTACGATCGTGTGATTTGACACCGTTTGACTCCTTTGTTTTGGGGATATAAAAAAGAAAAAATAAACGTTAACAAACCAAGAATTAATGTGTCGAATTATAGTATGCTTTAGCTCTTGAATTGAGCTAAAGAATGCTATAATTCGACACATTAACGACATTGAGTCTCCATTATGTCTAAGAGCTATTGAAAATCGGATAGAGGTTTTCCTTATTTTGTTTCACACATAATTGTCATAGATCATTCTATTATAAATATTAATAATTTTCTAAAAAACTTTTTGTTGGATTTACAATAAACATCGTGCGTTTTAGTTGGACACCAAGTATTGCCTGGCCCCATCTGACATTTCCATTCGAAAGTTTGACATTTGTTTTAGCATAAACATACTCACAACGTTTTGACGTACGACCATTATTTGTGTTTTTTACAGTGACTTGAAAAAATCAATTTGGCAAAAGAATGCAATTAACTCGTGAACATTTTCCACAACTTTCGACGTAGATTATCACGACAGGAGTGCATCGATAAACTTAAATCTTTGGTTGGCGATGAAGCACCAATCTATAGCACTGTGAAAAACTGGTTTAATTAATTTAATCGTGGCCGACGCTCCCTCAAAGACGAAGGTCGTCCAAAAACGGCCGTTGTGCCAGAAAACATTGATGCCGTGCGTGAACTGATAATGCAAGATCGTCATGTGACATACCGTGAGATAGAGGCATCCTTGGGCATTTCTTCCACCAGCATACATTCGATATTGCATGAACACCTGGCCTGAAAAAAGGTTTGTTCTCGTTAGATCCCGCACAATTTGACAATCGCTCAAAAAAAGGCTCGAGTCGATTGGTGTAAAGAAATTTTAAAAAAATCGATCGCGGTGCTTTGAAAGGCGCTTATAAAATCGTCACAGGTGACTAATGATGGATCTATGCGTATGAGCCCGAAACAAAACAGCAATAGACCTTGTGGGTCTTCGAAGACGAGCCAAATTTAACGAAAGTTGTTTGTGGAAGTAGCACTTCGAAGCAAATGGTCGCCTGTTTCTTCGGCAAAACTGGTCATGTGGCGACTGTTTTGCTTGAGCGACGTAGGATGGTCAATTCTGAGTGGTATCCCACAATTTGTTTGCCTGAAGTCTTCGGAGAAATTCGAAAAACGAACAAGAGAAGACGGTGCACAATCACCATGACAATGCGAGGTCTCACACATCGGCTCAAACCAGTACCTTTTCGACCGGCCAAAACATCGAATTGATGGGTCATCCGCCGTTCAGCCCTGACTTGGCACCCAATGACTTCTCTTTAATCCTGCACATCGAGAAAAAAAATGCGTGGGCAACGATTGTCTTCGCCAGAAGATGCTGTTGAAGCGTTCAAAATCCATGTTTTGGAGTTGTCTCAATGTGAGTGGAAAAAGTGCTTCGACAATTGGTTTGAGCGCATGCAAAAGTGTAGAAATCATGCTGAAGAATACTTTGAAAAACAATAAAACTATTTTTGATGATAAATATTCGGATTTTGATTATTAGACCAGAAATATATATAGCAGCCCTTGTAATAGTTTTCACAGATTCGGCAGGCGTGAAATGATGATTGTCAAACTTAACTGAATAATTCTAGAAAATGTTTTCGAAACATAACAGTTGGGAAAATCTATCATTACTATCTGCTGAATATATAAGTAAGTACTAGAGCAGAAGATCTAAATATACTGGGTCATTCGATCAAAATATTTTATATTTTGTTGTTCTCGTTGGACCTCAGCAATCTACTCGTATGTGATTTTTAAATTAGAAATAAAATTTGCTGATTGTCCTTAAATAAACAGATGCAATTACTCGTAAATGTTTCCAAAAACAAAAACAAAAAAGTATCTAACGAAATATTCGTTGGAAATATTTTTATAAAGGCATAATCGGTCACGAGCTTGGACATAAAGGTAGATCTAATTAGCTGCATTTAATCGCTGCTATAGCTGAACGTATTTTCAATTCTAGTTAGGCTAACTAAAATTCGGTATTACTGAAAGGATAAGGCAGTTATTACAACTTAAAATTCAGTTAAAGTCAAATTCAGTTGCAGCCATGAAACAGAGTTCGGTGCGTAAAATAGATTTTTTTTTTGAAAACCAAGGACTCTCCACCTTGAAGAAAAGTCCACTGTTATTCTTTTATGACGCAATGCCTGCTTAGCCTCATTCCTAAGTTAATTTTTTTTATTTCCACTCATTACATTCGAGTATTTTTCCCTACTGCGGGTATTTTTGTTTTTTGCACTCTATAATTATTTAAATTCAACCAAATGTCAGGGGAGTCCTTATGTGGAGGTCTAATTAAAATCAATTGTTTTGTTGCAGCCACCGCCAGACAACACAAGTTGAGAACAAATTGAAAGCATACAAAAAGGAAAAAAACACTCACATGACGAACGCCAAGTAGAGAGACAGACGAGGCAAAAGAAACGGAAATAGAGTAGAGAAGCGGATAGAAAAACATTAACACAACTAAACAACAACAGCGGCAACGGAAAGAAGAGCGTCAGTAAACAGCTATTGCTACTGCAGTGTACTTTTGTTGCTGTGCTGCTGCGGATGTTGCCGTTACTTCGTTATGCTGGAATGTTGGTGAAATTTCGCTAATGAATCTCGTTGCACAAGTAGCAGCGGCAGCAGCACCAACAGCAACATCATTAACAAATAAAAACAATAAAGCCAGCAACTGTAGTAACAGCAACAACTTCAACTTCAGGGCAGCAACGGGGTACAGCGAACAAAGGTGTGGCAGGAAGCGAGACAGCGAGAGAGAGGGGTTTCGAAAAGGATCTGTGTAATATAAATAGAAAAACATAACAATAATTGTAAAAAATAGAAGAGAATGGGAAACCGAAGTACGAGGTGGGAGGGGGGAGAACAACAGGATGGAGCATAATCCCTAATGCCATGACTGCACAAGAAACGACAACAACCCAACAAAACAGCAACATTTCTGCAAAACACAGCAATGAATGAAAACAGGGAATGCATGTCCTTTTCCCCCCGTAGTTGTATACTCTCTGTTGTTGTTGTTACTGCAGTTCATGTTGTTATTATTATTTGTTTTTTTGTTTGCAACTGTTTTTTGTTCAATGGAGTTAGTTAAGGATACCACCCCCCTCTATGCACATACACATACACATAATACTCCGTCAAAAGGACATTTCAACATATCTCTGTAGAGAAGAGAAAGCGGAGGATGTCGACGAAGAGTATGTTAACAAAATCTCCTGCCAGTGTGGCAGTGGCATTAACCAGAAGTTGATAACAACGACTTCAACATCATTTATATGTGATGGGTTACGCTTTCAATATACATACATACAGACATATGCATCATGCATGCATGTGCATGTAGGGCTGCATCTCGGGAGGGTAGTCTGTGGATAACACACAGACAAAATATATATACATACATATACAATTTGTGGTATATTCTGGGTAGTGTTATTGTAATTGCTGCTGCTTTAGCCGGAGTTCACAGGCGTACACGAGTCCTGTTTAGCAGGGAAAAGTGTGCGGTTGACCAGGGGTTATGTTCCGAGGGGCGTTGTAACATGAATTGATGATATTATCCAGTGTCCATCTGAACATCACAACAAACAACAGCGCGCTTGTTGCACGGTTTTGCACTTTTTTAATTTCACATTCAAAACCTTACAAACGCAATTGCTGCGAACGAACAGTGGTTTCAGCTGTTGAAACGATTTTATTTTACAAAAACTGTTGGATTTTTTAACCTTCAAACTAAGAGGTCCTAGCTAGGAAACTTGTGCGGGTCATAGGCGAAACTTCGTACAAGGTTGTCCTTTTAAAATACGATATGTACGAGTATTACTATTTTTGAATAACGAAAAAATTAACTCTAGTCGAATTTCAACAATGACAACCTAATAATATTTTGAACAAAAAACACATAGATATTGTTGAGGTGACTGCCCCTTGCCGAAGAGTGTTTGTTTCGGGTCAATCTATGGTGATTGTTTTTTATTAGGTTAATGACAACCCCATTGGAATTTGGTAAATGCCCTTTTATAGTCTCGATTCAAAGTTTGTTTTCGAATTGAAATCTTGTCACTCTTGAAGCCACTTATGAATCACGATCTTCTTTAAATTATGAAAGATCAGTTGCTAACCTAGGTAAAGTTGCGCCTTTTTGGTCCATGTATTGGTAAAGCTATGTACAAACGGTTGTCAGATCTTGCAATGTTGCCAATGTCTGGCAATGTTCTGACAATGTAAAATTGTAAAATAAGTTGAATTTTCAGTTCAGACCATTGCAAGAAAACCTTACAATTCAACTGACAGGATAATGTCAGACAATAAATTTAACTGCCAACAAAAATTGTCAATTTACACGGTTGTCATATTGCCAGATGCGTTATTAGACATTGCCAGAACTGTCAAAGCATATGACAGAAATCAATTGTGTATTTACATTTAATTGGAAAAGTTTAAAATATAAATTGTCGCGCAAAGAAAAGGTCTTTTGACACATAGCATAGGAGCATAGGAGAAAGGATCAATAATAAATGCATATCAATAATTCCGTGACTTTTCTCACTCCCCACGTAGTTATGTAAAATGCAACACTGCTCCCATCAAGTACCATCTGTTAATAGACAACAGTCAAATTTTGAGAGTTCCGTCATTTAGTTTGTGTTTAACAGCTGTTCAAAACATGCAACCTCGTCGATTTTGCTAAAAAGGAAAAAAGTAAATTTCGAGTGCTCATTAAACATTATTCTTTGCGGAAAAAAACCATCAACCAAATCAAGCTAAAGCTTCATAAATTCTAAGGGGACTCTACACCATCGATTTCAATAGTAAAAAAGTGGTTTATTGACATTCGTTGTGGCCGCACGAATGCAAATGACGCTGAACGTTCTGGACAGCCAATTGAGGCCAATACACCTGAAAATGTCGAAAAAATCCCCTATATGGTGTTGGCCGATCGAAGAAAAAAAGTGCGTGATATTATTGATGCTATACGCATTTATATGGCAGTGAGATTTCGATTTTCCATTATCAGTTGGGTTTAAGAAAGCTGTCTGCAAGATGGGTGCCGCGTTTGCTTTCAATTGACATAAACGTAATCGTGGAACAACTTCAAAGTATTGTTTCGAGTTTTTTAACCGCAATTCGAATGAGTTTTTCCGGCGTTTTGTAACTGTGGATGAAACATGAATCCATTACAACATTTCGGAGACCAAGCAGCAGTCTAAACAATGGGTGTCTTTGGGAGAACCGGCTCCGAAGATGGCCAAGGTGACTTTGTCGGCCAATAAGGTAATGGCAACAGTATTTTGCGATGCACGCGGGATAATACACATCGATTACCTTCAAAAGGGGAAAAGAATAAACGCCGCATAGTATGCCTATTTATTGGACCGATTTAAGGAGAATTCAAAAAACGACTCCATATGGCCAAGAAAAAGTTATTTTTCATCAAGATAGTGCACGGGTACACACGTGTGCAGTCTCAATGGCAAAATTACATGCATTAGGTTACGAATCGGTACCTCATCCGCCATGTTCTCCAGATTTAGCCCCGTGACTATTTCCTTTTTCCAAACCTAAAGTAATGGCTCGGTGGAAAGAGATTCAGCTCCAACGTTGAAATTACTGATTTAACATATGCCTATTTTATGGGCCTCGAAGAATCCTATTTTTTGAACGGCATACACAAATTGGAGAAACATTGGACTTAGTGTATTGAGCTAAAAGGAGATTATGTTGAAAAATATTTTTTTTATTTTTACAAATGTAGCAAAGTATGGGTAAAGGATTGGATGCTTCTCTAACAGCAGAAGGGATTTAATGCAAAATGCTCATCCAACTACGAACTGACTGAGTTCTACAACAATTTTTCGCGAATGTACTCCGAATAATTTGTTTATCTCTTGGTGACTCCACGCTTTCGGGTACTGCATAAGCCAATATGCCTGAATTCGAAAATACAAATAAAGTGACACTTTGCCGTTTCCATGCTTGTCAAATTTTTAATTTCAACTAATAAAAAAGGTATGCAGCGGATATAATTTTAGGTATCTGACAATAGCGCCAATGTCAGATGAATTAACATCACACATCTGACTCTTAAAAGTGCCTGACAGTTGTCTGAAAATGGCAACATAATGTTTTCACGCGACTGTCAGATGTCTGATAATATTATTGTATTATAATAAACCAACAACCAAGACGGAAGTAAGAAATTTTTGGGTATTTTACTGTCAATATTGTGAGATATTACAGCTGTCTGTATTTAACTTTAATTCTCTAACTCCCAAGACAGATATATATCAACAGATCACCCAGAGAAAACTCCATATACATAGAGGGAACTATTTGTCGTCGAAGCCGGAATGAATCTTAAGACGTTTTTATTACTGAAAAAATTGCATTATCTCTACAAGCCTCACCACCTATGCGCCTGGGACACTAAAATTGTTAATACTGTGTCAATATCTTATAACAAATTCCTGTTTTACAAAACAGTTGCAATATTGCATGAAAAAAATTGAAAAACATAACTTTTGTTTCGGATTTTTCGTAACACATTTACTCGATAAATATCTAAGGGTTTATTCTTCGGCGATCTGCCTCTAGTGCTATTAGTTAAAAAAAAGGATGGGTCTTTTGAGTACTTATGATTTTGATAAAATCGGACAATGGGTCTGGCTTGCTTGGAAAAAAAAACGCTTACTTATCTTCCTGTCCCGCCATTGTGTATATATTGCATACGCTTTTCATCTAGTTTTATTTGGATTTGTTTGTTGCTTTTCCTTGCGTATTAACTACAACAGTGTTGCAAAAGGGAACAAAATACATTGTCAAAATGTTTGGGAAGTCAGCCTATCTATCATAATAGTGACCTATATGAAGTACAAGAAAAGGACTGATTTACTGCCACACAATTGACGTCATTATTTTCTACATGGAAATGATATCTTATCTTTGTTAACAGGTATCAAAAAAAATCTACATAGAATGGGATAGCATGTTCTTATTAAATAATGTTTTCTCCACAAATTGTAAAACAACCCGAACCGAAATACCGTGAATACAGGTTTAGAAACTAAACAGTTTCCATGGACAACGGAGTTTCTGTTAAATAATTTTTATTAGAGTTACTTAGGGACAAAAAGAATCCCAGGCTATACTCTTAATTATTGTGCACGGCACCTTAACCACTGTTCGACCACATATCACATAGTCAGACGAATTCATGTATGGTACCCCCCATTGGAGTGTGTTCTATTTGATTTGGTAGTCGCTGTTGCAACGCGAGTTGGATTAAAAAACAACATTATCGACAACATTCAGCAGCAGCACCACCATCGACCGCCGACAACAACGACAATAGCAACACCGACAAATCGTTAACAACAGCATCAGCTCTTTGGTGCAGTCTATTTTTCCCATCTTCTTGTAGTGGCATGCCAGGGCAGAAACAAAATAAAATCCCCATTGAGTTGTTTATTTAATTAAAAATGAAAACAGTGTAATTCGGTTCGTTTTCGTTTTTTAAATTCTTGCTACCGCTCACATTTTATTTGAATATTTTCGCCACTGTGCTCAGGCATTTCGAACTACCACATAATGCTGGGCATTGAAAATGTGCTCCTTTGTTGTTGGCCATGTTGGTGGCGTTGTTGGCCATGTTGGTGAAGCTGTTGACTTTTGTTTTGTACCGTATCTTGGGCATGCTATGCCAACAAATTTTGTTTTTGCTTTTTTCGGTTTTTCATTGTTTTTTGTTTTTAAATATAGGGTGGTGAAAAAAAGTTCTTATTAAGACCACCTCCCCCTACAAATTCAAGCGGCATTTGATTTAACTTTCCCTTCCCCTGATTTTGTTTGATTGTTTTTTTTTCATCATTTTGTTTAACAAATTAATGAGTGTCCAAAAGTTTTATTTCCTCTATTATTGAGCTTCTTTTGGGTCTTTAACATTTATTGTTTTGTTTAGCTTTGTTCTGTTGGCATTTTCGTGCTTAACTTGATTTGCAAAACTGTATGTTAGTAATTTATTCTGATATAATTTCGAGTAAATATGTTTGATTCATTTTTGGTTCGAAATTATTCTCATTCTCGGTTAAAATGCGAATATTTTAGAAATCTGGAGCTATGCAAGTATGCAACCTGTAAAAAATATGACCTCTCCATAAAGAATAACTAGAAACGATATAAATAATAAAGGAAACAACATTGTAAGGGCACCCCAGCACCATCACCAAATAGTCGACACACAGGTATCGTTTTAAAATAAAGAAGACTATATTCTATTTAGACGTCTAAGTACTCTTCTACAAACATATCCTAAACTTGTACTTTCCCATGTCAGTTATAAATATCGTAATGATATATGAAATAAAAAATGTCTTGAACAATACTACGTGGTTGCTTCATATATTTCTGGCCATCTGACATTTCCATTAGAAAGTTTGACATTTTTTAGTATAAACGTACTCGGAACGTTTTGACGTACGACCATCAGCAATCCCAAGACAGCCGGTTCTGTGGACCGGATTGACCCGAAGAGCAATTCTTCGGCCAAGGGCTGTCACCCCGGCACACAGTTGCCGCTACAACAACAACAACGTACGACCATAATTTTTGTGCGATCATTTTTCACAACTGTTTTCACGACAAGAGTGCATCGATGAACTTAAATCTTTGTATGACATTGAAGCACCATCCTATAGCACTGTGAAAGACTGGTTTAATGAATTCAATCGTGGACGACGCTCGCTCAAAGACGAAGGTCGTCCAAAAACGGCCGTTGTGCCAGAGAACATTGATGCCGTGACATATCGTGAGATAGAGGCATCCTTGGACAATTTTTCCACTAGCATACATTCGACATTGCACCTGACCGTAAAAAAGGTTTGTTCTCGTTGGATTCCGCACAATTTGACAATCACTCAAAAAAAGGCTCGTGTCTCGTGTCGATTTGTGCAAAGAAATTTTGAAAAAATACGATCGCGGTGCTTCAAATGACGTTTATAAGATCGTCACAGGTGACCAATCATGGATTTATGCGTATTAGCCCGAAACAAAACAGCAATCGACCGTGTGGGTCTTCGAAGACGATCTAAATCCAACTAAAGTTGCTCGTGGAAGAAGCACTTCGAAGCAAATGGTCGCCAGTTTCTTCGGCAAAACTGGTCATGTGGCGACTGTTCCGCTTGAGCAACGTAGTGGTGTACCACTTAATTCTGAGTGGTACACCACAATTAGTTTGCCTGAAGTCTTTGGAGAATTTCGAAAAACGAACAAAGGAAGACGTATAATTGTGCACCATGACAATGCGAGGTCTCACACATCGGCTCAAACCAGCGCCTTTTTGACCGGCCAATACGTCGAAATGATGATCCATCCGCCGTACAGCACTGACTTGGCACCCAATGACTTCTTTTTATTTCCGCACATCAAGAAAAAATGCGTGGTCAAACATTTTCGTCGCCAGAAGATGCTGTTGAAGCGTTCAAATCCCAATTTTTGGGAGGTGTCTCAATCTGAGTTAAAAAAGTGCTTCGACAATTGGTTTGAGAGCATGCCAAAGTGTAAAAATCATGCTAGAGAATACTTTGAAAAACAATAAAACCATTTTTGATGATAAATATTCGGTTTTGATTACACTGTGCGACAGCCACAATCGGTTTGGGATGAAACCACCGGGGAAAGTTATATCGGTCAAAAAAAGGTCATACGTGTCCCAGCGTTTCGTTGGGTCTCATCTAGGAATCGAGATATATCGATTTGAAGTTAGTAAGTATCGTATAGGGGAATTTGTCACGTTTTAGGCTCTTTTGTTTGACATAACTTGAGAACCACTCGTCCGATTTAGCTGAAATAAATTTTAAAAGAATTACAATTCCCTTAATCTGTTCATATATTATTTTCCTTTACAAGTAATAGTTTCCAAGTTAAAAATAAGCGCATGAAGAAAAAATTTTTTTTTTTTTTTATTTTTTTTTAACTACTACTTGTAAAGGAAAATAATATATGAACAGATTAAGGGAATTGTAATTCTTGGTTTTTTAAAATTTATTTCAGCTAAATCGGACGAGTGGTTCTCAAGTTATGTCAAACAAAAGAGCCTAAAACGTGACAAATTCCCCTATACGATACTTACTAACTTCAAATCGATATATCTCGATTCCTAGATGAGACCCAGCGAAACGCTGGAACACGTATGACTTTTTTTTTACCAATATAACTTTCCCCGGTGGTTTCATTCCAAACCGATCACTGACCCTTACCATTTGTCGCAGAGTGTTATTAGGCCAGAAATATATAGCAGCCCTCGTACCATATGATACATACATGACCATATGATATCGGAAACAGGAAGATTAAGGAATTCGGGACCGAATTCATTCCGGAGATATATTAGAACCTGTTCCGATATTATTCAAATTACATGACGAGCTTATTTTTCAATATATTCTTGTCTTATTTACGGTGGCACAGTGGGAGCCGCCGGGGTGCTGCCTTTAATTTAGATTGAAACAACTAGCATCTCTAGACTAGGCCAGGTATCGAAATCTTACAATTTATTCCTCGTTGTTGTAGCGACACATAATGCTGGGGTGACCGCCCTTCGTCAAAGAATGCTTTCTTCGGCTTGATCCAGCGCAAAAACCGCTTGCCGTGGGGCAGCTGTCCCTCGTCTTCTGTTCTAGTGTTCTACATAAAAAAAAACTTTTCCAATAACAGAAGAACCAGGCACCCTCAAAAAAGTATTTTATAATGAAGTTCTTGTTGGAGTTGTTCAAGTAACCGCAAATGGTTTGGTACTTCAAAAACCAAGGAACCGGCTTTATCGGACCTAGTTGCGCCATCGATAGTTATCGCAGCATTGGAAATATTTGTCCCCATCCACACTATGCAAATTTTCTTGCCACAACTATCAGTTTGTTGGAAAGTAGTATGGGGAAATTAACATTCCCCTTATCTACCTCTCATACAAACTGAGAGTTGTGGCCAATAAAGTTGCCTAGTGTGAATGGGGACATAATATGTTCATCTGTTACAAACAAAATTGTTGCAATATTTGCAGTAACTACAAATGGCGGAGCTAAACCAAGTTTAAATGTTCTTCCAACGACGGATTGCACGACAGCCGGTTCCACACTTTGATCATAGTCATTTGATCGATCCTACGACAGCCGGTTCTATGCACCGGATCGACCCCAGGGAAGAATTCTTCGGCCAAAGGCAGTCACCCCGGAACTATAAGCCGCTGCCACAACAACAGCCGGTTCTATGCAACTGATCGACACAGAGCAGCAATTCTTTGGCCCGGCACTTTGGTGCAACAACAACATCCTATGACTATTTTTCTGGATTAATTGGGTCAATTGCAGTATTCCTAATGCCAAACTAACGCTAGAGCAAAGGGTACAAATATCGTATTATAGCCAAGTATTTCGAAAATAAAAAAAAAAGACTACAAATAAATTTGAAAATTTTTAAGAAAAAAACATACATTGTCTTGGAGGGCAATTTATTGTAAATCACAGCGATTGAGTGTTCTTCCTACGACCGATTGTACGACAGCCGGTTTTACACTTTGATCTTAGCCATTTGATCGATCCCACGACAGGCGGTTCTATGTAACGGATCGACACAAAGAGCAATTCTTTGGCCAAGGGCTGTCACTCCGGAACTATATGCCGCTACAACAACACCAACAGCCGTTTCTATGCAGCGGATCGAACCGAAGCAGCAGTTCTACGGCCCAGCACTTTGCCCCAACAACGACAATATCCAATAACAATTTGTCTGAATTAATTGGGTCAATTGCAGTAATCCATAAGGTCAAGCTAACGCTTAAGCGAAGCGTACAAAAATCAAATTATACCCGAGTATTCCAAAAATAGAAAAATTAAAGACTACAAAAAAGTAGGAAAATGTTCAAGAAAAAAACTTACATTCAAGCTTGGGGGGCAATTTATTGTAAATCAGTGCGCCAATATTGCGACTCATCCTGGACAGCCATCCTTTCCATTGCTTACTTTTGTCCTTTCGGTGCATTCTTTTAAATTGAATTTAAGCAAAATCGCTTACTTTTAGTATTTATTTTTTTTGCAACTCCAAATAATTTTCTTCAAATGACAGTAAAAACATTTATAATTTCTCTGATGCTTCTTCTTTTGTCCAATTCAAATTCGATTAACAACAGCAGGGTCGTTCAGTGAGTGCAGGTCATTGCATTTTAAATCCCACTAGGAAATTCTTATTAAAATCCCCTTTACCCATTGTTTGGCATAGACGACGATTACCAACATTAGTGTCGTTCAGTGAGTGCAGGTTGTTTACACAATAGGTAAAAAGGTAATTTTTACACAAATTGTAATAAATTTCTACATGAAATCCAGCAAATGTGTATTTAAAATGTATATGCGAAAAAGGTGCTATACGGCATTCGCATATAAGAAAGAATTCCATCGGATTTCATTTTTTTTTCAAACTTTCGCTGTCAATTTCCACACAAATTGTAAAGAATTTCGACAGGAAATCTCACAAATTGTAATAAATTTCCATACGATATCCGGCAAATGTGGATTTCAATTGTATATGCGATTAAGGTGCTATGCAACATTCGCTTATAAGAACGAAATCATGTTTTTTTTTATAAATTTGGATATTAATTGCCAATGTAGATTTCCATATCAAACGGATTTTGGTTGGGACTTCAGCGAAATTGCCAATCAAATTGTAATAGAATTTTAATCGAAATCCAATTTCGCTTGTAAATGCAAACAAATGGCCAATTTTGCTCTGGAATCATTCTATATTTTCGCGTTTCTGAGATAGATGTCTAGTAATGTTCCAAACACGTTTGTTCGATCCCAACAATCTAAATATACTTGGAAATCTTCTTAAAAGTATTTAGCATTGTCGTTGTAAGTTTACACATAGAGGTGAACCATTTCTTTTGCTCTGACATTTCCCATTGAATTAAATTATCTCAAAACTATCTCACCAAGTATGGTAATAAAAATGAATGCTTGATTTAAATAAAAAAATATCCGTATTTCATAAACCAAAATTAATTATACAATTTATTAATTTTATTTATTTTTTTCGAGTTAAATTTTTAAATCATTAAATCAGTAGTTTGATCCGGGTTCTTTTTATTAAACTAATAGGAATAAAAAAAATGGTTTTTATTTATAATTTTTTAACCGAAAAAACTTATTTTTTTTTCAAAATAGTTAAGAACCAATAATGACCATTTGCTTGCATCAATGAACTGATAATTTAGAGACTCTTTGCTTAAAAGCTTGTCGGTTTTGGAAAAAGCCTAGCAATCTTGTTTTTGTTGTCTGTCTCGGTAGTTCTGGGCCCTCTCTCGTATATTTCCCATTGAAATGTTTTAAATGTAATATGAGATTCTGAAATTAAAAAAGTTATTATTAAGTAGATGTTTTGATGTACAACACAAAACATTTCAGCTCGAAATTGCTCTTTGTCCAGGTTTCGCTTTTCCAACACATTAAACTATACAATGCGGAGGGTATGTCTGTTGAATGCAACTGTCCTTCCACTACTATTCCGCACGCAGTGTGTACTCTGTCTATTTGTTAATTTGTTCTGTCCGTTCGCTGGTTTCCTTCCGTTTCATTCAGTGCTGGCCCTCATTTTGACTTCTCTGTCTGCATATTTTATTTACAATTCCTTTAGACGTCTAGGCAAACTGTTGTCTCTGGGAGGACGGACGTTCAAATTACCATGAAATTTGTTTTTCATAAAATTGTAAACTCCATCTCATACACATTAAAACTCTCGCAGCCTTATACATATCCACTTACATGCACGCACACACATACACTTACTATATTACAACATTCATATCAATAATACAGAGGAAACAAACAACTTTAATTCAATTTCCATACAATATGCTTAAAATTTCCATATAATCATCATCACACAGAAGAAGACGAAGAACGAGCTCAATTCATTCGCATTCGTATTCAATGATGATGGCACTCATGTGCTCCACTGCTGCTGATGATGATTGTGATGATTGCGTTGATTGGAATGATGATGGTGATATCCTTACGACTAAATACAGAGAATGAGAGAGAGAGGGGACAAGTGAGAGAGGGAAAAAACATTTTAACAATGGCAATGATTATCTGAAAATGATATGAAATGTCATGTGTGCTGTGCTGTGCCTGTGTAAATACATGTAACATTTAACGCACTCAGACAGGATTCTGTTAACGAATCCAACAAAAAAATACCATACTCTCTTACTTTCATATCCAGGATATCTATTACAAGGATGCATGTGTGTACGACTGTGCTTTTATGAACGCAGACAACTCAAAGTGAGTAAAAAGTACTTGTAAGGATTGTTTGTTAGTTCTTTAACAATTTCTATTGTAAAGTATAAGTTTCGGGAAAAATAATATAAAAATTTTGAGTGTGTGTAAAAAGTACTATAGTAAACTGAAACACATGTGAAAGTTGTACGGGACAGAAAGATAGTATTGGTCAATATAACAAGCCCCAACGCAGGGAATTGCATGACCAAAGTTTAAGATAGCGGGAATAAAATCCGACATTTAATAAACGCGCTACATCTTTAAAAAGCTAAACTGCCAAACGTCGAAAAAAATCACCACACACCTCAAAGGATGTACTTATATATTAACCCTCAAAAAAATTTTATTGCCGAACAAGATGCAGCATCGTTTCATATGGAAAATTCACAAAATCGAGCCGATTATCATTTGTGGTTCATTCTCAAATCCTTATTAGTCTATGAACGTTTATATTAAGTAAATCGCCCGATGCCCTCTCCAGACGCATTGCATTGATAGCAACACGAGAATAGCGACTATCGTCCTTGACAAAAGAAGTCCTTGCGCCGAATCATTTAAATGTTTCACTGAAATGAAGTGATTAACAATGGGAATTCATTCGCTTATGTAAAAACAATTAAAAACATAAAAAAGTTAAAAGAATATATATGAATATGAAATATTAGTTATAGATTAATTGGCCTCATAGGCATTAATGCTATATTACAATGAAATAAATAAAATCATTTAATAATGTTAAAATAAAACTTTTTTTAAGAAATATTATTAGGATTAAGGTCATGTATTTTCGATGCTTTGCTTTTTCTATTGTAAATTCGATGCTTTGCTTTTTCTATTATATATTTTATTTTCACAATATATGTATATAATAGCGTGATTTTTCCTTACGTCTGCGCGTTTTCAAGAGCATGCACGATCAATGTTGATTGTTTTAAGATTTTGCACGCAACGCAGTTTCAGAAAAAATATAGTTTTCGGTAGAGAAAATATTTTGTTTGCCTATACATCAAGAATTGATTAATTGTTTCTCCATTTCATACATTGATATGATACAAAAACAGTTCATCTTGTGATGTTTTCCGCAAAATCATTATTAAAAACATAAAACGGGCCCTTTGCAACACTGAGAAGAAACTAAACATTAATGCACAATATGAATTTGGCTTTTGCTGAACATAAAATAATAATGCAAAATTACAAAATGCCATAGTTTGTTAAATTCGGAAAAACAATTTGTCTCGGCGTGTGTATGCATAAAATAACATTTACAACCTGATTCAAAGAAAAACATCTTGGTGTGGATTGCGTATAAACTTAACAAGTTTAAAAAAAAATCAAGACAATTAAAGGAACGCTTTACAACACTGAACAGTCACCACAGTCTCTCACTGAACATACTCATACAATAGTAATTTGCAAAACAAATTAAATGTAAAAAACTATTATAATGAACAGACTACAATTTTGCCACTTTCGGAAAATTATAACTTAATTATAAATTATGAAAAGGAATCCGATAACTGCTACAAAAATTTCGCCTAAAAGAAAAGGTGACGGAAAACTTCAACGTTGACGAATTTACCCAAAAGGCTTTGACAAAAATTGGAATATATATACTTATACATACATACATATTTATACTGCCGGAAAATAACTCAACTACCAAATCATGGCAGTGAAGATAACTAACAAGTTCTGGGAGAAATCAAGCTGGGAAAAACAGGCACATCAAGCTTCCTGACAGAAGATCCTAGGCAGATTCAAATAAAATATGATTTAATGCTACATGGACGAATCTATGAATGAGGTTTAAACGGAGATCGGTTTCATGCCCAAGCGTCGAACATCGCTTAACTCACCAATCACATTTTAGTCTCGTCTATTAATCTAGATAATGAGCTGCAATTTTTCAAGATTTTTACTGATAGCCAAGCGGAGATCAAGACCCTGTTGGTGAAGCTTCGGACGTTACCTAAATGCCAAGAGAAAATCGACAAGCTTCTAATCTGAGGCAACCTAGACGTCTTATGGGTCTGTACCATAAAATGTAATGGAAGGCTGCCAAAACTTTTGATGAAATCGAGACATTAGACCTGCAGTAACGCTGCGCGGTTAACGTTTAACAAAAAAATTGCGACAATATTGAACAAGGACAGTAGTGAGGCAACCCATAAAAATATAAAACTCTTAGACTTAGACATGTATAACACTATGCGGTTAATGCTAACTTACCCAATTACGGCCACATTACAGTCACAAGTGAGTAACCACCTTAAAATTCTAGCCGAAGAGAACCGCACAAAAGTGTGATCAGATTGTTGAGAGGTCTAACTGAAAAATAAGATTGAAAAAACATAGAACCCCTTGGGAAATCCGTGGCCTGTTCACATACTTATATGTATGTACCTTTAAACACTGGCAGTGTGTATAACGTAATGGGTAATATGTTTTATATAAGTATAGAGACAATTTTACAGTTTAATCTTTTTTCTTTTTGGTCACCTGCAGATTTCAAAATGTGATTCAAAAACCAAAAATTCAAGCTCTCAGACGTCATAACGCTGAGAGCTTGAGCTAGCCTATCTAAATAAGGCCACATAACACTTACATGTGGGTAATCAACTAAAAATTCTAGCGTAAGACACCCGCATGATCACATAGAGAAATACGATGGAACAAACAAAGAACCCCTGTGGGAATCCGTGGCCTAAGCATATTCTAAAGCCTTAAAACTCTGACTGGATCCTAGTGTTTAAAGTATTAGGAAATATATTTTATATAGAGGCATCTTTATTGATTAATCTTTTTTCTTTAAGGTCGCTCGCCGATCAATTTTTTATTTAAATTCGCCGGTAACAACGAGTTGGAAAACCCCGCTGTGGAAAAATGGCTGATGTTGCTATTCCTGTGATACTTTTGTGATAGTCTTGCACTCCATCTATCACACCACGGCTGCCATTTACCTCCTTCGACACTATCTGGCAGGTCTGAAAGGCATTCACGCTGATGAAGTCACAACAGCAGTATCCAGCTATAGCGTGAATGTATTGTTAGGGGAACATCCCCTGAAGATTTCATCAAAGGACAAGACTACCACGTGTCGGTCTCACAACAGCCGGTTCTATGCAGCGGATCGACCCGAAAGAGGAATTCTTCGGCCATTAGCTGTCACCCCGGCATCATGTGCCGCTACAACAACAACGCTACCTCGCCTAACTCATCTGAGATCTGGATATTGCAGCCGCCTCAATTCGCATTGGGCGCGAATTAATACTTACCTTTCGGACCTTTGTCCCGCCTGCCATCAGAAACCTTTTCAATGGTCCGGTCAAGCACACTCAGCTGACCCACGATCTCTTTGGACGCATCCAGTTTAAATAACCCGCTTTCTTCACCTGGATATTGACGAAAATCCCCTATAGATGGACAGCAGTTCATAACAAAATATATAAAGGGAGGTTATATTTTAAGGGCCGATGTTGAATGTGAACCACACTTAAACGTCAAGTTTTTTTCTGCATTTCATTCGATATTTTACAATTTCAGACTAACTTCATTTGAACTATGGGAAGATACACAAGCAACGCGATAAAGTTATTCAGGCTTATTATTAAAATGAAAATCAATATTCGAAGAAAATCATCTTCAGTAATGAGGCACATTTTCACCTCAGTGGATTCGTCAATAAGCAGAATTGCCGCTTTTGGGCTAATGATAATCCAAGAGTGATTGTCGAAAAAACAGTGCTCTCACAATGAATGACTGTTTGGTGCGGTTTATGGGCTGGTGGCATCATCGGCAGTTGCTGTGAATGGTGTTTGCTATCGCAACTTTTTATGGCCCGATTTAGAAGATATGGATGTGGACGATATGTGGTTTCAACAGGATGGTGCCACTTGCCACACAGCTAACGAAACAACGGCTCTTTTGCACGACAAATCAACATCGCCTCTTAACATTTAACCACCCAGTTGTTACAACAACAACCTATGAAGTGAAAAAGCTTTTGAATAGAAGTACCTCAGTGGAATCAGTTGGTTAAACCTTAACAACGTTTGTGGATACTCGAAAGACCATGTCTAACTGATTTGCCTAACAAACTAGAGAGAAAACAATGCCAAACGGCAGCATTAAGAGTATGCCCAAGTCCTTAGGCATGAATTGTATAAGCTAAGACAAGGATCTTGAAGATATTTTCAGAAAGTCCATAGGGAAGAAGAAATCCTTGTTAAAGAGATATGGAGACAACGCAATACAAATTAAATTCTTCAGAAAATTGTTGGCAAAACAAGAACAAGAAGCTAACTTAAGTAAGTATATGCAAGCCCACTTTACTAATATATACCACTTATTGGTCTCAAAATCCCATTTAGGAACATACTCTGGACACTTCTCTCAAATCAGTGAGATATGCACTAAACGGGACCTACTGTTTAACTTCGGCTTCAAATGACTAATGCTTTGTATAGAGAAGTTTTTTTATTGCTTTAAAGATTTATCTTCAACTCGTAGTCAGTATTAACGAAGTGGAATTTTGCCGCTAAAAAATATGTGTGAACCTGGGTTTACTTGTATGATCTCCACACAGTGGCCCGTAATTAACTTTATGGTTATTTATGGTATACTAGAAAAAAGAACTCTACGCCTGATGTTTTCAATAAGTCATGATTCAAATCTTTTCCCTGGAAGCTTTAAAGAACCGTTGAAAAAAATTGTAAACCAGGGTTTACAGTCGCGCACAAAAACCACCACACCACGGTGGTCCGTAATTAACATTATGGTTATAGATGGTATGCTAGAAAATAAGAACGCTACGCCCGATGTGTATAATACGTCATGATTCAAATGCAATCCCTGGAAGCTTTAAATAACTGTTTGGTACAAAGTTAATTTAATAAGGTCAGTTTTTCTCTAATTTTCGGTAAACATATCGGACAAATTCAACAACAAAAATTTTAAAATTTTCTACCTTGAAAGAAATTCTTCATGCTTTATGTTTATCAAATTTAAAATTTTTTAATATTACTATTTTTTTTAAATTTCCCTTTTTGAAAGCTTAAAGGTTTTTCAAATTTAAAAATTTTGAGTTAGTACTCTTTAGAAGAACAAGTCCGATATGTTTTAAATTTTCCAAAGAATGCAGCAAACTCAATACATTCCTTTCAATCCTTTGTAGGGATTACGTGTAAACAAAAAACAAACAGCAGCAAAGCAGGGGAAACAGGAAAATTCTATTTACAAATTACAAGCATATGCAGACGAGTCAGCTTAATTCAAATTACTACATATTCAAACGAAAATGATTCTCTCAGTACACAGACAGGCACACCACACACCACCTTCCCATTTACATGTGTGTGTGTGCGTGGAACTATTGCAGAGCGAATAAAGGATGGCTGGTGTAAAATTTGTATTTCAATTTAATTTATATTAACTTTATAACCTATACACACTTACATGTTGAAGAGACGTGAGTGTGTGCTTGAAAGGTTATTAAGCCAGAGTCCTTATGGAGAATCCTACAGCGTTCGTGTGTATTTTTGGTACGTGTGTGCAAATGTTTGATTTGCTTTTGGTTTCTGGCCCCACCAGTTAATCCTTTATTTACGCGTTTTCATTTGGAGGGAAAATTAAGAGAAAATTGGGTTTTTGTTTGCCATACAACCACTGGCGTGCTGGCTGTCTGCCTGCCTGGCTTTCGCAATAGGAGAAGATTGGTGGTAGGTTTATGGTGTTAGTGGAAATTTTCTGTCATGCCAAATCTTAAAGGCTTAAATTTTGGCCATTTTCGCAGTGTATATAAATATGTATGCGTGCGTAGTACATTTAGTCTGTCTGAGCTCTATGTTAGCTGCCACTAATGCTTGCCACATCCTTTTCTTGGCTTTGGGTAGTCGTTTAATTTTTTGTTTTTGCCTTTGTTGCGTTCGTTAGGCTTTTGAATCTTCACTAATTCGTTCATATTTGTCCTGAGGGAATACACGATGCGTTCGTTGCTTGGTTGCCGCCCGCCGTTGGTTGTTCGCTTGCTTTGGACCAAATTAAAATCGATTAAGATTGTCTACTTCTGGTTGGGAAACTTATTGTTTGATATGATTATGAATACGAGTATATATCTTTGGCCTGCTTATGTTTACGTAAATACCAAACAGGAAGACGGAAGGATTGGCAGCGAATTGGCATGGAGCGAACGTAGGTGGGAGATATATCGAAAATTGATTGAAATTATATTGTATTTTCTTGTTGCCATAATAACAAACGTTGGATTTAATTGATTGAAGGCTTAATTAAATTTGACATCGCAGGGTCGGAGAATGATTAATTTATTTGGAATCCACTTCAGTAAACCGTAACAAGTAAAGTTTGTTTGTATAGGGAGGAGAAGGAAAAAACTTTAGATACAAAAAAAAAATATTCAATTAAATAGGGATCATGAAATAATGTGTGGGAAGTATGTATACACTGGCAGATTTGGTGCAAAATTAAGTTAGAACTCTAAATCCATCGGCTTTGAACGGTAGAATACAATTATTATTCAAAGCGAAGTCTTATAAATGTTCAATTAAACTATTAATTTGATTTAAATTTTAAATTTTCAGGATTTTGTACATTTTGTATGCTGGGACATGTTGGTCGAGAGGAAAAAAACGCAACAGCCAGAAAGGCGTTATGCTATAACTACCACGGAAAGCGCAGAAAGAAAAGACCGAGACTCCGGTGGGGAGGCCAAGTGGAGAATGATGCGACCATTGCTGTTGTTGCCTTACAGTTGTTATTGTAACGGCACACATAGTGCCAGCCCTTGGCCGAAGAATTGCTGCTTCGGGTCAATCCGGTGCATAGAACCGGCTGTCGTGGGATCGTATGCAGTTGCTGCTGTATTTGTTGTTGTAAATGGCTAGGCAGTTTCGAATTTAATCGAAAAAACAACAGCCCGTATTGCCATCTTCAGATTCGAATTCTTCCTTCTTGACCTTTTCGTAACTTTTGGATTGAAAACTAAAGGAAGCACGACCAAGACCGAAGTGCTTATAAATCATTTAATGAGCATGTCTAGACCAACAAAAGATTGTGGAGCCAGCCTAGGTAAGTACTTAAACTGCAGTATTAAATATATATTAAATTTAGTGAACATTTCAGCTAGCACCTTGTTTTCAAATGAAAAGTATTGATGCAATACTCGTTAAAATAATCAAGCAAAAAGTATTGATGTCTTATTAGCATCGAAGCTTAAGTACTCGATC
This sequence comes from Hydrotaea diabolus, assembly GCA_963513945.1. Classification (NCBI taxonomy): domain Eukaryota; kingdom Metazoa; phylum Arthropoda; class Insecta; order Diptera; family Muscidae; genus Hydrotaea; species Hydrotaea diabolus. The sequence goes on along the minus strand of OY740719.1, from coordinate 7,241,654 downwards.
TCAGAAGCGTCGTTATCGAATAGCCAGAAAGGAGCAAACGCCGCTCCACGATTCATCGAGAAATTTGACAACTCGACTGTCCAGTACGGCGACTTTTCAAGGAGTAAAAAACTAAATGTAGCTATCTCTGTCTATGAGCATCTATATGAGCAATGCTATCTACAGGTCGCATTATTGAACCTAGGTGACTGAAATCTTGCAGCGGTACGTGTTGAAGTTCTGAAGCGGTTGGTATTGAAAAAGGACCACATCGGACAAGAGGTAAAAATGTTCCCATTTAAAAACTGAATCAGCCTTTAGAAAATTCACTATATTTGTAGAATATATCAACTCTGAACACTACGCAATTGTCACATAATGCTACGTTTGGCCAGGAAATATTTTCGAGTGCTTTAGGACGTGATTAAGTTGAAGCATTATCCATACAGCTCTCAATTTAGAAAGACCACATCTCATGAACTGTTAGATATAGGACGATTTGGTATAAAAATAAGTACATCCTGGTGGAAAAGAAAAACGTCCACAACAATGGACAATATTAACAAAATTAAATTAATAACTAGGAAATTACTATAGACTATGTTAAGTTAATTTGCAGATGAACTGGGAGCAGCAGACATCAGATCGAGATTGGAATTACATTACAAAATTGCAAGGTTGATCGATCTTTTAGGCCGGTCGTTGATGTTACACGCAGCAAAAAGCTGCTTACCCACGAAGACAACCCTTTCTGACACTGTGTGATGACCGCACGCATGTGGTTTCCATTTAAAGACTGTTGTAGAAGCTTTTTAGATCAAGAAAAGGATAATCTTTTAGGAACATGATAAGTTCCTGATACAGTATCGTCTCATTAAACTAGGTTCTTCGATGGCCTTAATGACGATGCATAAAGATGCTCCCCCTAAACCCCTCATCAAATTTATGGATAAATCTTTTTGGGCCACTAGAGCCTATAAGAATAACTGAGAGTAATGTCTAACCGAACTCCCCTTCCCTTTGTTCATCACTTTATATATCATAATGAGTGTCTTTTCCTACTTGCAGGGTTGATCGATGTCTTAGGCTAGTCCTTGGTGTTATAAGCACCAAAGGGCTGATTATTCATGAAAACTACCCATTTGACACTGCATGATAGGTCAAATGGCCGCTCGCATGCGATTTCCATTTAAAGACTGATGTAGAAACTATTTAGATGAAAAAGAGGAGAATCTTTCTTATTAAACTAAGTTCTTCGATGACCTTAATGACGATGCATGATCCTAAAACCCTCTCAAATTTATGGAAAAATCTTTCTGGTTCAATAGTGCCTATAACAATAATTGAGAGCGATATTCAACCCAACTCCCCTTCCCATCATTTATTATTTCTTTATCAAAATGGTTCCCTGCTTTTACTTAATTTTTCCTCTATTTGGCCTCGAGTAAACTCGTCGGTGGTTATCCTAACAGGTGGGCGTTCTAATCAACCTAAATTAAATCGGACAAAAATTCTTTACATCGCCAACTCAACTATGAACTTTGAAATATCAAATCTTGTGAACTAAAGCCAGTTTAATAATGGCTGGTGGAGAAGTCTGGCAAAGACACGGTCGTCTGAAAAACATTCATATGGGCCTAAGAAATAAAGCAATCGTTATACAATATTGAATGCAGGCAATGCTTGATACGAAAATTGAAATACCCTGCAAAAAGTTTATTATTAAACAAAAGGGCATGAAATTTAGTAATTTTAATGCGATTAGTAGGTATAGCAAATACTCGTTTAGTACCAGGAGGGTATATTCTTCTACGGTCGATTTAGTTTGTTTTGGAACGGTAAGAAATAAAGAATATTTTGTTCAATTTGAAGGAATAAATACAACTCAGTCAAACAATATTACCAGGGAGAAAAGACGCATCATATAAATAAGCAAGGCTCTGCAAAGTGACGCCCAAATAAAATTCAATGAAAGTCATTTCGCGCAAACACAGCCATAAACGTAAAGACGATAGGCGCTAAGGACATAACCTTCAATTGTATTTAAACTCCCTTACCATAGAATAAAGAATTTTATGTACTTTTCATGAATGTATAATCGAAGGATTTTGCAAGGACCTAGAGAAGCCTGAAAGCCTCTTCTCTTACACCTTTAAGCAACATTTTGATAGAAACTTAACACATTTTTTGTCACTTAACACAACCGCCACATGACAGCAATGGACAATCTTCTTCTTAACGATGCCCAGCCCTTGCACAATGCATTTTCAGTCACTTGCAGTAGGTTTGGAAAGTTGTTGGTTGCCAAAGCCTGCGTTTTGGAGTATACGAAAGACACAGAGAAACAAATGTCCTTTGGAAAGCATAAACGGGCGAACAACTGAACAAGCCTAATGCGCGACATTTACTTCCTGCGCCAGGACTGCAACATGGCAAAAACCATAGGGCCAAAGACTACAAGAGAGAAGAGAAAAAAACACAATATTATCCTTATGTTTATGAACATTTAGTTGTAGTCAAAGTCCCCGAGTCTGACTGTCTGTCCTTTGCGGCCGTCCGTCCGGCCGTTTCATGCCCGTCGCTCTTTCTCTGTGTGAGTGTGTGTGTGTCTAACCGGCTCTTATGGCTGGTTTAGCATTTATCCCCTTTAGTTTAGACGTTAAGCGAGGTGTATATTAGTCGAAGAGGCAAAAAAAACACGACTGAGGCAAGGAAGCTAAAAAAACCCCTTTGTTGAGCTCTTATGACAGGATACGGATACACTACTTAGCTATTGGCAAGCAATGTTTCCGTTTCCTCCCCTTGTTGCAGTTCGGTTGGATCGTCATTGTCGTTGCTTTTCGCTTTGTGTGGTAGTCTTGGACGCCTACACTGCCTCTCCCACCCACTCTCGCTCACTCTGGCTGCAGGGGTTTTGTTTTTAGACCATTCGAGATTCCGCCGCTTTTCCGGTTTCAGACTCTCTGAGAGTGAGTTGCTGGCTGGCTGGTTGTTAAAGCCAACTTGGTATTTATGGCGTTGTTGCTGACTTTTTAACAGCCCCTCAGTACTGTTAGCTCGAATCCTTTTTTGTCGCCATTGAATATTTGTAACTTGTCATCATATTGCATTATGTCCTATGTCCCTTGTTGTCGTCGTCATCGTTGTTGGTCGTCCTGTTGTTTATATATATTTTTTACCAGCGAGTTGAGCCTGTGTTCACTTATTTTTCTGGCAAGTGTCGCTTGCCAGCAGTGGCCTTAATTAAAACTGACATTCGCCTTGACTGGCGTTAGTAATGCGTAAAATTGTGACAGATTCTTCGTCGCACGCTCTAGTGGCGAATACGAGTTGTTAGTTGGGACATCATGTAAAGGACATCGTCACATTAAAGTTGAGTAATGTAAATGTGATGTTTATAATAAAATCTTGTCACCCAGCTAATGGAGTTTAAATGGCATTCAGTGGTTTCACTAGTTCTATGGCAATTTATCAATTCAATTTATTTATAATTGCCACAGACTCTAAGCAATTTAAGAGACCAGCCAATATTCCCATCTGAATACTCACTAGTTGTAGAATATATTTAACCAAATGTCACTTAGCAAAAAAGGGCAAGAGCAATTTTTGGATTAGGACAAGGTGTATTAAAAATAGTAGACAAGTTTAAAAAGTATTAGAAAGAAGTAGATGATACTAAGATATTTCTCGGTGATGTGGCACAATTTGCTAAACAGGACTTCGAGTAAAGGACATGGTCCTATTAAAGTTTAGTAATGTAAATGAGATGTTTTAAATAAAATCTTAATGGAGTTTTAATGGCATTTAGTGCTTACACTAGTTCTATAGCAATTCAATTTATTTATATTTGCCTGAGATATTACTAAATTTGTATTCGATTCAATATAACAAAAAGAATTCTAATTCCCCTGTGAATACTTACTTAATGTAGAATACATATAATCCAAGTGTCATTTACCTGAAAGGACAAGAGAAATATTTGGATTAGGTTAAGGTGTACAACAGAAAAATCATAAAAATGTGCAATATTAGGTATTCGTACAAAAAGATGGTAGTACGATCGTCACAGAAAAATGTCAAATTAAGGTATATTGCCTAATAAAGGTTTATACATTTTACGATTCTAAGTTAAAGAAAAATACATTTGAAATGTCCGCCTTTTGCGTTTTCACACGCCTTAAGTCGCACTGGCCAATCGTCAATAGCAGCACGAACCTCCTCCATTGGAAAATTGGCCACAGCTCGAACCAAAGCAGTCGTAAGAGATCCAATATTGGGGTATCGTTTGTGATAAACCTAGCCCTCTAAAACCGTTCTGGACTGCCTGAGGGCCATTCTTCAGAGGAAATGAACGCTGGCCAATTGTTTCGAAGACAGGCCTGAAAGTTTTAGCCTTATGAGCCGGCGCAGAATCCCGCTGGAGTGTCCATGGCTGGTTTTGGAACAGGTAATTGTTTAGAGGCTCCACAACAGCATCCAAAACGGTTTCTTGGTAAACTTTAGCCGATGTTTTGACTCCTTGTTCGCAGAAATGCAGATCAGTGACCCCATCGTAAGAAACTGACTGACTGAAGCTGGGTTATTAACTTTTTTCCACCCTTGGAATCAGTTCAGATGCTTTCTTTGATGACCGCGCCTTTACTCTTATCATTTTGCATCTTAAATTTTTCCTGAACGGTAAAAATTTTTAATCGTTGAACAAGATTTTTCTGTGCAAGCGTGCTTCACCAAAAGACGTTTGCATTTTTCAATCCTTTTTTTTTTTAAAGCTGCAGTCAATAAATGTCCGGTACGTTGTTGAAAGCCCCAAGTCTTTTTTTAATGATTCGACGCATGGACTTTTGCGTGATATTCATCTCACGGGCCATGATTTTCTGATGACATGCTGTGTTCGAACAGAGCGTGGGCGGCCCGACCGATGGCGGTCTTTTACATCTCCAGTCTCCTCAAACAGTGTTATGCATCGGTAGCCGAACATGCGGCTAATCCCTAGTGGCCGGAGCGTTTTGAAAATATCGCTTTTTTCATTTCACACTTGAAAAGCGCTATTACAGCGATACGGTTCTCATTATCTGACCACTCCATGATGAAAGTTAAAACAATTTTAAAATCCCGTTACAGACTAACGCTATTGAGGTTAGCTTTCAAAACCCATATGACATTAACGGGGTATGCTCAGTTCTACTATTGAAATGGGTGTGTTCAATGTTGTAACAGTATTTATGTCCCTTCTTGGTATACTGAAGTATTTCGAAATATTAAAAATTTAAAGTTAAGTAGTAGTGCCAACTTTTATTTAAGAAAAGTAAGCTTCGCTGCTTTAGGTTCCATTAACTGAAAAATTCAACAGAAACGTGGTCTCGGATCTGACTATGACTTAAGGAAGAAATCATTTTCATTTTTTTCTTAAAACTGATCTACATTGTTTTTCAGGTTGATGTACATACAATGTTCTTCAAATTGATGTAAAAAATTGAAGAATAATTGGTGAAACGTTTTACTTCAACTTGAAAAAAGATTTGTAAGCTAGAAAATGATGTCCAAAATCATTTAAATTATTCACGAATTCTTTAAATAAAAGAATCCAGTGTAGGACCAAAAACAGCCTATTTGGCCCTTAAAAACATTTTCAGATAGTAATAATTAGCATATAGTGACATAAATACAGGGATTTCAATTAAAGACATAATAATTTTATTTATTAATAAAACACAGAATATTTACGATCAAACTTATTCCAGGTGTAGTACAAAAGTTACATTTTAAGAATGTAATTCAATTTCGTTCGTATGACTACCACCAGCCCATGTACAGCGATTCTATTCTTTGGACCCAATTTTCCACCACTCTTGCACACAGTTCGTCCACAACGTTGGCAATTTCGCGTTGGATGATGTCTCTGAGCTCGTCTAGAGTTGTTGGCTTGTTGGCATAGACCAATGACTTGATGTGGCCCCATAAAAAGCACTCAAATGGCGTTAAATCTCATGATCGAGGTGGCCATTCGACCGGACTATTTCTCGAGATAACACGTTTAGTAAATCGATTAAAACGCGTTCGGTGTAGCTAATGGCACCGTCTTGTTGAAACCACATATCGGCGATGTCAAGCTCATCCAATTCTGGCCAAAAATAATTTTCTAACATGGCTCTCAACTGACGGTAACATGACGTTTATTTTTATCGACGAAAAAATACGGCCCAATCACACCTCCGGCATGAAAACCACACCACACAGTAATTTTTTGCGGATGCAATTGTCTCTTGAAGCACAAGTGTGTTTGTTGCTGTCCAATGACATAAAACTACTCAGCCTGAAACGAGCTTCAACCCGGAAGATGATTTTTTGATGAAATTCTGGATTTTTCTGAATCTTTGCCAAAGCCCAATCGGCGAAAGTGAAAATTTGGATTCCAACTTATTCACTATGACACGCACAGCCTGTCGGGTGCGTCGATTATTACGGCCAAAAGTTGGAGTAAGCGCTCTTAAAGTTGCGACCACCGACTCAGAATTTCTGTAGTAATTTTTAATGATTTCCAAACGTTAGTAAACATTAACATAATGAAAATGTTGGCTTCGACTAACGTTTTGACACTGAAAAATTATTAAAAATGTTTGAGGGTGCGTTAACATAAAGATACAAGATTGTTATGTCCCTATTGGAAAACCCTGTACACAGAGAAAGAAAATTAAAATCAAATTTTTTTGATAAAGAGCTTACAATTTGTTCTGTAAATATGTACATTTTTTCGATAAACTGCGAACATTTTTTTGTAAATATGTGATTTTTATTTTGCCAAATAACAAAAACTTTTTCAATAAAAAGAATACATTATTTTTATCTTAAGATTCTTAATATTTTTTTGGAGTTTTTAATTGAATCGTAACTTTTTTTGCTGTGTAATGATACTCGACATTCTTTAAAATCCTTTCCCTTTAATAAACAATATAACGATACACGGTATGCCCCCATTTAACATCTATAATTTCCACTAATTGTATCCTTTGTATCTTTTATCTCTAATATTTTCCAAATACTTTATAAATTGAGTTCAATTCACTTTCCACAGGCAATCAAGTACAATTTACTTAATTAAGGATGACCCAGATGCAGTTGGCATGCCGAACCGTCCGTCGCAGTGCTGGTGATTTTCTTTGGCATTAATTTGTTTGTTAATTCTCAATCACATAATCTTGTCCGCAATTATATGGTGGCATTTGAAAACGATAACTATGTGTAATTAAATCATTTATCAAATTACTAAACAAATATGTTGCACACATACGAACGAACATGCAGGCTGACATATGTTGCAATGAATTAAAATGACAGTCAGTCAATTAACCCAGATTCAGCAGCAAATGAATGTATCTACTACCTTTGCCACCCGAACGGTGGAAAGTCTAAACGATTGAAATTCCTGGAAAATGCCTTTTGTATGCACACCAACTCAAACACACACACACACAGAGTAATGAAGAATGAAAGCTGTGAATTATGCAAATCACGTCTTTGGATCAACACAAAACAAATCTCTGTAAATTTGAAATCACTCCAAATAGTTTAATGCAATAACAATTGTTATTGTCAATACCGGGTGCGCTTGGTGGGTGGCCGGACCGGGCAGGGAGGACATGAATCATACAGCAGCCAATAACAAGAACAGCAACAGCAATGACAGCAGACATTAAATCACAAATTGGATCAATTAACTAATTAAAATCAATGCTCGCTCTTCTCGGGTCCGACCGACCAGTCGTTGTCGTCTTTCGACAACAATAGTGAAAAAATGCCACTCTAATTACAAAAGTGAATAAATATCATCACCGCCAAAGTCAACGTCAGCGCTAGGGCCCCGTGTCCAGCCAATCATCCACCATCATCAACATCATCATAGCCGCCACCTTGGTTCCCATCCTTTATTTTCAACTGCATTGAACTGCATTCGGTGTTGCAGGTTGTTAAAACAAAAAGACGGAATGAGAACAGAACACCACCGACAGACAGCCATTGTAAAAATGTCATCGCAAAATGTAATGAATGTTAATCACACCCATTTAACTATTTTGCAACATTAATGAAGATTACTGCAAAAGAAGAAAACCCCCCTGAAGCAGAGTCGAGGCGCGGGCAGCAGCAGGAGTCGAGCAACACCAAAAGTCCTCTAGTGAAATCGGTGCAAATTGAAAAAATCTCAATCCAGCTATAAATGGGTTAATTCTATTGTCTAGAGAGATTTAAAGTACAAGAACAAAAAAGAAGCAAAAATAATAGCATGTGGAATTAAATGCAGAAAAAAATAGAAGAAAAAGACAAAAACATTACTGCAGCGCAACGGAACGATGCGATTGAACGAACCGACAGACGGACATCTAATGCAATTATCACTTATTGACAGCAATTACCATCAGTGATGTGGCCCAGAGTACAGGGAGGCACGGCGCGGCAGCCACATCATCGATGGCAGCAGACATAGTAGAGCAGAGCGGCATGTTGGCAATTTGATTTTCACCTACTACGACAACTACTGTGAACAACTACTAAACACTCAAGTGTTGTATGCAAAATGTTTCCGTTTCCGCCAAAGCCAACGACACAGTCACAGTCTTCAGAGTCCCCATTTGCAGTGAGCACACTAAAGGAAACTTTAATGGGCACCATAACAACAAAAAACGAACACCAAATACTGTTGCATATTTAACTAAACGGTAGCTCTCTCTCCCTCTCTTAGCCTATCTTCACCACCCACGGCGGCTCTCTTTGGTAGGGTTTCTAGTGCGACTAGTGTCATTGTACTGATAAATCGTTTTAGATACCTGCATATAAGTGCTATTGTTTGTTTGTTTGGCTGTCTGTCTATCTATCTCCCCTCTCTCTCTCACTCTCTGTGTCCATCCATCTGTCTCTTCATGTCCTTCCTCTCTGACCCTCCTGCAGGCTTTGCATGTGTGTGCTTGTTTGCCTTTTTGAAGAGGCGGAGTGGTATGCACTCGTATTAAAATGATTTAAATGAATGTGCATTTGTTTGTCTGTTGCCTCTTCTATTTATCACTTTTCATTTGATGACTGCTTCAGCATGGTTGGGAGCTGGTGGCCGTGTATTGCCCTGGCCTGCTGGCAAGTAAGCGCGCTAGGGGTCTGAGCTGCTCTGCTCTATAAATTTTACAGATTTCCTGGCACAGAGATACTCGTATGCGGAGAGAGAGAAAGGGGGTTTCGCATGCAGCTTGAGCGTGTGTGTGTGATGTTTGCATAAGATTAGCCCCGTAAGTGTCTGGCATTGTGTGTAAATGACATGTTGTGATTTACCGTAGTAAATTGGTATTTGTACCACTTATTTTATACGAGTACATACGGATTAAAGGGTTATTCAATTTGGGCTACATATATTTGTAAAATATAAAAAATACACCTTGGCTACGAATTTTAGGGAAATTCCTGGGGGTGTTTTTGTCAAAAGGCAAAGTGATGCATTGACTGCATCTCAAGTAGCTTCACATAGCCAGCAAAAACTCCGTAAGTACTACACATTACTATTTGCATTGCCAAGTAATGACCACTTATTACCATTGGCATTATTTTAAAACTAAAAATTTAATTAGGTTGAGAATGGACATACCGATAAGGTATGTTGTGTGACAGTTGTATAAAAACTTAAGACTCTTAAGACATTTTTAGTGTTCAGTTCCCTCTCTCATGCTGGCTTTTACTTTCGCTCACAGACTCATCGTAAACTAAAATTTATTTCAAAATTTGTAAAGGGAAAAATCAAAAAATAACAGGCCATTTTTATAATTAACTGTGGCACAAAGGCTACCTAGTAGACCAAAATTCGCGGCAATGTCTGATATCAGACTATTATGAACAATATCTGAACTCTATCGAGAATTCTTACCGAAATCGTTAATGTTGGATGTTTGATTTGTCTAAGGATTTTTTTTTTCAGAGAAGTAGTTCAGAATTTTTGTCAGAATTTTTTGTATTTTTATTTTTCAATAATTTCTTAAAACTTACTTTAAAAACTACTTTGCACAGACAACTTATTATTGAGCTGAGTGTGTACCAGCGGAAAAGTGCTTATTCTTGTTCATCGTGTATGCTTGCAGATAAGTTCATTCCTACAATATCATCAAATGTTAAAGTACGAAATTCAAAATTAATCCGAATAAAAAGTAGTATAGACTTTTGATTTTAACTTAACTCGCAGTATTACTTGATAATGAGAGATTTTGCTGGGTACCTTCACGTTGCAAGGGTAAGCCTTCTTATTTTTAACTTCGAAAAATTGCACTATACAGATTAAAAAAAGGGCACCCCTTAATGTTGATAACCTGTTAAAGGACCACGATTTATAAAAATGCCCTGGAAATGTATAAACACTCCTGCGGTTAGATTCGACTTCTATCGAACTGGTGGATTTGTTTAGCTCGTTTGTTTTATTTCGGTCTGTTGCTTTTACACATTGAACAGGGATTAACCGGTTCAAGACCTCTTGCTTCTATATTTAAATAGAAGACAAGTTTTTAACAAAATGGCAAAGTGACATTGATTTTCGTGGCTGCACACTGCTTTTATCATGATTTCGGGTCCGTGACAAACCTCTTCAGAAAGCTTTGCTGCAATTGTTGAAAGTAAAACCGAACTCTATAAGGTCAGTCTCTCCCCAAACGAATGAGAACTGTTGTACTGTTGTAAACCTTACATTTCAAGTTTTCTTCACACAATTGCCCACGAAAATACAACTCACTCTTGCCACCTCTAAAGAGACTCCACATCGAGAGCCATAAATAGATTTCTTTTACAACAACGTGTGTCGTAAAAAGAGTTTAGTTGATTAAGTCAACTTGTGTGCCGTGCCGTACATGTACGTATGTTTAGCTCGTTTGTTTTATGTCGGTCTGTTGCTTTTACACATTGAACAGGGATCGGCAGATTTTCTCAATAAATACAAGTCAAACACCACCGCCATAAAAGAATAGGTAGAAGAACATGGCTTAAACAAAGCAAACAACTGCATGAATTTATTCCAAACTTCATCTAGGCGCCGGGTTGCCACAATCCGCATCCAAGCTCTATTAGCTCAATTTGTGCGCTTGCGCCAAAGAAAAATAAAAACAATGATCGCTTTACCTAGAACAAACAGACGATCTCTGGTCAGGCCACTTCACTAAAATCGTTCCTGGGGAAAATTGGCAGTGCATTAATGTCTATGTTGATACAAAATATATCTTTGGAAACAAGATAATAGCACCAGATTTTAACAACACTATATCAAAAGCATGGTGTGATCGTTAGTTTATGTCCAACAAAATCTAGGTTTAAATTTGGGTAAGAACATCTAACAGCTTTTTCCATATTCCGACGAATTGAGAGTATGAGGTCAAACTCACCAAGTAAAAAGCTTTTCTTTATAAGCCTTTCCTGTCAAATTGAATTGAACTTAGCTTACTGATTTCAGAAAAGCGCACCGTTAGTTCCAAAACGGAATATTGTATGCAGCAAGGTATGCAGCAAAGGTACGCACTAGGTTAAGTGCCGAAGGACAAATAGATTACAACAATAAAGAAAAGCATGATGTCGAGAAGCTACAGCTGAATAATATTATTGCCGAGTTCCTAAAACTTTTTATCGGATTCAAAAAATTAGAGAATAGCACCCCCAAATTTTTAATTGGGTACTATTTGTATACTTCGCAGAATCGATACATATACTCGTATTACTAATTAGCATTATAATGAAAGGGCGTTGGTTGCTCAATTTTATTTTTAACTAAAAAAAGATAAGCAAGAAATTATGTGAGAACTGATTTTTTGGTCTTGTTCGGCCAAAAATTCTCGTTTAATATACGTTGCCTGCTCTAAAGTGTGACCACTGATCATAGTTTTAGCTTTTGCATAAATATTGCATAAATTTGCGTCAGACGACTCCTCAACAATACCGTTTGTGTGTTTATATACCGACTATATCAGATTTTCCGGATTTTACGAAATCCGGTGCATTACGATTTTAATTTAATATGCACATAAGACATATTTTTGATAATAGACTTACAATGTTTTAAATCGATTCAAGGGTATACCTGATGAAAGACCTATATTTTTAGTTAATACCGCAATTGGTTTATTGAGCAAAAATTCAATAAACCACTTACAATTTTGTACGCCAGCTAAACCAATTTCTTTATCACACCTTGATTGAATATTTTTTTTTTGAATATGCACATTTTTTTAATCAAAGTTGACAATTATTTTCTTCTTTGTTCTAATGCCATTAGCGCTTTCATTGGACCCCATATCAACGGTCAAAAGAAGAAAGTGTTACAAAAACAACTAATAGTGCGATAAGAGTGTAGATCCTCGAGCTGTGTTGGAGCGAATGTGAAATTTAAAAAGTCCGAGGAAAGAAGAGCGCAGCGTATAAACGGCAATGTGAGGAAATTGATTTGAAGAAAAGACGCCAAAAACTTGTATCAGATAGTGAAACACCAGAGATACAAAAGCGAATCCGGTAACTTCCTTTTCGATTGTGCTAAGGATCTGGAAAGGACGATTTTTACATTTATTACTGAAGTCCTTACCGGTGAAATCCGCATGATGCTAGCAACATATGATAGTGTTGATGTCCACTTCGTACTCAGCTAGAAGTCATAACAGCAATAAACCGGCTAAAGAACAACCAAACCGCGAATGACGAGGAGCTACTGTCCGAACCTCCTGTTGTAAAACCATAGGTGACGAGCTGATAAGTTTTTTATGTCAGTTTGTTCGCCGATCTAATCAAAACCTACGAGTATTAATGTGGATAAATCAATCAGGATGAATAAACAAACAATCAGTCAATTAAATCCTTGAAACAATCCAAGATATGCAGAGTAATACATAACACTTCTTCGTGAAACCTCAGGCTGCATTTGATATTCAGATTATTTCAAACCAACCAGCAAAAAAAATATGCAAGGACTTCTCATTAAAGATCTTCTAAATGTCTTCATTTCAGATCCAATGTGTATATTACTTAATTCCCTTCAAAATAAGGAAATCCATCAGAATAAGTGCTGGATTCTCATGCCGCTTCTCTGTTAAAACCTGCTAAAAGGTATCGTAATTAATCCTATACTTAATCGTAAGTACATCCTTTGAGACGGCCTTCATAATATTTTCTATCTCTCTTCTTGTGCTAGAAGGCAGGTTACCATGCCCGGTGACTGTAGGCAGTATGGATGGTGTTGGTTCCAGCGATGGACAGTGAATATGAAGCCGTTCGCCGTTAGCACGAAATTTATTTTTGTGGCCCAGTTTATACCTTATGGAGTAGCAACCAGAAGGCCATAAGTCGAATTCCAGAGGAGGTAAACAACAAAATGTGTTACGATAACTTATTTAGTAAGAAATATTTTTTTCATTAAGCATATCTTAGAGCTCGCTTTAGAGCTTCCTTTTCCCACTTGGTTTGCATATGTTTGAGATTTTAGTAAAACTAGTCGGAGTGACAGCTTATCGTGTAACTTCTTCAAAATTTAGGTAAGGAACATTTTGGATAAAACAAAGAGGACAAGATTAACAGCGAGGGCAACTTGCCACGCGTATGCAGACGACAAAGACACTATTAGGAGAACAGAGCGAGATATAACTGGAGCTTTAAAAAAATTAGACACAGGCATCTTGAATTAATCTGATGGTTTGATAATCGTCATTATAAAATAACGGAGGGGTATTTATTGGAAATAATCGCAGAAAAAAATCACAATTTTCGCAACTTTCTCAGCCAGCTAACCGAAATATAATTTCTCATCAAAAATTACCTAAGGATAATGCCCGAAAAAATAATGAGATAAAAAGTTGGGGTTTAAGCCTTACAGAGTCTTTTGGCGATAGACAAATTCCCATGATTTCTTTTATACAAATGGTTTGAATCGAGAAATGTTTCTATGGAAAACCTTGGTTCAGATTGAACTACTATTAAAAACAAAACTCAAATATATCGTTTAGTTTTATTTACAATCCTCTTTAAACACCCTATACTTAGAAACATATGTATGATTGCGGAAACCTCCCTTTGTGTGATTGCGTTAAGGGGTTTTCTTTTATATTTTTGAAAAATGCCGAGAGAAGTGATGGTTTGGCAAAAAATAGAACTGGTTTTCAAATTTAATTTCGAGATGGTATGGTAATTGAAAACAACAAAGGAATCGTTTATCCTTCTCAGTATGGGGCCAATGGGAATAAAATCTACAGGTGTACAAGGATTTCTTTTGAACAGTGCAAATATTGAAAAATAAATGGAGTAATTGACACATGCAGCTCGCAGAACAAGTGTAAGCTATTACACATTTACGATTTTAAGTAATTTCGTTGGAAATTTTCAATTTGGAAATGAAACAAGTGGAGAAAAGTTTAGTTCTTAGAAAAAGCAAAGGTCCATTACAATTTTAAGTAAATCCGTTGGAAATGTCAATTTAGGAATAGAACAAGTTGAGAAAAGTTTAGTTCTTAGAACAGAAAAAGGTCCAAAAGGGCAACACTATGGGTTGGTGTACTCACCGGTTATTTTTAGTTAAAGGAAAATATACCACAAGGGTGGATTAAACTGTCAGTTTAGATCATTTATTAAGTCTTTTTTCTTCTAAAAAGGGGTTTAAAAGCGGAAGCAAGTCAATCGGGATCTGAGTTTAGTTGTAAATATATTTTTATGATCATTTTATGAAATATGGCGTGTAAATTGGAATTTCTAGAGATTTTCGATGTCTAATTAAAATTTTATTTTTTGGTTATCTACATTTTCTTCTGCGATGAATTTTAAATGTTTCTGACACTGTTTTTTAAAAGTTTGTACTGTGAAACACAAAAATCACACTAGTCGTATTTCAATTTAAGGTTTATCTACATAAAACTTATGTAGATAAACTGAGGTTAACCTAAAAAAAAGATCAGAGGCGTTAAGGCTTATGATCCTGGCGGCCACGTGATCAGCCGCACGTGAATTTCACTATCGCTTATTATGCCGGATTGTTCAAAACAAACATTTTGCAACTCAAAATCTTTTATTGCTAGCTTCAATTCATACTTTCAGTCCGCAGGCAAATTCGTCGCACCATAATTAACTTTGAGCGTGAGTAACGCAAATCTAATTTATTCTATGTTTCCAACTTCTTCGCAGGATGTTTGTTTGAAATTAATTGGTTTTGTTTGAGATGTGCTTAAAACACCGGGGTTTTCAGTAAACCGGCATGTCGGGGTTATAAATACATAATCATTTCCGTTTGAGTTTGTAAGGAAATTCCATTGTTTTTATAACCCATATGTCCATATACGAGGGCCTAATAATGCGAAAATTAATCATCAAAAATGGTTTAATTGTTTTTTAAAGTATTTTCCAGCATGATTTATACACTTTTGCATGCGCTCAAACCAATTGTCGAAGCACTTTTTCAACTTTGATTGAGACACCTCCATCCACAACATGGTTTTTGAACGCTTCAACAGCATTTTCTGGCAACGAAAATCGTTGATCACGCATTTTTCTTGAAGTGCGGGAATAATAGAATACAATCTTGAGTGGTCAAATAGCTCATCGTTTCAGCTTATGTCTGAGAGCTAATGATTCGTCTTCTCTTGTTCGTTTTTCGAATTTCTCCGAAGACATTGAGCAACCTTCTACGTTGCTCAAGCGTAACAGTCGCCAGTTTTGCCGGAGCAACAAGCGACCATTTGCTTCGAAGGGCTTCTTCCACGAACAACTTTCGTTAGATTGGGCTCGTCTTCGAAGACCTACACTGTCGATTGCTGTTTTGTTTCGGGCTCATACGCATAGATCCATGATTCGTCACCTGTGACATTTATGCTAAAAAATGTCAAAATTTCCAATGGAAATGTCAGATGGCGCCAGGCAACACTTAGTATTGCCAAGGTCAAAAATATGTATAAAGTAGCAATGGGAGGCATTTTCGGCCTAGAGTCCGTCACCCAAATTTAGACAAATTGCAAACATAATTTTTATATTTGCCGAAGCCGTTTTTAGGCCTGAAGATCTATCCATCCAAGTTCATAAGCGGTTGTATGTAATATCGGAAAAGACCTTTGTATAGGGGCTGTATCAAAACATTGACCGATATGAATCATGACCCATCTGCGAATGATCGATTGTAAAGAATTGCGCCCAATTTCATCAAGATTGGATACTAAAGGTAAAAACATAAAGTTGGTTAAACTTTAGTGTGGCCTGAACCGATTTTCTTATTATTAAAGAACGGAGTTTATCAGTTTAATTCCTTGGTCCAAAAAACTTTCACAAAGATTGGACAACAATTGTGACCAAAAGTTCAAATGCAAGTTAAAAGTCACAGCGGTTTTGGACACTGTAGTCATTACCTGGTTAACTTATCAAATTTTGGCTCGGTAGCCCTAGTGTCACCGCCACAAAATACTCATTAAGGTTAAGCTCTTAATATTTTGTTAACATAACTGGTCCCCCAAAATAAAAACTAAAAAACATAATTTTGTACATGTCCAGCTATCATAATCATAAATGCTGATATAGCCAACGTCTACTTGTATGCATCCTATATGTTATGGTTGACTGCTCTACTCAGGATTGCACTCATTTTTCTAAAAAGAGCAGAGAGAAAGTGCGCGCAGGAGGAGGGAATATAAAAAAAATACAGAAGAAAAGTTACAACAAAAACTGAAAATACAATATCATCAGACTAACCGACAAACCAAAAAAGGACGACAACGAAGGACCACTATAAATAAAATTCATTTGTTTTAAACCGCTTATACAGTGCTCACACACACATACACACTCGCAAATGTATACCAATAAACATAAAGGGTGGACGAATTATGGTTAATCTTTTTAAAAAATATAAAGTTGTATACTGACATGATTTGCTTACTTAAATTATGACGATTTTGGGTCATAATTCCGTGGAATGTTGTAAGTCGCTTTTAGCAGTAAATCTCGGCTAATCGTTCAGTCTATAACATGCCTTTTGTCTTCAATGTTCTGAGAACTCGGCCTGCCGTCGAATGAATATGAATGACAGAGGTTACTGTCATCTGCGAAGGAGTAGACCCAAGTCCAACCCAAGAGATTTTCAATAACAATAAGATATACAGGCAGAAAGGACAGATCCGAGGATAAGAACTTATCTACAACAACTCGTATTGTATGATCTCTGAGAAAGCTCGATATAAATCGAACAAATGTATTACCGGCATCAAACGTAATCAACTTTGATATGAGTGCACCGTGCCAGACTATATGTGACAGCGCATAGAGAAAGGAACCTAAGGGTAAAAAAAATCAATTTTCACTTTTTTTATGTGAACAACATCTGAGCATCGAATGAGACCGATCCCATGTCCCAAAAGTGTTCCCTCCCAGAGATATGCGCGTTTAATGAAAGTGAAGTCGACGATTCTACACCAAAGATACACGTATTTAAATCTTTAAAATGGCTCTCCTGAACAAAACTGGTTTTTACCCTTAGGTCCCTTTCTATTTTGCGCGTCACATGTGGAGATATCCAGAGCCACGACCTTATTCTTGCCAAACTGGTGGATAGACCGACTCCAATGCTCCGATAAGAAAACCATAAGGTCTTCCGTAGAGTGATTTCTACGAAAGCCATGCTGTCGATCATTAAACAGGTTGTTGAACTCAAGATACCTCACGAGATGGTGGTTTACCATGTTCTCCATTACTTTGGAGGGCGCAGAGCAAATCGCGAATGATCGTTAATTAGCAGGATTATTGTCCTCACCCTTTTTAGGGATCGGCTGGACGATCGCAATCTTTCAACACACTGGAAGACTGTCGCACGATAAGCAAGGTTGCGTGAGATACGGGCTAGCGTCAAAGAGCACATACATAGGACAAGTGCCGAGATACTAACATCGAAAAAACTTATTATAAGTATATTAATTTTTTTAAAATGATTTGTGTATATGAATGACCCTGTATTTACAAAGTACAATTATATACACAGAAACCCACCCAGCAAAGAGTTTTGATTGTGTAAGAATATGAATCATCTCAACGATGATTTTAATCGCCAGCGATTTTCATATGCAAATTAATGCTGAATAAACCGTGGGCAATTCGGAAGGAGCATTGATGTAAAGAGTTGCGGAGAATCATTAACTTATTGCCTTTAACATTCCATTAAGGAACAAACGGGGAGCTTCTTTTGAATCAGTGACCAGTACACAATATAGTTATTGAACTTTGAACGCAGCCTCCCACCAGGTGATCAATATTGTTTTTTCACAGATTACGCGTGAGTTGTGTTAAACTTAATTTTTTTTCTTTTCAGTATTGTTTGCCATTTCATCATAGAAAGATCTACACCGCAACGTCTCCAAACGGTGCAACCGTAATATTAAAATGAACGTTCGTTGATAAACGTTTTTGTGCGTTAAGACCTTTTTATAATTGAGATAATCGGCTTACCAAACGCACTATTCGGATTACCATCGCCAACTTTAAAACCAAATTTTTACTGTTGGATAATATTCGACCTAATAGACCACATCCAGGACGAAGTATGAAAAACATAACAACAGTAGCTGAGAGTGTACGTGGGAACCCTTGGAATCGATTCGGCACCGTTCTCAACAACATTGTTTGTCGTTTGGAACAACTTGAAGCATTTTACGGAAAAATCTTGGTTTAAAAGCGTACAAAATACAACTCAAGCAGGAAATGAAGCCTAAAGATGTTCCTGCGCGTCGCCGTTTCACTGTTTGAATTTCTCAAAAGCTCGAAGAAGATCCGCTTTTTGCGACCAAAAGTTTCAGTGATGAGGCCCATTTCTGGCTCAACGCCATCGTTATATAAATAAACAAAATTTCCGAATTTGGGCTGAAAATCAACACGAAGATGTTCAAGAGGTGCTTACTTATATATACCCAGAGAAAAGCATCGGTTTATGGGCTGGAGGAATCATCGGTCTATATTTTTTTCAAAAATCATGATGGCCGGAACGTAACCATGAATGGTGCTCGCTATCGCACCATGATATCGCACTTTTAGCTACCTGAAATTGAAGCCAGAATTCTTGACGACATTTGGTTTCAACAGGACAGCTGCTCAAACAATAGATCAATTGATAAGTCATTTCGAAGAGCAGATAATTTCACGTTTTGAACCAATGAGTTGACCGCCTAGATCGTGTGATATCACACCTTAAGATTTTTCTCTTTCAAAGTTTATGCTGACAAACCAGCTACGATTCAGGTTTTAGAAGCCAACATTACGTGTGTCGTTAAGGCCTTACTGGTCGAAATGCTCGACCGAGTCATCCAAAATTGGACCCTCAGTATGGACACAATAGATTACAAAGTTATTGCTCAGGCAATATTACGGAATCTAAGCCAAATGGAATGAAAGGTATCGGCTAATGATCACCATGTAGACTCGCGGTAACATCGCTCTGATGATTGATCTTCCCACTGCCTTTTTAGCTGTCTCCAGGTAGACTCTGTCGCTCGTGGATCCCATCCATAAGTTGTGGTTAATTTACCTTAACTGGGACTTACTTGTTGTAGGATGAGTTTTGAATGCCTTTTAGAATCGCGGTAACACCGCTCCGACGATAATTCTGCCCACCGTTTTTTAGCTGTCTGTTTCAGAAATGGTTAAGCAATCCCTTGATGATCACAGAAAGATTTTTTGTCTCTCGAATTTAGCACTTTTGTAAAGGATAAGCAAGTCAGCCTCAAGGGCTCGCCAATATGATTCGCGGAATAATCGCGCGTTACCATCCATCAGCCAACTACAATCTAATTGTGTGCCGGACATATACGAGTACATACAAGCATATACAAGGCACACGACCAGTTCGGGGAAAACTCGAAAGCAAAAATTACGTTCCCATTTGCACTTGTCCCTTCTGTACCCCCTAAACTCACAGGCCCAACTTTGCTATGCGGCAAAATCAACCCCGCCAATACACAGTATCATGGAAAAGACAGCAGAGCTGTTCAAAAAAAAACTGGCATTGCACGTGCAAAATGTAAATGCATCACATGGGTGTACCCCCGTTCCCCACCCCAAAAAAAGTCAAAAAATAAACGAGTGGAAAATTCGAAACACGATGTGCACAAAAGAAAGCTTAACCACAGATACAAGAGTGTTTTACAACGGCGCAGAAAAGTCGACGGCGGCCTGGACTCTACCACCCAAACCTCCCAGAGGATTTTCCCAAATGCAATGCCACATCAAATATATGAATATGTATGGACTTGAAGAATATTGCGGAAATGGGTACGTAAGGATATCTACAGGGAGCCAAAGGTATATAAGAGCCCTTGCATATGAATATATGGCATTTACATACAAGCATACATACATACACACACACTCGTATGTATGTGTGATATGACCGAAACAAATGAAAGCTTTATGTTCATACAATATTGACCATATATAAATAAGTAAATAAACACATATTACAACGTAGTCCCTCTGTCGATATCGTACTTTCTGGAATGGACCGTTAAAATACCATTTGTCCGAAATAGCCTTCATGGCTCAGCTCTAAAGGGGAAAAAGGATTATTAATTTCTTTACGGGATATTACTATTACTAAAAGTAATATGCAGCATGAAAAATGATTTTAAATGCGAGCGACTATGATCCCATATTGAATATGAAAAAAACATGTATTTGAGCTGTGTAAAATATTGAAAATCATCGGCACATCGTTGCAGATTGTAAAACTTTTTCATCTGTTTTACCTTTGAAATCTCAAACCGCAGATGACTTGAAAAAGGAAAAAAAACAAAATATGCAGGGTAGTATGAAAAGAACAGCCTCGATAATGGGAAGATCTTGAAAGCAACATACACTGAGGAAAACCAAAACATATTTGAACATCATGGAAATTTAAATATAAATCAGTATTTCTTTTATGACAACCAAATATTACATTCGAGGGCATGTCAATAATTCCGTGACTTTTGCAACTTTTCTTACTGCTCCCATCAAGTACCATCTACTGTCAAATTTTGAGAGAGTTCCGTCAATTAGTTTGTGTTTAACAGCTGTTCAAAACATACAACCTCGTGGATTTTTTTAAAAATGGAAAAAAGTAAATTTCGAGTGCTTATTAAACATTATTTTTGCGGGAAAAGCTTGATAAATACTATGGGTACTATGAACCATCGATTTCAATGGCAAAAAAGTGGTTTACTGATTTTCGTTGTGGTCGCACAAGTACAAATGAAGCTGAACGTTCTGGACGGTCAATTGAGGTCAATACACCCGAAAATGTCGAAAAATTCCACGACATGGTGCTGGCCGATCAGCACCATGTCGTGTGGTTTACATGATCAGTTGGATCTGCCAGATGTCTGCCGCGTTTGCTCTCAATTGACCATAAACGTTATCGTGTGACAACTTCAAAGGATTGTTTGGAGTTTTTTAACCGCAATTCGAATGAGTTTTCGCAGGGTTCTGTAACTGTGGATGAAACATGGATCCATTACAACACTCCGGAGACTAAACAATGGATTTCTCCTGGTGAACCGGCTCCGAAAAAGGCCAAGGTGACTTTATCGGCCAATAAGGTGATGACGACAGTTTTTTTGGTATGCACGCGGGATAATCCCCATCGATTACCTTCCAAAGGGAAAAACAATAAACGGCGAATATTATGCCAACTTATTGGACCGCTTTAACGAGGATTTAAAAAAAACGACCCCATATGGCCATGACAAAAATTCTTCTTCATCAAGATAATGCACGGTTGCAGTCTCAATGGCAAAATTGCATGAATTAGGTTACGAATTGGTACCGCATCCGCCATATTCTTCAGATTTAGCCCCCGGTGACTATTATCCTATGGAAAGAGGTTCAGCTCCAACAATGAAATTATTAATCAAACAAATGTCATTTTTATGGAACTTGAAAAATTCTATTTTTTGGAAGGGATAAAAAAAATTGGAGAAACGCTGGTGATTATACTGAAAAATATTTTTTTTTGCTGTGTATTATTGTCACGGAATTATTGATCTTTCATCGTATCAATCTTTATTTTAAGATGAGTATATTTAAATCGTTTTTTTTTTTGGCTCTAATGTCTACTGATATCCATTGAAGGCCACAAATAAGGCAGAGCAGAGGTAAAAAAAACTGTATTCGCAAAGTCACGGAATTATTAATCTTCTATCGAATCAATCCTTATTTTAAAATGAGTATATATGAATTGTTTTTTTTTTGACTCTAATGTCTACTGATATCCATTGAAGGTCATAATTAAGGCAGAACCGAGGTTTCTCTGTCCGTTAAACATAAAATATTTCAACTCGATATTTTTGGGCCTCAAACTTATCGAATCCCAAAAATATCTCTTAAGACTAAGGGTAATTTATCATTACATATTCGCACAACTTCCGTTTAAAAATAAATGCTCAAGATTATCAAAACCCCAAATAATTGCTGTAATCCCTTTTTACGATTTTAAAAATTTTCATACTTATGCACACACACACACACTCGTATTATTACATATACCAAAAACATTTTCAATTTCCTTCTACCCGAAAAACACTCAAGTTCATTGAGGTTTTTAGCCATCTATCAGAACCTACGGAGGAGCAGAAACACGTAATGCAAAAAACATAACCTCAATGCTGTCATTTCCAATTCGCAATTGACATTAATAAACCCCTCCGTCAGAGACACACAAGCGATCCTCCTCCTTCGCTACGAGCACTTCTAGCGAGTGAGAGGGAGTATTCAATCCATCATCTGCTCATCGTTCATTTTTCATAATTTCTTTTTTTTTAGGAAAAATATATACATTTTACTTAAGAAGCTTAAGCATTTTGTTGCTTGTTTTCCTATACACATTTCCGTTATGGCTTAGAAAATTACTTAACCGGAGTGTGCGTGTGTGTGTTTGAGTGTGTGAGGGCTCTTTCCTAACCATTACCTTTAATGTAGTTTCCCCAAGCCCCAGAAAAACGTACCCCCTCTCAATCTTATCAACGTTATCATCATCTGAAACGATTTATACGCTTTTCCTTTTCCCAGCGCATAAATGAATGAAGGCTCGCAGACGAAGAAGAAGCAGCAGCGGCAAAAAAAACTTGTTAGATATCAATCATAATTTAATGATTTCCTGCATGGATAATCTTTCCGGTATTATAGGCTCGTCGTTCCCTTGTAGGCCGAAAAAAACACACAACACAACAAACGACACGAGAGAGACATGAATACAATTTACACATACACACCCACGTAAAGGATACACTCATGTGTACATATGTTTGTGTTAGCATGTACGTGTGTGTAAAGGGATTTCATTCTTTAGGACGGCCAAGAAATATTGAATTATCCTTGTACTCGTACACTCGTGTGTGTGTGTGTGTGTATGATGAATGCATGTCTATATTTTATTCGAAATTGAATTGTGGCAAATTATCATTAAGCGCAAGGGCTTAATAAATTGTATCAGGACCTCTTAATGATAAAAACACATGTTTTTTTTTGGTGTGTATTCTGAACAAGGATAACTTTTTGATTTACAAAATTACAAGAGGCCTTTCGTTAAATCGTTAAACAAAATTTTTAAATGTATAAAAACCCGGGTAGAAAAACAAGTAAAACGTCGTTAAGTTCGGTCAGGCCCAACCACTGTTTCTTCTTAACTGAAACGCAAAAAGTGGTATGTTTTTTGGTCCCTTCGGCCCATGCGTCCGTCTAATCTCAGCAAAATTACTCTATACGAGGGTTGCTATTTATATTTCAGTCCGGCAATAAATGCACAATAATTAATCATTGGAAATGGATTCATTGTTTTTAAAATACGAGGGCTGTTCGGAAAGTTCTTAGCCTACCAATGAAAGAGAATAGTTAGTTTTCAAAAATATTTTTATTTTTCAATATAATCTCCTGAAACTTCAATACACTTAGTCCAACGCTTACCTAGCAATTCTATCCCTTGATTAAAATAGTTTTCCTCAAGGCCTTCAAAATAGTGGTTTACAACTGTAATTGCATCTTCATTTGAGGTTTTGAGGCTTGCCAGCAAGGATTTTTTTTAGATTTGGGAACAGGTAAAAGTCACTGGGAGCTAAATCAGGAGAATAAGGTGGGTGGTCAAGCAACTCGTACTTTAATTCGTTGATTTTAGCCATTGTTAAAACACTCTTGTGCGCTGGTGCGTTGTCTTAATGAAAAATTCGTTTTTTGTGTTGTAAGCCAGGACGTTTCTCTCGAATTTGTACATTTAATTGATCTAAAAGGTTGCAAAAGTACTCTGAATTTATTGTTTTACCCTTTTGCAGATAGTCAATCAATAATATACCTTTGAAGTCCCCAAAAAACCGTTGCCATAACCTTACCAGCCGATTGAATTGTTTTTGCCTTCTTTGGGGCACTTCCTCCAGCTTCAGTCCATTGTTGGATTGTTTTTTTGTCTCTGGAGTATAGTGGTGGATTCATGTCTCATCAACAGTTATGAAACGACGCTTAAAATCCATTTTATTTCGCTGAAAACGATCCAAACAAGCTTGAGAAATGTTCATTCTTATGCGTTTTTGGTCGACTTCTAACAGGTGCGGCACCCATCTTGCAGAAAGCTTTTTCATCTGTAGTTCTTCATGCAAAATTAAATGGACTCGATCATTTGAGATGCCCATGATATTAGCTATTTCACGCACTTTTATTCGTCGATCATTTAATACCATATCATGCATTTCTGTTGTTGTTGCTGTTTTTGGACGTCCCCTACGTGGTTCATCTTCAATGCTTGTACGACCACGTTTAAATTCAGCAACCCAATTTTTTACTGTTGCATATAAAGGAGCACTTTCACCCAACACATTCACCATATCATTATGAATTTCTTGTCCCGATAAACCTTTTTTATGTATTTTTATATATTTAATGACACCACGCATTTCTAATTTTTCCATTGTAAAAAAATCGTGGATGCGTCTTTTGTGAACACCTGTTTCTATATGAAGGAGTTGCCAGATCGAAACAAAATTTAACATGTGTTCATAGCAGAGATGGAAGTTTCCAAAACACTTAACTTTTTTCTGTTTATACCGCGCTTTTTGTGCTAGGCCGAACCGCCCTCGTATTCTCCTATAAGATAAATACACTTTTGCATACGCACAAACCAATTTTCGAAGCACTTTTACTACTCCGGGTGAGACACCTCCAGATATGATTTTTGAACGCTTCAACAGCTGCTTCGGGCGATGAAAAACGTTAACCACGCATTTTTTCTTGATGCTAGGGAATGAGAAGAAGTCACTGGGTGCCAAATCAGGACTGTACGGTGGATGGTCCATCAATTCGACATCTAGAGTGGTCAAATAGCTCATCGTTTCAGCTGATGTGTGAGAGCTCGCATTGTCGTGATGCAAAATGATCCGTCTACTCTTATTATCTTTCCTCATTTCTTAGAACACTGTTGGCAAACAGATGGTTGTATACCACTCAGAATTGACCGTCCTATGTTCCACTAAAGGCACTGTGGCAACATGGCCGGTTATACCGAAAAAAACGCAATCATTTGCTTCGAAGTGCTTCTTCCACGAACAACTTTCGTTGGATTTAGCTCGTCTTCGAAGACTCACACGGTCGATTGCTGTTTTGTTTCGGGCTCATACGCATAGATCCATGGTTCGTCACCTGTGACGATCTTACTTATATAAACGTCTTTTTTTGAGCGATTGTCAAATTTGCGTTATCCAACGAAAACAATCCTTTTTTACAGCCAGGTGTTCATGCAATATCAAATGTATGCTGGTGGAAGAAATGCCCAAGGATGCCTCTATCTCACGGTATGTAACATGACGATTTTCATTATCAGTTCACGCACGGCATCAATGTTCTCAGACACAACGGCCGTTTTTGGACGACCTTCGTCTGTGAGCGAGCGTCGGCCACGATTGAATTTATTAAACCAGTTTTTCACAGTGCTATAGGATGGTGCTTCCTAGCCATACAAAGATTTAAGTTCATCGATGCTCTCTTGTCGTGATAATTCACGTCGAAAGTTGTAAGAATGATCGCACGAAAATGTTCACGAGTTAATTCCATTTTTTGCCAAATTGATTTTTTACAAATTACTGTAAACAACACAAATGATGGTCGTACGTCAAAACGTTCTGAGTACGTTTATGCTAAAAAATGTCAAACTTTCCAATGGAAATGTCAGATGGCGCCAGGCAACACTTGCCTAGGCCAGATATATATATAGCAACCCTCGAATACTTTGTTAACTTTGCTGCTAATGTTTTCCAAAAAGTGTGTAAAAGATGGAAGAATTTAGATTAAATTACTTTTCCTACGAGCTATGGCAGTTTGAAATCAGGGGACGTTAAATTGCGATTTTTATTGTTTCAAAATAGCATTAATGAGAACGAGTTCAATATTCGCAGCGGTTTTTTTTTATTTTTAAGAATCACTCCATAAGAATTCTAGCAAAAGAAAAAAAATATGGGGACTTTATTGTTACGGCAATAATAAAATGTTTTTCGCAATCTAAGTATGTTCGTCGCAACCATAGTACTGTTTTTTGAATATTATTTTGACAATAGTATGATTGCCGCAATATTAATATTGTTGAAATGTAACAATAGAATTATGGCCAAATTAAAAAATGAAAACAACAAATTAAATATTGTTGGTTCGAAAAAAGTATTGGTTTTTTGTGTTTATATTAACAATAATATGATTAGGGCAATGACTGTAATTTGTCTTCATTTGAATATGCTTCTTAGAACAATGTTATTGTTACGGATCTAATGCAACAATAGTACTTTTAACATGGAAATTAAAATTGCTTTAGCATTGTTTAATTGAAATATTTTTAATAAAAACGCTTACGATTGTTTAACTGATTTTTGTCTACTGTTAAATAAATCACTCCTATTATTTTGAATTTAATGTATTTTTAAACAATTTTCATAATTCAAATCTATTGATGACAACTGAACGCAATTCTAATATATAATATATTGTGAATCATAGTATAATTGTGTGTGAGTCATACATAACATGCTTGCGTGTGAATCATACTATAGTTGTGAGGATCAAAGTATGGTTGAGTGTGAATCATACTATGGTTGTAGGGATCATAGTATGGTTGAGTTTGAATCATACTATTGTTGCGAGGGTCATGGTATGGTTCTGAGGATCATAGTATGGTTGTATTTGAATCATACAATTGTTTAAAGGATCTTAATAATGTTTTATCACAACCATATACCCTACAATAGTATGAGGCTCTTCGAATATTGTTATCCCAACCATTCTTTTTTCTACGTGTATATGGCCCATTTTCAGTCATGCCAAATATGAGGCATCTAGCTCCATTTTTCTTTAAGATATTAATTTAATGCCGCTAGACTGGCCATTTCGTCAACAGTGAGACGGTCAGACTGTTATCGTATCATAAAGTGATTCTGAATCGATCGGCATACTTGACATGTGGTCTATCTACGCTCCTTAGAGGGTTTAAAAAGGAATTTCTTAAATTTTGCGGGATAATGAATAAAAGTCATAAACTGTAGGATATACAAATAAGAGGAGCCGTGGAGTAAGGTTTAGTGTGCACACCTATCACACAATGAACTCAGATTTAAAACCGATAAGAAACATGACATTTTTGAACAGCACTTTAGACTCTTTACCTTGAAGTTTTCTTCATAAAGTGGAAATGTTTATTCGAAACCAACATTAAACACTAGGTCTGTGAATGTAAGACTTTCATCGATCATAGCCCCGTTTTAAAAGAAGTTCTGTTTGTTCCTTAGTGGACTATTGGGGGAAGACATTAAGTATTACTGTTCTTCTCCTTAAGCTGGTCCTAAAAGAAAAGTCAAACATGTAATTTAATAACAAAAAAAAGAGAAACTTTGCTCGTTTAAGCATGAAATAGTTACCTTGTAATCTCTACGTTTTCAATTCTATTATTTATTTCGTTTACCGCAGAATTCTTAAGCATTCCATAACATCCATTTAACTTTGCATTAATCATTCATTCGTTCAGGCACTCATGTCTTCCTTATTATCAGCATTCATCGGCATGTTTGGCTACAAGACATGACATTCAACCAGCCATTACCATCACCGCCACCGACAACACCACCACCACTAGCAGCACTCCCAGTCGTCGTCGTTCCACATTTCCAATAATTTCAAAAATTCTTCAAAAAGAAAATTTAAGTGATAAACAGTGAACCTGGCATTTACTCGACATAAGTATGCCCGCATGGCGGAGATGGCGATAAAGATAGAGGGGGAAGAGATAGCACGGAGGAGTAGAAGCCGAAGCATAATGATGAAGAAGAAAATTATATACACATTTTACGATTGCAATTAATTTTTATGTTATTTGCATTAAATGGAGAAAAACAGGAAAGTTCATGCAACGGAAGTGCGTTTTCAAGTGGCGAACGCAAGTGGTTTGAAGCTGTAAACTTATTTCGCAGTATATCTTCTACAGCTTCCACAGCTGCAGCTGCGGCTGTTGGTTTTCCTTCATGTTTCAGTAGTAGTTGTGGTCCTGCTGCTGCCACAGCTGCAGCAATATTAATGACCTGTATACTCGGTACACACACACACACTCGTATCTGAAGGATTCATTCAGAGGAAAACACACACACAACACATACTCATAATTATGATTATTATTATTCAGAATTGATACAAAATTCAATTTGCAATGAATGTAGGTGTGTGCGTGACTCTCTCTCTCTCTCTCTCTGAGTGCAAGGAGCTCTTCATTCGTTTGAAGTGAATGAGAATTTGCTTGTATCTCTTGTCATTTAAGCTTTGGGCGAATATTTGCAATTCCGCATAAAGGATGCATTTTCAATGCAGCATTGTTCGCTGCAATAACAACAGGAAAAATTGTATTGAATGTGCCACCATATCACCTTATGACGCACGATAAGTATTGAAATTTACGCATGTACATTAGGGATACAACTTTTTAACAATTTTTTAAAATATCAAAATTGGCATAGCACAGTCCAATAGAGCATAAAAAACTATAAGGGAACGTATATTTATTTTTTCGCTAAGGTCAAAAAAGTTCACGCACCAACCGCGATGAAGTTTTGAAAAATTTTAATTTTCTTTTTGGTTAAGAAAACTTAATAATATGTTTATTTAAAATAAAAAAAAACTTAAGTATGAAATTGCATTAATATTTACAGATGGTAAGAGATTTTTCCAGCAAACCAAAACGCATCTTTAACCTTTTTTAACGAAAAAAAATAAAAATGTGTAACGAATAATCTCTCATAATGCTAATAGTTAATTCGTTTACTAACACTTGCAACATTTATCGCAGGTGGCAGCCTGTTGATAATTGACCAATGAGCCTAGGAGATCCAAATCCCCACTTAACGAAGTTTTGTTATTAATTCGTTAAGTTGCTATTGGCCAATAAGAATTGAGCTTTTAAATTCTATGCAAGCTAGCTTTAACTTACAGCTGTTTAGAAAAACCAATTGGTGCGTGAACTTTTTCCAGAAAAATTACAAAAGATTATGATTTTCGTGGTTACTAGGACATGGTTGACCTCATGGTACTATGCCAAAAAATTGGTTGTATCCCTAATGTACATACATGCCAAGATTTATTAATTGAAATGAGACATTAATTAAAAAAATAAAAAATAACGAGAGAAAGTCATGTATATGCAAATATGTACGAGTATAAGGGGTTTCTTTTTGGAATGGAACGAAAATCTTTTATTATGCCGAGAGATTTTCCCTTTAAAGTTCACTTGTGTTTGCAAAAAGGTGTTCATTGTGTTCGAAGAAATCCATACTCTTTAGTGAAAGACCGAGAAAGCTCCGAAGCGATTTTACTTATAATGGACTATTGTGCTGGTACAAAAAAAAACATAAGACTGAAAGTTTTTTAATATTAATAAATTGTATAGCATAATATCAAAGAGCCTTACTTTATATACAGGGTGGCTGTTGAAAGCTGCTACCAAAAAAAATTTATTCATTTTTTTTCTATTTAATGAATCTGGTAATTATTTTTTATATTTATTTGCAGTTTGTTTTTTAGATTTAAAATGGATAACTGGGACACTGTAACAAGAATTTGGATTGACCGCCGCTATCATGCTCTGGAGTCTGTAGTTTCGGTTCAATTAGAGTTAAGGCGCACGTTTGGCGGAAATCCTTCGAGCAGATAATGAGACTTTTTAACAATTTTGCCGAGCATGGGACAGTCAACAGAAGACCTTACCATCGAAAACCATCAGTTCGGGCGGTGGAAACAATCGCTGCTGCCATACAAGACAATCCAAGAGTTTCTACAAGAAGCTTATCTGCTCAACTAGGTATAAGCAGACAGTCATTGCAGCCAATTATGCACAACGATTTAGACTTATTCCCATATAAACTTCAAATGGCCAACAAACTGAACAAATTATGCCAGAACATGCATCAGATGGTGGAAGAGGACGGAAACATGTTGAACTGTCTTTTCATGTCTAACGGAGCCCATCTCGATTAAAACGGCAACATAAACAAACAAAGTTGTCGAATATGGAGTGCATTCAACCCACAGGTACTCCATGAGAAAGATTTTGAAAAGTTATTTGAATTTCTTAATGTAGCAATATTCATCAGCCACCCTGTACTTTAAGCTAAAATTATATTTCTGCTAGGATATTAAATATCAGTAATTAATGATTATTCTCGGAAAAAATATGAAGTGCTGCCGACCCACAGATACTCCATGCATCCACTTCGTATTAAGCTTTATTTAATTAAATTGAGTGAGCTTTAACATGAATAAAAGAAAAATTCCGTACACTGATAAAACGATTATTTGACTTTCTCAATGTAGCAATATTCAACAGCCACCCTGTACTTTAAATTATATTTCTGATAGGGTATTAAATATCAGCAATTAATGATTATTCTCGGGAAAAAGGCAACGATGGAAACTTAAGCTAAAATTGAATCAGTCTTTTTTATTTTTATGTTTTAAAAAAACTTTTAACTATTATGCATAATTGGATAAAAAAAATATAATAAACAAAATAAACTAAAAAAACACCATCTTGTTATTTTGCACATGACTTCGAGCCAGACATTCCAGAAAAATGTAAATAAGTAAAATAAAGTCAACTATTCTTTAATACTAAGATAACGCATTAATTTCAAAGTAAAACAAGTAAAAAATAAAAACTTGAAAGTTTTTCTAATTTAAATCACTGATTGGAAAGATTCTCTGCAAGCTGTTGACATGTAGAGCTTAGTCCATTTGATTTTATCTTAAACTTAACCTAAGTCGGGCACGGTGATCATCTAACTACCCTTTTTTAAAAACAGGTTTTATTTTAAACCGAAAAATGGTTACTTTTAAGAAACCGGTTTTCATTTTCGATTTTCTCATGAAACCGCTTAAGATTATTAGAAATTGCGCTGCTTAAGATTAATAGAAATTTACTATTAACGTACTTACATTTTAAATTATTATTATTTTTACTTTATTCATTAATTCCAATTAATTTTTAACGTTCCGTGGCTTTGTCCTAGTTTCTTAAAATGTTGCTACTAAAATAAACAAAATGTTTTCTTTTTGTACGTATACACACAGAGAAAATGTGAGTTGAATCGGTTCGGAGTACAAAAATTCTGTTTGACGGAAATACTTTCTGTTCCAAAGACCAGTACTCGTAACATAAGCTGATAGCTGTTGTAATATTATGGTACATATTACCAACTAGACGGTTGTACTAATGGAATGAAGTGTAAATATTCGGTTGACATAACGGCCATTGTTAATACCAACAACTATTTTCATTTTTATAGCGATCTAGAATTGCCGACCATAACATTAAAATCCGGAAAGTAGAAACAATGCAAACACTATCCTTTTTCCTTCAACACTTTATTTTAGAGCGCAAAACTCTTCACTTCTCGAGCAAATTTCAAAATTTTCAATAAAATCATTTATTTGGCTAAAATTGATTTATGGATGGAAAAACGTTATGTAAGTTAAATTCCAATTTAATGGAGTTTTAAAATTGGTCCAGTGTGGATTCTCTAAAAAAATACTCATTGGGATATTGTTTGAAAAAAACTCGAAATGTGAGACTTACAACAGTACTTCTAATTTGGTGAGAACCTGGTCTTAAATAGTTTAGTGTTCCTTCAACAATTGCAGCCATGATTTTTTTTAAATAAGGTCTTCAAACACCTGAAATAGCCATAAATTCAGTGGGCAGCAAAACTAATACTTGTCACTTGTCATTTTGTAAAAATATTGTCTTCTACACACAGAAAAAAAATCAGTTGGAATTACTTACATTCTGTTGCAAAGAAAGAATTCCCGTTGGCATCACAGCCAAACCAATAGTTTTAATAAACATTAATTGATGGTATCAATTATTGCTTATGATAACAATCAATTAATAATAACGGAATAACGGCTTGTTTCTTGGTCAAACTTTGTTTTAAATGTGGTTTAATTTAAAAAAAATTTAATAACGGGTATTCCAATAGGGACATAACAATTTTGTATCTTTATGTCAGCGCACCCTCAAACATTTTTAATGATCTTTCAGTGTCAAAACATTATTCGAAGTCAGCATTTTCATCATGGTAAAGTCCACTTACGAGCAACGTTTGGAAATCATTAAAAATTTACTACCAAAATTCTAGTCGGTGGTCGCAATTTTAAGAGCGCTTACTCAAATTTTAGTCATCTTCAGCGATGAAGCTCTTTTGCCTGAGTGGTTTTGCCAATAAACACAATATGCGTTATTGGAAAGCAACAAAACCACATGTGCTTCAAGAGACACAATTGCATCCGCAAAAAATTACAGTGTGTTGTGATTTTCATGTCGGAGGTGTGATTGGGCCGTATTTTTTCGTTGATGAAAACAATCGTCATGTTACACATGTCAATGGAGAGCGCTATCGTGCCATGTTAAAAACATGGCTTTGGCCAGCATTGGGTGAGCTTGGCATTGTCGATATGTAGTTTCAACAAGACGGTGCCACACAGCACGCGTTACAATCGATTTACTGAACGTGTTATCTCGAGAATTGGCCCGGTCGAAAAGCCACTTCTTTCATGCGATTTAACGCCATTGGATTTATTTTATGGAGCCACATCAACTCATTGGTCTATGTCAACAAGCCAACAACTTTAGACGAGCTCCAATGCGAAATTGGCAACGTTGCGGACGAATTGTGTGCAAGAGTGGTGGAAAATCGGGTCCAAAGAATGGATCTCTGTACACAGGCTCGTGGTGGTCTTGACCGAAATCGAATTTCATTCTTAAAATGTAATGTTTGGACTACACCTGCAATACATTTGAACTCTATATCTAAAATATTCTGTGTTTTATTAATACGAGTATATAAAATTGTTATATCCTTAATGGAAATCCCTGTATTTATGTCACTAAATAAAAAACTAAAAAACCACTATAAAAAATCAGATAGAAATAATTAGCATATTATGCTAATTATTTCTATCTGAACATGTTTTTAAGAGCCAAATAGACTGTTTTTTGGTCATACACTGGAAAAAGGGTTCTTTATTTATGATATGTCCTTAATGGAAAACCCTGTACGAGTATTCATAACTTTTATAATTTTAACAGAGGTTCCTTTAGTCCCTTAAAGGGAAAAATTTTTCCCCCTGGGCCGATTTTGCCCTTTTACAATTCCAAACAACTTATGACCATCAGCCATCATCATGCAAATTTTCTGGATCCTAGGTTGTTTCGATTGACCGCTATCGGGATGTCAAAATTGTGAAGTAAAATAACATTTGCATACTGACAATACTGTTATATTTGGAAGTAGTTACGGATCACATCTTGGGCTTTTGCTTTTTCACTTCTTCGAATGGTATCTTATAGCTGGGTTATTGACGTAGGCGCTAAGCCAAAAATGGACATAGTCGAAGATAAAATTCCCGGATCACTGACCAAAAATTTCCGCGCTCACGGCGCTGTCTATTGTTACTCGTCTTCAACTCTTGTCAGAATAATCATATACAATTGTAAGATCAAAATCAAATCACTAAATAAACCAGGATGTCGCCGAGTCAAAAATTCTGATCCGCTATGTTTTTCTCACTTCGCACTAATCTTTGTCGTAGAACTGGCTCAAGGTTCTATGAAGCTTACTTCCGCTTAAACTCGTTCACGAGGCATCGAACTGCCTGCAAACTAAATCAATGTTTACGATCGACTTTAGAACGAAGTTTTCGAAAAGTATTTTCAATTGAGACGGAATTTCGATATATTTTAATAAGTTCCACTTATTTGTCAGGCTTAGACAATGTATGATGAAATGGCAAACCCTACATAGTATATTGACAGCTGTAATAACTTTTAAATGTTTTTAATTTATTAAAACATATCTCTAGTACATTTTCTCAGTAGATTTCGCTCTTCCATCTAATGTATAGCCAACTTAAATTTTCTCCAGTTAAATTCCCTGCCGATTCGATAGGAAAATTGACTCTGAAACTTCCAAACGTACAACCTGTATTCCATTTAATGATTAAGACATTATGAAGTTAATATTGATTTCATGTTATTTACTTAATTTTGATACAGATCTTTCAATATTTGGCCAATGTATGCGTGTGTTTGTTATGCGATACATATTTATTTATTGCAAAATATTTGCGGCCATTTCACCACTTGACCTTTTGGAGCTGGCAACAAATTAACCCAATATTTACAACCAATTCAATGTAATCTCTTCCCGGTTCTTAAGGCTTTTGGAATATTTTAAATTTATTAACATTTGAAATTGTTACACATATTTAATACTTTTCTACATGTGCCAGCCGTTGTAGTTGTTGCTTTTGTTTCTAATAACATTTTACTATTTACTTAAGAAAACTTTATACATTACGTATGTATGAGTGTATATGCATGGCATTCCTGATAAATATCTATGGAAAAGGAAAAACAAAATTTCCATGCATTTTATTCAATATCCTATGAATGTGAGCACACACTTAGACGGCGCTGTCTATGTGGCACACTTATACTCGTATACACAGTAGTGGAAATGAATTTACATACAGGGAAGGAACTGAACAGGCCTCCAAAAATTGCTTTACTTACGAAATGCACAGATTTAACAAGGAATTTAATCAAAAATCATTCAAGGTGAAAAATTGTAAATTCAATAACATAAAATTAAAGAGACTTGAACCACTTTAATACAAAAGCAAATGAAGAAGCGAACTAACTAGCAAAAACTGAGGCTTATCTTTCTGGGAAGGCCCATTCAGGCCCATCGTGGCCCATTTATTGGCCTTATTTATTTTAAACCAGCACTTAGGCGTTGGAAGGTTGCGAACGTCTAGCCGATCCCTATAAAGGGTGAAGCTAATAATCCTGCGAATTATCGGCACATCGCGATTTGGGCTCTCCAAGGAAATGGAGAGCATGGTTAACCACCATCTTTTGAGGTATGTATCTCGATTCCAAAAACCTGCTTAAGATCGACAGTATGTCTTCCTTAGAATCGCTCTACGAGAGACTGAAAGTTTTCTTGTCGGAGAGTTGGAGTCGGTCTATCCACCAGTTTGGTGAGAGTAAGGTCTGGATATCTCCAAGGCCTTTGATAGAGTCTGTGCACTCATATCAAAGCTGATCGGATTTGGTGTCGGTAATACAGGGTGATCCAAGTAGAGATACTTTTTTCAATAGCCTTTTTTTTGACAGATCACGTCATGCTGTCATGTTATTTTTGTTTAGTATTGTTTGGCATTTCATCATGGAAAGACTAACGCCTGAACAACGTTTACAAATCGTTCAACTTTATTACGAAAATTCACGTTCTATGAGGAATGTGTTTCGTGCACTTAGTTCAACTTATGGTCAAAATAATCGGCCCACATTTCTGGCTCAATGGGTATGTAAACAAGCAAAATTTCCGCATTTGGGACGAAGAGCAACCAGAAGAGGTTCAAGAGCTGCCACTTCATCCAGAAAAAACAACGGTTTGGTGTGGTTAGTGGACCGGTGGAATCATCGGTCCATATTTCTTCAAAAATTATGCCGGTGAGAAAATTACCGTCCATGGCGACCGTTATCGTGCCATTATAACCGACTATTTGATGCCTGAAATTGAAGCTCGTGATCTCGGTCACATTTGGTTTCAACAAGACGGCGCCACTTCCCACACATTGCATCAATCAATGGATTTATTGAGAGAACACTTCGGTGTGCAGATAATTTCACATTTTGGGCCGGTCGATTGGCCAAAAAGATCGTGTGATATCACATCGTTAGACTTTTTCCTGTGGGGAGATGTAAAGTCTAATGTTTATGCGGACAAGCCGGCTTCGATTCAGACCTTGGAGCAAAACATCACGCGTGTCATTCGCCAGTTACCAGTCGAAATGCTGGAACTAGTCAGCGAAAATTGGACCATCTGAGACGTAGCCGCGGCCAACATGTGATCGACATAATCTTCAAAAAATAAATGCCAAAGAATGTTCCTTCGAAGAATAATAAACATTTGGATTTTCTGTGTTTTTTTCTTTAAAAAAGTAGGGAACCTCATAATGAAACACCCAATATTTTTGCTCGATTTATATCGAGCTTATCTAACAAACATAGACTCAACGCAGGTGTACCACAGAGGTTTGTCCTTTCTCTTGTCTTTATTGCTTATTTTGATTGACGATCCTTTAGGTCCGACCTGAATCAAAACTACTCTTTCGCGAATGACAGTAACCTCTGCCATTCATATGCATTCGACCGTAGGCCGAGTTTTCAAGATATTAAAGACAAAAGACGAACTATGGATAACACATTTGGCCGGAATTTATTGGCCATTTTCGAATGGGGTCGAGTGAATAGAGTAGATTTTAATGCGCGTAAGACACAGTGCGGTTTGTTGTCTGACAAGCGATTCATAGACCCATCAGTGTCGTCATTATCTATCGATGGATATGGATATCAAATAATCGGATGCTCTTGATGTTCAGGGCATGAAACTATGTACAATGTGATGCTCGCCGGGCGAGGCTTGTATTCACTGTCGAAAGAAGCACTCATGTGCAGCGGTGCAAAAATAGTTCGCTCCTTCTGATCTTTTAGATATCTATACAAGCTACATCCGGCCAAAGATGGACTACAACAACTCGCATATATGGGCAGGTGCTCCAAAATATTTCAATCCTTCTGATCATTTCGATATCTATACAACCTACATCCGCCCAAAAGATAATATACAACTCGCATATGTGACAGCGCATAGAGAAAGGGACCTAAGGGTAAAAAAAAATCCAATTTTCATTTTTTTTTTGATGTGGACAACATCTGAGCATCGAAAGAGACCGATCCCATGCCCCAAAAGTGTTCCCTCCCAGAGATATGCGAGTTTTATGAAAGTGATGGTACACCAAAGATACACGTATGTAAATCTTTAAAATGGCTCTCCTGAACAAAACTGGTTTTACCCTTAGGTCCCCATCCTTGGAGCTACTTGATCGTGTTGAAAGGAGAGCGATGGTGCTGATAGGAGCTAGTACGATATCCAACTCTATTGTCTCCCTGGAGCATCGTCGACATGTGGGTTGTGTGTCGCTGTTCTATCGTTACTTTCATGGTGTGTGTTCTTCGGACATGCGTGGTTTTATTCCTGACGTTAGGATGTTCGGCAGGGATACGCGACTTTCCTAAAATTCACTTCCCTTTGTTATCGATTGTATGCTACAGATCGAATTCGTTTTTCGTCCGCACTGCCCGTATGTGTATGTAAATCAACTGCCGGCGAATGTTTTTCCCACCAACTACGACATCCTGAAATTTAAGACAAATATCAATAAACATTACTCATTATTTCCTTCCTCCGCTCCCTTATTTTCAAACCACAAACGCAATGCATTGCATGTTTAATGAAAACCCCTAAGTGTTGGTCAAAAAAAGAGTTGTTTTTTTTTGGTTAAGGAAAAACCATTCGGCA
This sequence comes from Hydrotaea diabolus, assembly GCA_963513945.1. Lineage (NCBI taxonomy): Eukaryota > Metazoa > Arthropoda > Insecta > Diptera > Muscidae > Hydrotaea > Hydrotaea diabolus. The sequence goes on along the minus strand of OY740719.1, from coordinate 7,203,711 downwards.
GACAACGAAAATGCAAGTATCGTCTTAGAAATTTTGTTTTATATCTCTTTTCCACTAAATGGCTAAAAACGAAACATTCATTTATATATTTATTAATTTGCAGCGAAAATTCCCAAAAATCCAACCAATACCCGATTAAACTACAAATATTTAAAACCAAAATGGCAACACTGATTTAAAAAATTTTTCTTAATTTACTCTCTCACTCGCTTTCGCAAACGGATTACTTATTGTTGAGCTCGGGTATGCTTACAAATAAGTACTTTCCTCCAATGTTCTTATCATGTTAAAGTTATTCTCAATGAATCCGAATTATAAGTAGTAAAGACTTTTGATTTCAACATACTCGAAATGTTACTTGGCTGGGGAACTTTGCCTCATACTGAAGATTCAAAGCAACCTGACACTAGGACCTATAGTAAGTGTAAGATAGACCTAAGGCTTTGAATTGGTCCTGGCTGGATTGATCTTAAACGTCCAAGGGAAGCCAGAGTTTTATTTGAAAACGTGAGTTCCTGGCAGAAAAAACACACATATTGCTGGTAGGACAGCTCGTGATAAAAGAATTGCTGGTACCAGTCGATCCGGTACATATAAACGGCTGTCATGGGATCGAGAAGGATAAGTGATTACTTTAGAATGCCTTCCAAAGCTCCTAGCTCCGCCTCTGGAAGCTTCTACACATAGTCCCTAATGCAGCAACACATCCTTACATTAGCCCACACACTTGGGTACATATATAGATTGAAAATTATATCACACACACATACATATATACATGCACACATACTCAAGCAGTCTATGTTGATAATGCAAAAAGCACTCAGCAACACTATTATGCTTTCCATTTAATACAACGACAAGTATTCAACTAACTCACGCACATACCGACAGATAGACAGACAGACGAACGCATGCACTCACACATTCTTACTGCTGTGCATATATTAAATACATGAATATTTGTATTTCTGTGAGCGTGTGTTTGTGTGTGTAAGGACTCTTACATTCATCTGTATTGTCGAGAGCAAAGGATATATTTTATTAAGTATGTATAGAAGTACAGAAGGTATGTTGTACTTAACTATGTCGATATGTGCATGTGTGTGTAAGAGGGCCTGTATGTGTGTGAGAGTGTAACTGTGTGTGTGTTTGTGAATGAGTAGGTTGCCATACTGGTTTGCAGTTGAATAATAGCAACACATGTATAATCATAAGTATTTCATAATCATTCCGTTGTGAATCGTTGATAACCCAGTGACATTTTATTTCGAGCAAAAGGATGTGTACACTGAAAGAAAATCGTTCCATGAAATCAATGTTAAAGTGTTTTCTTTTGAACTTCATTAAGGGGAGGAAACATTTCGTTGATTTAATGAATAACTTCTTTAGTTTCGGATTCAAAAAATCAGAAGTTTGTATAGATTTTCCTTTAATTTTGGGGATCGACCAGATAGAGATGATAGTATTTCTAACTGTTATAATTAAAAAGTTGCCAAGGTTACATATGTCATTAGGAGGTCAAAATATTCAGTATGGCTTGCCATTTTCATCATGCATATTTTCTTGTCTGTCGAACGTGTGGAAGTAATTATAAAAAATATATAATTAAAATTCCGATTGAATTGTTAAGAAAAGTGAAAGGGAAAATAAATTTCGTGGTGAGATCTGTCGTCATTGCTTCAGTGCCCAGGCATGGCTTTAAGCCACCTATCAGACAGAGTTTGGTGCGAAGAAAAGAAACATAGACGCCGAGGCGAAGTGCCAGACATATGGATTCCCGTACGATCATCTTAATCTTGTATCGCCACGGACTCAATCCGATTGATTTTGCGGTTGGATTTTGGCAAAAATTCTTATAAGATTGTGTTAAAGCTATAATGTGAATTCCTTGATGAGATCAGTCGTCATTGCTTCAGTGCCGACGCATGGCCTTTAGCGAACTATCAGACAGAATTTGGTGCAAAGAAATCATAGACGCCGAAGCAAAGTGTCAGAAATAGGGATTCCTGACCGATCAGCTTAATCGGGTTAAGCCACGGACTCAATCCGGCTTATTTTGAGGTTGGATTTTGGTCCAAATTCGTATAAAATTGTCTTAAAGCTAAAATGTGCAAAGTAAATTCTTGATGAGATCAGTCGTCATTGCTTCAGTGCCCAGGCATGGCCTTAAGCCTCTTATCAGACAAAGGTTGGTGCGAAGAAAAGAAAACATAGACGCCGACGCAAAGTCCCAGAAATATAGATTCCCGTACGGTCACCTTAATCTCAATCCAGCTTATTTTGCGGTTGGATTTTGGTCCAAATTCGTATAAGTTTGCGTTTAAGCTGTAGTTAAAGCCAAAACACCACAAACAACACCGTGAGTTTGCTGTTTGGGCCCCTAAAATGTTAGCGAGAGATCAAGATTTTGCAACAAAAAAATATGTTTTCTCAGACGAGTCAAAGTTTTGTTATCGAACCTATGACAACAGGAAAAGTTGGCTTTATTGAAGGGAACACAATCTACCAGAGTTTGACCAAGCATTTGTACATCCACAAATATTAACAGTTTGGTGGGATTTCTGAAACGGTGCTAAAATCTGACCTTATTTTCAATAAAACAACTAAGCAGACATTCTTGCCGTGAGTTGCCGTCAGTAAAGAGGGATGCTATTCGAATTTATGTGGTCTGAGCTAGACAACATCTATACGTATAAGTATATACGTGCTGTGGTTCCAGCAAGAGTGTTAAAAACGTCATAAAAGCGACGCAACGCTTGTTGATGTGATAGCTAATTTTTGCAGCTTTCTGCCGAGGAGAATACTCATTAATAGGCCGTCTCAATCATGCGACTAAGCACTACTCGTATTTTTTTGCTGGGGGCTACAGAAAGTTCTAAGGCTAGCTTATAAGTCAACTACTTTGGGCGAGCTAAAGGCCTACATTCGAGATGCGATTATAAAAAAATTGCCGGATTTAGTATAGCGAGTCATCATCAATTGGCCAATTCCACGACAGCCGGTTCTCTGTACCGGATTGACCCGAAGAGCAATTCTTCGGCCAAGGGCTGTCACCTCAGCACAAAGTTGCCACTACAACTCTTGAAGCACCGACAGCATAGCTATAAATACAAATTCCACAGTGACCATAGGTTTTCCTTGCTAAGATGCATACGAGTATTGTTTAAGGCGATCTTAAACCTGAAGCGGGAGTCAGGAGATATTCTAGATACCTTTTCGTAACTACGGATATACTTAGGAAGGAAGATATTTAAGACTAAATGAAGTGCCACAGAAAATATGAATTGTAGAATGTGATCAATCAAAACTATAACACAGAATATCCGAGCGAAAGCCTGTCTAGCTACAGTCAACATTTCTCAGTCACAGTTTGACCTCGATAGTTCCTAAGACTGGTGAGCATTTATTATCCTCCTATGTAGCTCAACGATAACTTGATGGTGTTAAAATGTTCAAGCAAATATTATGGATTTGTTGATTTAACTTATATTTTGGGATTCAACATTTTAGTAAGCTAGTCCCCAAATGTTTGCTAGGTTGTCCCTGGTACTGCATTTAATGCAAGCATTTGTAAGGAAAATATTTTCCATATTGTTTGGATACATTTCCATCTAAACAATTGTGTCTATTTGTAAATGTGGTACATACATGCCCAGTTGGATCTGGCTTCAAGCGAACTCTGCTGCTCGCAAAGTAGGCAGTAATACTATGAAAGTAATTATGTGGTTAACGAAAAGTGCGTGTAGCCACTCTGGGCAACGACAGAGTACGCCTCTTGACCCTTAACGATGCACATTAGAAAGGAGGTTCCTGATAAGTCTTAGTTATAAAGCAAGCGAATTTGTTTATATCTTGCTGCCAATGGCATTGAAGATTTCACCTTTTGTCTTTGCCTTAAGAGAAATATCTTGTGTCAGAGGTTAACGTTCGATTCCTAGTTGATACGTTGGCCAGAATATATCTCGATGTTCCATAGGTTTTTCTAAAATAAAATATTGAACTCGTATTAAATGTGCATTAACTGATATAAAATGTCACTCACCAAAAGCGATGTGGCTAGTCCAAGGTAGTGCCAAAGTGGCCGATAAGAGCTCTGGGTTTACCGCCATCTCTTGAGATAATCTTATTTAAACAATTTTCTGTCACCTCACGTTAGGACAACTAAGTCCAGTCAAGGCATGTCCAAAAACTCAGTCAAGAATCGAAGCTAGGTTACTGGGTCAAATAAATATATTCCTCATAGTGCACAAGACAAGCTTTTCACAGGAGCTAGGTATACTACAAAAACTTTTATACACAGAAAAAAATTCATTTGAAAAACGTTAAACAGAATACATTCGACGAAATTACTTTCTGCAGGAATCTCCAAATGTTTATAAGCTTAATGAAAATTCGGTTCAACATACCATATGATAAACTATATGATTATTTTATGGAACAGACAACTAATAATTCGTTTGCACCAACGGAGTTCAGTAAGAAAGATAGGCTGCAGCAGCCGCCTGTTGTGATAACATATAATTGCAGTTTTTCCTTGCTGTCTCAACATAAACAAAGAACATGTCAGTTGGAAATCGGTGTGAACTACCAAAATTCTTTTGGCCTAGAAGACTTTCTGCAGAATCACTAAATTTTTAAAAATCTTGTCGGAAATTCAGTTGAATATACCAAAAAATTATTGGTACCATAATAAAACATAAACCTGTTATTCGGACAAACTAAGAACGAACTCTATTGAAAATGGTCCACATCGGCCCATTTTTGATATCACGCGCAGGGTTTTCCCGTTTTTAGAACCTACAGTTCTAAAAGTCATATATTTAATCCGATTTCGACAACATTTAGCACAGAGCATAACGAGTGACCAACATATACCTCTGCTGGAAATGGACCATATCCGTCCATATACTGTAGTTCTGGAAGCCACAAATTACAGCCGATCAAGGCTAAATTTTACACGACCATTGATTAACTGTGGTGATACTAGTCTAAATTGGTCCATATTTTCCTACAGCTCTCACATAAAGGTCCTTCCCAATTTCAAAACCTACAGCACTAAAAGCCGAATATTACATCCGATTTGGACCAAATTTCGCACAGCCCATTAAAAGTGACCAGCACTCATCTCTGATGAAATTTGTCCATATCGGTATATATACAAACATATCGGTATATTTACATTTTGCACGGTACGTTTTGAGCGACCATTGATTAACTGTATTGATATTGGACCAAAAAGGTCCATATTTTCTACAGCTCTCACACAAAGGTCCTTCCCAATTTTAGAACCTATAGCTTTAAGCCACATATAACATCAGATTTCGACCAAATTTCGCACAGAGCATAACGATTGACCAACACACATCTCTGGTAAAATTTGTCTATATCGGCACCAGTTTTGGAATAGACACAAAGGTCCCTTCCGATTTGTGGTCCTACAGCTCAAAAAGCCACAAAAAACAGCCCGATCACCCGCAATCTTTGCATAATACGTTATAGTGATTATTAATTAAATGTGGTGAAACTAGACCACATTGGTCCATATTTTCGTATAGCCCACATAGAAAGACCCTTCCAGATTTTTAAATCGGCAGCTTAAGAAGCCCGATTTAACATCCGATTTAGGAATACAACTAACGAATGGTCCACTAGTTTTTGCTATAACAAACCTAGAAGGTTCCATGTGTCCGAGTCCACGAGATGCTTAATCCTCTGAATAGCAGAGTGGGTAGTTGACCGAGCCCGATTTTACCATTTTTTAACCTGTTTTTTATGCACATTTAACTTTTCCAATATTTATCTATGAGTCCTAGCAAGCATTGGCTTCGCTTTAAGTTTCCATTAAAAAGAATTTATTTTATGGCCGACACCGATATTTGCAATTCCATTCACTAAAAATTTCAGAGCACCAACTAACATTTGGTTGTACTGATGGTTTACTTGATTCACATGCTAGCACAATTATTCGGAAAAATACTTCTGTGGTGTCCACGATTCCTTTCTGAATAGTTGATGATAATTCCATGTATGTTAGACAATTTTTCCAACTAGGCACACACCAAATGGATTTCCACATACCCATACAAGCACAGACATTGGACACACATACATACATTCATATTTACATTGAGCTCCTCTGATGATGGTTTTTCATGAATGTTTTAGGCCTCAACAACATTTGGGTCTCCATGCATTGTAGGCCCATATACGTATGTACGTTTATTCTAAATTCTATACACATAAATGAGTACATACCTAAAAGTATGTACCATGTACAACGTCTGTTGTACGTATTGTTCGTACGTGGTTCGGTCCATTTTAATGTTTGGGTTTTAATGTTAAACCGAGAAATGCATTAAGACAAGTGAAAACTGTGTTAAATGAATGCTCCATCAGATTTGGCCAGGCTTAATTTTCGGAGTTCGGTTTTCTTCCCCCACACTACGCAGTCCGCAAATCGAGGATAAGATGCGGGCCTACGATTTCTTCGGAGTAGGCAATCATTTATTCATTCACTCTTTTACAGCCAAAAAGAGGGATTACTTTGTTGTAAGCTGTAAATGAATGGGAATGCATTAATAAGTCAAGGGTTCGAAAGGTGATCTCCTAAAGAGATTTTAAATTATCGCAACCTAAATATGCGGTGCAAGAGAGAGAGAGAGAGAATCTCATTAAATTCTGGTCACTTACGTCGTAATTAAAATAAAGTATTAACTTAGGCAGACTCTTTATTATCTGTTGTGAATATTGACAAGAAATATAACTCGCAATTTAAATTTGAAAATTCCATTCTCTTAAGACGACTTTTAACGGCATTTTACTCTTTCTCTTGTTAGATTAACGAGAGCAGGGTTTGTAACAAATCCGAGGCTTCCGATTTTTGTAATTTCAAGTAAATCAAAAAAGTGCTGCCAAGTTTTATTTTTTAAAATACAATAAAGGTTTAAATGTTGTTTGGCTACACCGACAATTTCCACTGTTAATTGTTGAAATATTGCTTATTTTTAATAAATTCGAAACGTTCGGTTTTTGATGATTTGAAGTAAAGCGAAAAAGTGATGCCTAGTTTTATTTCTAAGGCTACAACGAAGTAGGATACAAGGTTTTTTTTGGCTACCTACGGTACTTCCAGTGTTGCTTGTTGGAATAATGCTTATTTTTAATAAATTCGTGACATACGGTTTTTAATGGTTTGAAGTAAAACAAAAAAAGTTATGTCAAGTTGTTTAAAATAAATATACTCATACAAGGATGATTTAAATATTGGTTCCTCTCCAAAGGATGAAGTGCATATACAGGGTGGTACAAAAGTGATGTCAGACAGCGCCCAAGCAATGCCATAATCTGAATATGTAAGGAATGAAAAAAATGAGTTTCTGTGTCATGAAAAGTTAATTTGGAGATGTTAATTTTATTATGACACTGAATCTGAGCCACCTGACATTACGTTTGCACCACCCTTTCAATGTTAATCACTCGGTTGACAACATCTCGAAATACATCTTTGCGACCCTATTAAGTATTAGTTGTTGTTGTTGTAGCGGCAACTGTGTGTCGGGGTGACGGCCCTTGGCCAAAGAATTGCTCTTCGGAAAGGAGTATTTAAATAATGAAATGATAGTTGAATTTCAGTTAGTTAGTTGACATAAAAGTCCAATTAAAAACAAATGCTGTCATTACCATTTTTTGTTTGCATCTAACAGTTTTATACAAAATTTTTAGATGCCAGAACCGCCTGTTGCGGCAGGCATTACTACCATCCAATAATTTAAACTTCATTTGTTCAAAAGACCGAATTTTAAGTTTGTCCGCACCATAATATTGATAATGTTGAGCAATCATCTTATGATACGTTCAGACGAATTCCGTCTTGATTATTAAAATTTGTTGATTGATACTAAAACTCTGCTCGTCTATGAGAACCTTTGAAGATCGGACCAGTTTCCAACTGACTTTTTTTCTGTGTGCGATACTTTGTCACTACCACAGACATAAAGGGTGTCAATCATAGTTTTTTTTTGCCAAAATTTGAAAAAAGTACAAAAATTCAAATCAGGTGTGGAATCTTTATTGTTCATAATAAAGGACATTTTAAGCTATTTATTTTTTGAATATTATTTCCTTCACATGTTGGCCGCAACTACGCCTAGTAACATTTGAATGACTCGTTCGAGCATTTCGACCGGTATGGCGTAAATGACACGCGTAATGTTGGCTTCCTAATCCTGAATCGTAGCTGGTTTGTCAGCGTAGACTTTGGACTTTACGTAGCCCCAAGGAGAAAAGTCTAAAGGTTTGATACCAAACGACCTAGGCGGCCAACTCACCAGTCCTAAATGCGAAATTAGCTGCTCTTTGAAATGACAGATCCATTGTTCAAGCAGCTGTATGGCAAGTGGTGCTAACCTGTTGAAACTAAATGCCGCCAAGATTAGGGGCTATAATTACAGGTAGCAAAAAGTCTGATATATTTTAAAAATATGGGCCGAAGATTCCACCCTCCCATAAACGGAACCATATCGTGGTTTTTGCGGTGTAAGTTTTTCCATGATGAAATGTCAAACAATACTAAAAAACAAAATTAAAGTTCAACACAACTCACGCGTACTCTATAAATAAAAACTATATAGAAAATATGCCTCTAGATTGATCACCCGTTATAAAGATCCATGCAACCTCCAACATTCGGTTGGTAAAAGAATTTGGTTCTGGTAACGAATCTGTTCTCTATGTGTGGAGATATGTTAGAGGACGTTTTCGCCCATTTACAAATATTTCAGGATCCTGACACATTAGACTCCTATGGTGGAGTGCATTAAAATCCGATTACGTTAAAACAATAAGCAAGACATCCAACTTGAATAAATTCAAAAGTTTGTCAAACTTTTGCATAAAAACCTAAGGCCTACTTTGTTTTGAGCTTAAGTACAAAGCTAAGCTATATCTGACTGTCCTTGAGTTTCAAATACGTGCGGCTGCTTTTCACCGACTGCAATTTCTCATTGCGAATATCATGTTTTGCACATAATTTGGGTAATTTTATTATACAAATTTCTGTTTTATTGCCAACAAAACAAAAACAAAAAACGACCTGGACAAAGTTGCCAGAGCCACAGACGAGAAAAAAGAAAAGTTGGAAAAAGAACGCATTAAATAAAAAAAAATTATAAAAACCTTTTGATAATATACAAAAAAAAAATAAAAATAAATTACACACAGAGAGAAAAATGTTCTTGTTTCTCTACATTTAACTTTTTCTGTAGAGGGATGAGGCTTTTTCTGTGTTAAAGAAAGTGCCTTGACATTTGACTCAAAGGAAACAACATAATTTATTCTGTGGCCAACAGCAGCAAAAAACTGCGGGGAAAGCGAGCCAGTGTGGAATTGTATTTCCACACTGGAATTTGTGCATAGAGGGTCATTTTCGTATATGTTATGGGTAAAGGGCCCAAAGATCCCACAAATAAAAAACAAACCCAAATGTGTCAGCAAACGTTTATTTTGTCATTACTTTTAAGTAAACTTTGTTTATGTCGCATGAGGTGTTTACCAAAACGCATAACAACATTGGAAGATGTTGCTGGTGCCGACGAGTCCTGGTGTTGTCCTTAAGGCAACACAAGGAATTCTGTCTCTTTTTGTTTTTCACCGTTTCGGGTTTTTTTTCTTGAAGGGTAACGAATAATTGACGATTTTTCCCCAGCATATTTTAGCAACAGTTGTTGAGACATGAAAAATTTTTCTGCCAAAAGTATTTTTCTTTTTTTACCAGTTTCTGTTATTTTAGAGCCTTGTTTTTACCCTGCTCGGTTGTTTTCTTTGAAACTCTCAGGGAAAATGTTTTATTTGTTTAATAAACTTTTTACAATGTTTCCCCACTTGCCGTGTTAAAGGGAAAATGGAAAAATTCCTCAACACTCCCGTTCGACAGCAGTTGCTTGACGCAGACTCTGATTCTGATATTCCTTTGATTATTCACGTAACTCTTGAAAGATGCAGCCGGATGGAGGTTGGAGTGTAGCAAAAGACTCTAGAATGAAGATAATGTATTCCTTGAGCAGCAGCATTTCAACACCTGCGACCCAGCAAACATTGGAGAAAAAATATATAACTTGATATGTGACTTATGGAACCAGCACTTTTCTTTCAGGTGGTTGGCGTTCCAATTCAATGGTTTCGACACCTTTAGAGGCAATGCACAATGGGTTGGAAGTTATCAAAAAACAAGTGAAGAAAATTCCTTAGTTCAGCCGGGCCAAAGCTTTTTTGCTCTCTATTATAAATTTCGTACCAGTATGACAATGACGGTATGGGCAAATAAGGTTGCTGGCTCAATGTTTCATTGAACCTAATTTGCCAGGCCTATGAATCATTGTTCCATGTATCAGATCCAATTCAGCCAAATCGGTACATTTACGTCATATTCTGATTTGTCAGATCGTTCATTGTTTTGTTGTTAAAACAGACTGCTTTTGAGGTCCGTAGATCCGAAAATGTTGAATGTTAGAGCAAATTCTGAATACCCCACATGTACATTTTCAAACTGACCTACATTGCCAATCCTTAGGGAGTTTAGACCCATTAAAAGAAAAATTCTACAATCATGTGGTCGTGTCCGTCCGTCCTTCTGTTGAAAGCACGATAGAGGCGAAAAAGAAATGGGGTAAAGTGGTTAGGAAATCATCCTAGAAAGACAAAATTTTACCTCTTAAAAGATATAATATTTTTAAAAAAAAAGTGTGGTCCAACCATAATGCACAATGTTAAATGTAAGTCACACCTTAACGTCTAATTTATCCCAACTCAATGGCATTTGTTTGTTTCAGTGTTTGACAAATAAAACCATGGAGCATGTTAAGATTGTTAAAGCCTTTTACGAAAATGGGCGTTCAAATCAAAATGCATTTCGTGCACTACGTGATTTTTTGGGCAAGCATAATCGACCAAATGTGTCAACAATCGGGAGAATTTTGAGCTAATTTCAGCAAATCGGTTTTGTAGAAAATGTGTAAACGCCTGTGCAAGCTCGCCCAGTTAGTTTTGCAGACAATATTGATGTTATTCGCGATAGTGTAGCAGAAGAGCCGTCAACCTCGACCCGTCGTCGTGCTTAACAATTGAACATCTCACGAGCATCACTGATGCAAATTTTGAATAAAGATTTAAATTTCCAAGCTTACATGGTTTAATTGACTCAAGACCTGAAGCCTACTGACCATTTCAAGCGTCGTTAATACGCCAAATGGTTGGTTAAACAGACAGAAGTGAATGGTGACGTTACAATGAAAATCATCTTCAGTAACGAGGCTCACTTGTAAGTCATTAGATTCGTTAACAAGCAGAATTGCCTCATTTTGGCAAATAAGAATCCAGGAATGATTGTTAAAAATCCACAAAGAGTAACTGTTTCGTGCGGTTTATGGGCTGGCTGCGTCCTCGGGCCGTGCTTCTTCGAAAATAAGGTCGGCCAAACAGTTACCGTGAATGGTAACTCGTTCGCTATCGCAGCCAACTTCACACTACGAAAGATACAAAAGGAATTAGCAGTCCATTCTCTTTACCTCTCTCTTTTACAAACTGAGAGTTGCGGCAAGAAAAATTGCCTCATGTAAATGGGGACTTATTGGCCGTGTTCTTTGGCAACTCGCTTAAAAGGACGCTAAAGTGATAACTTCACATTATTGTTCAGAAATATAAAAACATTTTCTTTACAGAAACCTATAGACAATTTTCGTTAAACCTAGATAGTTTTAAATAATTAATACTTTTGGAGAGAAAGTTATTCAAGAATAACACTAAGAGAGTTTAAGCGGTTATTAATCGCGTATATAGGGCAATCAATCTAGAGGAATTTTTTCAATAGGATTTTTTCACAAATTGCGCATGAGTTGTGTTAAACTTGATTTTCCTTTTCAGTATTTTTTGCTATTTCATCATTAAAAAAACACTTCTTCTTGCGCTTCGCCGTTTCAGTGTTTTGGCTCTTGAAGAAGACCAACTTTTTTCGACCAAAATTTTGTTCAGTGATGAGGGCAATTTCAAGCTTAACGGCAACGTCAATAAACAAAATTGCCGCATTTGGGCTGAAGAGCATTCAGAAGAGGTCTAAGAGATGCCATTATACCCAGAGAAAACCACGGTTTGGTTGGTGGAATTATCGGTCCATATTTTTTCAAAATTGATGATGGCCGGAAGGTAACCGTGAATGGTGTTCGCTTTTGCGCTATGATATATGACTTTTGGCTACCTGAAATTGAAACCAGTAATCTTGACAACATTTGGTTTCAATAGGACGGTACCGCTTGCCATACGGCTGCCCAAAAAATGTATCTTTTGAGAGGTCATTTCGAAGAGCAGCTAATTTCCCTTTTTTCTTCGGGGCTAAGTAAAGTCCAAAGTCTATGCTGACAAAGCAGCTACGATTAAGGGTTTGGAAGCCAACATTATGCGTGTCATTAACGCAATACTGGTCGAAATGCTGGAACGAGTCATCCAAAATAGGACCCCCAGAATGAGGCGTAGTTGCGGCCAATATTTGAAGGAAATTATATTCAAAACATAAATGACAAGAAGTGTACAATAAAGATCCCTGACTTAATTTGAATTTTTCTTTTGTTTTTATTTTGAAAAAAATACCTCTAGATTGATCACCCGATAGTATTTCTTTAACAAATTGTTTCTACAAATTTTTAAATCAAACAGTTAACGATGCTTAAAGCCGTTCAGGTCTTGCATAAAAAGAAATTGCAAAATTGTCTCGTTAACTTTTTTATAAAAATATTGTTATTTTTATATCTTGCAAAAAAAATCGATATCAGATATATATTCGACTAATTGAGTCGATTAGTCGAAAGCCGTTTTTAAGGAACCCTAGTTCAACAGCAGCTTTCTGCATAATTTAGCTTCGTTTTTATCACTTACATAACGCAATCTTAAATTAATCTCTAGTTTGGGTAACATTTTCCCCAAGGTGCACGGTGGTGCGATATCATTCCACCTCGAAGTCAATGCCATCGCCAACACCTTCTCGATTTGATCCTCGTACCCATTTATAAAACATTAACTCCACGGTACAAGTGCCTGAATCTCGGTACGGTTAACATTTAAAGTTACGCACGTAAAGTGATGTTGCCACGAAATGGGGAGTGGAGTGAGAAGACGAGTTAGGGGAAGGGAAAGAAAGTGCACGTTGTGTTTTTGAGACAGTAACAACAAATTTCACTGTCGTTCACTTCAGCGCCGTACAATTTGAATATTGTAAACATTTCTCCCCAATCAAAAAACGTAACAAAAAAAAAGACAAAAAACGTAACAAACGGCGGCAACATCAACACCATCACCAACAACCATCACAAATGTTGCTGAAAATTTATAATAAATTGTTACAAATTGCTTATGTACGCTAGTGATTTGTTCTTGTGAGTTTTTTTTCTGTCTTTTTCGTTTAGATTTTTTTTTTGTTTTTTGGTTTTTTGTTAACAACAAATAACACTCGTGTTTCATGATTCATGTGTTGTTTTTCTGCCCCCCTCCTCGTTCTGTTTGCAAGTTTTTTTTTGTTTTTTTGTTCTGTTAAATGTAGTGTTGTTGTTTTTCATTTGTTCCCAATTTCGTCCTTCTCTAAGGACTTGTCCCCTGTGTGCGAATAAGTGCTGAAATGTTTTATGAAATGTTGTTACATATTTATAAATATTAAAATGTTATTTAGTTGTTGAGCCTTAACATAAGTTTAAAATAAAACATGTTTTGTTTTGCATAAATTGGTAATTTGTTCGGACGTGTTTTTTTTTATAGAAATTTCCAAAAAAATTGGCCAATTTTGTAGCTACAAAAGTCAATCAATCAAAATCATGATTTATATGTAGCACACAGTAGTAGACTTGAAATTTAAACCTAAAAATTAAAAAGTACGAAAATTAAAGAAATACGAATTGTTCACAATAAACAAAATAATAAAGAGATGAATTTTAAAGATTTAAGGCATTTAAGATTAAGTTACGAAAATACATCAACTTTACAACTGTAAGATGCCATCAGAATAAGTTTCAATTGAAAGTTTTTTTACATTCCCTGGAGGGGAATGATTTTAATTTAAGAATTCATTTTTATTTGAGATTTATTTACGGAAAACTTGTAATTTATTTTGGTTGAAAAAGCTTGCAACGTTGTAATACGAGGGCATATCAACAATTCCCTGACTTTTCGAACAAAACATTTTTTCCAATAAAAAACACAAAATTCAGATACAGGATATTATTGCTATATATATTTCTGATCTACTAGTGTTGCCTGGCGCCATCTGACATTTCCATTGGAAAGTTTGACACTTTTTTTTAGCATTAACGTTCTCAGAACGTTTTGAAGTGGAAATTTTGCAGAAACATATGCTAATGGACTAAAACGGTTGGTTTTGAAAATGAGACAAATCGGTCAAGAGGTAAACAATTTCCCCCCCAAGAACTAAGTCAGCCTCTGGAAAAATCTCAATATGTGTAGTAAGTTTTGGGGTTTTTTTTACTTATATTATATTATTATTACTATCAACTCCGTTTATTATGAAATTTTCACTTTATGTTACAGTCAGCCAGGTAATATTTGTAAGGAACATTACCATGTGTTTGAAAAAGGGGACGTGGCACTGCCCACTCAACCCTTAACATAGAAACAGCATATCTCACGAACTACTTAGTAGGGACAAAAATACTGCTGCAACATTGAACACACCCATTTTAATAGTAGAACTGAACATACCCCGTTAATGTCACATGCACGCAGAAAAAAAGTATGGTTGTGATGACAATATTCGAAGAGGATAATACTATTGTTGGGTATATGGTTGTGCTACAACAATATTATGGTCCTCACAACAATAGTATGATTTAAATACAACCATACTATGATCCTGACAACAATAGTATGATTCACACATAACCATACTATGATCCCCACAACCATAGTATGATTCACACTTATCCATACTATGATCTCCACAACCATAGTATGATCCTAACAACCATAGTATGTTTCATATACAACCATAGTATGGTCCTCACAACCATAGTATGATTCACACGCAACCATGTAATAATCCCTGCAACCATAGTATGATCACACACAATTAAACTATGATCCCCAATATTATTAAATAGAATTTGGTTGAGTTGTCGACAATAGATTTGATCCCGAATATTATTTATTAAAATTGGTATAAGTTGTCAACAATAGATTTGGATTATGAAAATTATTCGAAAGTACATTAAATTCAAAATAATAGGAGTGATTTATTTCACAGTAGAAAAAATAAGTTTAAATAAACGTAAGCGTTTTTATTAAAAATATTTCAGATAAAGCAGCTTGTTTAAAAAATTTTAATTTCGATAAAAAAAAGTACTATTATTGCATTAGATCCCTACCAATAACGGATGCTTGTTCTAAAAAGCATATCCAAATGAAGAAAAATTACAATCATACAGTATGATTACCGTAATCATATCATTGTTAACATAAAACGCAAAACACAATACTTTTGTCGCAATAACCATATTTATATTGTTGCTAAACCCACATTTTCATTTTTAAATTTGGCAATAATACTATTGTTACATTTCAACAATATTAATATTGCAGCAATTATACTATTGTCAAAAATAAATTCAGTTAATAGTGCTATGGTTGCGACGAACATAGTTTGGTTGTGGAGAACATATTATTATTGCCCTGACCTTGTAGTTACCATGTTTTTTCTCTGCGTGTGGGTTTTGAAAGCTAACCTCAAAAACGTTAGTCTGAAACGGGATTTTAAAATTGGTTTAACTTTCATCAAGGAGTTGTCAGATAATAAGAACTGTATCGCTGTAATAGCGCTTTTGAAGTGTGAAATGGCCGCCCACGCTCTGTTCGAACACCGCATGTCATCAAAGCCGTTAAATCAAGAATTCACAGAAATCCGCTCCGAAAACAGAAAATCATGGCCCGTGAGATGAATATCACGCAAAAGTCCATGAGTAGAATCATTAAAAAGGCTTGGAACTTGGGGCTTTCAAACGACATACCGGACTTTTATTGACTGCAGCTTTAAAAAATATAGGATTCAAAAATGCAAACGTCTTTTGGTAAAGCACGCTGATAACTTGCACAGAAAAATTTTGTTCCCCGATGAAAAAAATTTTACCGTTCAAGAAAAATTTAACAAGCAAAATGATAGAGTGTATGAGCGGTCATCTAAGGAAGCATCTGAACTGATCCTAAGGGTGGAAAAGGGTCATCACCCATCTTCAGTCATGGTTTGGTGGGGTGTCTCTTACGATGGGATCCCTAACCTGCATTTCTGCGAACAAGGAGTCAAAACATCGGCCAAAGTTTACCAAGAAACTGTTTTGGAAGCTGTTGTGAAGCCTCTTAATAATTTCCTGTTCCAAAATCAGCCAAGGACTATCCAGCAGGATTCTGAGGCCCATAAGGCTAAAACGTCCCAGGCCTGGCTTCGAAACAATTTGCCAGCGTTCATTTCCTCTAAAGAATGGCCCTCAGGCAGCCCATATTTGAACCCTTTGGATTACAAATTGTGGAAGGTTTTAGAGGACAAGGTTTGTCACAAAAGATAGCCCAACATTGGATCTCTTGAGACTGCTTAGGTTCAAGCTGTGGCCAATTATCCAATGGATGAGGTTCGTGCAGCTATTAACGATTGACCAGTGCGATTTAAGGCGTGTGTAAAGGCAAAAGGCGGACATTTCGAATTAGTAGATTCTTTTTGGATACAATATACATTAATAAATATATTAAAAAATATTTGGTCCAAAAACATTCAGTACTTTTTATTTTACAGCATAAAACGTGTGTAACAGTATTTATGTCCCTACTAAGTATTAGTTATATGACGCTGATATTTGGAATATATGGATGGACATTTGGCATGGATTGAACACTCATTTTGGTAAGAAAGTGGGCGGTGCAACGCCCCCTTTAATAAATCTCATTTGTGGACAAGGTAATGGACCGATCGTTGCAAATGTTAAAAGAATGAAATCAATGAATAGCATATAATTATAGACAAAGTTGGGTTTTAAATTGTACGATAGGGCGAGGCACCGCCCCTAGAATCTTGAACATTAAAACGCCATAATTCGCGAACTAATGCCGTTATGACGACAGTAGTTGGTATATGAGAGAGCTGAGGCGGTTTCACCATCCAAATCTCAGCTAAGCCAGAACCAGGTGCGTCTGTCGAGATAGCCTCTTCTCGGCAGATGCCAATGTATGTGGTTCCCCAATCCCACGATAGCCGGTTCATGGACCGGATTGACCCGCACAGTTGCCCCTACAACAACAACATTAGTGGTTCACGGTGGCGAGGTGTTTAATGACATGGACAACATGTGGTTTAACAGAAAGGTACCACTTGCTAAACTAAGCACGAAATAATGGTCCTACTGCAAACGAAGTTCTCAGGGCGCATTATCTCTCGACAGGATGAGGACGAGATAAAATGGCTGCATGATCTTGCGATTTGACACCATTGGATATTCTTATTTTGGGGCTGTGTGAACAGTATGGACTGTGCCAAAAAGTCCAAGACAATTTCAGCACGTCGTTGTTGTAGATGCACATAGTAACGGGGTGACAGCTCCTAGCCGAAGAATTCCTCCTACTGTCTGTCGTGGGATCCATAAAAGGAGCACGCAAGGAGTCGTGGTGGAATTTAAAAAAAAATATTATCATTTTGACAAATATGGTGTGTTTTATTTATAAAAGAAAATTTCCTGTTTTATTGAATCACTCTTTTATACAATTTCAAATCCTAGATATGGACATTCTTAGTCATATTTTAAATTCGTTGAGACTACTTTATTCCTCGATTGCTCCTTGAGAAGTCCTTTGATATCAAAGAACGAGGCAAAAAGAAAAGTGCGTGACAAATATAGAAAAAAATAATAGTTTTTCCCATTAAGAAAATGGTGTAACCTTAGCATATGTCACTGTATGACACACATTAAACTTCAAGGACCTCATATCCTAATTCTCTTCCAACTGTTTGTTTCTTATTTTTTGTTTTTTGTTAAAATGTTCCCATGAATACTTAAATAAATTCTAATGGGCCTCTCGAAAAATATGCCACCACCCAAGCATTGTTTTTTTCCGATTCCTTTGTCTCGCCTATTAAAAGGAGCACCAAAACGATTTCACTAATGTATGTGATATTTAACAAACTTCAGTTTGATTGAACCTAACATCATCATAATAAAACTTAACCTTTGCAAGGAATTCCCACACCGAGATGACGTTCGCCTACGAATCGAGACCACAATGAGTCCTTAACATAATGACGCCATAAAGGAAATGCTCTAAAATCGTTTTCTTTGCTTTCTTCGGTTTTTGTTTTGGAAGGCCGAGGAGGACCGTAAGCCACAAAAAGTATCCGTATTATGTAAAAACTAAAATCATACTCAGATCGCCGCCCATGCGTTGTTGTTGGTTTATGATACTCGTATAACAAACAAATAACAAATTCGTTTTGCGACCCTACCCCTACCAGCAGCGCCAGAGCTCTCAGTGAAAGAACCTTTTGGCTGTGCTCTTTGTGGGCTGCTTTAGGAAAGACTTAAGCTTCCCTGGTGGAAGTCGGCTAAAAAGCATAATTTCCTGATACTAAATGGCTCTTAAACATGGTCTACACACACACGCACACACACACACATACACACAAAAAGGTCAATGCGAAAATTGTTTATAAATGTTTGTATACTCGTGTAATTTCATGTACAAATGGTGAAACATTAGGAACAACTACCATCGCCCCCAACAGCAACAACAAGACCGACAACATCAGCAGCAGCCAGCATTATTATATGAACATAACTACATAAAGGTATAAATGAACAATAGGGTATGCCGAAATAAATGCATATAAAACATATGGTAAGAGCATACCAATCGGGGACGAGAATCGCTAGCCAAAATTGCATTGAAACGGCTAGCCATATTTAGAACCTCGGTCGCAATTTTTTTTTACTTAAAGAAACTAATTTATGTTGTTGTAGCAACAACATATTTTGTTTAAAAGTCCCGTTCGTCTATATGGGATATTCTGCGATATTCAGGTTAATGAAACGCGCCATTTGAACTGGATGCGTCTAAAGAGACCTGGGGGTCAGCTGAGTGGGCTAGGCCGAAAAATTGAACAGGTGCAGCATGTCATGTGATCCCTGATGGCAGGCGGGACAAATGCCCGGAATGTTTGCATCAATTCGCGTTTAATACGAATTAAGGCGGCTGCTCCATCCAGATCTCAGCTGAGCCAGAACCATGCGCGTCTGCCGAGGTAGCGTCTTCTCCTCCGGTATAATCACTGTTCCCCTAGCTCTAGATTTACGCTATAGCTGAATTCTGCTGCTGCGACTTTATCAGCGTGAATTTTGTTTAGAACTGCCTGGTAGTTTCGATGATATAAAGGATCTCCCTTGCACCGTTGGACCTCCCTCTTTCTCTAGATCGTGAAGATTGTACCTGATCTGCCTGGGCGGATGCATCCTGTCCATAAGATGGTGGTTGGGATGACTACTGCGAAGTTACTCAAGCAGATACTGCTTAGACAACAAGAGATTGTGTCTGCGCACGGTAAGGACCTTCGTCTTCTCATGTAAATGGTACTCAGAAAACATAAGGAGAAACCCAGTTAATATTCTCAGGGCGGTGTTGTGGCAAGTCTGAATTATCTTCCACTGCGTCGTACTCACATTCGCCGACCACAGCGGTGGTGCGTAGAAACAAATTTATAATACCCTCCAGCGAAGGTGAATGGTATACAAACTTTTTCATTCTGTTTGCTAAATTCTATACGAGGGTTGCTATTTATATTTCGGGTCCTGGCAATATAAGTGTTACCAGATGCAAACTGGAAATTCCATTGCTTTCAAGTCTTCCCTACAACAGCTACTGAAAGTTACTGTTTCCGAAATGAGGCGAGGATATAGAGAACGATCCTTTGTAAAATTAAAGGGTCCAGCTGCTCTAATGTAAAGTGTAGGAGTCAAACAAACCGTAAAAAGATATGAATGACTTGGTTTTACGAACTGAAGACAACAAAAACTAAAGCACATGGAATGCATTTATTATCATTTAGGGACCTTCTCATAAATCAGTGAGTAGTAAACGATATAATTCTTATATTAATGGCCGGGAGCTACTGTTTACTACCGGCCTAAAGATTAAACGCAAATTAGCTGAGGGCGATATCAACGTAGTATTGTAGTCTCAAGAAAGTTTCGACCAAAATTGATGGACATCCTCGGGACTATCATCTGAAGATTCGCCAATAACTTCACACCATTGTAAAAGAATAGAGAAATGATTTTGTTTACAGGAAACTATAGACCATTTTGTTAAAAACTTGTCTTCTATTTAAATATATATGCAAGAGGTCTTGAGCCGGGTAATCCCAGTTCAATGCGTTTAACCCCGTTTGTTTTAATTAACTAACATTTTTGAGAAAAAACTTTTTAAAAAAAAAACTCTTAGCGAGTTTAACCGAACTCAGTTATTACTTGCTTATAGTATTTCTTGAATAACCTTTTTTCAACAAATTACAAATTTTGAAATAAAATGGTTTATGATGCAGAAAGATCAGTTCTTGTGGTTATCGCCTTAGCGAACACTTACAACACGTTTAATAAGCGAGTACCAATAGAACACGGCTTCTGATTGAATGTATAAGTATCAGAACTTCTTGTGTAAAGCTTTGTTTCTAATTTTCAAACCAGCTATTATAGAGGCCAGAGGCCCGACAGTTGACGTAACACGCCACTCTCATTAGAAAGGATATCTTTAAATAGCGTCTTGGTGACAGGACTCGATTCATTGTAACCACTTGTTGGCATACACCAACGAATTACCGTGGGCCCAGGGAAAAACTTAGGGCATTAAATCACATGCATTATTACTAGAAGAAACAATTACAGCAAAATAAAGATCTACTTCTTTCTAGCCGAATAATTTATCGCTGGGCTATTTCTTTGATCTTTATCTTTTCTATCGAACTGAAAAGGTAATTTTCTTTCTTCATGGCTACTTTAAACTAATCGTAGAAAATCTAGGTGCTTGTCTCCTCATTAATAAAATAATAACCGTAGTCGTAGTTTATGTTTTTTCTTTTGACACAAATGTTTTTCGGCTCAGGGAAGATTACTTTGTTCTAAAATGCTATTAATAGGCAAGAAATTTGTTTGTCTACCGAAGCTGCCCCGTGAATAGATATTTTAATGTATTTTTCGATATTCGATGTACTTACATATCGATATCGAATGAAATATTTCAATGCCACCCTAATGTACACCGAAATACTTATAGTTGCACGTAGCAAGCTGTCGAAACAGTGACCTTAATCCGATACAAATACATACAACCCAAACAAATACCACAAGACCAATGTACCACACACAATAGAACTAAAAAAGAAGTAAAAGAAACACTTTTGTGGCCATAAGGAAACTTACTACACCAACTTACCAGGACAATACCAACGGCAGACAACAGAAACATACCTAGAAACAATTGGAATTATCCATTGTTTCAGTGGTTGCTGTTACTCTTGTTGTTGTTTTTTTTTTACTTGAAATCTTTTTAAACAATAACGATAACAATAATGCACTCTATAATGCATTACTTGTATGCAAGCGAAGCACTTTTCCTACTTACTAACTCTGCCATAGACAAAAGAGTGTTGTACTCTCTCTGCGTGTGCTAGAGTGTTGAACTGCAGAGAGCAAAAAAGAAAACAAAAGCGAAGCCATAATAAACATTAAATGTATCTAAACAATACTAACCTAAAAACACACAAAAACTATCCGCACTTACACACTCTCATGTAAGTGTACCAAACAAGAGCTTAAAAGGACGAACTCATACATATACGCACAGGCATTGCAGGTGTGTGCGTGTGTGCACCACATACACTGCAAAAAGGGATAAAATCCTGTCGACTGCAGAAATACTGTAACTATCACACCGCCTAAACACAGACACATATTAGTGCTCGCTTTAACACAGATACAGTCACACATAAATCTAAACACATTCACAAATAAATGAAAACAGGCACACGTACCTAAATAATACTTCAGCGGGGAAGTTTACAAGGCCCTCGTAAATAAACAGACCGCTGAGAAGGCCTTGGGATGGAATATATGTGACAGCGCATAGAGAAAGGGACCTAAGGGTAAAAAAAAATCAAATTCACTCTTTTTTGATGTGGACAACATCTGAGCGTCGAATGAGACCGATCCCATGTCCCAAAAGTGGTCCCTCCCAGAGATATGCGCGTTTTATGAAAGTGATGGTACACCAAAGATACACGTATGTAAATCTTTAAAATGGCTCTCCTGAACAAAACCGGTTTTTACCCTTAGGTCTCTTTCTATTTTGCGCGTCACATATACTTAATTTGTAGTTCCGTTTCAAGACCCCAAGCATTGATTGGATACCCTACAAAGTACATCTAGCCCTACTCGTCCGTCTGTATGTCTTTTGAAACGAAATAAGGTAGAACCTCGAAAAAGGACACGTTGCTGGTCGATACAAATAGACTGCTTGTGAACGGTCGACATTGGTCCAGAGGAAAAAAGTTTATGTAAATATTTTTCGTACTTCCGCCTAAGACTGTAGAAAGACCAGGATAGCAAAATTTTTAGTAAGTAATTTCCACTGTGAAGAATTTGAGTATAGTTACTCCGGGTTTCCTTGGCTAGAAAACTTGTCAGTTGTTGATGGATTTTATTCTAGGACTGCTGACGAATACCAAGCAGAACAGTATTTATGCGGTACTTGCGTTTAATTTATAATTACTGGATGGCCCAAATAAGGCGGAAGGCTTAACAATATTCCTAACTTTTTTGTTTATAATAATACTCTTTTGCAGGTTATACTTATATAGTTTTTTATGGAGATATATGAGCTACATTTGTAATCAACCCCTCCCCTTCACCCCCTAATTTAAGGCTAGTTATAAGTATATTTTTAAGCTAAATTCTAGGATATTTCACTCCTAAGACCATTTTAGCCTCGGGAGAAAGGGCCAACACACTTATCAGAGCTACATACAAATTAAAAATATTCCATACACAGAAAAGGCTTGGTGCCGTTAGCTGCACGTTATTGGTAATTTAGACATTACATTATAGTCATAAGCAATGTCTTGTTCATAGATCTAGTATATGTCTGTCATTGTCAACTGAACTAAAACTTTTGTTTATAATTTGTTTTCTCTCTCTTTTGCAGGTTATACTTATATAATTTTTTATGGAGATATATAAGCTACATATAATGCACAGCAACGCTTAAAAAATTGTTAAATTGTATTATTCTTTTGGCAAGTCTATTATCTCAAATCAACTACATTATCGTCGTCATTTCAATGTCATAACAGCATTCCGTAGGAACATGATTAGGAACTTAGTCTCCCGTTTTAGGCAACAGTGGCAGAATCCTAGGGTATTACATCATCGTCAATTACACCTTTACAGGCGAATTAAATGTGAAAAGATGAGTATTGCGTCGTATCCGCGCCTTCCGAGTCGAAGAGCCACCATCACAATTCACCGTTGGCGAAGTTGCCCATGTCATCCGCAGCACAAAGTTATCAAAAGCACAAAGTCCGGACGGAATCTCAATGCTGTCGTTAAAGCACTTGGATACCCCAGAAGTAGAGTACATGACCAGAGTGTTCAAACTGTCATTAGCCACTCAATTAGTACCCGATTCCTGGAAAATAGAGTGGTACCACTACTGAAGCCAGGCAAAGCCGCTTGCAATGGAGAATCATACAGGCCGATCTCCTTGCTTTCGCCAAGACGCTTGAGGTACTACTCTTCCCCAGCCAGATCGAACACTTTCATTTTGCTGATCATCAGCTTGGGTTTCGCAAGCAGCACAGCCTAACAACTGCTTTACACGCCATCACCACACGTATAAGTCGCCACCTTAACCAGAAAAAAGCCAACGACAGGTTGGTTCTGTGGCTCTTGACCTTACCAAGGCCTTCGACAGTGCAGAAATGTCCCATCCGCCTTGTTTGAAACATTGAGTCGTAACTATAAGTATATGTGTGGGCGCCAATCATATGTAGAATTTAGAGACAGGAAGTCGAAGCCCGTAGAGTAAAACAGGTTGTGCCCCAAGGTGGAGTGATTTCTCCGGCTCTGTTAGCTTCAACCTCTCTAAAATTCCTGCACCACCAGGCAGCGTTGAAATTGCTGTTGTTGTAGCGGCAACGTGTGTCGGGGTGATAGCTCTTGGCCGAAGAATTGATCTTTGGGTAAATTCCATCAATAGAACCGGCTGTCGTAGGATTGCGTTGAAATAGTGTCCTACGCTGGCCCAATTCTGGTGTCAGGACCTAAAGTGGATGACATTTCCGAGAAAAGCAACCCTTACCTCATAGACTTAGCACGCTTCTTCACTGCGAGAAATAGTTAGATATACGCCTCCAAATCATCAACCAGCACTGTTTACTGCGTGGACCGTAAAGGTGCGGTTGTCACCTAACCTGAAAGTTGATGACGACAACAACACCCCGACAACCAACTACCCCAAAATCCTTGGACCACATTGGACAGCCTTTTTCGATCCCCTGCACATGCTTCAGCAATCTGCGATTAGCTTAAAAGTAGGAAAAAGGTCCTCAAGTCACTTGCCGGCAGAACTTCGGGAGCCAACAAAGAAACCTTGTTGATCTCTTAGGTTGGTCTGTTGCGAGCTACGCAGCGCCGATGTGGTCGGCGAACGTGAGTACTACGCAACCAGTTCTAATGGCTGTTAACCCAGCGCAAATTTGTCGCTGCAACAACAACAAAGACACAGTGGAAGAAAATTCAGACTTGCCAGAATACCGCCCCCAACAGGGTTTCTCCGTATGTCTTCTTACGGCCATCTTCATGAGGAGACAAAGTTCCACACCGTGCGCGGACAAAATTTCTTGTTGTTTAAGCAGTAAATGCGTGCGTGTCTTCGCAGTTGTGTTTCCAACCACCATCTCATGGACAATATGACTCCGCCCAGACAGATCAGGTGCATGATGTCGAAAGAGTTCCAGCGGTATAAAAGAGAGCCTTTATATCATCGAAACTATCAGGCAGGTCTAAACGACAGTTACGCTAATGAAGTCGCAGCAGCAGTATCCAGCTATAGCGTAAATGTTGTGCTAGGGAAACATCTCCTGGAGATTTCTCCAGAGGGGAAGATGCTACCTCGGCTCAGCTAAGATCTAGATGGTGCACCCGCCTCAATTCGTATTGGGCGCAAATTGAAGCCAACGTTCCGGACATTTGTCCCGCCTGCCACCAGGGACCACATGACGTGTTGCACCTCATTAATTGTTCGGCCAAGCCCACTTAGCTGCTCTCCAGTTCTTTTTGGACGTATCCAGTTCGAATTACGCGTTTTTTCACCTGGATATTGAAGCAGATCCATATACGTTATTGTTGTTACAACAACAATACCCCTCCAGATGTACGGTTTGGTGTGGTGTTATGGTTTTTAAAATTATCGGTCCATATTTTTTTGGAAACGAGAAGTGTCAACCAGATACCATTAACGGGGCTTTAGGACTATGATTAAAATTCTTTTCGTCTGCAAGTTGAGAATAACCCTAACATATTCTTCCAGCAAGATGGAGTCACTGCGCATACTGCAAGAGCCACAATAGAACTTCTCTATAAACTTTTTTGGTGAACCCATCAGTGTTATTTGGGCCATCCAGCACTTAGATTCTCCTTACACAACCTTGCCATAAAAAAGAGCTGCGCTTTAATTAATTAGCCGATCTGTAAAAAATATGTTAGAAAACAGATTAAAAAAGAGTGTAACTTGGCTGTCTGTACTATAAAGTCGAGTAGTTTCATTCTAGCATCAGTTCTAGAACGTTTTTGGGATAACAGCTTAAGTGATCCTGTGTTGCTGCAGAACGTGTTTGGGAAAACATCTTAAGTGTATGGTTAAGGAGACATTATGATTGCGACAGGTATCCGGGCCGACAGACATTGCAAGGGAGAGATCTCGAGTTGCTGCCAATGATCTGACAAACCGAACGCACCCGCCCATTCTCTACTAGGATGGGGACTAATACAAAAAGTAAATATTCCTTATAGATTGTATTGCAATATGAATTGCTGCTTTTGTCGTCGTTATTATTGCTGCCTTTGCGTTTAAAAGGTTTTGCACTCTTGTCAATGGGTATATGTGTGTCACGGCAATAAAACCAACAACGAGGGCTACTGAAAAAGCGGCTACAACAGCAACATTGCATATAGGTTGTAGCACAGTAGATGCGGAACCGTAGCAAAATAGTCCATGGCAAAATGAACCATTACCAGCGCCCACAATTGTTAGCGGGGTTTTATATTTGGAGGACTTATCGCATGTTCGATGGTTTTTTATGCATTGATATTGGCTTTTATTGTCAATGCTGAGTATAGACTTTTACGTTTATATTTCCGGTTGGCAGATTTTTTGTTTTCTTGCATTTCATCTTTTTCATTGTAGGTTTTACACACACAGAGAACAGATTTGATGCCACAACAGAATTTGTGGCCAACCGAATGTTGGTGGTTGTAGGTAATATCCATGTATCCACACGTCAGTTTTCAGTAGAGGGAACTGATACTATCAATTAAAGTAACAAAGTATCGGAACTAATTAAGATGACTATTGATACTGAATTTTTCATGTATTGAATGCTGGTTATAACTCTGAAAATTGTATTGTCATTCCTACGAACATTTGTTAGCTGGACCAACTGTTGGTAAAGTTTTATGTATTCGGATTTGACTGAAATAAATGTCGGTTTTTTAAAATTTCATATTAAAAGATCTTAAAATATTGATTCTGTAAATGGAATTGTGAGTTATTAAAAAAACTTGATTTTAACTGTTGAATCTAATTAAGTTTGTATGTATTCAGAACAAAAAATATAAAAATTCTAATCAAGTGTGGAATCTTTTTTGGTATTTTGAAAGGACATTTTATGGCATTTATTTTATGAAAATAATTTCCTTCAAATGTTGGCCGCAACTTCGCCTTAGGGTTTCCAGTCTGTGGGTCCAATTTTGGATGACTCGTTCGAGCATTTCGACCGGTATGGCTTTAATGGCACGCGTAATGTTTGCTTCCAAAACCTGAATCGTAGCTGGTTTGTCAGCATAGACTTTGGACTTCACGTAACCCGCAAAGATAAATGTCTAAAGGCCTGATATCACTCGATCTAGGCGACCAACTCACCTGTCCAAAAACGTTAAATTAGCTGCTTTTCGAAATGACCTCTCAATAGATCCATTCTTTGAGCAGCTGTATGGCAAGTGACACCGTCCTGTTGAAACCAAGTGTCGTTAAGATTACGGGCTTCAATTTCAGGTAGCTAAAAGTGCGATATCATGGCGCGCTAGCGAGCGCTATTCACGGTTACGTACCGGCCTTCATAATTTTAGAAAAAATATGGACCGATGATTTGACCAGCCTATAAATATGGGGGTATAATGACACCTCTTGAACCTTTTCTTGTTGCTCTTCAGCCCAAATGCGGCAATTTTGTTTATTGACTTTGCCGTTGAGCCAGAAATGGGCCTCATCGCTGAATTCTGGTCGAAAACAGCGGATCTTCCCGTTTCTCACCGAACGCTCATTTCTATTATGCAGTTGCCAACATTTGAAGGTAATTATTTTCAACAAATAAATGCCATAAAATGTGCTTTCAAATTACCAATAAAGATTCCACACTTGATTTGAGTTTTTATATATTTTTTGTTCTGAAAAAATACCTCTGGATGAATCACCCTATATTATCAAAGTCAGTTTGCAACAGATTTTTAAACAATACCTTACACAATGTAGAACATCCAGTTTAAATACATGACCTCAAGCCGAAAAATAATTTTAAAAGATAAAAAAACCAAAGCTCAGCTCTTCACTTGCGAGTATTAAAGAAGTGTTGTTTAATTCCATTATAAATTTAATTAAATTTAAAATATGAGTATTTCTAACGAAAACTATGTTTTTAACTGTTTTGGTAAATAAATTTCCTTTCAAAGAATCCATTCGCATTGCTTTACAAATAAAAAAATAAATAAAACAAAAACATATGAAAATGAAACGGGCACTGCAACATTTGTTTAACTTTTTCCATACGCGACGACTTTTAATATAAAATTGCCTCATAAATTAAATTGTAACACAATTTTGCAGCAAATGGCTAAATGCTTACAATTTTATGAAAATGAATGATATTTCGCCGGCGAGGGGAGGTAGGAACGAGTACCAACAAAAAAAAGAAAGAAAACGAAAGGACTCGAAATGAAAATTGTACGTTTAACACAAGTGGTTTTTATAGCTGCTGCACTCCGCCGTTCTGGCAGTCGTAGTTCGTAGCAGCAAAAATGTAAAAGTTAAACAAAATTAACTACGCTTTCTGTTCTGTTTTAATGCAAGTTTGTTTACATGTTAAAAAAAGGACGGGCGGGGATTTTTTTCCTGCTAGCAGATAATTATGGATACAATACAGAAATGCACAGAATAGTGACACACAAGATATGCTCGTACTTAGGCCCTGCTTGTTGGACGGTGCAGCATAAGACACAATTATGAGCAACAGTTTTAATGGCTGGAAGTTGAGATTATACAAAAAGATTTTTTTTAAAGGTTTTAAGTTTTTTTAAGAAATTTATAAAAAAAAAATAATAGTTTTGATATATTTTAAACAATTTTAACAGTTTTCTCAGTGTATATGTAGGGACGGGATAAATTATTTTGCGACTTCAATTCCTGGTTTGGACCTTAAGAGAAACCTAGACAACATGAAGGGCTTTCTACAATTGTTCACGCCAACCTATGGAGAGCTCATAAAACGCTGAAGTAGAGGAATACTTCGTTTAAACCTGATCTTAGACTTAGCTAAAAAAATCGATTATGACCTACTCGCTCATATCACGCCCTGATAATGCCATTAGGAAACAAACGAGGAACTTCCTTCAATAATAAGCAGTTTGTACCATATATTTCACATACTTATAAAATTAATGCAGGCTTCAAATTGCTAAAGCATTTTATAGAGAAGTTTTTACAAGGCTTAGAGATTAATCTCTTACTTTGAAAGTCGACGGCATTTACGATGGCGAACCCAGCCACTGAAAAACATTTTTTATCCGACTTTGAACTTGGTATTACTTGTTTAATTAACCATTAAACATTTAGGGACATAAACGCAAGTACACGCTCAAGGAGTTGCACACTTTTTCGCTAGAATGAGACGCGCGGCAACTTTAAAGAGAATAGTTTTTTTAAACATTTGTTGGAGAAGCTGTTAACAACACGTTACGCATTTTGTTCGAACCTTAGGACTAAAAGGGTTTAAATAATAGCATATTTTTTTGGCCCGAAGAAATAATTCCTGAAATTTATAAAGATCACATTGTGGACAGCCTGTTAAGCTGTTTGCCTCTTTGCTTATAATTTTACAGACGCCTTCATATTATGCGTTGATAGGTGCTTGGTCAGAAATTGTTGGAATTACTTAGTATTGAAAAACTGATTTACTTTAAGCATCATTAATCGTTTGCTTTGAAAATTTGAAATTTGTAGAAACAAGTTACTCAAGCAATAATTTAAACGAGTATACATATTTTGAAAAAAAAAATGTTGCTAAAAATTGAAAATATTAATTTTTTGGAAAGAAGCTAATAGATCAAGTTTGTGGTTGTTTGTCACAAAGGTAACGAAAAAAAAGTCAGCGAAGTTAAAGCAAACACATCACTGTCCGGTAGACACAGGTTTCGCTGTTGGTCTGGGTGGCTTATCAATTTATCGTTTTTACGATCTTTATATACGAAGCATTGCTTTGATTTTGCATATGTGAAGTATTACTGTCGAATAGTGAGACACAAGCGGCTAACTGAAACTATTCCTACCATATTGTCAGACAAAATATTCAAGACAAGCGGTTTTTGTTATAAATTCTCAAAAAATTTAGCTACAAAAGTTATTTTAATATTTTTGTTCAATGGCTTGAAGTTATCGCTTTCGTTAACTCTTCGGCGAGTAATTACTGAGTTCGCTAAAGGATATTTTTTTTGAAAACAATTTTGCTAAATACGTTAAATATTTAAAACAAACGGTTCATAACGCATATTCCCAAAATTTTTTTGTCTAGAAAAAATATTCGCGACCTCTTAGGCGAGCAATCAAACACAGCCATTATCGCTAACTAGTTATTTCTTATCCCAAGCATAAATCCCAGGTAGAGAGTCCTGGGCAGATCGGTTCTATATTTAAAAAAAAGACATACAATGTAACACTCACGGCTCGTTATTTGATATCAAGATTGAAGCTAGTTTCTATATGTGACAGCGCATAGAGAAAGGGACCTAAGGGTAAAAAAATCAATTTTCACCTTTTTTTTGGTGTGGCCAACATCTGAGCATCGAATGAGACCGATCCCATGCCCCAAAAGTGTTCCCTCCCAGAGATATGCGCGTTTTATGAAAGTGATGGTACACCAAAGATACACGTATTTAAATTTTTAAAATGACTCTCCTGAACAAAACTGGTTTTTACCCTTAGGTCCCTTTCTATTTTGCGCGTCTCATATAGAGAACCTTTGTATCAACAAATATTTCCGACTACTGGACCACAATACGGTATTCCAAGCAGCGTTGATGGCACTGTTCTCAACGACAGTCAAACGCTTTTGGAGTGCAAAAAAAAAGAAATAGCCAATTTAGAACGAAGTGGTGCCTTAGAAATCATATGGGTCCCTGGAGATTCTAAAATTCAACGAAATAGCTGGTGAACTTAAAAAAAGGTAGGCAGCTGACATGAGTAACATAATTCCTCTTTAAGCTGAAATTAAATCTTCGGCCCAGGTCGCAGACAAATGGTATAGAACGACACAGCGGACGGCACGCTTTGAGGGGACCCTGATGAAAGAAGAAGAAAAAAGTTATATCAGCTACTCACCACGTTAGGCATACCTTTTTTGCATTAGAAGAGTAGGATAAACCATGTGCGAGAAGGACATCGAAAAGATTGAGCAGTTCCTCTGCCAATGCCTACCATTCGCGAGATTGAGACTGCAACATTTTTTGCCAGTGTAATAAACCTAAAGCACATGAGGGGGTTGTGTTGGATGAGGATAACAAGTTTCGTAGACGATACAATACGCCTTTAATGATAAAATTATTGACAAACCATCGAACAAGAGCGCACAACAAGTCGTGAACTGGCTTAGGCATATACCCCCTTAGGGCATTAATCCTTCCTGTTGGAACCCTCTATTTTAAACCAAGCGAATAAATAGTTATCTAGTTTTGTTTTTAAAATTAAGGTTAGGTTAGTAAGATTTGTATCTCTGTTCTGGATAAAATTTGGCATGCGGTACATCCACTCAGTGACGTATTCTGGGTCCTTACTAAAGCGTCATTATTCTACTATTTCTACCTGTTATTGTCGACGATCACCCTTATATCACTGCCTTTTTTCTAGAAGGGGGTTGGATTAATCCAGTTTAGAGCCCTATCTCCCTATTAGTCGGTCCTAGACCATGCTTGTCGATAGATATACTTATAATTTAACAAACCGCCTTTATACATTTTACGTTTAACAGATTCCCTTGTATCCACATAAAATGTCACAATTTAACTGCTGTGACTCTTAAATTTTAACTAAATATAAACTTAGCCTACACAATGAGACGAAGACAAGTTAAAATGTCTTTAGGTTCGAAACCTTATATACACTTCAACTTTCGTTGCGATTTTTGGTCCTCCTTGACCCATTATTCCGACCCTAATCTTAGACAAAACTTTAAAATAAATCCCATTATTTCGACCATAATCTTAAACAAAAATTCAAAATAAATCCAAATGAGTAAAAGTCCGAACCAAAAGCTTTAATTAAGTCCATAAATACTCGTATATATTGACTATTGATTCCCATATTTGACCCTAAGATCCGTTTTTGGGCAACAAGAGCCAACAAGTAAAAAGTGCTTCACAAATAATATTACCCATTTTAAACATTGTTCTTCGGCAAATAATTATTATTTCTAACGCACATACCCAGAACAGTGTATTTTTCCCATGTTACCTTCAGCCCAAAAACTTTTTTCCCCTAGGGCCGATTTCGCCCGTTTACAATCTCAAACAGCTTATGATCATAAGCCGTCATGATTGTAATAGCTCAAGATCCTAGGTTAACTCGGTTGGAAGCTCTTGTGCTTCGTCTTACTCGTAAAACTTTACGACGATCAATAATATATATACTTTATGAGGTATCCTATCAATATTTCGTGTTGTTGCAAACGGAATGAAAAACTTTGCTTATAGCGGTGGCTTGTACTAAAACAAAATTCGGTGGCGAAGCTACACAAATTGGAACTCTGTACTTAGTTTTTGGCACCGTGCTCGCTGTTTCTGTATCTTAGCAACCACATTTATTATCTATGATTATTAAGAATTTAATTAATGTTCCCCACGCTGACCCTCAGCCACATCTACGACAGCTATTTGTGGTTGATAGTTTGTATAAGAACCTCTATAAAATTTTTAGTTATTACCCCAGAGGCGGTAATACGGATTTTATAGCCGAATTTTCTCTTTTCCTTCCAGGTCTTTGCACACCACAGGTACTTTTCTGAAATGGGAGTTATTTCAATTAAATATCAGTTGACTGCTCCATATGTTTTGCACTCAATATCAGTGTGCCAATTTTAAATAAATACCCGAGCACCGTGGCGATTATTTTTTTTTGTTTTGTGTTTTTCCTTTTCAGCGAATAGAGGACACCTGCCAGTAGTGCCATCAACACCATAAACAGTGGCAGGAAGCCGTCCTTTGTTTTACTTATAATCCCAACGATTCATTTAAATAATAAAATTTTATAATAAACTCGGCACTACACCCAAGGGGAAGTGGACGAGAAGGAGAAATGCAGCAAGCCGTTACCCCAAGCCTTGGGAACTCGAGTTAGTGTGTGTGGCATGGCCAAAAACCCCTCCAACAAGATTTGACACAATTTCCACTTTAGCTAAACCAAGCGGCAACAATTTCGTAAAAGAACAAAATGAAACAAACACACAAAAACATATAATAATATAAAATCTTAGCACAAAATCCAAGCGAAGCGGACAAGCGGGCATAGAAGAGCCGAAGAGTTCATAGAAGAGAAGCTTTATGATGCAGTTCGGGGCATGGCGTTCGTTATATGTATTGCCGCAATGCTTACTACCGTCTAACCGCAATAAACAATAAAATATTACCACCAAAGTGCCCACAAGAATTGCCACATGGCGGAGATTAGCACAATAATAAACAACTTCAAGTGCAGCAAAACCCAGCAATACACACACACACAAACACACGCCCATACACTTGCACTTCTTGTGCCGAACAGCCAAGCCACCGCCGCCAAGTAGAGGCAATCACACCAGCAACAGCACCGCCATCAGCAGCAACATACATTCAACATGCAGCAGCAATGGCAACTGTGCCACCAGCAAACTAGCGGGAAACGGGGTCCAGCTCGATCTATACAAAACCCCAACACTTACACACACACAGCCAAAACCCTCCAACCCCAAAAAAAAGAAGGAGAACAAAGCTAAGTTGCCTGTACTTGTGGTCGTTGTTGTTGCTGGTGGCCCATAAATCGTAGCTGTTCATTTGTTGTTGATGTTGCTGCCACTGCAGCAGCAGTTTCATCTTGATTTTTTTGTTCAGTTCTGTTCTGTTGTTGCAGCAAATGTTGAATGGCAAAAACATCATAGAGAATTTTTCACAAAACTCAAGTGGTGTGGCAGTGGCAATGTTCTGAACTGTCGGTTGGTTGTATGCATTCGCAATTGCATTGTTTTGTAAATAGAATTTTATGAAAATTTAATAAACAAGAACCGCGTAAAGTTGCCCAAAGACCGAACCATACATATTTTAATGAATTCTAATTTAATTTTCGGACAAGGGGTGATAACAAAATTAATCCGTGTGGCTAAGGAGGACACTGCAGACAAATCTAATAACAATTAAAAATCGTTTATTAAAATGCAAACAAGATATAATAGACGAAAAAGCAATGTGAGCGAAAAGAAGATAAATACTCCCCCCTTTAAAAAGGGAAAAATAAATTCATATTTTTATAGAACTTCAAGAATTCCACCATAGGATAATAAGAAGTATCCTTACACGACGTAGCGTAGCGTATCAGTTTGATGAACGATTCAAAAACAAGTGTACAAATGGAGTTCGGCCCGAACGACGATTGTACATATGTACATCATGACTTCTGGGCAAATAATAAATTTTATTTGATGGCAACGCCTACTTTTCAAAAAGAGTGTGTTTTTTGAAATACCGACTAAAATCGTATAAGTTTACGAGATGTGACCATTTCACAGATGAGTGAGCGATGTCACGCCCTTTAGTTCAATTTCAATTTTCAAATTTCTGGTTTTATTGGAAAGGTGTTCAACCTTTCATTTAATAATGGCAATCAATATCATTTATATGACTATCACAACTGGCTCGGCAAAACCTCTTTCAATCAACCCAATATATCTGATCATTTTCCATAGTAGCGGGTCGAATCTCTTAAATGGCAACTTCTATTTTATGTTTCAACGCTTCAATTGTCTCTGGATAACGTAACATTAATCATTAATGTCTCCACACAGAAAATAATCCAAAGGGCTCAAATCAAAGCTCGGAGGCGGCCAAATGACATCACAATTTCGGCTGATTATTTGATTTTCAAAAACAGTGCGTAAAATATCGATGTTGCCTTGGCTGTGTGACATTTTGCCGTCGTCTTGTTGGAGCCAAATGTCGTCCATTTCATTCTTATGAATTTTTGGAAACAAAAATTCCTTGAAGCTCTGAAGCACCAGCCCAAAATCCACACTAAACAGTGACTCGTTGAAAATGCATTGGCTCATGTCACATAAGGGTTCTGCGACAACTTTGCATATTGTCATAGACTAAGCTAATGCTAAACAATCTTCAGCCCATTGGCCGAAGCGAAAACGCATTGGATGGTGTTCAATTATTAAGTGACAAATTTTTACCTTTCCAATATTACCATTTCAAAACCAGAAATTTTAAAAAGTTATCAGTATAACCTTTTTACAGCCGATTCAAATTAAAAAGTTTTAAAAGCCCACCCTTTACTTGCAGAACGATGTTCGACAGAAAATGGGATATTTAACCAAGTTTGATTTACTGGATGTTCACTGCAATCATTGGACCAATTATAACATGTCGAGCAATGGTATTTTGGACTGCAGTCGAAAAATCTTAGCAAAATTCGGACTCTGGCAAATGTAGGCATAACTGGAGCATTGAGATCAACACCACAGGCGAGGCGAGAAGCCATACTAGACATTCAACCCACAGACATCTACATAAAGATATGTGCAGGTCCTTCAACGCTTCAGGGAAACTGGTACGTTGAAACACAACACGCACGGACATGGCGCGATACTGAGATTAGCAGGTTGAATGGACAGGCTTGATGTGGAGTCAGACTATCTGACACCGAGGTCGATCCAAAAGAAACCCTTTAGAACGGATTTTCTTACAAGAGAAGACTGGGCATCGAACGCTGTAATATCAGAAAATGAAATCTCAATCTTTACGGATGGTTTGAAAAAGAAAAGCAGGTCAGGGGTTTACTAGCTTAACCTAAAAATATCTCATCGACTACCGGACAAAACCACGGTCTTTCAGGCAGAGATTTTTGCAATCCATATTTTCTGGAGTGGTAGGTGCTCAAATGTGGTCTATATAAAGACTTGTTCAACCTGATCGATTTTTACTGGTGGACCATAAATTACTATTCACCATTTCAGGACTATAATTGTTATTATGTGGCCTCAGAGTCGTAAATGCGAAAATAAAAGATACATTTGTGTTGGACGTTTGACAAAATATACGCACACGTGGTCCTGCATAATTCTCATCTGACTCAAAAGGTAAAACATTGTACATTTATGTCGGGCAGTCGGCCTCTCAGTTAAATGCGTTACAAGGTATTGTGGAGGGCTAAAGTTCAGTTTATGGGGGACACTCCTAGAATGAAATGCAATTACTTTCAGAATGATGCAGGGAACATTAACTCGAACAATGGAACTGACGCCAAAAGTGAGCAAGGCATTTGTTTTCTTTTTGAAAAATTAAGCAGCCCATCTTTTTAATTAAACAAGGGGTAGGGGGACCAGACTAGTTTCGATCCGCAAAGTACACATATTTGGGCTTATGAAGCTCTTATTTTTTGTATTTAAAGTCGAGTTGATTTTGTTGTTGTTCCTTGGCCAACGAATTTCAGTTTGGGTCGATCCAGTGCGTAGAACCGGCTGCCGTGGGGAAGAGTTGATTTTCTAGTTCCCTGCAGTTGATTTTCGTGTTCCCTGCATCATTCTAAATATGCCAATGGGTTTTTTTCTCTAGGGGTATCCCACATAAACAGAACTTCATCCCGGCGCAGTGTTTTAGTGCCGCCTGTAATATGAAATGATCCCTGGCCTTTACCTTACATTCCGCTTACCGTCGATTGTGAACGTGAATTTGTACACTCGAACTTCTGGAGAATTTAAAATACAGCGTAATAAATATCTACAGAAATATATCAAAAAAACTTACTTGGAAACAAGGTGGGTGCAATTGCAGTACTAACAATTGACCAGAAATGCTTGGCATTTTATCAAAAAACTTACTTCGAAACAATGTGGGTGCAAAATAATGTGGAATCCTTTTGAAGCCGCTCTATTGTTACAAAGCATATATTTTTGCAACTCTTCTGTAGCTGCTGGTGTAGCGACACAGAGTTCCGGCGTGGTGGCCCTTGGTTAATGAATTGATGCTTCGGATTAATCCGGTGCATAGAACCGGCTGTCCTGGGATTGTGCAACTCTTCTGTTGTTGTTGTAGTAGCGGCACTTGTGTACCGAAGTGACA
This sequence comes from Hydrotaea diabolus, assembly GCA_963513945.1. Taxonomy (NCBI): domain Eukaryota; kingdom Metazoa; phylum Arthropoda; class Insecta; order Diptera; family Muscidae; genus Hydrotaea; species Hydrotaea diabolus. The sequence continues at coordinate 7,166,731 of OY740719.1, read as the reverse complement.
GCCCTTGGCCGAAGAATCTCTCTTCCGTTCAATCCGGTCCGAAGAACAGGCTGTCGTGGGATTGGTGGAACTCTTCTCTTAGCTGTTGTCGACTTTGACCTCTAATCGGCAATCGGCCAGTGTTTGCCGGACGTTTTTATATTCTTTTTGTTATCATTTTTGGTTGTTTTAAAATTATTAATTTCTTAAAATTATTATTCTATTAAATTAAAGTTATTTCGAATACTCATTATGAATACTTTTACTCAAAAGAAAGACAGAAATTGAATGAAAGCTTGCAAAATATTAAAATGTTGCCGCTTCTTTCGTCGGCACTCAGCTGGAAATGATAGCTGAGGTCGTTCAGTGCAGTTGATTGACGTAATTAACTAAAACCCCGCTAGGAAATTTTAGGATCGTTTCCTTCGTAATAATGAGCTCCATAAGACAAATGGGCTTTTGTATAAAGATTAAAAAAAAGAGAAGGCCCCTTCGATATAACCTTTTTATAAAAAAATCGTTTACTCCTTGTTCGCCATACAAACAAAATGCACTTTAAACGGATTTCGGTTTGGATTTTTGCTCAATTGTCATTGCAATTTCAACTTGAAATCCAATAAATGCGGAAATCGTTTGGATTTGCGTTAAAAAAAATTATTTTGGAACGATATCACAGAAAATCTAATTAATATTGTTATGTGAACCTCGATCAGAGAAGTTATAATCTAGATTTAGTAAAAAAAGCAATTTAATCTAGATTATCTAACACTTGTAAAAAAATAATCTAGGAAATACACTTGCAACCGTTAAACTGAAAGCGATAACCGCATTTACAAATTTTAATGTAAATGAAAAGAAATGGGTATTCCTATGTAAGAACGTAATCCAACGGATTTTATTTTCTTCGGATTCCGTCTGATGATTTACATAAAAATTGTAAAAGATTTTGTCAAGAAATCCGGTGAATGTGGACTTCACTTTTACACGCGAATGGCACAACATGAGTAGTAAGCCAGATAGTAAGTCTAATTTCTCTATCATCGTTTTTTTCTTTTAATATGGCATTCACATATAACGGGAAATCTAAGTAGAGATACTTTTTTCAATAGCCTTTTTTTGACAGATCACGTGTGAGTCGTGTCATGCTGCCATGTTATATTTTTGTTTAATATTTTTGGCATTTCATCATGGAAAGACTTACGCCTGAACAACGTTTACAAATCGTTAAACTTTTTTTACGAAAATTCACGTTCTATGAGGAATGTATTTCGTGCACTTCGTTCAACTTATGGTCAACATAATCGGCCTACTGCGCGTACTATTCGCAACACCGTCACCCATCTTGAGCAAGCAAATTTGCCGCATTTGCGACGAAGAGCAACCAGAAGAGGTTCAGGAGCTGCCACTTCATCCAGAAAAAACAACGGTGTGGTGTGGTTTGTGGGCCGGTAGAACTATCGGTCCACATTTCTTCAAAAATGATGACGGTGAGAACGTAGCCGTTATCGTGCCATGATAACCGACTATTTGATGCCTGAAATTGAAGCTCGTGATCTCGGCGATATTTGATTTCAACAAGACGGCGCCACTTCACACACGTCGCGTCAATCAATGGATTAATTGAGAGAACACTTCGGTGAGCAGATAATTTCAGGTTTTGGTCCGGTCGATTGGCCACCAAGATCGTGTGATATCACACCATTAGACTTTTTCCTGTGGGGATATGTAAAGTCTAAAGTTTATGCGGACAAACCCGCTTTGATTCAGGCCTTGGAGCAAAACATCACGCGTGTTATTTGCCAGTTACCAGTCGAAATGCTCGAACGAGTCATAATCTTCAAAAAATAAATGCCAAAGAAAGTTCTTTAAAATGATAATAAACATTCCCCTTTCAATTTGAATTTTCTGTGTTTTTTTCTTTAAAAAGGTAGGGAACCTCGAAACGGATCACGCGTTGCAAACGAAATCCACTGGATTACATTTTCAGAGGATTTCGGCTGTCTATTTTTATACTAATTTTAATGGACTTCAACTCGAAATCAAATAAGTGCGTTTGCTTATAAGAACAAGTGGTTAGCAAATTTATTAAAATCTTGAGTATTTTAAAGATCCTTAAACACTCAACAGCCTAGAAAAAGAAACTTCCCTTGATGGCGCACACGTGTTTAATAGGCCAAAAGAATGAAAAAAACAAACGAGTAACAACAAAACGAGGAAATCCGGAAATCAAAAGGAACTTAACAAAAAGAAACGGAAATCATTGTGTTATTTGCCAAGGAGCACACGTTTTCTTGCACACTCCAATACAAACAATAGCGCAACGTACTCATGTTCATGTACAGGGTAACACCTACGTACACGCATGTCGGTAGATGTAAATATACTTGGGTACATACAGTACAGAGGTATACTACAGGTAATGTAATGAATAAAACTTACAATATTATTTACACCTCTATATCAGCAGACATCGTCATCATGATCGAGGACGACATTATCACAGCCACGACCACCAAACAGCTGACATCCTAGCAAACGTCTTCGACGTCATCGACGTCGTTAGGAATGAATACGACGAGTACATGACACGGGTCTTGTTACACCGATTATAATAACGTATCATTAAAAATCACGCATACATACAGTGCTAGGGTGGGCGGTGTTAGCGTTGGTGCTGGAAACGGATATCAAATACCCTATACAACTCGCATTACACTTATGTATTTCCGTATGATTGGAATGGGGAAAACTAACACAAGACATAAGAAAGAAACATGAAAGAAAATCCAACATTGTTTTTTGTTACACCGCAGGAGGAGAAGGAGGAGGCTCGAGGAGCGGCAAGGGAGAATGTGTCATGCAAACACTCATACACCTCAAATACATGTTTAAGTACGAATGTACACATGCACACGGCATTGCACAGTGGTGCGGTAAGCTATCATTTTCTAAGATGTATTTAAAAAAAATGGACTGCTAAAGTGCAGGACTCCAGCGGTCTTCAAATAACTTGCCGTATTTGCATATACTTATACCATTTGCCTTTATACCATTTCTAAAAGAAATCTCTCACAAATCGTATGACATATTCGGCAACCGAAGTTCATTTCTTAAATTGTTGTTCTGTCAAAAAAAATTTTTCTACAACACAACTTTGGATGTTCTACACAAAAACATTTCAATAATCATAAAATGGGCCCCTTACAACACTGGAATCACATTGAACGAAGACACTACAAAACTAATATCGCCTTCACTGAACATACTCATACAATAAACGACAAGATTTGCGAAATCGAGTAAAAGTGTCAATTTAATAGAAAGGTTTTAACCGCTCTATTTGTAAGCTTCAAATGCACCGGATGGGGATATGTAAACATTTAAATAAACTGAATGGTTAAATAGAGCGAAGTGTTGATTTCGGTTATTATGTCATTTCCATTTAATGAGGTTATGTGTAATAATGACGAAAATCCCATTAAATGCACACGAGCTTGAATTGCCACAAGGCTCGAATTCAGTTTGTTTTTGAAGAATAGTACAGGGTATTATTAAAATTTATTTGCCATTAAAATATATTACATTTCAGTAGTTATTTTAACATTTTCAAACTGACAAAAGAAACAGTCTTTGAGCTAGTTTTTCGTACTTATTTGAAGAAATTTCAGTTGCTAACTCTTTGTTAGAATTTTTTTAAACAGTTTTTTATCTTGTTTTCCTATAATACACATTCACATAAGCCAAAGAAGTTACTTGATTTCGAATTAGGCTCATTTTGTATGACAAGTTTTTTAAAAATTATAAAAGATTTTTAAGAGAATTATACAAATTTAACAAATAGTTGGCAACTCTTTTTACAAGGAAAAAACGACTACAAAAACTACCCTTTTTCAGTCAGAAATTGAGTTAAACTTGTTTTTTATTTCGCTTTTCCCATTCAATTCCGACAAACGAGTTGCTCCTACATATTTTTTTAAAGGGAAATGAGCCTAAAGCAATTGTGTTTTTTTCAGACGTGTCGTTTTCAAAAAGAAAAAATACGCATATAATTAAATGTTATGGTCAAGAATTTAGCCATATTTTAAAGATTAGGGATTGCCATTTTGTTTAGAAATTATTTCAGGCAAGTGACTGCACTGGCTCTAATATATTCCAACCGAGAGCCCCAATTTTTAACCACTTTTTGCAGCATTTGGGACCGTATGTCAGCAGTAAAGTGCCAAATATTCTCTTCCAAGGCGTCAATCATGTCGGGCTGATCTGCAACTTCATATAACCCCACAAAAAATAGTACAGCGGTGTTAAATCGCACGATCTTGAAGGCTACACCACAGGTCCACAACGCGAGATAATGTGCTCAACAAAAGTTTCCTTCAATAAATTGATTGTTTCGTTGGCTGTATGTTATGTAGCGTCGTCTTGTTGGAACCAAAGGTCGTCCACATTAACATTGTCTAATTCAGACAAGAAAAACACATTAATTATGGCTCCATAGCGTTCCACATTGACTGTAACATTATGGCCGGCTTCATTTTTGAAGAAATATGGACCAATGATTGCTTCTGCCCATAGAGCACACCAAACAGTGACTTTTTAAGGATGTAGCAGAGTCTCAACAATGGCTTGTCGATTTCCATTACTCCAAATGCGACAATTTTGGTTGTTAACATACTTTATTAAGCAAAACTGAGCTTCATCGCTAAACAAAATTTTCATGATCGGTGGCCATTCACCGCGATATGCAAACGTTGTTCCCGAATAAGTCTATTCATTATGAAATGGCAAACCAAACTGAGCATAAACAAAGTGACAGCTGTCAAAAAGACCAACTCCGAAAAAAGTGTTAACATACCCACTGAACCAAAACTGAGCTTCATCGCTAAACAACATTTTGTTGTAAAAATCAGGATCGGTGGCCATCTCGTTTTGGGCCCATTCACCACGATTTGCAAACGTTGTTCCCTAGTAAGTCTATTTATTATGAAATGGCCAACGAAACTGAGCATAAACAAAGCTGTCAAAAAGACCAACTACGAAAAAAGTGTGACCAGGTTGAAATCTAAACGTTTAAAAAAACACCCTTTTATTTTAGTTTTGTTGTTCTGAGAGGGCTCTTTTTTATAGGCTATACAAATGTTATGTCCTTAGAACTTATTTGTACTGACGAAAACTAATAGTATTCTAGGTCGCTTTTACTATTCAAATCTGACAAACGTTTAGGCTCTCCAATTATTTTAAAGGGAAATACAACTTCTGGTTTTGTCGTTCTAAAAAGGCTATAAGTGGTATGTATGTCCTTCCGAGCTCATTAAGACTGACGAAAAATAGTAGTTTTCCAGGCTGTTTTCCCACTTCGCTTTTGAATATCGTGGTGTGTGGTCGCACGCCCTGCTGAAGTTTCTGGGGACGGAGTCATTTCGTTTTTATTATAACTACAGTTATCGAAACGTGATTGAAAAAATATGGCTTGTTGAGCCATCGATTTATCAACCTGGCATATGAGACAAAAGTTATCCGCTATTTTAAATTAAAAACCAAAAGAGGCTGTTTTTCTAAACAAACAGATGGTTGGAAACTGTATTTTTTATTCGGAGAAAATGACTACGATAAATATTTTCTTTGGCAACTGTATTTTTTTATTTGGAGAAAATTGCTGCGTTTTATATTTTCTTTTTCAACTGTATTTTTTATTTGGAGAATATGACTACGATAAATATTTTCTTTGTCGATGTGAGAAGAATCTAGTTGATATGTCCTTATTGTATTAAATTAAATATATTCCAAAATCACAGTGCAATTGTTAGTGTATGTCAAATAAAAAGTTTGCCATATAAGTGGCATATAAACTCATTATATACACACTATGTACACATACACACACCCAGGCAGGCAAGTGAATGCAAAGAAGACAAACTGACATACATACATACGTTGGAGAATGTGTGTGCCACCCATACACAAAAGCTCAAGTATTCAAAAGTTTACTAACTGTCAATTATCTTTGCCATAATCTTGTTTTATATTGGAAAAGGCTATAAAAACCCGTTGTTAAGTTTGTTCTGCCGACACTAACCAACACTTGTCGCTGTCGCACCAACTGCACCTTCATTGTGACAACAATTACACGTATTCTCACCTACATGTACGTGTACGTACGCTGTCAATACTGGCACCCCCTCTAGACACACCACTCCATTTGAAAAAGCCTTCATAGCAGCTGTATGCTCATATGTTTGTATGATTTTCTTCTATCGAGAAGACATTAAGTAGAAGCCCAACGACAACAAGAACAACAACCAAAACAGATATACACTCGCACACACATGCACGCACGCTGAGAATTGCCATTACTCGATAATATTATCATTTATACAGCAATAGCAACAACAGTTGATATTTTTCTTCCTTGACGGCCACTTCTCTCTCCTCTCTCGCTGGCTTTCTCTATGTCGCTCTCTCATACACTCACTTGTGCCTAATGATTTCCCAAGTATTTAATATAGAACTACGTGTGTGCACGTGTGTACTCCTGTCAGCGACACATGTGTGTGTTCGGTGTGTGTGCTCTGTATGGCTGTGTGTCTGTTTGTTTAAATGTTTCCATATGTAAAAGATCAATGACAATATCTATTACTTATTTTATGAGTTGGCTCACACGTCTGTACATATGCACATCTACATATACTCGTGTGTACAAGTACAATCGCATTAGCATATCAGCGTGTGTGTGTGTCTGTGTGCCTCTGTCGGTTTTTATTGAAATTGGCATCTAATGATGATATCTTCATAATAAATTGGAAATTTAAAACCATATCAGAGGAATTGAATTGTATTATTAACAATGAAATACGGCTGAGGCGGAGCGTCGTCAACACCATCATTATTTCTCCGCACAAAACGACTTTGTCGACAGACACTTCGGTCGTCGCCATGAAGTGTGAAATACTTAGAGCATAAAGAAAAATGAACCGCACGAGAAATCTTCCGCTCTATCGTCGAATGTTGACCAATATGAATTGGGGTAATATGAGCAGGTGCTGGAGAGAAAATAAATCAATTTTTTCCATTTTTAAATTAAATCAGTCGTTCTTGGTGTCGTATGGGGAATTTGTTTTTTATATATTCGTTGATCATACGCCATAGTGGGCTCTAGGGTATAAGTAAAGGGTGGTTAAATTTTAAGGGCCGATGTTGAATGTGAACCACACCTAAACATCAAGTTTTTTTTTCTGCATTTCATGTGATATTTTTCAATTTCAGACTAACTCAATTTGAACCATGGAAAGATACACAAGCCTCACAGAATGGTGGCAAGAAATGACAACAGTGGATGATCAATTTTCAAAGAAAACCATCTTCAGTGATAAGGCACATTTTCAGCTCAGTGGATTCGTCAATAAGCAGAAGTGCCGCATTTGGGCGAATGATAATCCAAGAGTGATAGTCGAAAAAACAATGCACCCTGTCGGCGTCATCGTGCCGTATTTTTTTCCAAAATGAGGCCGGTCAGACACTTACTGTGAATGGTGTTCGCTATCGTGAGAAGATGACGAACTTGTTATGGTCCAAATTTGGAGATATGGATGTGGACGATATGTGGTTGAAACAGGATGGTGCCTCTTGCCAACCAGTCAACGAAACAATGGCTCTTTTGCGCGACAAATTTAATGGCCGTGTTCTCTTACGTCGTGGCGATGGCTATTGGCCGCCAAGATCATGTGATTTGACAACGTTGGACTTCTTTCTTTGGGGTTATTTGAAAGAAAAGGTGTACGTCGATAAGCCAGCAACAATTCAAGAGCTAAAGGATGCGATAATTCGGCACATTAACGGCATAGAACCTCAATTATGCCTCAGCGTCATCGAAAATTTGGACCATCGCATGGAGGTGTGCCGCCGAGGTCGCAGCGGTCATTTGGCCGGTATTTTGTTCCATACATAATGGAACCATACCAATAATATCATAAAAAAGACGGTAATTTCCTAAAAAAGAAGTATTTTATGCAAAATCAACATCGGCCCTTTAAAATTTAACCACCCTTTATATTTTAGCGATTTCCTTTGAAGGGCCTTTTCAGACTGACGGAAACAAGCAATTTTCTAGATAGTTTTCCTTAAAAAATGCCACAAAGGTTGGCAACTCAATTTTTTTGGAAAAAGCGAGCATGAAAACTTCTAGTGTTTTTTTATCTGAAAAGTTTGTCAGGAACGAAGTAAAGTGTGGTCCAACCATAATGCACGATGTTAACTGTGAGTCACAACTTAACATCAAGTTTTTTGCCCAACTTAATTTGACATTTCTTATTTCGACGTTAACCCCAACTTGTAGGTGTTCGCTATCGCGAGATGATAGCAGGCTTCATGTGGCCAGAAATTTAAGAGATTAACACTTTTGCGCGAGAAATTCAACGTTGAGGCGTTTATAATTGGCCGCAACAATCAAGTCATTCGACACCGTTGGACTTCTTTCTTTGGGAATATTAAAAGGAAAAGGTGTACGTCAATAAGCCTAGAACAATTCAAAAGCTAAAGAATGAGATAATTTGGCACATTTTCGACATTGAACCTCCATTATGTCGCAGAGTCATTGAGTATTTGGACCACCGATAATATTTTGTTTCACACATAACTGTCAAAGATTCTTCGTGCGTCCACCCTTTATAACGGGACGGAAACTTGTAATTTTTTTAAGTTCGTTTTCACATTCAAAACCGACAAATGGTTGGCAACTGTATTTTTACAGGAGAAAGCGAACACGGAAACTAAAAGTTTTGTCAGTCTGACAATGCTGTAACTTATGTGCCATTAAGGGACGAAAACTAGGAGTTATCTAGGACGCTTAACAATAAAAATCAGGCAAATGGTCGGTAGCTTAAAAGTGTTTGTCTTGGAATCTGGGGTCTCGCAGTGGGGCGCCTATGAGGTAGACCTTTCCTTGAAGTGGCATAGAGTGAATCATTGGTGTAGACTTTGATGCCTCTACTTAGAAAGTACGGAGCTCGAACTAAAAGTATCCATGCGCTACGAAGTCGGACCAGAGACTTAAGTCTGGTGTCTCGGGTTCTCAAAAGCCTATAAAACAATTGTTGTAGCCTAACATGCTGGGAACGGTCCTTCGAGTGCCGTTTAACAACCTATGCGTAGGTAAAGCTGCGTTTATTAAAAGAGTTTCGCGTTGGTTGTGGTGTAACACCCAAATCGCAGGTAAAACTAGTTTTTAACGTAAAGCTGTGTTTAGTCACCTGGTAAAGCTGTGTTTAGACCTCCTTCACCAAGGATACATAGGTGATGTCCACCTCCAAAATATCTAGAAGGAGCTCTCATAGTCGCAGTGAAGCACAGTGGTTGAAGCTGTAACGGCAAGGTTTTCACTTAGGTTAGCCTTTCTCTAGTACCACGGGTGTCGGATAATATTGCAGTTTTCTTAAATCCTCATCATGCCATAATAGATCCTTGGATCATTGTTGGTGAGTTGTTTGAGCCAAGTCTTCACACATGGCTGCCGTTCAAGGATGTTAAACGAGCGAGTTAGAGATAGACTTCGGTATAAGTGGTGAGAAGTGGTGGTTTAAAACAAGGCTTTAAAACATATAAAAAACCGGGAAAATTGCATTGAATATTTCTTTTAATAAATATCTATCTAGCAGACGTGTAGCTACCAATTATAAATACTTTTTTATTTCCCTGGGAAACAGTGTACATCTCTACTATTCCACATTTAAGGCCAAGTTCACGCTGAAGTTTTTTTTTCTGTGCGCAGCGTTTTTCTTCATTTCCGGTAAGTGTTGCCTGGTGCCATCTGACATTTCCACTGGAAAGTTTGGCATTTTTTAGCATAAACGTACTCAGAACGTTTTGACGCACGACCATCATTTGTGTTGTTTACAGTGACTTGAAAAAATCAGTTTGGCAAAAAAATGAAATTAACTCGTGAACATTTTCGTGCGATCATTTTTCACAATTTTCGACGTGGATTATCACGACAAGAGTGCATCGATGAACTTAAATCTTTGTATGGCGATGAAGCACCATCCTATGGCACTGTGAAAACTGATTTAATGAATTCAATCGTGGCCGACGCTCGCTCAAAGACGAAGGTCGTCCAAAAACGGCCTTTGTGCCAGTGAACATTGATGCCGTGCGTGAACTGATAATGCCAGATCGTCATGTGACATACCGTGAGAAAGAGGCAGCCTTAGGCATTTCTTCTACCTGTATACATTCGATATTGCATGGACACCTGGCAGTAAAATAGGTTTGTTCTCGTTGGACCCCGCACAAGTTGACAATCGCTCAAAAAAAGGCTCGTGTCGATTGTTGCAAAGAAATTTTGAAAAAATACGATTGCGGTGCTTCAAAAGACTAAACGTCACAGGTGACGAATCACAGAACTATGCGTATGCGTCCGAAACAAAACAGCAATCGACCGTGTGGGTCTTCGAAGGCGAGCCAAATCCAACAAAAGTTGTTCCTGGAAGAAGCACTTCGAAGCAAATAGTCGCCTGTTATTTTGGCAAAACTGTTCATGTGGCGACTGTTCCGCTTGAGCAACGTAGGACGGTCAATTTTAAGTGGTACACCACAATTTGTTTGCCTGAAGTCTTCGGAGAAATTCGAAAAACAAACAAGAGAAGACGAATCATTGTGCACCATGACAATGCGAGCTCTCACACATCGGCTCAAACCAGCGCCTTTTTGACCGGCCAAAACGTCGAATTGAAAAACAAAATGCGTGGTCAACGATTTTCGTCGTCACATGATGCTGTTGAAGCGTTCAAAAACCATGTTTTGGAGGTGTCTCAATCGGGGTGAAAAAGGTGCTTCGACAATTGGTTTGAGCGCATGCAAAAGTGTATAAATTATGCTGGAGAATACTTTGAAAACAATAAAACCATTTTTGATGATAAATATTCGCATTTTCATTATAAGGCCAGAAATATATGTGACAGCGCATAGAGAAAGGGACCTAAGGGTAAAAAAAACAATTTTCATTTTTTTTTCTTTTTTTTGATGTGGACAACATCTGAGCATCGAATGAGACCGATCCAATGACCCAAAAGTGTTCCCTCCCAGAGATATGCGCGTTTTATGAAAGTGAAGTCGACGATTCTAAGCGCAAATAGAAAGGGACCTAATCTTTAAAATGGCTCTCGTGAACAAAACTTGTTTTTAACCTTAGGTCCCTTTCTATTTTGCGCGTCACATATATAGCAGCCCTCTAGTAATTGTATTACAAATAGTGGCATAAGAGTAGCTTTAAAATAAAATTTAAATGAAGTCAATATCCCTTGGTGCTTTTGTTTAATTTAAATTTCTTTTACCTTTGCTGGCCACTCTTTCTTTTAATGTTGGCATAAGCTTAAATTCCAATTCAAATTTTTTTCGGGACACCCTGTAAAAACACATCATTTCTAAATCGTACTTATAATGATCCCCCCAGGAACAACTTATTTTCCAGGATAATAACACATTTCGTTGGATGCTGCTCTTTAAGGCAGTTTGCTAATCCCTTCTCCCCTGCCCTCGCCCCGAATTCCTAGCGGACATGCTCAACGCAATATTGTTGTAATAACTAAACGTAATCTTTTTAGTGGTCGAATAATTTAGCTGGGAAATCACGTAAGCTCTATTAATATTTGCTGTAATATACACTAACTTTTTGCCGATGAAAGGCCATCCGGGCTGGCCACCAACAAACGCATGCACGCACACACTCAAACACAGGCCCGAGCACCGGAATGCGGCGTCAGCTGTGGCTCTATTGACTCATTACACAGCGAAAGAGCAGCAGCTGTTACCGCCATCCGGCCGAGAGACCATAGAACACGAAATGATTAATTAGAATCACTAAAATGCCACATGGACAAAAAGGAATGTTTGTATTTTACAACTCCTCTCGCTGGGATATTGAAATTGAGAAGAAGAGGAAAAAAAACAGCAAACAAAAACACACACAAAGTGCAAGAGTAGAAGGGCACACAGAGCAAGGCTAAGCTGAAATGAAACGAAACGGTTGAAACAGTTAAGGGAGGGGGAGCCGAAAGGGAGAGAGAGAGTGGAGAAAAGCACGACTACAAATGAATTAAGCACAAGTTTGTGTCACGTTCGCACAATTATTTTAATATGTACAAATGAGTTTGACTTTGTCAAGGATGTGAGTGGAGAGCGAGAGTATGATTATGAGTGTGTGTGTGTGTGCGTTGTGTATGAGAGCAGTTGTCGCAGTCAAAGTGTGGCCCATAAAACTTTGTTTGTTTGTTTGTTTGTCCTCCATCTAATGATGGCGATGACGATGATGACCTCTTCATTATACGTCTAATAATGTTCATAATAATAATGATGGCATACTAATTTTGAGTTTTATGTACACATGTGTACGGAACTGTGTATATGATGGAGAGAGAGAGGGAGAGAGAGACAGAGCGCGACGTGTATGAGACATTATCGGCCAGCCGGCGAGGCCAATTAACATGTCAAAGTGCAATCGCACAAACACACACACAAACTGACACCTGACCCGCACTCATATATACCTACATCACACGATAAGCATGTGTGTGTGTTTGTGACCCCATTTGTACATTTAGTTTGACACCTGACTGACAACTTTTCATCATCAACGGCCATTTTTTGTTGTTGTTTTGGTTTTTTCAGCGATATTTTTGTTTTGCCCATTTCTTTGGCCTCTATTCAAATGTGTATCCGCCACATGTGTGTTTGTTAGCGTATTCGGTGTGTCAGTGTCTGTGCAAGAGAAGGTGGGTGGGTGAGGGTGTCCTTTGAGCCGCTATAGACGTACATATGTACGTATGTGGGATATCATGAACAAATAAAATATATAATGTCACGTATACGACCGCTTAAACCACTATAATTGTGGCAGCAATCCCAACAGCAAAAACAACAACAACAACAACAGCAGCAGCATAACGTTAATGCCAGCAAAAGAAACTAAAGTGTCAGCACATTTGTGTGATTATATTTGTTTTCATACATTGTAAGCGTGTTTGTGTGTCCAACACACACGTATACGAGTACAATGCATGTGAGCTTATGGCCTCATGTATGTGTGAAATATTTTATTTTAATTGGGTGCCATGTGTCATTGATTGAGTGAACGACGCGCATTTATTTCGCCATGTTCGCCTGTGTGTGTGTGCCTGTGTGTCTGTGTATGCATTTGCATGTGTATGTGGTTTTGTACGGATTTCATAATCAATGTGTAGAGCAGAGTTGAGCGAAAAACTCATTTCATATGCGCGATATAGGATTACACAGAAAATAACACATGGAAAACGTGTTAATGCCATAAATTGATTCCATTGCAAATATTCAAATAAATGATGCCCAACATAAGGGATTATGTTCGATCTACATAAAAGGGTGGTCCCAACACAAGTGCATATAATTTTTAAAAAAAAAAACAAATTTTTCCTTGTAGGTAAATTAGATATTTCAACAAAATTACAGTTTTCCGCCATTAAGTCCGAGGATCGTTAACAATTTGTTTGGACATTAAAAATCTAAAGGTGGTAAATTTTAAAATGATGTACCACACTAGTGAGAATAATCATGTGACTGTTGTTGCTGTAGCGGCAAATGTGTGCGGGGGTGACAGCCGTTGGCTGAAAAATTGCTCTTCGTGTCAAGCCGGTCCATAGAACCGATTGTCGTGCGATAAACATAATGTGGTAGGACATTACGCCGAAATGGACTTGATCATGGCATGGAACGATCTACATAAAAGAGTGGTCCGAACACAAGTGCATATAATTTTTTAAAATAAAAAAACAAATTTTTCCTTGTAGGTAAATTAGATATTCCAACAGAATTACAGCTTTCTGCCATTAGGTACGAGGATCTTTAACAATTTGTTTGAAAATTAAGAGACGAAAGGTGGCCAATTTTAAAATGGAACATTATTTTTGTTGTAGCGGCATCTGTGTGTTGGGGTGACAGCCGTTGGCTGAAGAAATTCTCTTCGGTTCAATCCGGTCCATAGAACCGGTTGTCGTTGGATTCATATATTGTGGTAGGACATTTCGCCGAAATGGACTTGCTCATGACAAGGAACGAAATAATCACTTTCAACAGGTTAAAGTATTGGTCTATGAAAATATTCAGTGCTTAATTCGAACGAGATCGGAATTAATTTGTGCCTCCTAGAGAGGATGAAAATGTAATTGGGACGAGGTGTTTTATGGACCTACGACAATAAACCAGTCGAGAAGTAAGGACTTACATACATACACTTAAATTCAGGTTCAAATCCGGCTACGAGCATCTAACATTTTTCAGCATCACCTCGTCAACACAAGCGATTTCTCTATAAAATACTAAAGCCGTTCGAAGTCAACATTAAACAGTTGACCATGGTCTCTGAGAATAAGAATTATATCAACTATAATTGCTCAGCTCACTAACTCGAGAGAAGTTACCAGTTACTCTCTGGGAATTTTTAACTTTTTACTTTAGCATATCTGTCAAATTTCTAATTGTAAGGCTGGCTGAGAAATGGAAACTTTTTCTATTAAGGCTTAGTGTGAAATGGAAATTTTTTACTATCTAGACTAAAGTTTGAAGTTTATTGAAACTGCATTTGTTTTTGGTCTACAGTGTGAACGGCGAACCAAAAATATAAACAAGTACAAATTCTCAATCTTAAATATGATTTTAATTGTCATAATTTGTTGTAGCTTATGGGCTAGAGAAAATTATGACAAGAAACTCATTACGGCCAAAACTTTAAAAATTTGTATAGTGGTACCATGGTACAATAGAGAAGGTAGTGTTAAGCAATCAGCTGATTTACAACTTTCTCGTTTTTCAAAATTTTTTATTTGACAAAGAATATTTTTGAAGTTTACCATGATAAACAAGGTATAGTCACTAGCCCAACAACAAATAAACAGTTTGCCGAACTGTCAAAGTTCCTTGAAAAAAATGCCAAAAATATATATTTATTGTTGTTGTTGAAACAATAATATATTTTGTTTTCCCTATCATGTTCGTTCGCTTGGATACCCAGGTCGAAGAAACGCGCCTTTTTATCTTGAAGCGTCCACAGAGAAATGGAGGTCAGCTGAGAGGGCTTGGCCAGATAATTGAAGAGGTGCAGTACGTCATGTGGTCCCTGATGGCAGGCGGGACAAACGTCCGAAACATTAGCATCAATTCGTGCCCAATACGAATTGAGGCTGCTGCACCATCCAGATCTCAGCTGGTCCGGGGAATGTTCCTCTACATTCACACTATAGCTGGATACTGCAGCTGCGACTTCATCAGCGTGAATGTTGCTTAGACCTGCCTGATAGTTTCGATGACCGAAAGGCTCTCTCTAGTATCGCTGGACCTCTCTCTCTCTAGATCATGAAGACCGTCCCTGATCTGCCTGGGCGGAGGCATTCTGTCTAAGAGATGGTGGTTAGGATGACAGCGGCAAAGACACCCAAGCGGATACTGCTTAGACAACAGGAAATTGTGTCTGCGCACGGTAAGGACCATCGTCTTCTTATGTAGATAGTCCTCGGAAGACATAAGGAGACACCCTGTTGATGTTCTGAGGTCGGCATTCTGGCAAGTCAGAATTTTCATTCACTGCGTGGTACTCACGTTCGCTGACCACACCGGTGCTGCATAGTTCCCTACAGACCAACCTATCGCTTTGTAAGAGGTCAACAAGGTTCTTTTGTCGGCTCCCCAAGTACTGCCGGCAAGTGACTTAAGGACCTTGTTTATATTTTTCAGCTTATCGCAGATAACTGTAGCATGTGCAGAGGATCGGAAAAGGCTGTTTCATGTGACCCCAACGATTATGGAGTAGTTGGTAGTTGGGATGTTGACGTCATCAATGTTCAAATTGAGTGACAACCGCACCTCTGCGGTCCATGCAGTAAACAATGGGGCTAATAATTTGGAAGCGGATATTTTTATGATTCATGCTTTTTTCGCATATGTCATCAACTTTGGGTCCTGACGGCAGAATTGTGCAATCATCAGCGTACGACACAATTTCAACGCCGTCTAGTGGTGAAGGAATTTTTGAGAAATAGAGGTTCAACCGAGCAGAAGACATCACTCTACCTTGGGGAACTCCTAGTTTAACTCACGGGGCTTTGACTTCATGTCTTTAATTTCGACATATGACTGGCGCCCACACATATATGTAATTTACGACCCAACGTTTCAAACTGGGCGGAAGGGACGTTTCTGCAGTGTCCTCGAACAGAGGGGCAAGAATGAACGTGTCGAAGGCTTTCGTAAGATCAAGAGCCATGATGTTTTGTTAAGACCGCGACTTATATGTGTGGTGTGGCGTGTACAACAGTTGTTGTGCTGTGCTGCTTGCGGAACCCATGCCGATGATCAGCACAAGGAAGGTGTTCGATTAGGTTGGGTAGGAGCAGTGCCTCAAGCGTCTTTGCTACTGGGGAAAGCGAGGAGATCGGCCTGTACGATTCCCGTTTGCTTGAGTCTTTGCCTGACTTCAGTAGTTATAAAAAAAATCGTATTAGAGAACAGATAAGGTATTTATCGTAACTAAAAAGAAAGATAGTACATAGGACTACCAAATTTGTTTGCAACACTGAAACAGGGTTCTTTGGTCTATGCGAAATTCTCAATCTGGAATTTTCTTTAAAGTGAATAAATGCTGATGCCTATAACCAATATTCTACTCACCATTTAACTAAGGCATTCCTAATCATCATGTTCACCTAAAGGCAACCTGTCTAACCAGCAAACCAAGTTAATTGTGCTATTGCTACTAATTCGCTTTCTTAGGGGATTACGTACAACTCGTATTTGTAGCTCTTCGACAGCGGGAACAATTGGGCAAATCTCTAATATCTACCGGAAGAGAACGAATGTAGAACACATACACTCTCAGACACGCAGTTTTGTAAACCTGAATGAAGAAAAAGGCAATAGACTTATTTCGTTCTATGTCAGCTTAAATCTCAATACAAATCTACTTGACTTTTGCCGAGAGACCAAGCGCAGCCATGCCAGTCCGCAGATCGAATTACAAAAGAAAATGCAACTAAACAGCAGAAAAGAAAAAAAAACAAATAAAAAACACACATACAGATAGCACCGGAAATCACAAATGCACTTTCAAGTCTTTGGTTGTAGACCGTTAAAAGCGGGAGAGAGAGAGTGAGAGAGAGGGGTCTAAACCAAGAAAGGAATATGAAAATGTAAACAAACAAGCCCAGCAACTACTGAACATGGAATTATGTACGTGTGTTACAGGATTTACCACTACCAGCCAAGAGGGAGGGACAACAGAGAGCAGGAAAACAAAACAGCCGCAGCACACAGGGCAAGAAATGAAGAGCAAGAGAGAGAGAGATGCGTACCGTACGCCAGAATGTGTGCACACTTAATACGAAATATAGAAATGCCATTGTATAGAATTGCAACATTATTTTCATTTTGATACCATTCACCCTCGTGACTTTAACGCCAACGCACCCACCTTCACCACCTTCTCTTCGCCGCTCTTCTCTCCAACCAGCTCTATGCTCATCTTATTACAATGATGCACATGCATGCATGCTGCATGTAACAAGCAATAACATGCTTACGGCATCAAACATGTACGACTGCACACATTTGTATGTACTTCATGCGGGCAGAAATACACACGCACACACTCACCCGTACACATGCACGTCAGGATATGCATGCATGCAAGGATGCAGCGAGCGTGCATGCAAAAGCCTCAAGCGGCATATGTATAAAATAGAAGGGTATTAAATTTTAAGTCGCTTGTTATCCTTTAAAAACGATGGCAGTCGTGTTTACCATGCCAGATGAGTGGCAGCAACAGGGAACATGTGTGTGTGTGTGTGGAGTAGGAGCAAGACGTGAAACATTTCTGGAAAAAAAGTTGCTACAAACTTGCTTGATTGCAAGAAGGATTTGCACACAAAAATAGCTGAAATATAACGAAGAAGTGTAGGAGCAACATAGGCTGACTGAGTTCGCCTTGGAGCGCAGCAGCCTGAGCAGCAGCAGCAGAAAAAAAACACTCAAGTTATGTTAAGAAGCTAAAGGCTAAATTACACTGTCAATCAAGAGTTGTTATAAATCTTTAAGATTTATTCTTCCTCACTCTCTCTGTCTACCGCCATCCTTGCAAGTCCCCTTGCATGTTATGTGAATCAAGCAAAACGCTAACTTTTAAGTAGACTTTGCGAAACTGTTGCTTCTTTTTATATTGCCAGTTAAACATTAAAGTTTGAGCCTTGTAGTCACAACAACCTGCACTTGGATTTCAATCACGCGCTGTCAAAGGCATCCCATGTCAGGGACATCAACATCATCATCATTATCGTCTTCAAAATTATCATCACTGGCAAGCTTAAAATTTAAATGCTTTTAATTCAACCATTAACAGTCTGGGCCTTTCCTTGGACTAGACGGCCATTTCCAGCCAGCCGGGGCACTTTAGCTGCCAGCACACAATTTGCCCATAATCTGCATTTCTTGCGACTGTCCACATCTTTTACGCCAACGTTTGCTCTCGCCTCTTCCTGGGCCATGCGACATAGCCTCCGCATATGATTATCATTATATTTGTGTTGTTTTTGTTCTTCTGCTTCTGCCAGTGTTTCCTCTCGGTGTGTTTGTCTTCCTCCTTTTATTATTTATTCAAATATTTATGTTTTCATTTCATACATTCTTTTTGTTCGTCCTTTTCTGCGCAGATATTGTATTTCCAATGTTGGGTGGCGAGTAGAGGCGAGCAGTGGGAGCCGGAGCAGACCACTTACATATTCCATATTTATGGCCAACACAAATGTACAAATATAGACTCGACAAATATTTATGCATTTGCCCTCTCGAGGAGCAAACAGTCAGGCCGAATAGGTAAGGGTTGGACAACCTTCATGGAAATCGGAAATTTCGGGGGAAAACGCTTGGTAGGGAAATCCTAAATGCACTTTAAGAATCCTTAAACTGGGCAAGAGAAACCAGATAGAGACCGTTGAAGGAATTTGGAAGTGTAAATGCCAAATAAGACAAGCCATAAAAAATTAAAAACAATGATATCAGCATCGATAAAATAAATGAGGTATCATGCTATCAATTGGATGCTTCTTTGGGCTAAGCAATCAGCTGCAGAGCCCTCTTTCGATGGATGTTCGAACTAATTCCTCCTAAGCACTCTTCTGACCCATATACGAATAAGTTCCTACTGATTTGGAAGGCGAAATCCTACAGTTTTGGATTTCAATTGTAACGGGTGATCAATCTAAAGGTATTTATTTTCAATAGAGTTTTTTTTTTACAGATTACGTGTGAGATACGCAGATAACGCGAGTTAAACTTTATTTTTTCTTTTCAGTATTGTTTGCCATTTCATCATGGAAAGCCTTACTCCGCAAAAACTACGGTGTGTGTTATTACTGCGGTCGAAATGCTTGAACGAGTCATCCAAAATAGAACCCTCGGAATGGACTCCCTGAGTTGCGGCCAACATTTGAAGAAAATTAAATACAAAAAATAAATGACATAGAATGTCCTTTCGAATGACCAAAAAAGGTTCCACACTTGATTTGAATTTTTGTTAATTTTGTAAAAAATAACTCTGATTGATCACCCTTTATATGCGAAATCTTTGTTAGATCTTTAGGTCCCTGAAGCAGATGAAGTGAGTGTTGGGTAAATTCGATATCAAAAATCGGTCGTAAATTAAATGGGTCAGCTACACAGAGAGATATTATTAGTTGGAAATCCGCTATGCCTATTAAATGTCCAATGCAAAAGAATATTTTTTTCCTCTAATACCAAATCTTTAGCCAAAAATAGTTTTCGTGGTACTGAACAGAAATCCTTTTTTGTAAGGCGAGGTACTAAAATTGCTTTTTCATGTGAAAATGAGCCAAGCTCCATATAAAATAAATTCTGGAAAATTGCAGTGAAAATCGTTTTTCATTAATATTTGACACACAGGACACATTAAAGGAACTTTACTATTTCTCTCAGAAAAGGATTCTTTTTAACTCGAATATTGTTTTTCACGTAAACGACCTCAGTTCCAGACTTAATGCAAACTAGTTCTTATTACCAAACAATGGGTGCTCGGACTATCTGTCAATTTTTTTCCTAATTATTTTTAAAACATTGTAAAAGCGACCAAAAAGCTTAATTACATTTGATAAACTGTAGGAACTTTAATATTTCTCTCACAATAGGATTCTTTTTAACTCGAATAATGTTTTTCACGTGAACGACCTCAGTTCCAGACTTAATGCAAAGTAGTTCTTATTACCAAACAATGGATGCTCGGACCATCTGTCAATTTTTTTCCTAATTATTTTTAAAACATTGTAAAAGCGACCAAAAAGTTTAATTACATTTGATAAACTGTAAGTTTCCCCGACAAAGTATTACTTTTTATTTAGCTACAAAATTATTAATATAGGCAGACGTGTTTTATTTCACAATCTAAAAATTCCGCTTACTTTTTTTGCATGAGATTTTGTTCCTTTCCCGCTTACTAATTGGTTTTTTGAATCATCGCTTATTTTTGCTACTTAGAGCGGTATTGTGTTGTAAAGCGTAAAGTTTTGTTAGGTGTCAGTAGGCAGTGTTGCCAAATCATATTTTTATTATAAATTTTTAATGTTTTTTGGGCACCCTGGGTTTTTAAGCATAGCACCAAAATGTGTTTTTAATAGAAGAAGAAGAATTTTGATAGGATTTATTTTTATAAAATCAATTTTTTTTTATAAAATTCTTTTTATAACTTTGTAAAAGCGACCAAAAAATTCAATAGTGCTAAACTGCAAGTTTCCGTGACAATGTTTTTAATGTTTTTTGGGCACCCTGGGTTTTTAAGCATAGCACAAAAAATTTTTTTTAATAGAAGAAGAAGAATTTTGATTATTTTGATAGGATTTTAAATATTTTCTGGGCACCCTCTGTTCAGTTTTTTTTTATAAAATTCTTTTTATAACTTTGTAAAAGCGACCAAAAAATTCAATAGTGCTAAACTGCAAGTTTCCGCGACAAGTAACAATTTTTTTCACCCAATAAATTATTAACCTAATTTGTCAATCTAAAAAATCTGCTTACTTTTTTTGCATGGGACTTTTTTCCTTTCCTCATTATTAATTGATTTTTTTATTTATCGCTTATTTTTGCTGCTTTGATCGGTGTGATGTTCTCAAGCGTAAAGTTTTTTTTGCGTGTCAGTAGACAGCGTTGCCAAATCTTATTTTTTTTATAATTTTTAGTGTTTTCTGGGCACCCGGTGTTTTTTGGTATAGCACAGAAAAGTGTTGTTAATAAAAAAGGAAGCATTATTCTTCATACGTTACTTTAAAATAGAATATATGAAGAAGAATAAACGAAACAATTATAAGTTGAGAAAAATATTCTGCCAAACTTATGCGGTATAGGTTTTTTTTCGTTGCATCCATTTAAAATTTCCTTAAATTCAAAGAGTTCGAATTTCTGAAGAAGATTTAAAAGAGAAAAAAGAACTATCTAAAAGAAGACTCAATTAAGGCATCTCCATTTTATATTTCAAAAATTCATGCTAACCTCTGATTTTTGATATGAATTGCATAAATATAAAATTAAGTTTGACAGTTTTTTTTTCAATAAAACTCCCATTTGTGTTATTTACATCTAGTAATTTGACAGATTTGAAAAATTATTGCCAAATTTGAATACAAATTGACAGCCGATATCCGTTAACTACTATATCAGGTGCATTTTTTTTCGAATATAAGAGCGTTTAAGTAGTATTTTTATCCGGAATGGTTGCCATTACTTAACAAAAAGAGTTAATTCGGTTCGTCTCTAAAGGAATATACAGATGCACTAGTTTTCAAAAGAAAATTTTAGAAAAGTAGTAAAATTAATTGTTTGTTTCCATTTTAGAAGTTAGTCTGGATAAATATCGATTATAAACGTAAGCCTCTATCAAGGCCAAGTACAAAAATCACTACAAAAAACTATTTTCAAAACTTTTCTCCCTGAATATAGTACAGTATTGCTTTTTCTATAGACATGATAAAAATTGACACTTCTGGTTAACAAATGCCTTAACTATTGCTGTTTTGCTATCCAGCCTGAGTTATCGAGGCTTAACCAAAAACACCTTTATTATTCCTAAAAGTCACAAGATTGGCCGCCAAGTTTGCCCTTCTCTGCATTGCCGGCAAAGATTTTTCTTTTCTATCATTCTGGTATGGAATCTAAAACAATATAAAAACATGTTAAGTATTTCATATTTATAAAGCAAAGCCTATTTATGATTCTCTTCCAAGTTTTTGTTCATCTGCAGTTGCCGCTGCTGGTTGTTTCATTTCGCTTTAGGTTCCAAGCAACATAAATACATGTCCATGGGACATGACTCCGCCATAGACTGACACAGGGTGGCATAGGCAAACATAAGGATATTACAGTGTTTGATTTTTTTCTGTTTTATAGAAGACTTTTTTCGTCTTGCTAACATATCCAACATTCATGTGTGAGTATTTGGATAATATAGAAATATTTTTGCAAAGGTTCTATTAAATAAATGCATATTTGCGTAAGTTCCTAGTCAGCATTAAAAAGAAGCGCATATTTTTTTTGCAAACATTTCGTTAAGCACTTTTTTTTAAAGAGTCTGCAGTTGAAGTAGGAACAACAGCCAACCCACCGAGTAGTAAGTAGTTGCACATTGCGAAAATACTTTTTAATGGAATTTAAGCAAAGTTTGCTGGCATTATCATTAACATCAGTTCGTTTAATGTTTTTGCAATTAGTTTTGTGTTGAAAGCTTAATTATAACCTTAAATTATTTCACTAAAATGTGTTACATCCTTTAGATGTTCATGCATCCTGTGCTTAACCTCCACCTGGCTGCTTCCTCTGACCGATCCCTGCCTTTGTCTGTGCATTGTGAATGTGTTTTGTTTTATCCTATATTTATTCAGACTCTCCTCCTCTCCTATTTATGCACAGTTTAAAGTTTAGGAAAAAAGGAAACTTATTTCTAACCTCAATATTTACCTATGTAAATTGTTCTATGTATACCTTAACACATTTACTTTGTATATACTTTGTATATGGAAATGTTTCCAGCTATACCCGAGTGTGGCTGTGTGCGTTGGCACTATCCATAGTTACGGTGCCACTTTGTAGTTTGGGGTTACCTCGATTCCATTCATGTTTCATATCCATTTAACACATGGTATCAGGAGTACGTAAACATCGTGCACATACCTGCAATGAAAAGTAAAATAGAAAAGTTTCTTGTTTAGTTTTACGATTTTTTTGCACTCTATGTAAGTTGTTAATTAACGCATTATTAGCTAAGTAAAGTTAGAAAATGAAAACAAACATTTGGGCAGACATTAGCATACAATACCTATGCAGGTATACCAACTACCCTCGGAAAGCTGGAAGTAAATTAAATATATTTTCAAGCGTGTTCATTTTAAATCAAAGTAACATCAACTTTATGATAAACTTCGCAATTTAAAAGGAATTTTTATTACTTTTTGTTAAATATGTGAGGTTATGTTGTTTTTATTTCATATTCGGGATAAACGGTTATCAGTCTGCAAGATCTAGAAAAACGTGATTTTCCACAAATATTTTACTTTCTCAATTTATGTAACTTTTGATTCAAATCAATTCTCATTTAAACAAATATTTTTTAGTTTTCAAGAAATGAGACGTCGGGAATTAAATAATAAAATTATGAACCTTAGAAAAATGTATTTTATATTTTAATTATATTAAACAGTTTAAATTACATGGTTTTAAATAGTGTATCTGGCAAGTTTCGACCTTCGCTATCCTCCCTCTGCTGCATACGTTTTCTGAAGTTTTAATGAACTCTAACAAGCATTTCGACTGGTATTCTGCCAATTTCAGCCTTGATATTGTTAATTATGTCTTTCACCTTCGACTTTAAGTAACCCCAAAGAAAACAATCGCATTGGGCTAAGCCTGGTGAGCATACCGGCTAGTTCACATCAACCCTCAAAGAGATAATCCGCCCAGGAAACATTTGCCTTAAACAGTATACGATATGGTAATCCTCGCTGTGTGTGCAGTGGCACCATCCTGTTGGAACCATGTATCCTCTACTTGGTAGGGGCATAAATGCTGTTACACACGTTTCATGCTGTAAAATAAAAAGTACTGAATGTTGTTAGTGAATAGTTGACCTTTAGTGTTGTTATTTTATGAAATTATTTTTCGGCTTGAGGTCATTTATTTAAACTTGTTGTTCTATGCGTTGTTTAATTTTTATTTATCCCAATATTTCGATTGACTTCGTCAATCATCTTCAGGGGTTGTCAATTAACAAAACAATGTCGTCCGTCTGATTATCGCTGACAACTGGACCAAATATTTTTAAATATATTTATTGATGTATATTGTATCCAAAAAGAATCTACTTATTCGAAATGTCCGCGTTTTGCCTTTACACACGCCTTAAGTCACACTGGCCAATCGTCAATAGCTGCACGAACCTCGTCCATTGGAAAATTGGCCACAGCTCGAACCAAAGCAGTCTTAAGAGATTCAATATTGGGGTATCTTTTGTGACAAACCTTGTCCTCTAAAATTGTTAATAGGCTTCACAACAGCTTCCAAAACGGTTTTTTGGTAAACTTTGGCCGATGTTTTGACTCCTTTTTCGCAGAAATGCAGGTCAGTGACCCCATCGTAAGAGACACCCCCCCAAGCCATGACAGAAGCTGGGTGATGATCCTTTTCCACCCTTGGGATCAGTTCAGATGCTTCCTTAGATGACCGTGCATAAACTTTATCATTTTGCTTGTTAAATTATTTCAGAACGGTAAAAATTTTTTCATCGGTGAACAAAATTTGTCTGTGCAATTTATCAGCGTGCTTCACCAAAAGAAGTTTGCATTTTTCAATCCTATTTTTTTAAAGCTGCAGTCAATAAATGTCCGATACGTCGATTGAAAGCCCCTAGTACCAAGTCTTTTTTAATGATTCGACTCTTGGACTTTTGCGTGATTTCATTTCACGGGCCATGATTTTCTGTTTTCGGAGCGGATTTCTGTGAATTCTTGATTTAACGGCTTTGATGACATGCGGTGTTCGAACAGAGCGTGGGCGGCTCGACCAGTGGCGGTCTTTTACATCTCACGTCTCCTCAAACAGTTTTATGCATGGGTAGGCGAACATGCGGCTATTCCCTAGTGGTCGGAGCGTTTTGAAAATATCGTTTTTTTTCATTTCACACTTGAAAAGCGCTATTACAGCGATACGGTTCTCATTATTTGACCACTCCATGATGACAGTTGAAACAATTTTAAAATCCCGTTACAGACTAACGCTATTGAGGTTAGCTTTCAAAACCCCTATGACATTAACGGGGTATGTTCAGTTCTACTATTGAAATGGGTGTGTTTATGGCCCTACTAGGTAATTGTATTGCCTCAAGAGGCGTCTGAAAAAAGTCTGGAAATACCCAGAGCAAGTGATTGCTTCCAAGCAGAGCGTTTCGGAGATTGCAGTAATGCTGCTCTAACTCTCTCGATGTTTTGTGGTGTTGTTATCCTCCTCTCAGGTCCCCTTCGTACACATGACACTTTCCCTGCTGATCTCAACGAAGTTACCCAATTTACAGTTGATTGCCGTCCAGGACCACGTCCGCTTCAACACAAAATGACCACTCCTCACGTGTCCAATGCACGATGGCAACGGAAAGGCAGACGAATACAAATCTCCCATCAGCCACTATAAGCCACTCACACTCTCCACTTTCTTTAACCAACAGTGCCGCAATAGCCTGCAGTGCAAATTACCGCGCTCCAGCCTGTATATAAATATAGCTGATAATTGCCATATGTTCATAAAAGCTATGTGGTAAGTGTACGAAAGTACAAAATTTGTAAATATTACCTCTTTCATAAATACCACTAATCTATTTTCTAACAGATTGTCTGTGATACCCTGTGAATCTAAATTAAATGCATCCATTTTCAGTAGAAATAAACTTCGGATTTCTCGTTATAAACCATGTTATAAAATCCCTTAGTCTAAAGTGGTCATTAAACATACGCTTTTGTGTGAAGGCGCCTTCATAAATACTTCAACTGACTCCACTGAACGACCCCCACTGTTATTAGCCCCATATGATTGTCAAATGACTGAAGAAGAGAAACAATGTGATTTTTGATTTTTCACCTTTTCTGCTACGTAAAAATTAGTTTTGATACAATTTATAAAGAAATATTCAATATTTAAATAAAGTACGATTCCACTTGAAAATACACGGCTCCGGAGGGCCATAACCTTCAAAACTGTATGGAACAATTGGTAATTTGTTTAAAAAATTCCGAAGTTTGCGGAAAGGTTAACATAACCTATAAACTGCCTGGCTTTACATTTTTGCAGAAAATAATAAAATCTGTTCATAATCGATCGGGAAACACCGAAATTGAAAAGAATATAAGCTCTAGAGGATCAACAACCGTCTCATTCAAAGTTAAATGCTCGCAAAATTAATAGACCCCAGAAGTGTTCCCGCAGTGTAAACCCGTAAGTGTTAGTAGACTTACGTTGATGACTACTGACCATGAAGAAATTTCAGGTTTTCGCCATTAACTAACCAGCGTCAAGTAATGCAACTCATTGACTGAAGTTCTGTTGTTATGGGGGACCGCACTGAGGATTTTGCAGCAACTACAAATCGGCCCACCTACTACCATACGAGCATATGGATGCGGTCACTCATATGATAGAAAATTGCCTCATGATTGTAAATTTGCAATTAGTTATCGAATCAACAAAGAATGAATTTTGCTAGTCATATTCTGGTTAAAATATTTTTAACAAATCGACTTGGAGGCCAGTCGCTACACAGAACGGATTTGATTTGCCTCGGTTAATGCAACTCATTTGCAACCAATGACTGAAGTTTAGTTGTTATAAGTGACCGCACTGAAAAAATGTCAGCTCCTACAAATCGGTCCGTCTACTAACATACGAGCATATGAATACGAGTATTCATATGAAAAAAAATCCTCATGATTATAAATTTACCATGACTTTTCGGATCAACAAAGAATGACTTTTGCTGGTCCTATTCTGAAGAATTTTTTGTTTAACAAAACATCGACTTGGAGGTCCGTCGCTAACCAAAACGGATTTATATGACCTTACCGGAATTGTCCTAAAGGAATATACTTTGGAAACAAGATCGTTTAAACTGAACTATGTAAGTGTTATTTCTATACCTTTATGAAAATGAATTTTAATCTTGTATCTTTTTTTTTACAACTCCAGAGTATTTAAAAAATCATAAATCTAGTCGGAACGAAAGAAGTAAATTCACTTTTGAGTAGTGAGAATTCGATATAACGAGTGCTGATAACTGCAAGTATGCATGTAAATTTGTTGATCAAGGTATCGATAACCGAGATAAGGATTAGTATAAAATGACAATTCAGTTGTTATGAAGGACCGTACTGAGAAAATTGCAGCCACTACAAATCGGCCCACCTACTAACATATGGGCAGACTCATATGAAAGAAAACTGCCTCATGATTACAAATATAAAACTGCCTCATGATTATAAATATGAAATTACTTTTCGGATCAACAAAGAATGACTTCTGCTAGTCCTATTCTCAAGATTTTTTTTTAACAAAACATCGACTTGGAGGTCTGTCGCTACACAGAACGGATTTATTTGACGTTATTGAAATTGTCCTAGAGGAATATACTTTGGAAACAAGATCGTATAAACTGAACTATGTAAGTATTTTTTTTATACCTTTCTTTATGAAAATGAAACTTAGTTTAATCTTGTATCTTTTTTTTTTACAACTCCAGAGTATCTAAAAAATCATCAATCGAGTCGGGAATGAAAGAAGTGAATTCACTTTTGAGTAGTAAGAATTCGATATACCGATTGCTGATAATTGCAAGTATGCATGTAAATTTGTTGATCAAGGTATCGATAACCGAGATAAGGATTAGCATAAAATGACAATTCATTTGTTATGAAGGACCGCACTGAGAAAATTGCAGCTACTACAAATCAGCCCACCTACTAACATATGGGCAGGCTCATATGAAAGAAAACTGCCTCATGATTACAAATATAAAACTGCCTCATGATTATAAATATGAAATTACTTTTCGGATCAACAAAGAATGACTTCTGCAAGTCCTATTCTGGAGAACATTTTTTTAACAAAACGTCAACCTTTTGAACTAACCCGAATTGTCCTAGAGGAATAACATTTGGAAACATGAATGTATAAACTAAACTCCGTATTATTGTTATTCCGTCGACTTTTGACCTTACCGAATTGTCCAAGAGGAATAAACTTTGGAAACAAGAACGTATAAACTAAACTACGTAAGTATTATTTTTATACATTCCTTTATGAAAATGCAACTAAATTTTATCTCATTTTAACGACACAGGACTATTCAAAAAACCGTCAATTGAGTCCTAAACGAAAGAAGTGAATTCACTTTTGAGTAGTGATATAACGATACAACGAGTGTTGAAACTTGCAGGTAAACATTTAAATTTGTTGATCACATATAGTACTCGTACCGAGTTAAGGAATAGTTTAGAAAAAAAAAACATTTACTCTACGCCAACTTGACGTATCGGTATGTCCTTTGTAACATTGTACTGCTATTTTTAAAACAGTAACCGGTAGACAAACCCAATGTTGTTTAAACCCATCAACTCATAATTACATTCTTAATCTGGCTGACAACGGACACTTCTATTTTTTGGGTAAAAAGTTATAAACTCTAAAAAATTATAACCTCTACCAGAGGATGGATTGTTTACTCAATTTGTTATTCCGGCTGCAATTCTTAAAACAAGAGACCAGCTGTAAATTTGGTCATTTAAGTTAACAAATTAAAACAATTCCATCTATAAATTCAAATATAGATTTCTTTGAAAGATATAAATAATACTAAGGTCTGTCTCAGAGAGCTGGCGAGCGCAAAAAACTTTCGTTGATATGATAATTGTTAATAGTTTAATAGAGAACTCATGCTGGAGGTTTCATAAGAATCGGCTTGACTGAATTTAAACATTCATAATCGGTTTGGCTGAACTTAACATTCATAATATTTGCGGGTCTTCTCTTCACATCCCATTAAAATGGTGGAAAATCATCTATAGTCAGTGAGTTGTGCATGATTGAAGCCGGCTATAAGCTGCTAATGCATTGAAGAGAGACACTTTCAATATCCTAATCGTTAATTCGGCGTCATTTACGACGTGGAAAATCGAATTAATCAAATCTAATCAAATATTGTTTATATTCTCCAACAGGATCGGGTGTATACACATTGTGTTTGTCATTTCGTTAGTAGCATTTGGAAACACTTATTTGCGATCCTAAAAAGTATAGATTTTATAGATTTGAGACCATGTATCTTTTGAACATTTTGTTCAAAGAGTCGAAAAGACTTTTAGTTGCAAGCAGGGTTGACTGCAGGTTCGGTAAATGCTACTTCGCCATCCTTAGATTTTTTCATGCCCGTTTGCCCAAACAAAAGGAGCTGGGGTCTTCTAACTAACCCGATATATAACTTATACTCGGTGATCGGATTCATTCTTTCAAAAATGGAAACTCAGAAATTGTAGAATATATATTCACCTAAGAAAGACTGGACCTTCAGGTCCTAACTACCAAAAATCGACCCCTCCTTTACTTTAAAAAAATAATTAAAAATATTCCTGAATGTGAATTAATTGAAATTTACCACCACAACAATTACCCCAATGCTACCAATGCCAGACTGGAACGCAATCCTTGGTGTAGAGTATAAAAGCTTCGAGCCGGTGGCCAACGAATGTACGAATTGTCCGCTGTAATTTTTCATATATTCTCCACTAAAGGATACTATATTTGTCATTGCGTGTGTAACAACTCGAAATATTGATAAGGTATATACGGTGTGATTCATGCACTACTGCACATACTATGTCTACGACAATGGCCGAAAATGCAAGGGGCGAAATGGCAGCGGTTTGAAAATTTTCGAATTGATGGTCGGAGGGTACTAGGATTTTTTTTCACTTTAATGATAGCCCTACCTCATACCTTTCAAAAATTACCTAAACGAAGACCAGAGACCCGAAGTCCGTTCGAAAGTTATGACTGAAATGCTATTTTTTTGGATGCGAAATAACAGCACACTTTTATTTGTTTTTCTAAAATAAGACAAAAAAATTATTCCATTTGAGTCAAATAGTCATAACTTTGGAACGGTAGGACCTCTTTAGGTAATTTTAGAAAGGTAATCCAAAAATGTTCATACCACTGCCATTTATCCCCTTGCTTTTTCGGGCATGGTCGTAGATAGACATATTTTTATGAAATGAGCCAAGGAATACGCTAGTGAAATTTGTCCAGTCATGAATGAATCACCTGTATATTACTTTATTCAATTTCTTAGAGATAAAAACAATGACTGCCTGCCTGTTGTTGTTGTAGCAGCAGCTGTGTGTCGGGGTGACATCTCTTGGCCGAAGAATTGCACTTCGGGTCAATCCGGTTCGTAGAACCATCTGCCAGTGTGTCTGTTGAAAGCACAATAACATGGATCCTGAAATTATCATGATGGGGTATGGTCATAATCTAGGGGTGAGAACGTTTTTCTTGAAGGAACTACAGTTACCTAGGAGAAAGTAAAACTTTTTGAGCATTTTCTAAATGTTGGATTGTATATACGATTAAGCCTAGGTAAACTTAACGTTTTAACTTGTCAAAAATCTTTTTTATATGTACGTTAATAGACATTAAATTTTTTTTTGGGAAAAAGTGTAAATGGACTTGAAGGACATTGAAATATGTGTTAAGAACTTTCAAAAATTTTGCCGGCGAGGAAAAGCCCTCTCATCATAAATTGATTGTAAATTTTTGGACACTTATTTAAAAGGTTTTTAGACTACTTCCGGTAGACTAAAAGCCATTTAAATAAGTTGAAAAATACGCAGCGTAAGAAAAAAAGCTTCAGTGTGCACGAGCCTAAAGGCAATTTTTAGTTAAACACGAGATTTCGTTAAAAAAAACTATTTTATTATATTTTTAGAATATCAGAAAGTACTGTGATTCTTAAGGAAAAATACCACATGTACCCGAATATATTCCCCCAGTTGTACGTTCAATAGATATCTTTTCTATTTCGATATAATTGCTTTAAATACTTCCAAATTATTACTCAGTTAATGAAACCTCCTCATGAAATTAAGGACTTCACAGCAGATCCTTAACTATGCAGAAAAGCATTTATCTAAACCTCAATTTACTTATTTTTAAACATAATTTGTGTTTTTCAACTTTAAATTCTTTACGGGAAGTTTAACCTATATTTATTAAATGGAATCCACAAAACGATATTATTTTTAACAACATTCACCGCACATTTACAATTCATAGACCATATACGATTGTGTGGTTACAAATATCTACTTACATATGTAGGCAAATACAAACTTGTACATATGGCACTTGTTTAACAAAAGGTTATTAAGTCAAAATTTTTAAATTTTCACAAGAGGCATAATACAGATTGGTTAGATACTTAAAGTACTACGAGGGCTGCTATATTATATATATTTCTGGCCTAATAATGAAAATGCCAATATTTATCATCAAAAATGGTTTTATTGTTTTTCAAAGTATTCTGCAGCATAATTTATACACTTTTGCATGCGCTCAAACCAATTGTCGAAACACTTTCTCCGATTGAGACACCTCCAAAACATGGTTTTTGAACGCTTCAACTTCTCTTCTGGCGACGAAAATCGATGACCACGCATTTTTTTCTTGATGTGCGGGAATAAAAATAAGTCATTGGGTGCCAAGTCAGGTCTGTACGGTGGATGGCCCATCAATTAAACATTTTTATCGGTCAAGAAGGCGGTGGTTTGAGCCGATGTCTGAGAGCTCGCATTGTCATGGTGCACAATGATTCGTCTTCTCCTGTTCGTTTTTCGAATTTCTCCGAAGACTTCAGGCAAACAATTTGTGGTGTACCACTCAGAATTGACCATCCTACGATTCAAGTGGAACAGTCGCCACATGACCAGTTTTGCCAAAGAAACAGGCGACCATTTGCTTCGAAGTGCTTCTTCCAGGAACAACTTTTGTTGGATTTGGCTCGACTTCGAAGACCCACACGGTCGATTGTTGTTTTGGGCTCATACGCATAGATCCATGATTCGTCACCTGTGACGATCTTATAAACGTCTTTTGAAGCACCGCGATTGTATTTTTTTTAAATTTTTTTTTCACAAATCGACACGAGCCTTTTTTTTAAGCGATTGTCAAATTGTGCGGGATCCAACGAGAACAAACCTTTTTGCGGCCCGGTGTTCATACAGTATCGAATGTATGCTAGTGGAAGAAATGCCCAAGGATGCCTCTATCTCACGGTATGTCAGATGACGATCTTGCATTATCAGTTCACGTACGTTCTCTTTTCGCTGGCACAACGGCCGTTTTTGGACGACCTTCACGACCTTCGTCATTGAGCGAGCGTCGTCCACGATTGAATTCATTTAACCAGTTTTTCACAGTGCTATAGGATTTTGCTTCATGGACATACAAAGATTTAAGTTCATCGATGCACTCTTGTCGTGATAATCCACGTCGAAAGTTGTGTTAAATGATCGCACGAAAATGTTCACGAGTTAATTCCATTTTGCCAAATTGATTTTTTCAAGTCACTGTAAACAACACAAATGATGGTCGTACGTCAAAACGTGCTGAGTACGTCTATGCTAAAAAATGTCAAACTTTCCAATGTCAGATGATAAGTGAAATATATATGTATAGCAACCCTCGTACTCTAAAGCAGAGAGGACATTTATGTTTTTCGAAGAAAGAGTGAAGTAAACGATGAAAGATTTTCACATTTGATTTTCGCACAAAAGAATGAAACTTTTTTAAATTTTGGACTTAAAACACTTTTATCAAGCTGGTGCGTTATGTATTTGTATACGTTTATGTGCCTTTTAACATTACCAACCATTTACTCGTGCATATATGTGCACACTATGTACCTCAACCATATAAAATGAAACCCTGTAAATGTTAAAATATTATTTCAGTTTCTCGTTGCGTTTCGTTTTGGATTTTTTCACAATTTCAAATGACCTTTCGTTTGGAAAATCGACCGCCGCAACAACAACAATGGGAAATTTATTAAAATTATTTGTAGGAAAATGTCAACAAAAGCCTTAAACATGTCATTGATGATATCGGGTGCCTCGTTTCAGCCAAGTTCATGCCACTCAGTTCGGTTGCTGTTGTTGTTTTTCTGGGCCACACTGAAATTGATGTAAAACAATTTCCTGCAAATGGATTGGCTCTGGAACCAAGAAACAAAAAACACGATGTGAATACTGACTGATATTTTGAAACGAAATGTCATGTCATTAAAGGTTCAGTGTTCATATTTAAATTTGTACATTTCAAAAAAAAAACATTGTGTAATATCACCATAGACATATGCCAGTAGTAGTGTTGTCGAGACAGACAAACGGACGGACATATGCATTTATTGACAAACAAACAGGTTATGTACTTGTATATGTTTAATAGTCGGCTTTTTATTATTGCTTTGACAAGCATTTTTTTGTCTTGTTGAATTGGTATTCATTTAATACTTTATTAAATTCATATGTTTACAAGGATCTGTATTAAATATACTCGTTTATCGTGCGAGAAACATGAAAAAGGGTATTAAATGAAAACATGTCAAAACGGCATTAAGTTCGATCGGATCGCATTATCGAAACCCTACAGTAGGGAGCATTTTTGCCAATATGGAAAATGTAGCATTGGTACTTTGCTAATAAAGGGTGGTCCAACCATAATGCACGATGTTAGTTGTAAGTCACACCTTGACATCAAGTTTTTTGCCCAATTTAATGTGACTTTTCTTTATTTCAGTGTTTGACGAATTCAACCATGGAGAGGTACACAGCTGATCATCGCCTTTTACGAACATGGGCGTTCAAATCCAAATCGTGAATTTTTGTGGCCAGCATAATCGAATAAATGTGTCCACAATCGGGAGAGTTGTGCAAATTTCAGCAAACCGGGTCTGTAGGAAATGTGAAAACACCTGTCCAGCTTGTTCTGCGAAAAACATTGATTTTGTTCGCGAGAGTGTGACAGAAGAGCCGTCAACCTCGACTCGTCGTCGTGCCTTACAATTGAAAATATCACTAACATCTCTAATGCAAATTTGAAAAAACCAAATTCCGAGGTTAAATTCACTCAAGAGCTGAAGCCTTAAGCGTCGTCAATACGCCAAATGATTGGTTAAACGGACAGAAGTGAATGCCGACTTTACAAAAAAATCATCTTCTGCGACGAGGCACATTTTCACCTCAGTGCATTCGTTAACAATCAGAATTGCCACATATTGGCAAATGAAAATCCACGAGTGATTGTTGAAAAGCCGAAGCGTCTACTAAGAGTAGCTGTTTGGTGCGGTTTATGGGCTGGCGGCGTCATCGGGCCGTACTTCTTCGAATTACAGTGATTGGTGTTCGCTCTCGCGAGATGATAACGGCAGAATTGCCTCATTTCGGAAAATAAGAACCCAGGAATGATTGTTGAAAAGCCGAAGCGTCTACAAAGGGTAACTGTTTGGTGCGGTTTATGGGCTGGCGTCGTCATCGGCCCATAGTTCTTCGAATTACCGTTAATGGAGTTCGCTCTCGCGAGATGATAACGGACTTTTTGTGGCCTGAATTTGAGGATATGGACCTGGACGATATGTGGCTTCAACAGGATGGTGTCACTTGCCAACGAATTCAATGGCCGTGTTTTCTCACGTCGTGGCGATGTGAATTAGCCGCCACGATCATGCGATTTGACACCGTTGGACTTCTTTTTTTGGTGATTTTTTAAAAAAAGTGTACGTCAATAAGCCAAGAACAATTCAAGAGCTAGTGGATAAGATAATACGGCACATTAACGAAATTGAACCTCCATTATATCTCAGAGTCATTGAAAATATTGACCATCAGATAGAGGTATTCCACCGAAGTTTAATTGTATAGCTCTCCATGGTTAAATTTCTCAAACACTAAAACAAAAAAATGGCAAATTAAGTTGGGCAAAAAACTTGACGTTAAGGTGTGAGTCACAATAAATATCGTGCATTATGGTTGGACCACCCATTATTTATCAAGGTTAGATAAAAAATTATTTATTTTATTTCTATTTTGGAACGTTTAATAATGAGAGTAATTCCAATTGTTTTGTTTTAGAATCTGTTAAAGCTACCGATGCCATTGATGAAACAATCATGCTTGTGATTTTGACCGTGCAGTTTCCATCCTGTCTTCAGTGCATAGGCAATTCATCGACAAGTTTGAGCATTTCTCCACTCTTTAGGACCATACGCCAGATAAATATTGGCTGTGAATCAACCACGCGTAGCTAGATGATGTATTTGAAATGCATCGGTATAAAATTGTGCTGTAAGCAAAGCCAGGCAACCATAGACAATGGAAATGTTGGCCTTTCGGATTTTGCCCAAAAATTATATTTTCGAACAAGGCAAATTTTTAATTTGGCGGCTGTGACATCTAAATTGACGCAATAATTGAACGGTTTGGTGTCTTTTATGGCTTGGTGAGATCATCGTACTATATTTTTTTCCAAATGACGAAGAAGATAGTTTTCCGTTCATCCCAATGTTAACCAATTTTCTGTGGTCAAAGCTCGACGGTATCAAGCTGGTGTTTAAACTAAACAACTCTAGATGCTATAAAATAGCGACTTGGCACCTCTCGATTATAATCTCTAAAGTTTACATCATGTCATTAGTCTACGCCAACAAGCCAAACACTTTCGACGAGCTCGTTGAGATCGTTTAAGCTGACGACTCCATGAAAGCCGGTTTATGTAGAGGATTAACCAGCATTAGCAATTCTTCGGCCAATGGTTGTCACCCCAGCACTATGTGCCACTACAACAACATTCAATGTGTTATTTCCGGGATAATGCCGCACTTATTGGACTGTATTGTAATTATAAATGGAACCGGTTGGTGTGTTCGTTGGAGTAAGTATTTCCAATTTGTTCTTATTTGGTTATTTTAAGCCAAATTTAATGAATCATTTTTATAGAGTATTCTGCAAACAAGATTCTTTTAAAAATGCCAAAAGAAAAAAAACTAACAAAAATTATTTTCCAATTATTCATTTAGCAGCTTCAAACTCCACACCAAAGTGTCATTCTGTGAGCATGCATTGGCGATATGTTTCCTTGTTCCTTGTCGCCGCCGAGATGAAAAAGCTCTCTGTTAGAAAAGATAATCTTTTGAGCAAAATGTACGTTGTCCAATTCGAGCAGCTCTAAGGCCCAAACTGAGCCATAATAATGAAGTGAACTGTCGTGATTTGCTGAGATAGTTGGACCTTTGCTCAGATAATAGAACCTTTTCTAAGATAATAGGACATCTTGGTTCAATTTTCGCATAAGGCCGGTTTCCTTGTTCCTTATAGCCGCAAAATTTTGGGCAAAATCGTTGTCCAATTCGAGTAGCTCTAAGGCCCAAACTGAGCCGTAATAATGAAGTAAACTATCGTGTGGCTTCATTTGCTGAGATATTTGGACCTTTGCTAAGATAATTGAAACTTTTCTGAGATAATAGGACCTCTTGGTGTGCAATGTTGAGTTGCCGAGATCAAGGGCGAGTCTATGTTCCAGGACCGAGTCGGCTACGGCAGTCACAATTTCTTTGTTGTACACGGTACGACGGCAGGGATCGTATGTGTTACTCATAAGCTTGCCAATATTACGAGCTTTTTGCATAAACTTGCATACATTAGGTGTGGAGGTTTTCTCATTTCGACCAAAACTTCTTTTAAATAAACGAACAATTTGGGCAGTATTACTGCAAAAAATTCGCAATATTTTCCCACGTTAGTCAAGAAGTTAGTGATTCGTTTCTGTCCACCCAAAAAGCAGTCACTGTATAAACTACATACCATTACTAGTGGGAGCACCGCCTTTAAATATCTTTTCATCTTGTTCAACTCTAAATAGTCCTACAGAAAATAGTTACCACTTCCATATGTTTCCAATGAAAAGACAAACTAATCATATCCGCACTATTAAAGCGTGTGTCATCAAAAACACCCCCACTGACTCAAAAAGCTCACTGGACTCACAAGTTGTAAAAGCGTCGAACTATTTTACAATATTTTCCCACGTTAGTCAAAGAGTACGAGATTTTTTTCTGTCCACCTGAAAAAACTGTCACTGTTAAAATAAACTGGAGATTACTAGTGGGAGCAATTACCTTTAAATATCTTTTCATTTTGTACAACTCTAAAATGTCTCATAGAAAATGGTAACCACTTCCATATGTTTCCAATGAAAAGACAAGCTAATCATATCCGCACTATTAAAGCGTGTGTCATCAAAAACACCCCCACTGACTGAAAAACTCTCTAGAAAAACACTCA
Organism: Hydrotaea diabolus; assembly: GCA_963513945.1. Classification (NCBI taxonomy): domain Eukaryota; kingdom Metazoa; phylum Arthropoda; class Insecta; order Diptera; family Muscidae; genus Hydrotaea; species Hydrotaea diabolus. Next base: position 7,129,268 of record OY740719.1, on the reverse strand, counting down.
CAAGTTTGTGAAAGCGTAGCTATTTTTAGTAATTATAGTTTACTATGAAATTATTAACCTATTTACATCGAAGGTTCATTCATGTTGTTATTCCTATAATTGTTGTAGTTGATCCAGTTGTTGTTATTTTTTTGTTCTCGATAATGTTGTGAATGTTGTTAATTAATTTCCATGTTGTATTTTTATTTTTAGTAATGACGCCCACTCTTTATTGAACGCCAAGGCAAAAACGGATTAATATGATTTTTAAAAATTATCCTCCCGTGCACAAAGTATCCAGTTTCCACAGGGTCGTGAGTGATTTCAATATTGGACTGATTGGTTGTGGTGTAACCCTCCCGTGGTCGGTGGTTTTCATTATTTTTAGCAAGGACTGCTGCCGCTGCATCTGACATTCGATGAGAAGTGCAAAGACAGGTAAGAGTAATTTTGATAGACCACTTATATGTCACTTATGGACTTATGGTTATTAAAAAAGAACAATATCTATCATCACTTATCCGAAAATTACATTTATTTATATTTTTTATATAAGGCCTTGGCCCGTAGGTCAAAGGTCCCATGAGTTTCGAAAAAAAGGTGTTTTCGAACATTGAAATAGGGTTACTCAGTAACAGTGGAAGTATCTCACTTATCTCAATATGCATAATTTTTTATAGATTTGTCTACATTAAAGGACTTTATGTACGGGCTCCCCTTTATACCATTTCAACAATAGACATTCTGGTAGGAGTTCCCAAAAACATTGACATTTTCTTGACGAATCTGAATAGGAAAGTTGTTCATCGGAACCCAAAAATATAGTTCTGCCAAACATGGGCCAACCACCCACGACCAAATACCCAAATGCTTTCAATGTCCTACTAAAAGAGTATAAAAGCTTCTGCCTGCTCAAACATAAGAATGTTTTTACTCCTTTTTTAGAACATTCGTCGAAAAAAATGACACTACAAATTTTTGACGATATTTTTAATATTATTTATTTTTGGTATTTTGTAAAATTTTTTTATATAAAAAACTCCCTTGAATTTTTTTACTTTCTTCTACAAAATTTCGTCGAACAATTGTACTTTTTTCTCGGAAAATGTAGACGAAACTTAGTAATACGAGGGCTGCTTTAAATATTTCTGGCCTAATATTAAAAGTGCTGAAGATATTGAGCTAGGAAGATTACTCTTCGCACAGTTCGAAGACTATACGCAAAGGGTAATTCTCATTAATCATAGTTAGACTCCCGTATAACTCATTTGATTTGTAGCCGAAGTAATTGTTGCCAAAGAATGCTGAAGAAAAACCTTGGCGGGTTTAGAAACAGCTGTACAGTCTGCCTGGCAACCGTAGCCAATACCTTTCACCAATTTTTTAGTTGATTCTGAAAAAGAAACAACAAAAACTAGACTAAATACTGTCCAAGTCATGAAAATGCGAATATTTATCATCAAAAATGGTTTTATTGTTTTTCAAAGTATTCTCCAGCATGATTTATATACTTTTGCATGCGCTCAAACCAATTGTCGAAGCACTTTTTCCACTCCGATTGAGACACCTTCAAAACATGGTTTTTGAACGCTTCAACAGCATCTTCTGGCGACGAAAATCTTTGACCACGCATTTCTTTCTTGATGTGCGGAAATAAAAATAAGTCATTGGATGCCAAGTCAGGGCAATACGGTGGATGACCCATTAATTCGACGTTTTGGCCGGTCAAAAAAGGCGCTGGATTGAGCCGATGTGTGAGAGCTCGCATTGCCATGGTGCACAATGATTCATTCGTCTTCTTTTGTTTTTTTGAATTTCTCCGAAGACTTCAGGCAAACAAATTGTGGTGTACCATTGAGAATTGACCGTCCTACGTTGCTCAAGCGGAACTGTCGCCACATGACCAGTTTTTTCGAAGAAACAGGCGACCATTTGCTTCGTAGTGCTTCTTCCACGAACAACTTTCATTAGATTTGGCTCGTCTTCGAAGACCCACACGGTCGATTGCTGTTTTGTTTTGGGCTTATACGCATAGATCCATGATTCGTCACCTGTGACGATCTTATAAACGTCTTTTGAAGCACCGCGATCGTATTTTTTCAAAATTTCTATGCACCAATCGAAACAAACCTTTTTTTGAGCGATTGTCAAATTGTGCGGGATCCAACGAGAAGAAGCCTTTTTTACGCCCAAGTGTTCATGCAATATCGAATTAATGCTAGTGGAAGAAATGCCCAAGGATGCCTCTATCTCACGGTATGTCAGATGACGATCTTGCATTATAAGTTCACGCACGGCATCCATGTTATCTGGCATAACGACCGTTTTTGGACGACCATCGTCTTTGGGCGAGCGTCGGCCACGATTGAATTCATTAAACCAGTTTTTCACACTGCTAAAGGATGGTGCTTCATCGCAATACAAAGATCTAAGTTCATCGATGCACTCTTGTCGTGATAATCGAAAATTGTGAAAAATGATCGCACGAAAATGTTCACCAGTTTATTCCCTTTTTTTGCCAAATTGATTTTATCAAGTCACTGTAAACAACACAAATGATGGTCGTACGTCAAAACGTTCTGAGTGCGTTTATGCTAAAAAATGTCAAACTTTCCAATGGAAATTTCAGATCATGCCAGGCAACACTTTGTGTTGCCTAGGCCAGAAATATATATAGCAACCCTCCTAACACTTTGTAGAAAATGTCGTTTTTTTCAAAATTCAAATTTTATTTTTATATCTTTTTGATATTATATTTTCTTACAACTTAGTTACTAATTTTACAGTTTCCTAAAAAATTCGTCGAAGTTTTGTTTTTATTTATAGAAAACTTTGATAAAATATTGTGTTTTCTTATAAAACTCTTCGTCGAAGTTTTATATAGTTTGTAGAATATTTCCTCGAAGTTTTACGTTTCCTCGAATTTGCATATTTTGAGGAAAACTTACCCGAAATTTTAGTGTTTTATTGTAAATTTCGAAGAAATTTTATGTTTCTATAGACGATTTTCTCAAAATTCTATATTTTAATAGAAAATTTCGTCGAAATTCTATATTTTCATAGAAAATTTTGTGGAAATTCTATATTTTCATAGAAAATTCCGTCGAAATTCTATATTTTCAAAAAAAATTTTGTATATTCTTATAAGAAGTTTCGTCGTAAGTTTGTATCCTTTTTCATGGAACTTTCATCATTTTATAGAAAATTTCGTCGAAATTTTTTAAATTTATTTTACTGTACATCGAACTTTAAAGTGGACATGAGAAAATTTGGGCCAGTTATGGGAAAGCTTGGACATTTTGCTAAAATTTCTATAAATGTTATAAGAAAATGCAAAACTTTGTCATTATTTTTTGTATAAAAATAATAAAATATCTCAGAAATTTTTTCAAAAAAAATATCTTCAAATTTAATTACTCACAAATACAAGTTTTGATCGAAGTTAATTGAATTTTCAACACATTGTCATACAACCTTAGTAGGAAGTCCTTTATTATTTTTTATTTACTTTCCATGACTCAAGTAGCTCATAATGGCCCTCGAAACGCGTTGTTTTTATTACCCTCGAGACACCATCGCATGTTTAGCCCCCCCAAAAAAAGAGGAAACCGAGTACAAAATAAACAAAAAAAATCCACTAGTTTAGTAGAAAAGTATCAAATAACTCATTTGCATAATAAACAATTTGGAGAATTCTTGTTGGTGTTTACCTTTCAAGACACGTCATTTCACATTTCTGGTTTATGTGGTCGGTCTTTTGGCGTTTTTTCCATTTCTTTTGAGGAGTAGACAATCTAAAGCCTTTTCTTTTTTTCCTTTTCCGTAAGGGGGATAAATAATTGTTGTTAAATTGTCTTTGGCAAAGCAGTTTAAGCCATAAACTATAATTTACCGCACTCATACAGTCGCACTAACCATGCCACCATCAAAAATTATTCATTAATTCAAATTAACATTTCGGTTTTCTCTGCGCCGCCCTGACAGGAAAATCCAAAAACAAAAGGTTGACGAAATTTATGAGACCCTGCGATATGTTCACCCCTTCAGCCTGAATTTAATAAAATTGTAATAATGATTAACGTAAACATGACATAACACGTCAGTGTAATGGAGCCGGCGGAGAAATGTGTCAGGCCGGAAACAGGAAAGTCGAAAAATGACAGACCATTGTTTCTGTGTTCGCGCCAACGCCAACGACGCCGGCAATGGAGGCAATAAAAACAGCTTCAAAGAGAAATAATAATTAAGAAAAATTAAAGAGTTGTGTTGTGTTTGAGGACAAAAAGAGGCGGTTGTTTTAATTAAATTGTTGCCAACCAACACAACATGTACTCTCGTGCCACGAGGAGGTGGTGAAGACTACTGCATACTATTAGGAGTTGTTAAAACACAACACTGTAATTAACTATAAAAGCTCCCAACGCGGAAGGACAGACAGACAGATAGATAGACTGGCAGGCAGACCAGACCACGTAGGCAGAGAAGTTCAAGGCTCATCCACAAGATTGCGCAACACTTTCCCCCCTCTCCCCTTTCAACTTGTGGTACACACCATCTCAGCACAGTAATTGTGTGTGTGTGTCTGCTTTGGACTATGTTTTTCAAAATTCACATTAATGTTGTCTACTTTTAGGCTTTCGTATTGTTTGAGGTTATATTTATATTTTCGTACCGGCTTGTACATTAATAACCCCACTATCTTTGGAAAAATATCTAAGCGATTACAACGTATTGCATTTCGATTGTTATTAATTATTCCATTACAAAATATGTCAATTTAATGTTTTGGTATTCCAAGAATTCCATAAAAATTTCGACTTCTAGTGGTAGCACGATTTATGAAAACATTATTGACACTTAGCCCGTGTTTTATTTATTTTCACCAATTCGTTCATTAATTTCTGTTTGTTCTTCATTAGGACACACTATACTGAGCTGATAAATAAATATAAACACAAAAAAGAATAGAATAGAAATACTTCGATATTAATTACAATTGATTGGCAGGCCAGGATAGGCCCAGGTTGGCCTGTGGTGTTAGCCAGACAACAATGGCAGTTCTTTATTCGGTTTAAGTTAAATGTCATTCATTCCGAAGCGTATTAAACAATTAAAAAAGTCATTTAAATGCAATTAGTATAAATTAGCAATAAACATTTCATTAGGAGCATAAATTCTGACCAATTTAAACAATAGGAACGAACACACAGGACACATTTTGAATGAAATGTGTGGGTGGGATTGTAATTTAATGCCAAACGTAGTGTAATAAGGCTGGAAAAGAATTAAATGTTTGCAGTGAACTTTAAAGAGCTGTTAAATCATCTCAATTTTGGATATCATTGAAGGCATTAAAGCTGTTGTTGTCTCTATTTTCGATGTCGGCAAATTTTTTATTTGTTAGAGAACATTTTTAAATTTTAAATTATTTTAAAATATAGAGTTTGGTTTTTTTAGAATGTGTGTTTGTTTTGGTGGTTTTCAATCTTGCACACTTTTTTTCAGAGTTGGCCTTTGTCACCTGATTTATGCTCAGTTTGGTTTGCCATTTCATAATGAATAGACTTACTTCGGAACAAAGTTTGCAATCTCCACGAATTAATTAATGAAATAAATAAATAAAAAATGGTTCGGTTCGAGCGACGCATCGAGCGCTGCGTCCGATATTCGGTCTACATAATCGTCCAGTAGAGTCGGTAATTCGATCAACCAAACGAACAAGAGAAGACGAGTCATTGTGCACCAAGACAATGCGAGCTCTCACACATCGGCTCAATCTAGCGCCTTTTTGACCGACCAAAACGTCGAATTGATGGATCATCCACCGTACAGCCCTGACTTGGCATCCAATGACTTCTTTTTATTCCCGCACATCAAGATAAAAATGCGTGGTCAACAATTTTCGTCGCCAGAAGATGCTGTTGAAGCGTTAAAAAACCTTGTTTTAGAGGTGTCTCAATTCGAGTGGAAAAAGTGCTTCGACAAATTGGTTTGAGCGCATGCAAAAGTGTATAAATCATGCTGGAGAATACTTTGTAAAACAATAAAACCATTTTTGATGATAGATATTCGCATTTTCATTATTAGGCCAGAAATATATAGCAGCCCTCGTAGCACCATTAATGGTTACGGCCTCATTACTGAACAAAATTTTGGTCGAATACCATTTCTCATCGAATACCCATAATGCAGTTGCAAAATTTGGAGACGTTTTTGCGGTGATGAAATGACAAATAATAGAAAAAAAATAAAGAGTAACATAACTCAGGCGTAGTCTGTAAAAAAAACCTATTGAAAAAACTACCTCTAGATTGATCACCCGTTACTTATACAAAAAAAAGCCGTAGACATTTTCTACCTCTTTTTTTAACATTCTTTATACTTAGGAGGATATTTTGTATACAATTTTTTTTTCAAAGGATATGTTTTGTTCTCGCACTGTTATCTGATTTTTTATTTTTTTTATTATATTATTGAGGTTATACACAATATATTTTCCATAGGAATAAATTCCTTCACATTTATTTGGTATTGTTTTAATTAAGAATTTCGACTTGGTCTTTTCATTGAAAAGAACGTTATCAACTTTTTTGTCGAACCTTCATTAATTTCGCCCACCTCGTTGCGGCAATTTAAAGCTGCAACGGCAACTTTATCGAAAACTAATGAAAAACAAAAATATTGCCCTAACTGTCTAGACTTGTTAGAATTCCATCACAAGTCGACTTATTGCACAACAAGCATTGGAGCAGAGGTTCTGAACTATGCTTCAAAAAAGTTTTGCATTGGAAACACACAAAAAAAAACTAAAATGGAAAAATTGCACAAACTCTTTATCGCGCAATTTTTTTTGTCTAACTTTTCTCTATGAATGTTTGCTTGACTATGTGAGTGTGCGTGTGTGTGTGAGGAAAAACTAAATATTTTTCTTATTTGTTGTTGTTGTTGTATTTTTTGATGCACTCTCGCTCTCTCGTTAAGTTGTGTTGAAATTAAACTTTTCGCTTGTTTAACAAATTATTTTCCGATAATCAGTTTGTTATTTCTTTTCAGCGCCACAAAGTATGCTACACAATTCTGTTTATTGTGTGAGTGAGTATGTTTTGTTTGCAACTGTATGTTGATGTTGCTGCTGCTGTTGCTATTTCTCAATTCAACTTGAACTTTGTGTGTTGAAACTCCCTTGGAAGACACAGCACAAAGCCTGAGGCCGGAGGACAACGCAGTCCACCAAGTCGCAATAGAGTACGAGTAAAAGAGAAGCGTTGCTACAATTTCATTGTTGTTCCTGCCTCGCCGCCGCCTCTTGCTTCGATTTGTATGAAAAGAAGGCGAGTATAAAAAGTTTTTGCGATGTTTTTCTGTTAAATAAATGTTTTTGTTTTTAATATCCGTTAAGTAGATAATCGCCTTTTTCAGCGGTTAGGCACGTTCCGATATTTGTGGGGTATGTTCGGATCCATAAACTGATAGGCGTCGTTGTTTAAAAGCAAAAGTAAAGTATTGAACAGCAAACAATAATTAATTGAAACCAGGATGCTAAGAGCAAGGAGGCAGGCGGTGCTGCGGTGAAGAAGTTGCCCTGGAGAATCCCCTGTTGCATAAGGTTTTATTTAGCGTAGAGTTGTTTGTGTTGGCTTTGTGGGTGTAATATTTTTTAATAGGGAAAGTTTTAATTTTCAACCCGAATGCGTCAGTTGTTCCATGTATGTGTGGCGCAAGGAAATTATGAAAAGGAGTTGAAAATAATGTTGAGTTAACTGTTGATTTGAGACACTTGTAAGTGGCTGGAAATGGGCCATAGGGGACGTTCGAGAATTTACTTGGTGAGGAAATTGGTTGGTTCTACAGCCTGTTTAAGAATTTATATACAAGACTAAATTGGAAGTGGAAACAGTTCTTTGTTGTGAACCTTAGAGAAAGAGGTAGTTTTCCTTATACGACGGTTCGATCGCTTTAATTATGCACAGCATAATTGACTATTCAAGGTACATCATGGCTTTTTCTTTATAATTGTTTGGAGTTTATGGCGACTCCACGAAACTGTTCCCAGTTTTGAACCTTACAGAATGTGATAATTCTCCTTATATGACGACTCGATGGCAGCTTTAATTATGCCCAGCACAAACTTGACTATTTAAGGTAAATCTTGGCTTTTTCTTTATATTCATCTGGAGTTGAGTTTAGAGTTAATGGCGACTCCACGGAACTTTTACCAATGCCGATACACATGCATAAAAACAAATTGTCAATTTTAAATTCAATTTAGTGTAACAAGAATTCGACATGTTTGTTATAAACTCGTCTTTATTGATTTTCAAGCTAAAGGTCAGTTTTTTTTAAATATTTGCCATATTGTTAAAAACTTGTCTTCTATTTTAATATAGATAAAAGAGGCCTTGAGCCGGTTAATCTATGTTCAATATTTTTTATATTTCATTATTTCTTTTAAGAATTGATTGATTCAAATCTTATTCATAGCTTGCTTAATTCAAATCTTATTTATAGCTTCGCTATGCTCCGACTCACAGCGTGTTGCAGTAGGCTCCGTCTATATGATTATGAATAATTTGATGAATAGGAAATTTGAAGTTGAAGTAATTATTTTGATATTATTTATAATGCGCAGGATAATGACAACACAAATCAGAAGCAAGGTAATGGATATACACTTTGGTGACTGTTTTCTGACTAATTCAGGTGTACAAGTGTTGCCTGGAGGTACATTTTCTAAAAGAAAACAAATTTTTCCGTAATCAAGCTTGTTAACACAATTTTTTATATATTTCTGGTTTAATAATGAAAATGCGAATATTTTTCTTCAAATATGGTTTTATTGTTTTTCAAAGTATTCTCCAGCATGATTTATACACTTTTGCATGCGCTCAAACCAATTGTCAAAGCACTTTTTCCACTTCGATTGAGACACCTCCAAAACAGGTTTTTTGAGCGCTTCAAAAGCATCTTCTGGCGACGAAAATCGTTGACCACACATTTTTTTCTTGATGTGAGGGAATAAAAAGAAGTCATTGGATGCCAAGTTAAGGCCTACGGCGGATGACCCATAAATTCGACGTTTTGGCCGGTCAAAAAGGAGCTGATTTGAGCCGATGTGTGAGAGCTCGCATTGTAATGGTGCACAATGAATCGTCTTCTCTTGTTCGTTTTTCGAATTTCTCCGAAGACCTCAGGCAAACAAGTTGTGGTGTACCACTCAGAATTTACCTCTTACGGTTCTCAAGCAAAACAGTCGCCACATGACCAGTTCTGCCGAAGAAACAGGCGACCATTTGCTTCAAAGTGCTTCTTCCACGAACAACTTTCGTTGGATTTGGCTCGTCTTCGAAGACCCACATGGTCGATTGCTGTTTTGTTTCGGGCTCATACGCATATATCCATGATTCGTCACCTATGACGATCTTATAAACGTCTTTTGAAGCACCGCGATTGTATTTTTTTAAAATTTCTTTGCACCAATCGACAAAAGCACCAGGCAACACTTAGTGTAGGTCAGAAATATATATAGCAACCCTCGTAAACTAAACGCATGTTATCAATTTTATTTTTTATCAAACATGATACCCCATACCCCCTAAATTATTTATTCCAAAGTTTTTATTGGACACTATTTATACCCGGTACCACACTGTTGTTTATGTCAAATGTTTTTAACTACCAAAATATTTGAGCTAAACCCACCTTTAGGTATACCGATCGTGGTGTGATGGTATTGTGCGGGACTATCACAACAGTGAACCCAGATCCAACTGCAGATGAGAACCTGGTTAATGTCGCCGACTTTAGGAGTCAGAGATTTATCTCTAAGCCATGTTAACACTTCTCTAATAAATGCATTAGCTGTACGGAGCCGTCATGAAACTGTAGGTCCTGATCAGTGAGGAAGAGTATTATATCGTGCACAGCTCTCTGATTTGAAAGAAGCTCCTCCTTCTTCCATAAGGAAGAGAATTATATCGTGCAAATCTCTTTGATTTGAAAGAAGCTACTTGTTTAATAATGGGATGTTGTGGGAATAAAGTAAATCTGTCCGTTCGTCCATCTTCCATCTAAAGCTTGTAATAAAACTACAAGTCGAAATTGTTGTACAATTTTCATATAATTTGGCAGAAGCATGTTTTTGGACCACAAAAGGACGCTGTTGATATTGAACTATTTTTTGGACTAAGGAAGCACGTCACTGAATCTGAAGAAAATCGTTTCAGCATAAGATATAGCACCCACACATACATCCATGCATCTAAAGCTTGTTATTTAATTACAGGTCGCAGCTGTTGTCTGAATTTTATCTAACTTGGCAGAAGCAAGTTGTTTGGACCAAGAACGGACCCTGTGGATATTAAAGAAAATCAGCTCCCACAGGTATGTTCATCCAATTTTTAAGTTATAAGCTCTAGAAATCACATCTTATATCATATCTTAATGGCATTTAGCATTCATTCATTTTCTGGACTAAGGAAGCCCGCTATTGAGTTTAAAGAAAATCGGTTCAGCTTAAGATATAGCTCACACATCCATCCATCTAAAGCTTGTAATCCAACTGCAGGTCGCAATTGTTGTGTTATTTTCATGTAATTGGGCAAAAGCTAGTTTTTTGGAGCAAGAACAAATGCTGTTTATATTGAAGAAATTCAGTTCAAGTTTTGATAAAGCTCTTACAGGTATGTCCATCCGATTTTTCTGTTATAAGCTCTAGAAATCACATCTTATATCCTCCCTGGCGTTAAGCACAAATTCATTTTCTGGACTAAGGAAGCCCGCTATTCGATATAGCTTCCACTCACATATCCATCCATCTAAGGCTTGTAATAGAACTACAGGTCGCAATTGTTGTCTGATTTTCGTGTAATTGGGCAAAAGCTAGTTTTTTGGACCAAGATCGGACGCTGTTGATATTGAAGAAGATTAGTTCCGTCTTAGATATAGCTCCCACAGGTATGTTCATCTGATTTTTATGTTATTAGCAAAAACTAGTTTGCTGGAAAAAATCGATTCAGCTTTAGATATAGCTCCCACAAACATGTGTTCAGCCGATTTTATGTTTTTAGTTTTAAGAGCACATATTGCTTCCAATCTTTATGAAATTTGGCACTAATCAGTTTTGTGTACCAAGGACAAAAGCTATGGAAATTAAGGAAAATCGGTTTAGATTTATATATAGATCCCACACATTTGTTTATTCGATGTTATGTGTTTAGCGCTAAAAGCCACATATTACATCCAATATTGATGAAATTGAGCACAAGTTAGTTTGTGTGTCAAATACGGGCGCTACTAAAATTAGAGAAAAGTCAGTTTAGATTTGAAACATTTTAGCAAGGTGTCTAAAGTTTCTAGTCTAGCTAAATTTTAAATGTATTTACATTAAAATTGAAATCAAAATGTTCTGACCAGACCTTTGCGTAGGCTCGGGGTTCGGTTAAAAAAACGTCTCGCCGATTATATAATATTTGTAACCTGTCAAAACTCCAAAAAATGTTGCAGGCAATAGTGATTTTATATAAAGCCGCCTTAAGGTATGCTTCAACTGCTGTTATTTTTAGCCAGCCTAAAAGTATTCTATTAATCGATGTACTTTAAACATTTTACTCCCAGATTTATTATTATACACTCGCTGGCATTTGAACCGAATCAGATGACTTTCTAAAATATGTCTTTCCGGGCCCATGATGGCCTTTCGCTTTTCTGTTTATTGCCTGTTTAGGACTTGCATTTCTTCCTCCATTTAATGACCTGTTTTTTCCTACACTTTCGAACAAAAAACACGAACTTTAAGTGAAGGTCTACGGTAACAGCAAAAGGTAGATGGGGGCATAAGAGGGGGAAAAACCACAAACATCAAACTTAATGTTATTTTTCCTACGTCTATTTTGACTTTACTTTAAACAACAGGCAGAGCAACACGAACAACACCAGCTCCTCCAAAACCAGAGCCATAGACAGGAGTTGCAAAAAAAAACAGAAAAGCAGGCAACGACAATAAATGTAGTCCTAGTAAGAATTGTAAACTGTAACTACAACGACGCCAACGATGACGACGACGGGTAGGAATGAAACCTATGTTAGACATCAGCTCACATAAAACGAAATTTGGTATGAAAATCACGTACGTAAAACACCAAAAAGCAACAACGCCAACGACAGCAACAACACCACCATTACCACCGCCACTGATGATGGCAACAACGTCAACGACTGTGGGCAACAGCAACATAATGGAAGAGGCCATTGCAACAGCAAATCGTGGTGGCATGGCAGAGCAAATCGGAAACTACAGAAGGAATTTTTATAGTTTTTATTGCTTCCAAACAACAGGGGAGTTTCTTCTCTGTGCTCTTATGTGTTTCTGCGAGACTAAGCCTTTTCCTCGTTGGCCAAGAAGTATTGGACGAGCACACACCAAAAAAAAAAAAGTGGAATGCCTAGGCCAAAAAAAAAACAAGTGGAACACGACGTGACTATATGTACTGAGGAAGTATACCAAAAAATCCCTGAAATGAGAAGATGGACAAAGTATTTGCGAAAAAATGAGTACATATCCAAAACTAAAGCAGGTTGTGTATGTTGCAAAGCCATACGCCACAAGACAGACTTCATGCTAACGAAGGCATATAAAGTACGAGGCAGGGCATACCTTTAGGCTGGATACAAATTTCCGAATTTATAGCAAATCTTAAGGCTGTTTTAATAAATCCTTAAGAACTGTAAGGAAATCAGAAATACAAAAAGTTATAAATAATGGAGGGATAATGATTATTGGACCAACCCAACACTGGAGGCCTGTCTTAAGCTTCTGCCTTGTGTTTAAGGGGGTCAATCGTACGAAGTATAAACTTGTTATTTCCCTCCAAGACTATTAGCGTATGCTTAGACTTCAAAGCCATGATATATGCTAGTCGAAGAGTGCCCTGTTCTGCGGAACTGGAAAAATCGTATAAGAAACCCTTCAATTCACAGGAAAAGACTCCGTGTAGCTAACTTTGTTTTCCTAGAAATAAAATCTTTGCTAGAGATGATCTGTTCCCAGAGTCAAAGCTCTTTTTTCAGGGATTTAATTCTCAGAAGAGAAAATTATCTGCAGAGATTAAAGTTTAGTAGGCAAAAATCTTTTCCCAGAGTAGTTTTTATGAACTTTTCTGATAATAAAATCCCTGAAAAAGAAATTCTTGTTTCATTTTTTCTTTGCAAGGTTTTCCAAAGGTATGCCTTTTTAGCTATTAGAGGATATTTTCCTAAAGAAATATTAACTGTATAATAGGGTTTCTTCCTTGCGTCGATGACTTTAATAAATGGTGTTTTCCTAAAAAAAAATTCTCTGCAATAGTATTTCTGGTTCAGAGCCCAATATTCTTACATTTATTGGAGTAAACACTTTTGTATTATATGTGTTTTTGATTCCCTGCAAACAAATCTTGGCAGCAAAAGCTCGGTTTTGAAGTTGAAATAGTTTTTTACGGCAAAGGCCCCTAGAGTCTCAATTGGAAATGCTCTAGTAATGTTTCTATTCCCACAGAATAGATCGCATTGTCTTAAGGAAAATTAATGTAACACAAAAGTTCTTTACCGTTAAGGAAAAAAAAACTAGTTCCAGGATATCATCTCATTTTCCCTGTTCCAGCCTTTTCAAAGTAGTTTTCATTTAATTGTAATTGATCTCTTACCGCCTTTACATACCATCCTTCGTTTAAGTGTTCCGACCCTTCCACAAAGGCTGGAGTTCAAACACAATGTTTGAATTCTGAATTTAACAAAATTCCCAACTTCACTCTATTATTCAGTACGGGTTCGGTTGATGGTGGTCAGTAACTTGAGACGTTTTCCCTTGTTTTCCCTCGAGAACACATTCCTGCTGCGCTCCACAACTATTGCTGCGGTGCAATGTATTTCTGTTCAGGGTTTTTTTTCTGGTGCTGGGCTGATTTAAAGAAAAAAACTCGGTCTTCATTTCCGTTCTGTTTGAAGTATACTTTGCGGCGTTTTACTCTGTTAAATATTTGGCCCTTTGCATGCAGTGGTTTGTTACTGCAGTAATTACGTGTTAAGCTTTTTAATTTTGATATGATATGATATCGCAAAATAAAGCATGCAATTGACACAAATGCCCCGGCAAATGTAATTGTGAAGAAGGCGCTCGCTCCACTCGGCGCTCGCTACATCGTGATGCCGTTTTAGAGAATCGCGTTCCACTTTAAAGGTTTTCACAAGTTTGCGTCGCTTGAGGAAGATAGAGAAATAAAACCCCTTTGGAGGGGTTTTTTAAGGAATGTTATGACTTGTTGACCCCCATCACAGGCAGCACCCACAAACACTTGGTTTTGTTTCTTGTTATGGCTTTTTAATTCATGATAGCATACTTTTAGGGCTCTTGGGCTGACTTCAAATGTTTGTCAGCCAAAATGTGACCTCAATTCTTTATTCGGCCAAAAACTAAGCCGCCCAAACATTTATGGGCCTTTTCTCGGATAATTTATATGCACATCATGTTTGCTCTCGCACACACACACACGCGGGGGAGTGTGGGTGCGTTCGTGTCCGTGTGTGTGCTATTTGGGTCAAAAAGAAAACAAAAAACGACATTAACGGAAATCTTTGGGAAATGCCGAAATTGTGATTCCACATAGTTAACCAGCAGCGTGAGCCGAGCTACGCTACGCTCTGGTACCGCACGGTGCTCTACGTAAATGTATTTATGGCATTTCTATGGCTAATTTAATAATTCGATAACGCATACGAGGAATATTGATAGAGTGACAGATTTAATTGGGGGGGAGGATGCCAACGTCAACAAACAACGACAATGTGATGAGCCTTAAATTGAGCTTGAAGTTTATTCTTCTATTGGTTTGCGTCTATCAATTTGGGGTAGATTTTTTGTTGTTGGTTTTATTAGTATCCAAGTGATTTTGTTGGCCTGGAGCATTAAGAGCGGTGTAAAATAGAGGAATACCCCAAAAATCAATCAGACAACCTTGTGGAATCCCCTAAAGTATGTCAAGAATTTTAAAAAATGCCTGTCTGGTGTCCGCTATTAAACAGACATCAAGTTCACAGGATCCTTTTTTAAACTTTGTAAAATCCCCAAAAGTATGCAATCATTTTAAAAAAATTAAGAAAACAAAGTTAACTACGGAAAGTCTTAAATTTTTCAAGGACAATATGTAAAACTTAGTTTGATTTATTCGGCATTTTTAATAAGTTTACACACAAGGAGAGATAAACTTAGAATTTTGAGGTATCAAAAAGTATCAGTTTCTACAAAGTATCGCAAAAAGGGGAGCACCAAAAAGTGCACAGTTTTTTCAGGGTGTATTTCAAAAAACATGCTAACCGAGTCAGGTAAAAGTACTTAGCATGCAAATATCAAATTCAAATAACAACAACAACTAGCCCCTACATCTTATAAGGTGTATTTCGAAGTTTACGGGTATTTTTTTTATCTGTTTAGCCCAATTTCATAGCTGTAGGCTTTCTACCTTTCCCACATACCATTAAATGGTAAAACATCAAAATATAGTAGAGTCGTAGAGATGCTAGGACCATATGTCAAACAAAAAGTGAGGTAATGTCTGGTTACTTCTAATATTTCCACTTGCAAATATATTTTATGTTTAATGCTATACCAAACAAACATTCTGGGCTGCCGTGGGGTTATGGTTAGTGCGCACGACTATCAGTGAAGTAAACTCCAGCTTCAAATACGGGTAAAAACATCTATCGACGGGTTTGCAAGTCATGTAAAAGCTTCTATATAAAACACTTAAGACGTTCGCAGCTGGTATTCTATAAATGTTTTTTTGTCATTGAGTATACTCGAAGTATATCTCGCTTATCTCTGAATTGAGAGTAGTTCCCCGTTTGTTCCTTAACAGGCCTATAGTTTTGAATTTCTGTGTAAAAAGAGTAATGTTCGTTCACCCTCAGAGACAATTTAGTTGTTTGGACGGTCACAAAGTGTTTCTAAAGAATGTTTTTAAGCTTGGTCCCAGACATTCCACACATAATTGACTTTTGGCATCTTTGGGTGATTTAACACCATTTAAAGGTGCAGTAAGAGTCACAGGCGGTATATAATGGGTGATCCAAGTAAAGATACTTTTTTCAATAGCCTTTTTTTGACAGATCAGGTGTGAGTCGTGTCATGCTGTCATGTTATTTTTGTTTAGTATTATTTGGCATTTCATCATGATCGTTCAAATCGTTCAACTTTATTACGAAAATTCACCATCTGTGAGGAATGTGTTTCGTGCACTTCGTTCAACTTATGGTCAACATAATTGGCCTACTGAGCGTACTATTCGCAACACCATCACCCATCTTGAGACCCAGCATTCATTATTGGATACTATTCGATCGAATAGACCACGTCCAGCACGCAGTGAAGAAAATGCAGCGGCCGTAGCTGAGAGTGTACACCAAGACCGTGGAGAGTTGACTTGGCGCCGTTCACAGCAACTCGGACTGACGTACGGAACGAGTTGGCGCATTTTACGCCGAGATCTTAAATTGAAAGCGTACAAAATACAGCTTGTGCAAGAACTGAAGTCGCCCGTCGTTCCCAAGCTACATCGCTTCGCTCTATGGGCTCTTGAAAAGTTCCAAGAAGATCCGACGTTTTCGAGCCACATTTTGTTCAGCGATAAGGCTATTCTGGCTCAATGGGTGGGTATGTAAACAAGCAAAATTTCCGCATTTGGGACGAAGAGCAACCAGAAGAGGTTTAAGAGCTGCCACTTCATCCAGAAAAAACGGTTTGGTGTGGTTTGTGGGCCGGTAAAATCATCAGTCCATATTTCTTCAAAAATGATGCCGGTGAGAACGTAACCGTCAATGGCGGCCATTATCGTGCCATGATGACCGACTCGGCGACATTTGGTTTCAGCAAGACTGCTCCACTTCCCGCACATCGCATCAATCAATGGATTTATTGAGAGAACACTTTGGTGAGCAGATAATTTCACGTTTTGGGCCGGTCGATTGGCCAAGATCGTGTGATATCACACCGTTTGACTTTTTCCTATACGGATATGAAAAACTAAAGTTTATGCGGACAAACCCGTTTCGATTCAGGCCTTGGAGCAAAACATCACGCGTGTCATTTGTCAGTTACCAGTCGAAATGCTCGAACGAGTCATCGAAAATTGGACTCAACGGATGGACTATCTGAGACGTAGCCGCGGCCAACAGTTGATAGACATAATCTTCAAAATATAAAAGCCAAAGAATGTTCTTTCAAATGATACTAAACATTCCCCATTCAATTTGAATTTTCTGTGTTTTTTTTCTTTAAAAAAGTAAGGAACCTCGAAATGGATCACGCGTTACAAGATGGGCGATTGAACATTTTAAATTTGAATCGGCTGTAAAAAAGTACTGATGATTTTTTTTTTAATTTCTGGTTTTATTGAGAAGTTTGAACTTTGTAATAGAACACCTCCGTTGCGTTTTCGCTTCGCCCAATGGGCCGAAGATTGCTTGGCAGGAGATGAACACAAACTTCCCGACATATTCAAACAATTTCTATAAATTCACACGTCGCCATGTTATTTTTCTGGCTTTAAAAACATGACATGTATTGTAGATCCTATAACTTTTTTGGTTCATATTAAACGGGATACCTTAAAATGACATTCGATAGACTGTTTTTTTTTTTGAAAGATTTACGCTGCAAAGTTGAAGTTGAATATTTAATGTGAGGACGATTCGTGGTAATTTACTTGCGTAGATCCCCAGAGTGTTTGCTTTCAAAGGGCAGAAAGGGCTTGCCTACTTTATGCATTATTGCCTTATCTTCCTTTAAAGGACCCTTGTCGCACGAACTTCCTAATGGTTAATGCTAATGGCCATGCTTTTAAATCTATCAAGTGACGTTTATGTCTTCATTAAATAGCCAAACAAATTTGGTGAAACAATTTCAACCCTAAGCCGCCCCAAAAACATGGAAGTACTTGGAGTTGTAGTCAAAGGAACGACGCTACCA
The DNA here is from genome assembly GCA_963513945.1 of Hydrotaea diabolus. Taxonomy (NCBI): domain Eukaryota; kingdom Metazoa; phylum Arthropoda; class Insecta; order Diptera; family Muscidae; genus Hydrotaea; species Hydrotaea diabolus. The sequence goes on along the minus strand of OY740719.1, from coordinate 7,111,294 downwards.
AATTCACTCACCTTCACTTTCATTTATCATCACTTGTAACGCCAAGAACCAAACAACATTTTGGCAGGGCAGCAGCATAGCAGCGGGAGGACTGTGGGGAATGTACGGGGCGGAAGGGTGAACTAATTATGTCTGACATGAAAAAACAGTTTATTACCAAATGACTTAAATAAATACTTGGAACACACCTCAGAAAGTAAGAGAAACTAATACCTTTAACACGACAAAACACGCACTAAACATTCGTTTCTAACAATTTTTCGTTACTCCTTTAATTTTTCTCCACCCCCTCCTTGTGATCGAAAGCAAAAAACGAAGGGGCAAACTTTTGTTGCTTACTACGAGTATTGTAAAAAACGCATGAGCAACAAATGATATATTGTTGCCAACAGCAGCACCACCAACAAACAGCAAGTTTTGCCCTTCCATCACCAAGAATTATGGATAAATTAGAAAACACCAGAGAGCCAGGCTAGGAAAGCAATGGAGCTGGAAATGTGTTGACTGTAGCAGTTGAAAGTACCAGCAGTCGAGTACCTACAACTGGATATTGTTGCAGCAATTAATTATATTTTGGCCACATTTAAGTACCTTCTCGTTTTGCGCCCTAGTCCCTTTGGGGCAAGGAATGGCACGCAGACCCGTAGGGACAATCGAGCCAAGGGTAATGTTTCAAAGTTGCTGCTGAAGCTGCAAACTACTATCCAGAAACTGCGAAACTTTCAAATGTCTACGGAAGTTAATAAAATATTTTCTTTACACTGTTTGCGCGTCTGCTCGTATACGAGCAAGTATTGCCCTCCTTGGAAGCGTGCTGCTGCTGTTGTTGGGGCTTCAGTTTCTGTGCTGTATTCCAGACTTATGATGACTAAAGTTAAAGTGGTTGCGTGCTTTGTTCATATAAATTATAAAACATTTAGTTAAACTTCATTTACTAATAAACGACCCAGTGCAAGAGCAAGCAGGAGGAGAAGGAGGTGAAGGCGGCGGTGACATGGCTGGAACGTAAGACATGGACAGCAGTAAGCCAATGGGACGTAGGTTTTACCGTGGAACTCTATCAGAAATATCATCTTAAAGACTGCCAGTGTCATTTGCAGTTTAATATTGATTTTTACAACATTTCCGCTTGGGAACGATAATACTGACAGTCACAAATGCGTGTAGGTTTATGATTTGTGTATATTAGACTGGGTCTCGCTTATTACGCTGGTGATTTCCTTAACACATATTTAAGAAACAAAAGGGGAGCTTCTTATTAATCTGTGTGAAATGCGGCCTATAATTTCAGTACTCACTGATCCATTACGAAACTAGGTTCAAATGGATTATAGACAAATACGAGTATAATATGTCGCGTAAGGAGGTATGACATGGAAAACTGACAAAAGTGTTATTGTAGCGCACACCAAATTAATAGGTTTTTGTTTAATAACCATCATGCGAAATTAATATAAAATTACACTAGTCGTCAGCCATTATGGTCCAGAGTTCTGAATATTTTTCCTAAAGATGTTTCTTTAACACGAAAATGAATTTTAAACAATTTTCCTCTGTTTACGTAGGTTTCAAAATATAATTTTTGCAATTTTTTTACGATTTTTTTATGAACCATAACTCCCAAACGCTATAATCAGTTTGATCAAGAGTGGTCTCTTTTCTAACTTTTCATACAAACTTTTTCAGTTTAATAGTTTGACCGTTATAGGCATTTTTAAAATTAAACTTTTTGTGCAAAAATCTAGATTATAAATTGAAAAAAAAAATATATACTCGTAAAAGAAATAATATGTATAAATAAATATGTGACGCGCTAAATAGAAAGGGATCTAACGTTAAAAACCAGTTTTGTTCAGGAGAGCCATTTTAAAGATTAGGTCCCTTTCTATTTGCGCTTAGAATCGTCGACTTCACTTTCATAAAACGCGCATATTTTTGGGAGGGAACACTTTTGGGGCATAGACATAAATGTACCCTTAGGTCCCTTTCTCTATGCGCTGTCACATATATAAATAAATTAAGCATAAACCTAAAATTAAATTTAAGCACAATTATTAAAAATGAAATTCCATTAAAATTTAAATCACACCTAGTAAAACTTAAAAGACACTTATTAAAATTCACCAATTCTATTTTAAACTCATGAATTCCATTCATAATTCAGATATTCAATTTAAATTGAAAAAGAATAATTAAAATACAAAAAAATCCTTTTGAAACTCAAAAGTTACCAATTGTTATTTGGAATAATCTATATAGAAAGATACAATTAAAATTCACAAATTCCACTTTAAATTTACAAAATCAAGATTATAAATTGAAAAAAAAAATATGTATAAACAATAATCTTGATATATAAATAAATTAAGCATAAAATTAAGTTAAATTTAAGCTCAATTTTAAAAACTGATGGAAATTCCATTTAAAATCACACCTAGTAAAACTTAGAAGACACTTATTAAAATTCGCCAATTCTATTTTAAACTCATAACATTCGATTCAAAATTCAGATATTCAATTTAAATAAAAAAATAATAATTAAAATACTAAAAAAAAATCCATTTGAAATTCAAAAGATACCAATTGATAATCAGAAAAATCTACTTAAAATTTAAAAGACACTAATAAAAATTCATAAATTTCATTTTAAATTCACAAAATCCATTAAAAAAATTCAGAGATTCAATTAAAAATTCCGAAAACTCCAATTACAATTCAAAAACATTAATTTCAATTCAAAAAACCATTTGAAATTCAAAAACACCAATTGATTTTTAGACTAATATATTGGAAATATGAAAGATACAATTAAAATTCACCAACTCCAGTTTAAATTTACTAATTTCTTTTAGAACTCAGAGATTAAATTTAAAATTCCGAAAACTCAAATTGAATTCAAAAACATCTATATATTTTTAAAAAATTCCATTTGAAATACAAAAATTACCAATTGATATTCAGACTAATCTATTTGAAATTTAAAAGACACCAATTCAGAAATTACATTTTAAATTCACAAATTCCATAAAAAAATTCGCAGATTCCATTTAAAATTACGAAAAATACTAATGAAAATTAAGAAAATTCTTATTGAAATTAAAAAGATATTCCGAATAATTTATTTGAACTTTGAAATTAATTTAATTTAAATTCGAAAAAAAGTATATTTTTAATCCAGAATATACTATTTTAAGTTTAGAAAATTCAATTTTTAATTACGTAAATTTCGTGTGATATTCCAAAAAAAAATTAAAATTCATTTTCGTGTTTAGGAGGCCAAAATCTATAGTTGAAGAGCTTGATAGGATTGCAACAAATTAGGCGATCAAACACATAAGACCGTGGGGCCCAAACACAAGTCTTATGGTTTATTCAAATTTAGAAATGGATAATCAAATAAAAATTATTTTACTACGAATACCAAAATGGATTTATTGTGAAGATTTGGCTGAAATTAAGACCACAAATATAAATTATTTCTTCAGATTCCACGATGAATGCACTTAGAACATTCGGTTTGGCCGAACTTAACGCCGCTATTATTCCTTGTCGACAAAATCGGCAGAAAATTATAAACGGTGGCAAGCCGAGACTTTTGGTGGCGTCTCAAATATGAAATATGCAGTGACTCCCATGCATACCTACACCGTCTTTGAAAGTTTCAGTGGTTTGCTATAGTCACTTCATATTTTTATACCCTCCACCATACAATGGAGGGTATATTAGTTCTGTCATTCTGTCTGTAACACTTTGAAATAATCATCGGGGACCCTCATCCTCGTAAAATTCTAAGACCATCTAGCCATGTTGTCCGGCTGTCCGTCTGTTGAAAACAAGATAGAGCCTGCATGAAAACAGCTAGGGAGCTGAAATTTGGCACAAACATGTGTAGTTAACCTAGCATGGTTGGTATTGAAAATGGGCTATATGCGAGTAGCTCTACGGGAAGTTGGTGTTGGAGACCCTCAACCGACACTATTTCGTAAAAATTAGTTTTTTATTTGGAAATATCCGTCTAGTTTCTTGAGTAAAATCACTGAAATTTTGCAAATAATAATCTCTATGTAGGCGCAATCATCTTTGTAAACATGGTTTAGATTGGGCCACCATTTCTTGTACCTCCCATACAAACGGCCTTATGGGCCTTGAGAAATAATATGACTATAACTCACCACAAACTTGACCTATCGAAATGAAATTTTACACATAAAGAGTTCTATATACAACACACTTCTACGCTAAATTTGGCTAAGATCGGAAAGGCCCTACTGGTACCTCCCACACAAACGGTCTCATGGGCCTTGAAAAATAATATTATACAATAACTCACCACACACTTGACCTATCGAGACGAAATTTTCGGCATAAAGATTAATATATAGAACGCATCTCTGCGCCAAATTCTGTTGAGATCGGAAAAGTCCTACTGGTATCTCCCACACAAACGGTCTAATGGGCTTTGAGTAATAATACGGCGATAACTCACCTCAAGCTAGACCTATCGAAATGAAATTTTGCACATAAAGATTTGTATGTAGAACACACTTCCGCACCAATTTGGTTTTATTTGGGAATCTGGTGGAGGGTATCCAAAGTTCGGCACAGCCAAACTTAACATTTTTTACTTGTTTTAATTGACCTTTTCAAAACTTTTGTCTTTTCAAACTTTATTTTGAAGTTTGTTAAGTGCCAACTTGCCAAATGTGTAAACAAAACAGCTTATTCGAAATCAAGACGATGTCAATTTATATCAAAATTAGTTTTTAACTCCTGCAAATGAGCAATTCAGACTTGGATTGTGCAATAACCCATAGTAAGATATCTTGGTAAACGATTTTAATAGACTGTTTCCACTACGGTCGCGTCCACGTCCGCATCCAAAAATCAATGAACGCGCGTTAAGGCCCATACAAAAAACATAGGCAGTTAGGTATGGGAAAAAGTCGCGTTCATATTGGACGCGTTTATCGATAAGTCGCGTTTACTATAAAATCGATTATTTTTGCAATCGAAACCCACCCATACCTATCAATGGAAAATCGCAAATTGCACATACCTATGAAAACAGCTGTCAATCAGTATAAATAAAAAAAAATCCAAAATGCAAAAAACAGAAGGTAAGTTAATATTTTTGCTTTTGTTTAAATAATATTAATTTTTCCAATTATTTTAGAATTTAAAAAGACAGAATGGACAGCAGTAACAACACTACATCTGTTGGACCTCTGGGAGGAAAACATTGATGGCCTGAGGGGTGCTCGGAAGAACACTCACATACACAAAGAGATGGGCGAGAAGTTGGGAGTGACTGGCGCCGAAGTAAAAAATAAACTGGACAATTTAACGAAAAAATACAGGTAATTTTTTAAATATAAATTATATACCAATATTTTTTTGGAATTAAATCGATTGTGTTTATTGCAGAAAGGAGCAGGCGCTAGTTGGGCCACAAAAATATTAACATTTTTCGCACACCTAAAAAAAACAAATAAACACAAACAGCTGTTTGAACGCAAACGTGGACGCAAAACAAAATGGAAACACCATTACAAATTTATCGATAAATCATGGACGCGGACGTGGACGCGACCGTAGTGGAAACAGCCTATAAGTGTTGTTATCGTAATACACACAGAAATCGGATTCGTTGTCACAACCGATTTTTTTCCCGATCAAATAATTATATTTCGGTGTACTTCAAGTATTCCATCAGTTAAACCAAATTTTTGTTCGTGCAATGGATTGTTCAGAACATGGACCTCAAATATAAATTAAAATATATTTACCTCTTAAGCGTTAGTGAAGCAATCATTTAAGGAAATTAGTGTAGCCCAATCGATTTTAAAAAGAAGTTATCGAATATAATTTGGTCTTCTTTGACAGACTCGCTTGCCGTTACAATAAAGATATTTCAACTACTATTCCGATATACTCGTATATATACTTGAAAAAAAAAATGTTTTTTAGTTTTTTTATCTTTATAGGTTATTAGAACGAAATTATTTTCATTTATATCTGTTAAATAATTAGAAAGCTTTCATCTTATGCATGTCGAACCGAATTTCCACTATGATTAATAACTTTTGTTGATTATAACAGACTCTCCTCTGGTCCAACGTAATTTTTGTAGGTCCTAACTGATTTCTGTGTATATATTAAAATTGATTAGGTCTTTAAAGCTCTTAAGTCAGCAAAGACCTAAAATCTGATCACATTATGTTGCCGGGATCTATATAATAATAGCGATATATAAGTTATCTATAACTTTGGTTGAGCATGTGGTCACTACGACTTGTTTTCCGTACGATCTGTTTTTTATTACAAGAAATTCAATTCATCAATTGAAATAGTTCAGTTATTTAAAACCTTATAATATATTGAAATTGCAATAATCTCAGTTAATGCCCAACTAATCCTTCTACTGTACGTTTGTATGACCTCTGTTTCTCCTTCAACGTGGGAAATAATTTGGTTCACTGTCCACGGACCCTTTGACCACTGTCCATGCTGTTGAAACATTCCATCCAAGTACTTACAGGTCTTGTAAATTTGAAAAGCATTACAATTAACTCTTACTCATTTAAAATTAACACACTTTGAGATACAGATCCGGCAAGGATATAAAGCTAGAGTTTGTGGGTCAGGTTGAGTTACCTTAACATAAACTTGAGATTATTTACAAAAGAAATCTACGGCTGCTTAACACTAATAAACAACAACGACAAGGGTCGTTCATAGACATACAGATTGGGCCTATATGATATTGTTTTGAGCTACAAAAGCTCCCGTCCAAATGAAACGATAAGACATTGTGGTGAGGTAAGGGCAGGGCAGGGCAGGGAGAGCAGAGGATAGCGGGCTGGACAAAAAGGTTGCCTTACGGCTGGTTTGGGTTTATGTACTGTATGGCTTTATTCAACAGTTTGTTGTTGCAGTTGTTTACTTTTTTCCCCCCATTTACCACTACTATTCCGGCCATACCCCAAACCTATTCAAACATATCCTCGGAGGCCACTGTCGTCGTCGTCATCGTCAAAGTCGCAGCGGTGCGGTCTCACTGTCTTGTCCGTAGTCCGGTGGGCTGGTCGGTGCGTGGAGAGACATTTGAGTGAGTGCCTTGTCTATTGTACGTACATTTGATAATTCAATGAAGATTATTTTCATTTATCTTATGGCATGCGGCGGCAGCATTCGGGCAGTATTCCTCGGTCGCTTGCTGTTGATTTTTCTGTGGCCGCATAGCCTTTTTGCGGCTTTTTCTCCATTCAGGTCCCTTTCCGTTAGGCCTCTGCCCGAGCGTGTTTTGTTTTATTTAAACAATTTCGGCCCCTCCAGTGCTCAGGGAGCACGGAGTGTTGGGCATGAAGTCTCAACGCAAGGAAGAGGTTTTCAATTAACTGGTAAAATGTTTGACATTCTGCAAAAGGACTACAGATGATGATGATGTTGATGACGACGACAAAGGCTACAACAAAGATGGGCCTGACGATGAGTACGTACGCCAAGTGTATGAAAACGAAGCTGGCCTCTTATCTTTATTATTTCTTAGATAAGAGCCGCCCCCAAAACGCGTCTACAGGCACCATCGTCGCCACCACCACCAACGCCCCGGACAACAAGTAGTCCGAAAGGCAATGTTTTACACTCTATTTGAAATCATTATCATAATGTTGTGTCGTATCGTTTTGTGTAGCATCCTTTCGCCTCGTCCTCGTCCACTCGCCCTCACTGCTCGCGCGCAGCTGTGTCGGTTTTTCTGCCGTTTTCCACCACAGGGTTTGCTTTTTTTGCCACAAAAGTTTTTCAATAAAACTGGTATGTGGCTTGATTAAAAATGATAATAATCTTGATAAAAAGAGAATATACGTAAATATACATAAATACGACAAAAAGGGGTCGAGCAAAAGTTAAGAAATCATGCATATTAATGGTAGCGGAACAGAAAAGAAACACCCAGTGATAGGACACAGGCTGGGACGAGCCAGCAACGATACCACCACCATGGTGGCATTATGGCGACATGGCACAAAAAAAATAATAGAATACGGAGAAACACCCAAATGAAGTGATAAATATTGGGTAAGCAATTAAAAATAATAAAAAAATCATTTTTATAAAATATAAACGTCTTTTGGCGGCCGGTGTTGTGAGGCGTCAGAAAAGGGCACTTTTAAATATGCCAGGCTAGAAGGATGCTTGCTAGAGTGTTTTTGGCTTTGCGGTTTAAAACTTTTCATCGCTAATGCTGTAAAGTTTTTAAATTGCCAAAAAAAGATTGCCTTCTTTTAGGCTATTTACTGGTATTTTAGTGTTGTATGCTTTTAGGATGAGGTGTGAACTGAAAATTGCAATTGTAATGAGAGCATCGAAGGAAAGGTTATGGTTAAGGTAGCTAATATTCTATGGAGTACATAGAAGGTAAACATAACTTCCATTGCCGCACAGTGGTTGGAATACAAATATTTTTGAACTAAGTCTCTAATACATAAGTATAATGCTCGCTAAAACCAAAAATTTCCAAACCGATGCAATCTCCCCCTTTGCATTTTCGGGCGTGGTCGTAGATGGACATATTTTCATAAATTGAGGCAAAGAATACGTTGGTAAAATTTGTCCAGTCGTAAATAAATCACCCTGTATAAAAATAACAATTTTTTCCAGCCACTGTGCACTTTGCCTTTCTATTTTCAACATCTAGAAATAACAAACCTTTAAACAGCCTAATTCTTAAACATCGTAAGATTGTTTAATTGCTTGGAGATCGGTTTAAACTATAGAATCTCCCCTGTCCTAGAAGATTTACTGTTACCACCTCCAAATGTTATTAATCTTGATAGAAATTCGGTTAAACAATTAATAAGATAATTACTTATATTTCGAAAATATTGTATTGTATAATGTTCATATTATTGGGTGCTAGTACCAACTGCTTTTACAGCTCATAGTTTTACGAACAATTTCTTATGACAACCAATAATTATCTTTTTAAATTATTAAGGTCATGTATAGAAACTTGATGTTGTGTTTTTGTTTTAATTTTTGTTTTTCCCAATATTTCGAATGACTTCGTCAATTACCTTTTTTAGCCAATAATTTCGTGACAGAAACTAAATATGAATAGGTTTTTAGTAGTGGGTATCTCTAACCAAACATGAAAATCAAAAATATTAAAACTTCAAGGTGATCGGAGTGCAGAATATTTGGTTGGACTGGCAATTAAAATATCTTTTTCCAAAAGCCAGGCGTTCTTAAAGATGTTGAATGAATTCCAGCATCTTAATTTTTATCTTTATTGTAACCCTAAGCGAGGGCTCCATATTCTGCATATTTAGAACTCGAACTTACATTCGGTTGTATTAATGGAATATTTGGTGTGCACGCAACAACAACCATTTGGTTAGCATAATAATTTCGTTGTGACAGCGATTTTCTTCTCTGTGAGTAACAATGGGTGTCTCTTCTCTTGTGCAGCTGTTAAAAGTACGTTGCTGGCCAAACCAAATGAATCATGACCCTGAATGTATGAAATATGAAGACCTATAGTCATACCCCGCTGAAGATACCAAAAGGTCAAAATCGGTCTCATGGGAAAATCTTAATTTTAATCTGGAAAAACTTGAAATATTTCATAAGTATTTATTTCCCTAAAACTTGGGATCGTTGGTGAAGATACACTTTAACGCATTTCCTTTTTTACTAGAAAAAAAGTTACGTACCATGGGCCCTAGGGGCCAAAAAAGACCACATGGCCACAGTAAACGACCTACAGCCAAATTGGCTATTTGCGTATGAAAATGGAAAAAGAAGTATTACCCCGCTTCGAATAAAATAGGTTAAAATCGGAAAAATGTTCGTACCTCTGGAAAACCTTAAAATATATCCAGTATTTATTTTCCCATAACATGTGTTTTTTATGGAAAATACGGTTTAGTCCCGTGGGCCCTAGGGGACAAAAAAGACCACATGATCAAAGCAAACGACCTATAGCTAGTTTAGCTATTTGTGTACTAAAAATATACCCATTAAAATAAGCAGTCATTTTTAAAATCGAACTAAAATTAAAGATCGAGCTCAAAAGTCACTAGGGGCCCAGAATACGGCACCTATAATCACAAAAAAAATTCTACAGATAGTATTAATAGATATATGCGAGCACAAAATAAAGTATATTTTATAACAAATCTAAATATTAATATCTTTACAGGATTTGCTTGAGACAAGGGCTGCGACCTATGGAAGGTGCTAAAACAGAAATGCCAGTCGAATTGAGGAGAGCACGCATGGGCTAGTGAGCATCAGAAAAGGCCAATATCCGATGCATATGGACAATAGAGCTACGGTACCGAGTGTTTTCTATGGGGTGATGATCATTATGATTTATAATTTTCTCTTCTTCAGGTAAAAGTAGAGGATCCATTACTTATCATAAGAGACTAAACGATGAAAACCCCAATATTTTAATGCCGGGTAAGTATCTTCAATATCAGTCTTGTTTCTCAGTTGCAGCTTATATAAACATACGTTTTTTTCTTCACAGATCATTGAAGAACATATGGGGAACTTCTCTCAAACCAACGCGCTGTGTAATGTCAGATAACTATAGGCGCAATAGAGCTTCCTTATCGAGCATTTTCTATGAGGTGATTATCACTATGATCCATAATTTTATCGTACTGGATCCATTACTAATCAAATTTCAATAAACGATGCAAAATTCCCTTTTTGTATCCTAGGTAAGCATGTTCAATATCAGTATAAATCATTTCTCGGTTGTAGTTCCTTTATATAAACTTACCTTTTCTCTCCACAGTTCATAAAAGAACATACAGGGAACTTTTCTCAAACCCAAGCACTGCGCACGTTATAATTCGTATACTTGCTGACCGGAACTTAATGTTTGCAGCCAGTTTCCAATGTCTAACACTTTGTATAGAAAAGGTTTTTTAAGGCTAAGAGATTATTTTCTTACTCACAATGTCACCTGCATTTACGAAGAGGAGAGCCTGGAATTGAACTTGGGTCAATATGTTCGATAGTTATGCACACTAACCCCCGCACCATGGTGACCCTCATACCAGTCTTCTTTAACTTCTCTATAATAACAGGTAAGAAGCAACTGATTGTTCCATAACTATTTATTATTTACTACCATCATATGTGGGTTAATTGTTCACTAAATGGTATTGTATTAAAACATATTACGATACTATTAATTGGCGGTTGGTATAATATAAATGACCCCTCCCACTACCTCATTCCAACCCCAACCACTCCTTTCAATTATGTCATATTTAATTGAAAGTTGACCTTGTCTCTCTTCAATAACACAATGACCGGGGAAATAATTTCCTTTAAATACCCAAGCTAAAGGAGAAGCAACCATTAGAGCATGAAACTATTTTAGTAGTTTCCAAATCATTAACTCGTCAGCGAACTTTGTTCGAAATACACCTCAAAATTATGTAACCACCCAGAAATTAGGCTATAACGTTCCAAACCTAAGGCACCCCCAAAAGTATGCAACTATTTCAGACAATTTACCTTGACCTCCTCAGCCGCTCGAGAACATTACCATAATTTATCAGCCAGTATGTAACTGCTGTCGTTTCGGTGTATTGAATATGCCATTTAAAACAAATCAAAAAGACAAGCAAAAAAAATTTAAACTAAAACTATATTCAATTGAATCGAATTGAGAATTTATATGAATGCTGCTCTAACATAATAACCCACAAACATTGAACCATTCAACCGCCTTTACTGTTATGACTGACAACCATTTAAATAGGGTTACACAGGCCAAATTGGAGTTCTATTCACAGTCACTCTCGAGGGGAATAAGCTCAAGGGGGAAAGCATTTTTCCAAAAGCTGAAACCAAAAAAAAAGAAAATTAAATGGAATATTAATGTTGCAAAATATTGTAATGAATGAATATCATTACTAAAACACTAAAGGCAACTCGCCACACACACATTCATAGTACACGACCACCACCATTGGCAAAGTTACACATACTAAAGCAAAACTACTCACTGCGGTGCACAGTATTTGGGAGCAGGAAAGATACTCGTACTACAAAAAAATTAAAGATGTAGCAACTAGATATTGGGTCTATTGCATATGATAATATTAAAAATTTTACACGCCATCTTCTCTTACCTCCCATACAAATTACGCTTGACGAAATTGAAATAAACACCAAACTCACAATATTCCCGCAGCAGCTGGTCAAGATTTAATTGTTTTTCGTAAATATATTGGAGGTAAAATAAGTCTTAGAAGCAGATTTTGTTTCATTCCAAGTATTGTCCATGGCTTAACAATCATTTTCTATCATACTGATCTTTAAAGGCTATCCACGAATCGACACGGCTGCGACGAAACGTCATAACTGCTATCGGCTATATACACTAATAGCCAGGCTGCAACCTGTTTTCCTTAATTCAAGAACCGCCCACAACTGTCGGGCCTCTCTTAACAAGATAGCTAAGCGGTTCGAAATCCACCTAATATTGGAGTTTTACAGGAAACATTAGGTCGAGTGAGCTGGCTAGACATGAGACCATCTTTAACAGTCCAAATGTAAGCTAAATCATATATTTGAAGCTTTAGGCAAGCGAAAGAAAGATGAGCTAAAGCCAGGACATGCCAAATCCCCAAGAACTTCATGCCCTGGCTCGAATCCATTGACCAGAATTTTTCGAATTCCATAATATACACCGCTAGCTAATGACTACTGTAAAAGCTTTTGTGACGAGGAGAAGGAAAGCGTCAAAAGGTCAAAGTCTCATTCTTGGCTCTGGGTGCTTCTCGCACTCTGAGAATTTCTTAGCAGTATAATCAGGTTTGTGAACGTTTCGAACTATTTGAACGTTTCGAACTATATTTCAACCACATGTACACATCAATCCCTAAATTAAAAGGGGTTTTAGGTTGTTTAGTGTGGTTGCAACACAGCAACCGCCAAACAATTTTGAGCTACTTCTATCAAAGCTTACCTTCAATATCTTCATTTGATGTCAAGTGCTGCTCAGGCTGACTTTGTGCCAACTAGTAGTAGGAGTAATCGTAAGAGGCAGTGTGCCCTGAACACAGTGACTAGGACAGTTCCACCCTATTTCCAAGTAGAAAGTTTTACAAAATTTCTAAAAAAGATTTTTTTGTACTCAATTCAAATTATATTGAGCAAACATTTCCATTATTTATGAAATAAAAGTTGTTTCTTGTAGCTGCTTCGGTTGGTACTATCAACTACAATTTCCCAAGACTTCTGAAGAGATTTGTTTTCTATCTCAGATTTTTTTGTACTCAATTCAAATTATATTGAACAAACATTTCCACTATTTATGAAACAAAAATTATTTTATGTAGCTGCTTCGGTTGGTACTATCAACTACAATTTTCCGAAGACCTCTTATTTCGGTTTCTATCTCAGCAATGGCTCGCTAGGTATTTGTCTTAAAAGACTGAATATTTAGTTGATTGTACGCATAATGTTGGTCCTTTCCGGTAACCCACTTAAAAAAGTTAATAGCATCAACTAGCAGCTTCGAGTTAGCCAATTGACATCGGCGAAATGGCTGATAAAACGATCCCTGAACTTAGCTGGCAAAAAAAAATATCGATGGTACTGGCGAAAATAAAGTAATTCTAATCCTACTGACTTTAAGATAAATATGTTTTCTTTCTTTAAAGATCCGCCATCATCTTCATCGCTTTTTCCTCAACATGATCCTCTCTATGTTTTTGAGTACTTGAAGCGTGTAAACAAATAGTTTTTTCCTTTACTGAAAACTAAAAATTTAACACTCTGGTTGTTAAAGCGCGAAAATTGTTTCGATTTAAAAAAATCTTTTTAAGAGATTCGGTTACTTCGTCTCTCACATCGATACTTCAGTTCCACTTATTGAAAATTACAATGCACCAACAAAATTGCAATGCACCATTCGGTTGTACGAATGGAATAATCGAATATCACATTAATAAGATTTTTTTATTATTTCTGTTTGAGTCCTATGGTCCCCAGGTTACCTATTTTTATGATTCCCTTTCGAACTTGCCTCTTGTGTCAAAACAAGTCAATTCGTTTACCGCAATTTTTATTTTCATTATTGCCTTTTTGACATTCTGTGATTTCTGATTTTTCTGTAAAAAAAAATACTAAATTAATCTGCAGCCAACTTCACACTACGATAAACACAAAAAGAATTGACAGTACTGGGAAGTTTTTTCCCTTTCCATTCCACTTGCCCTTCTCTGCTACAAATTGAGAGGTGCGGCAAGTAAAGTTGCCTCGTGTAAATAGGAACTTACAGGGACAATAGATTGAAAGAGGAATCAGAAAAAATAGAATTTCCTGTTAGTTTCTGGCTTAGATCTACGGACCCTTGGGACCCAAAAAAGCTCCCCTTTCCACACCACGAAAAACACAAAAGGAATTGACAACACGGGGAATTTTTTTCCTTTCCAATCCACTTGCTTTTCTCTGCTACAAATTGAGAGTTGCGGCAAGTAAAGTTGCCTCGTGTAAATAGGGACTTGCAAGGACAATAGGTTAAAAGAGAAATCGGAAAGTGGAATTTCCAGTTGGGTACCCATATCTCCTTTCCACAAAAGAGATATGGGTACCCAAAAACTCATAAATTGCAATATGACTATATTTTTTCAATTTGGTTGAACTGAGCCCCAAAATAAGGCCTTGTACAATATGGACCCACCACAAACAATCATAACTCCCAATTTTATCAATTCCATACACAAGAGCAATCCATTGTTCAAAAAATAAAATCATAGACTTACGAATGGTCCTCTTATTCCCTATACAAATTGAAGAAACAACAATTTTAAGTAACACACTGTACCGTGGTCTAAGCAACTTGTCCCGGTCAGGTAGCGTCTCATCGCTCTTAACACATTCAGAATATCCTGTCACACCTGAAATATCCTTCATTTAATTATCGGTTACAGTGTTATTCCCAAACACTGTAGATGCATAGATTCACATTACATGGCCACCACCGCTACACGGACAGTGGGACGTGAGCAGACCTCAACATTTCATATTTACATTTATGGCTGCATGTATTTACACATGCACAAAAACCAACAAACAAAAGTGCATAGAAAACTCCCTACAAATACAAGTGCCGGCAGCTATTGTAGCTCCTGTTACTACCACAATTACTGACATACCAACAAATAAACACACACACATGCACGCATATGCTGCAGACCAATACACTAACATTTACAAAAACCAAGAGACATTCAAACACAAAAATATAAAAATGAAAAAAAGAACAAATGCTAGCACTATTACTAAAATGGCTTTTATGGTTTTTTGTTAACTGGTAATGGCCATGTTTTCGCGGCCCCATCACTGGCTGCCTCCCCCCTCCCCTCTTCGCCATCGCTACTGAGACCACCAAACCCAACCAGCAATTTTAATATACGAACATTTGGAGTTATGGCATGTTTGTGTATTGGTATCCTGCACACATACCAACACATGCATAGGATACAATACATATCTGCATGTCCTCGTTCTAGGCGATTGTGAGAGAGTCCATTTGTATTGATATCCTTTTCATACATTTGATTGTAATTTTTCTTTTTGTGTGAAAGCGGAAAAACTGCTGTAGTTTGTTTCGTTGGCTCGCGTGTTCATTTAAATTAGTTTGAATTTATAATGTAAACATGCAATATGTACTCCTCGCCCCCCAATGATATATGAACAGGGATCTTTGTTTTTCCTTCGGTTTTAGTTTTCGCTTTTTTTGTGGATTTGCTTTTTAAATGAAACGAAACCAAGATTAGGATGGGGTGTTTGTTTGAAAACATGCCACATAAGTTGTTTTCCAATGTGGCTTAGAGAGGTTGTTAAGTAAAAGTGTTTCATATGAGGAGCAGAAGCAGAGCACATACTCGATAAATTGTTCACGTAAATGGAAACCTATAATTTTCAGCCTTTGCTAGATATTTTTTAGGGCAAATTGTTATGTAGGTTAGCGCTTACACAACATAGAGGATAGTGTAGATTTAAAGCTGTTTCCTAGGAATTTAATATTACCTGGCCTTGCAAACGATTAGATGATTTTTAGGATCATAAATCGTAGCAAACATGAAAAGACTTAAGTCGTTTTGATGTATCACCAGCGTACCCCACCTTAAGGTATTCTAATTAGACTGACGAAAACTAGTAGTCTTCCAGGACGTTTTTCCATACAAATTCGACAATTGGCTGCCAACTCTTTATTGTTTTTATAAGAAAAAAAACGAGCATAAAAACTTTTAGTTTTGAACAGAGACTGACCGGCTCGAGACCTCTTGCATTTCACATTCATTCAAAATGGCAAAGTGCCACGAAAAAAGAATTTGTGAGGAGCCGGTTAAACGCTGTTCAATGTTTTAAAGCATAAGACCGAAATAAGTAGACTAGCTAAATTTTAGTTTTGCCAGTCTAGAAAACTGTTAGACTAGCTTATAAGTTTATCTTACCAAAATGTACGCAAGTTTAGGGTCTTTTTGACCACTTTTTAATCAATTGATTCAAGAGGCTCTGAATCATAGAAGGTGATCAAGGGCACTTGACCTTGATCACTTCCTATGCAATGAATTCGCACGACTCACAATTGTCCAGCAAAGATGCTTAGGTGACTGGTCCAACATGAATGCAGGTGTAAAGTGCCCTTAACCACTTTCTAAGCAATGGCAGCGCACGTCTCATAACACTGTGGAACATTTTTGGGGTTATTGTCTGGGGGGTGAGAAATTCCAAGTCAGGGTGATGGTACTAGGTCAGTATATTAAAACCCTCAAAGGGTTTTGCGTTCGTATGTGCCAGTTTTTTTTATGACCTTTTACATTTTTTCCTTATCTTGATGTTTTTTCGCTTAGTTGTAAAATGTTGGCAAAAACGTAGTTTGACATAACTCGAGAACGACTAGTTCGATTTTGCTGAAATAAATTGAGAAAAATTAATAATTACATTTTCTTTAATCCATTAATATACTGTTTCTCTACCAAATCAACATTTTTTTTTTCGATAAAAAAAACAACATTTGTTCTTCATCATAATATAGTTAAGTGGGATCATATAATAGTTGAAGGATTCATAATATGGCTGGGGAAATCAAAATATGGTTACGTGTACTTATAATATGGTTTTGAGAACATATGGTTGCGGAAAAATATTATTGCTGTGATAATACTGAGGTTGCGTGTGATATTGATATGATGATTGTGATCATAATATGGTTTTTGGCATAAATCTATGGTTGCCGGAATCATAAAAGGGTTGTGTGATTCATAGTATGGTTGTTTCTATTCATAATAGTACTGTGGAATTTATACTGTTGCGCACATGACCCTTATATAGTTGCATGTGATCATAATATGGTGGTAATTAATCAAAATATGATTGTGTGGAAACCTGTGGGGTCATAGTATGATTATGGGAATCATTATATGGCAACACTAGCAATAACATGTTGAAGAAACGTTTAAAATGTTGGGATTGTTCATAATAAGGTAACGCCGGATAATTGTAAGGTAGTTTCAGGTAAAAAATAAGGTTGCAGGAACTAAAATGTTGTTGCAGGTGATCATTATATGATCTAATCGAAAACATTTATCCATTAGATCCAATTTTATCGAAGTTAGTTATTGTTTGCATAACGTTCTACGTAAAACATCAGCAATATCGCAATTAATATCTGGCTTCTAGAGAAAATGGGTCTAATATCGCACTGATATCTGTCTAGAAGTGAATCCATTAATTTTTTGCCAAAACCTGCACAGTGGGCAAAGTTTAGTCGATTTCAAAAGTTGGTTAAACAAATCGATAGGTTGGTACCGCTCAATAGAATTAGACAGTGGTTATGAATCGATCGATATTATTAACAAGGTGGCTATCTCCTTTCATTTAAGGTCTTACAAGTATTTGCCACTCCGTGATGTAGGGTAAAGTGACGAAGGAAATAATGCATAGTAACAATTAAAAATGTATTTTAACATAAAACGAGTTAAGACAGTAAAAAAATTGTCTTTTGTACGAAATACTTTTAGATCTAAGATAATCAACATATTAACGTCTGATCGTTTTAACTATGGTGTCTTTATTAATTCATTTTGAAGTTTTTTAAAGTAATTTTGAAGTTATGCAAAGTGATTTTGAAACGCTTGTTACCGGTTTATTCTCCTCTTTTTTAATTATGATCCATTGCGATACGCCGAACTTGGTGTTTTCAGTACAGGATGTCCTTTTCACTTATTTTTTTCTTTTTCCAGTCAACTTTGAAATCAGAGATGCAATTAGGCCAAAGTTCTCTAAGTTCTGAGGCGAATGGCCTAGACTACAAGTTTTATTCGCCTGTGATTGGCATCTGTGTATCGACTTTAAATCCCCAGGCTGAAAGAAGTGGAAAGTTGCAGTTTTCGAGCGATTTGTCAAAAAGAATTGCGGGTAAAGAAGTTACTGGAAAGTGCTGTTAGCAATCCTTTGAGGAGGTCGTGCGCCCAGAAAAAAAACCTTATACTATTTTTTAGTATATGATTGCAGCAACTCCATTAAAACATCCTACGATTTTTATTCAATCCTTCCAAGTGACCATAACACTACGTATTAAGATCCCACACAGCCTTTTTATTAGCACTTACAATCAGATTATGTTATGATCATAATTTGATCCCTCGCAATCCTAATGAAATATCAAACGTCCTTGTAATAGTTTCAATGTTTTCGAATAGATCCCTAGCAAAGAGATCTATTCTATACAACTCTGCAGATATGAAAGGAACACATTAAATCCGATGTTGTTAACATTTTTGCATAGAAAATTATACAATTTTTCCGGAGTTTAGCCAAAAAATAATTTTCTCAGAATGGGCTGCTACGTTTTGAAACAAAAATTGCCAAAATGGGTTCACACGATCAAGTATCACAGCTATTAAAAATTGTGGGATCATCCGATCTGATTTGATTCGAAATAAAAAATCAGACACTTTTTCTTCCACTATTCCTCGATAAGCATAGAAAATTATGCAATTTTTGGTCTGAGATCCGA
The DNA here is from genome assembly GCA_963513945.1 of Hydrotaea diabolus. Taxonomy (NCBI): domain Eukaryota; kingdom Metazoa; phylum Arthropoda; class Insecta; order Diptera; family Muscidae; genus Hydrotaea; species Hydrotaea diabolus. Next base: position 7,092,228 of record OY740719.1, on the reverse strand, counting down.
ATTTTAGGATGGACTGCAATGTTATGAAACAAAAATTTCCAAAATGGGGCCACAAGTATTCGATCAAGTATCGCAGCTATTAAAAATGGAGGGATCGTCCGATCTGATTTCATTCGAAATGGCAAATCAGACACTTTTTCTTCCACTATTCCTTGGTATAGAGCAATGCTTTACATTCTGTAGTCAAAACTTAGAAATATCGATATATCTGATCGGTGGTTCCAGCCAAAGACGATAAATTGTTCAAGATGGACGAAATGAGCTTTTGCAAAAGTTTGAGAAACAACAATCATTTTCGGAGAGCAGTTTTTTGCATTTAAAGTGTACGAGTTTAATGTTTTTTGTGTATCAAATTTGCTTTTTGAAGTTCTTGTGATTGTGATCAAACAAAAGTTGATAAATAAACCGAGACATTGTGCGTTACTGAATGCTGTTTTTCTACATTATTGAAAAAAAAGAAGCATATCGCCCATATTGTACAGTTTATCGTCTTTGCTTCTAACAAGACGGCGGTTCATGCCATCAAACGCTCACAGTTTTGAAGGAAAAAATTAAGGACTGGGTTTTCTTACAGCAAGCCGTGATCATGCGGCTTGACACCACATGATTATAATAACCTCAACCAAAGCATAGATTCAGCTGGGATCCTGTAAGAAATTGTAAACTGTCGCAATTGGCCTAGAGGAAAAAACGGGACTAAATGTACCTCGAAAAAAGTATTTTTTTTTTGATCGGGTATACGTAATAATATACGTCCTGGCCGAACTTAACGACGATTTTACATGTTTTCTTTGACGCTGCGTCAGGTCCTTAGTCTAAATCCGATCTTGCTCAAATTTTTACATAGAAAATTATAAGCGACTACCGGACAAGTTTTTTTTTTTTAAATAGGATCATATTTTCGAAAATCCCCCATATTCTTAATTTTCAGTTGCAGCAGTAATACAGGGTGGGCCAAAAGTTACCATGGGGTTTTAAAATTTAATAACTTTTCCGTTTATATATTTTTTTCAGATTATATTATTAATACTTGGATAATATAGAGAGATTCACAACTGAACAAAGAACCAGAATAATATAAGTAGAATTTTATTATTTAAATCAGCGATCATTTTTTTTAACGCAAAGTGATGAGTGATAAAGCTCATTATGAAATAACAATTTTTACGTCCTGCTCTTGAAAACAGACCTGAGATTTGGTTTCAGCAGGACGGAGCCACTACCCACACTGCCCGAGACACAATGGCACTTTAAAGTAACATTTTTGGAGAGCGAATAATTTCTTAAAATTCGGAAATTATTTGGCCAGCGCGATCGCCAGATTTGTCAGCACCCGACTATTTTCATTGGGGTTAATTTGAAGGAGCGAGTATATGAGAACAAGTTCGAGACAATCCTTTAACTCAAGGCCAACATTGTTGCAGAAATTCGAACGCTACAGCCACAAATTCTGAAAGATGTTATGGAAAATGCTCTAAAACGATTCCATCATTGAGAAGCTGAAAATGGGGGTAATTTAAGTTTAAAATTTCCATTTTGTATATTATATACTTATAATCTGAGAAAATAAAAATAATAAACGAAAAGGTTATTAATGTGTTAAATCCCATGTTAACTTTGGGCCCAGCCTGTATAAGAAACCCGATCTAGTCAGCCCTCGTGTTTTTTTTTGACAATGTATAATACTTTTTTATTAAAAACTTTAAATTATTGAGAGAAAATTGTACGATTTCTCCACAAATAAGTTCTAAAAATAGAAAACATTTTCATTTCGGCAACATTGTCTGTCAATCACAGAAATTTCAAACATCATTATTTACTTTGTATTACTTGCAGCTATTTCAAGCAAAATTCTTTAAATTTACTCATTTCTATTTTTAAAAATCCTTTTTCCACAGATTACAACGAATCTTTTCCCGGCTAGCAACAATTTATTCAAATCTCTAACAGCAAGAAAAGTTTGCGAACAACAAGCATAAAATATGAAAAATAAACAACAAGACAAGTATGAAAGATAATTGTCATTATGTGAAAAGTTTAATGAGAACCAGCAGATGAAGACTGAGGGATAGAGAACGAAATCAAGGCAGAAAAATTGTAACAAAGATGAAGAATACGTAAGAGTATTTCGGGAACAGCAATTTATCAAAACTTTTATGAATCGTCCTAATACTACTTTGGCCAACATTTATAAATGTCATATGGTTGTTGGCTGCCAACTGCTGCTGGCTCAAGGAGCAAGGAGACGAGCTGAACTATACCGAGAGAAACTCTCATCGAATTTCTCATCAAGTGGACCCCCCAAAAAAGGTAATTCATTGATTTCGATACGAGATGAAAAAATAAGAACGAACGGACGTACGTTAACGGCCAAATAAAATTGAGGTAGGAAAAAAGCTATAAAAAATTATGTTGAGAAATCACAGAAAAACAACTTTTCACATTAAAATTGCACGAGAGAGAGAAAGAGAGAGAGAGAGTAAAGCACAGGAACACAAGAAGTAAGTGTAGAAGATAAAGATGAAGCGGCAGAGGTAGAAAACCCCAAAACAAAAAACTGAAGCAAACATAAAAATCGAACAATTTGTATGGCCAACAATTAAAAACAAAGTGGAATAACTTGCAGCTACCAATGTTCACTTTCGTTTACACCCTCAATCGCTTATTACTACTGAGCCAATACCAAAACAAATATTGGTACTACTATCCAGGGGCGGATTTTGGTAGGGCTTTTCTAAGCAGGCCTGGTAGCGGTCTTTACATTTATAAAAAGGGGAATTTTATCAGGTATGTCTAAACCATCATGTTTCAATACCACCATGTTTCAAAGGGATCCTATTTAAATGCCCATTACCCCTCTACCAGTACCCAAACATATTTTACTAAAACTGTCCAGGGGCGGAATTCAGTAGGGTTTTTCTAAGCAGGTCTGGTAGTGGTCTTCAGATACATTGCAGGGGGATTTTAATAAGGTATGTAGACACAAATGCAAGCATTACTTTGAATCGGATTATACTTAAGACCATCATGTTTTTAACAGGATCTAATTTAAATGTCCATTACCCTTGTTCCAATAACCCAAACAAATTTTACTAAAACTATCCAGTGCCGAAATTTGGTAGGGCTTTTCCAAGCAGGCCTGGTAGCGGTCTTCCGATTCATTAGAAGGGGATTTTAATTAGGTATATCTAAGCACAAAGGCAAGCCTTACTTTGAATCAGACTATAATGAGTACCATAAAGTTTTCAAAAGGATTTTGTTCAAATGGCCACAACGGCTTCATTACCAAGACTTGATCGATGAGATTACATATTGTCGGACTTGGTTGCAGTGCAAGCTCCGTTTGCCACCTATAGTTTTAATAAAGTTCTATTCAAGTTGGGCAATAGCCTCTACAAAATGAGTTTAAGAGGTTAAAAATTACGAAATATCCTATATATGAAGCAAAAAGAAATTGATAATTTTTTTTAAGATTCAAGGACAAAGACAAGATCTTGAACAATAAACAACGATAGGTCGCGCCGAAAATAAGGCCACAATGTTCGGGTCGGCACTGGGGCTAATGTAAAGGAAAACACCAGATTTCTTACAAGTAAAGCCATACAGTGCCTCTAACAGATTTAAATGTAAATCACATAGACTGGGTAGTGCCCTATGTTCCACATTGGAACTAAGGGAATAAATGCGCATATACCTAATCCGGTTATTCCCGATGTTTAAAATCAGAGCGGATCGTTGAATAATTCTCAGTTCTGGGTTTAAACTGGAAATTTTTATGCAATGACTGACTAGAGTATAATCTGATGCCTCGGATAAGCAGTTGCTTCTAGAACCTTTGTTCTGGCTATGTCATCTTGAAATTGTCCTTCAGGGAGTGTCTCGGTAGCTTTGAGGGGGGCCCGATAGTAATTCTAGTTTTTCCAATTGTTATACATATTTCGCAAGCTTTAAAAACTACCAATGCCATTAAGCTGTTTAAATACTTGTTGTGGCTTGCCATTTCATCATGCTAACCCAATGAGTAGGCTTAGCCGGACAATTGCAACATGTCATGTGGTCCACGGGCATAAGTCCAAACCGTTCCAATATTTCGCACCTACTACGAATAGAGGCGGCTGCACCATCCAGATCTCAGCCGAGCCAGAACCACAGGTCTCTGTACGCGTCAATAAATTTCCTCGCTGGTTTGTTCGTCATTATAGTTTCACTGTGAAGGCAATTATTTTGGACCTCAAGTCACCCACCAGAAAGAGATTGGAGCAAAGTGAAGAACATGTAGCCAGTATCAAAGAAAACCCCAACTTGTCGACTCGGCACAATCTACTCAGTTGGGCATTAGCAGAAAATAAATTTCGTTTATTTCCCGAGGTAGTTTTCGGGTTATCGCTGTATAATTTACAGCTGGCGACAGAACGCTGGCAACTTTAGCCGGAGTTCCGGGTTTTGCTCAAAAAAATATTATCCCAGAATGGGCTGCTGTGGTATAAAACAAAAATTGCCATAATTATTCGATCAAGCATCACAGCTCTTAAAAAGGGCGATATCATCCGATCTAATTTCTTTCAAAATGACAAATAAGAGACTATTACCGTCAATATTTCTCGATATTGAGCGATGCTAACTTTTTGTAGTCAAAACTTTGAAATATCAATATACAGAGTGGGCCAAAGTTACCATAGGTTTAAAAACTTTAATAACATTTTCGTTTATTAATTTTTTTTCAGGTTATATAATATACAAATGAAATTTTTTTTTAACTTAGTATAAACAATAATGTCACTTAAATGACCACCGTTTTCAGCTTCGCAATGACATCTTTCAAAATTTGTAGCGTTTGAATTTCTGCAACAATGTTGGCCTTGAGTTGAAGGATTGTCGCAGGCTTGTTCACATATACACGCTCTTCAAATAACCCGAAAGAAAATAGTCGGGTACTGACAAATCTGGCGATCGCGCTGGCCAAATAATTTCCGAAATTCTGGAAATTATTCGCTCTCCAAAAATTTACCTTACAAGTGCTGAAACCACATTTCAGGTCTCAAGTCTTTAGACCCCATGGTAACTTTTGGCCCACCCTGTATCAGATCAGTGGCTCCAACAAGAATCGGCCCAGGGAAAAACGGCTAGAAAAAAGTAAATTTGTTATCAATTAAAATTCAATTTTATATATTTAGAAATTCCACTGGGAATTCAAAAACATTAAATGAAATTCCCGTATCCCGTATTAAATGAAATTCCCGTACCTCGGAATTGCATACTAGGGGAAATTGCGAACCCTATATGTAATGGCTCCAAAGTAGGGCCTGCTATCTATCCTTCCAAGTTTTTTGTGCCGCCACTGCTTAAATTGGCACTAAATCACACGCACACACACTCAACTGCATATCTATAGAATAGTAGTTTCCTATAAAGGATCCCATAAAAAATGTCCTTTAATTGCACAAATTCTGTAGTCTAAACAAAACTTTCTTGTCGTTACGTATATTATTTTTTTTGTTTTGGTTTTTATTTCGTAGCTTTCTTTCTGAGTATGAAAGGTGGGAAAGGGAAAAGGAAATGGCATTCTTCTACAGCTCTTGTTCTTCTTTTATTGATGACAACAGACAACGTATCATTTGTATCGGTGGCATTTAAAGTGTTGCCACCACCACCACCACCACTTGAGCTCTCCAACTGATTTGTGAATGTCTAGGTAGAGGTACTTTCTCTCAGCACAAACATTTTTGTATGTATATGTGTGCATGTTTCTATGTGTGTGTGTGTGTAAGTTGATGTTAAGAGTCGTTAGCAGAATTACTTGAATTGTTTGGTTAGTCGCTGTTGAAAGCTGGTGAGCTGGGCCAAACTGGCTGGACAGAGATGGAAAACGCCAGCTTCATGGGTTCGATTGTTTGGGGTCCCATAAAAACGCTAGTAAAGTCGTAGAAGTAATTTCGTTGCGAATGTGTTTGTTAGCTTTCATTTATTCGTTTGTCCGTTTTAGGTTCGTTTTTGTTTTTGCCATTCTTCGTTTTGCTGTCATTTCGTTTCATTTCATTTTGGTTTGGTTGGTATTAATCTCTGAAGATTTGAAGTGGTCATTGAATGACAGTTGTTATACCTATTTGAATGAGCCATAAAAATAAAAATAATTGTTTTCTTCTGTTCTCTCCAATGCAACATCAGCAACCAACAAAAAAATAGCCGGGAAGGACGAAAGGACAGAGCCATAGCACCACCACCTTCGTTTGCTTGCCTAGCGGGAGGTGGAGCTGAAATCGAGTATCTTCAAAGTATGTCATTGATAGGGAAACGGATATTTGTATAGCCATTTCAGTAGCATACCGACACACACACACATATACGCAGTGGGGACATTCACACTCGTGTCCAGCTCAAGTTTTTCATTGTTATTGGGGGGGATGAGTAATGACTAAACGTGACTTATTGAGAATTTATTAAGGATAATTAGTACAAGTTTCTCCTTTCTCCATTTTCGCTCGCCGTCTGTTTGTTTGCCTTGCTCGTGCTGTTGTTGAAAGCCATCGAAACGAAGTTTTTTGTTCTCCCTCTTCTGGGGCTCTGAATTTTATTGATACTTAAACTCCCACAAGAGTTTTGCGGACATTGAAGGACATTCTTTATAATGTGGTTACATTGAAGTTCTATTAACTTTGTTGTTGTCATATTATAATGTGTTGGGAATAGCTGAGAGCAGCATGTACATACGCATGAATATGTCCTGGTCTCTTAAGGTCAAGTTATATATGTTTATTGTACTTACGTTATGGATTGTCGCTGTAACTACGAGTATTAGAGAACATCTTGTCAGAAGTTAGATGATTAGATAAATTTAATATCAATATCCAGAGATTAACACCAATACCAGAGATTAACACCAAAATCCTCAGGGGGATAAGTAATAAGACTTGTTTATAGACTAAATACTTTTTAGTTGAAATCTCTTTCGGAATTGTCCCCACCCAGTTATCGTCTGTAAGTAATTTAAGATTACGAGGGTTTCTAAATACATTTCTGGCCTAGGCAACACAAAGTGTTGCCCGTCGCCGTCTTGACATTTTTTTAGCATAAACGAACTCAGAACGTTTTGACGTACGACCATCATTTGTGTGGTTTACAATGACTTGAAAATATCAATTTGGCAAAAAATGGAATAACTCGTAAACATTTTCGTGCGATCATTTTTCACCACATTCGACGAGAGTGCATCGCTGAACTTAAATCTTTGTATGGCGATGAAGCACCATCGTATAAAAACTGTGAAAAACTGGTTTAATGAATTCAATCGTGGCCGGCGCTCGCTCAAAGACGAAGGTCGTGAAGGTCGTCCAAAAGCGGCCGTTGTGCCAGAGAACATTGATGTCGTGCGTGAACTGATAATGCAAGATCGTCATGTGGCGTACCGTAAGATAGAGGCATCCTTGGGCATTTCTTCCACCAGAATACATTCGATATTGCATGAACACCTGGCCGTAAAAAAGGTTTGTTCTCGTTGGATACCGCACAATTTGACAATCGCTCAAAAAAAAGGTGCGATTGGTGCAAAGAAATTTTGAAAAAATACGATCGCGGTGCTTTAAAAGACATTTATAAGATCGTCGCAGGTGACGAATCATGGATCTATGCATATGAGCCCCAAACAAAACAGCAATCGACCGTGTGGGTCTTCGAAGACGATCCAAAAGTTGTTCGTGGAAGAAGCACTTCGAAGCTAATGCTCGCCTGTTTCTTCGGCAAAACTGGTCATGTGGCGACTGTTCCGCTTGAGCAACGTAGGAGGTCAATTACACCACAATTTGTTTGCCTGAAGTCTTCGGAGAAATTCGAAAAAGGAACAAGAGAAGACGAATCGTTGTGCACCATGACAATGCGAGCTTTCACACATCGGCTCAAACCAGCGCCTTTTTGGTCGGCCAAAACTTCGAATTGATGTGTCATCCGCCGTACAGCCCTGACTTGGCACCCAATGACTTCTTTTTATTCCCGCTCATCAAGAAAAAATGCTTGGTCAACGATTTTCGTCGCCAGAAGATGGTTTTATTCAAAAGGTTGAACTTTGCCATTTAATGATGGGACACCACCTGATGCGTTTTCGCTTCGCCCAATGGGGTTAATATTGTTTGGCAGAATATTAAAAGTGTTACCGAAATTTCGTGTTTTCTGATTAAGCTCATTTTCGTCTCGGTGCTACGAGGGCGGTTCGAAAAGTTCTTAGCCTATCAATGAAAGAGAATAGTTAGTTTTTCAAAAATATTTTTATTTTTCAATATAATCTCCTGAAATTTCAATACACTTAGTCCAACACTTATCTAGCAATTCTATCCCTTGATTAAAATAGTTTTCCTCAAGGTCTTCAAAATTTTTTTAGATTTGGGAACAGGTAAAAGTCACTGGGAGCTAAATCAGGAGAATAAGGTGGGTGGTCGAGCAACTCGTACTTTAATTCGTTGATTTTAGCCATTGTTAAAACACTCTTGTGCGCTCGTGCGTTGTCTTGATGAAAAATTATTTTTTTGTGTTGTAAGCCAGGACGTTTTTCTCGAATTTGTACATTTAATTGATCTAAAAGGTTGCTATAGTACTCTGAATTTATTGTTTTACCCTTTTGCAGATAGTCAATCAATAATATACCTTTGAAGTCCCAAAAAACAGTTGCCATAACCTTACCAGCCGATTGAATTGTTTTTGCCTTCTTTGGGGCACTTCCTTCAGTCCATTGTTTGGATTGTTCTTTTGTCTCTGGAGTATAGTGGTGGATCCATGTCTCATCAACAGTTATGAAAGACGCTTAAAATCCATTTTATTTCGCTGAAAACGATCCAAACAAGCTTGAGAAATGTTCATTCTTATGCTTTTTTGGTCGACTGTTAACAAGTGCGGCACCCATCTTGCAGAAAGCTTTTTCATCTGTAGTTCTTCATGCAAAATTAAATGGACTCGATCATTTGAGATGCCCATGATATAAGCTATTTCACGCACTTTTATTCGTCGATCATTTAATACCATATCATGCACTTTGGCTACAATTTCTGTTGTTGTTGCTGTTTTTGGACGTCCACTACGTGGTTCATCTTCAATGCTTGTACGACCACGTTTAAATTCAGCAACCCAATTTTTTACTGTTGCATATGAATGAGCACTTTCACCTAACACATTCACCATATCATTATGCATTTCTTGTCCCGATAAACCTTTTTTATGTAAATATTTAATGACACCACGCATTTCTAATTTTGCCATTGTTAAAAAATCGCGGATGCGTCTTTTGTGAACACCTGTTTCTATATGAAGGAATTGCCAGATCGAAACAAATTTTAACATGTGTTCATAGCAGAGATGGAAGTTTTCAAAACACTTAAATTTTTTCTGTTTATACCGCGCTTTTAGTGCTAGGCTAAGAAGTTTCCGAACCGCCCTCGTATGTCAATAAGCAAAATATCTCATATGGGGTTCAGGGAACCCACACGTGACTATTAAGAAGCCAATGCATTCAAAACGAGTCTTTGTTTGGTGTGGAATTTGGGCTGGCGGTATCATTGGGCCATATTTTTTCGAAAATCAGCAAGAGGCAGCCGTTACTGTCAACGGTGAGCGTTACCGAGCTATGCTCAACGAATTTTTGTTTCCAAAAATTCAAGAGCATGACATGGACGACATTTAGTTTCAACAAGACTGGACCACATGTCACACAGCCAACGCAATCATCTATATAAAGTCTATAAACTCTATCTATATTTAAATCGAATAATCAGCCGAAATTTTGATGTAAATTGGCCTCCTCGGAGCTGTAATTTGAACCCTTTGTTTTATTTTATTTTGTCTAAATTATTCATAGTGTTTTGCCATACTACAGGTCAACCTACTCAAATGGAGAGCTAGTATATCATTTTTTGTTGTACATATACGTCTCTTTTGATCCTATGTACCTCCTATCTTGGCTGTTACTAGCTAATGATACCAATCAATGTAGGCAACTCCAATCTATCGATACATTTATACAAAAAAATTGCTTAATTCTGGATAAACAAACATTTCTCTTTTCCAAACGATACTAATAGTGGGGTTTCTTAGGAAATATTTCTGTTTTTGATTTTCTCAGAGTCAAACTCTCGGTCAAAGTTTGTATAAATCTGATAGAAAAAAATCCCTTAAATTTCATTGCAGTAGTAATTCAACACATTAAAGCACTTTCGAGTTACATTGTTTTCAATTTACTGAAAATGCTCAACAAAATGTTGCAACGCATTACAACGAAATTTACTTAGAGTAAATTATGGTAGGGTTTTTATGCAAAACTTCTGTGTAAATATTAATTTTAGTTGTAATACAGTTTTTTTGCTTCCCACCTGCTCACATAAACATTAAAATAGCTCAAAGGACTTTAGTCATCATGTCCAGACATATCACACGCAGATACGAGTGTAAAACACTGAATGGAAAAAACTCCCGTGTATGCGAACAGTTTTTTTATTTATTTATATTTAAACTGATTTCGGTTATTTGGAATCGAAATGAATGAGCGCAAAAAACAGTGCGCACCAGGGACGTTAGAACGATAGAAGAAGGAGAAAAAAACCTCCTCGGGGTGTACATTATAGCTTTAATACGTTTTTTATGACATTTTTCAATTTTCTCTGTATTGCATGTCGTTGAAACGTTTTTAAACAAAACATGTAATTGCCGCCCCATTAAAATCATGTCAACTAATGCAAACGCTTTAGGGCCAAACCAGATAATGACACAAGGACTCACCTACACACACACAAACACACTCCCACATACGTTCACATGTCTCGACAGTACAACCCTTTGAATATTTGTCAGTACCTACCACCCCCCGTCAAACACAAGTAAATAAATATTACACATGTATGGGAGGGAACATGGAAAAAAATGCAAATGGATTACAAAAGAAGTGATCTGAACATGGCAAATCAAATGCCGATATTTTTAGGAGGGTACGGGAGCGTTTTATTGTAAAAGAAATATTCTTTAAAGGTTTTACTGAAAAGGCAACCTTAGAAATTTAATATGTTATGGGATTGTATTTAAAACGCAGTTATTTGATATTTCTCCAAATAAAATATATTTGTTCAAAATTTTTTTTAAACAAAGTCCCTTCTATATGAACAATTTTTTCTAATTTTTTTATAGTTATTGAAATAATTATTGACCACGACCTCGAGCTTGTGTATTAAATTAGTATTTCATCATACGTTATTGAAAAAGTTTACTGTTTTTGTAAACTTATCCCAAACAAAACTATCAATAACAAGTAAAAATGTCGTAAAGTTGGGCCAGTATGAACCTTTTAAACCCTCCACCGTCCCTACTCATTTAAATCACAAAAATATCTGTTTTTAAGCCCCTTTCAATCCATGCGAACATCCTTAATCTTAGCCAGAGCTTGTATATTAATCTATACTTAGATTCATAGCTAAATTTGCTCTTATTTGAGTACCCGTGTGTGCCTTTTGACTGTCGATCGCCCGTTTTGACCATGCGGCACGTTTTTGGGCCCTATTAACCAAACCGTCCAGAGACTATGATCTTTTCTGAGTGCATCCCTACTAACAAAACCCATGCTATTAAGCAAATACTTTTAGCGTGACACCTTTAGTCACTTAAAGCGAAGCTTTTTCCCCCCCCGGGCCGACTTCGCCTACTTACAATTCCAAACAGCTTTTGTCCATAAGCCATCATTATGCAAAATTTCAGGATCCTAGGTTGATTCGTTTGACCGATGTCTAGATCGTCTTAAAATTTTACAGTCAATAATAACGGGTGGTCCAACTAAGACGCACAATGTTAATTGTAAATAAATCAAAAGTTTTCTTAATATTTTTCATTATGATGGAAGTGATCAATCAATCTAAAGGTGATCAATCTAGAGGTATTTTATGTTAAATAAAAAAAAAACAAAAATTCAAATCAAGTGCTGAATCTTTATTATTCATTCGAAAGGAATTTTTTTCATTATGACTTGAGCAGTTTTTATTCTGGTTCGAGACCTTTATGTTGTTTCTTTTTCAGAATCAACTTAAAAAGAAGAAATTGGTGAAATGTATTTGCTACGGTTGCCAGGCAGACTGTACAGCTGTTTCTAAACCCGCCAAGGTTTTTCTTCAGCAGTCTTTGGCAACGATTACTTCGGCCACAAATCAAATGACTTATACGGGAGACTCATTTTTATTAATGAGAATTACCCTTTGTGTATAGTCTTCGAACTGTGCGTAGAGCAATCTTCAACGCGCAATATCATTTCCACCAATTCCGTTTCGCATGGGTCTTCGTTGAAAACCACAACCAAAAATGTTGGCCGCAACTACGCCATAGGGTGTCCATTCCGAGTGTCCAATTGTGAATGACTCGTTCGAGCATTTAGACCGGTATGGCGTTAATGTCACGCGCAATGTTGGATTCCAAAACCTGAATCGTAGCTGGTTTGTTAGCATTGACTATGGACTTTACGTAGCCCCAAAGAAAAAAATCTAAAGGTGGAATATCACACGATCTAGTCGGCTAACTCACCAGTACAAAAAGTGAAATTAGCCGCTCTTCGAAGTGACCTTGTATGTATGGTGCATGTATGTAGGGTGCACAGAAAAAAAATTTTGTGTTCTCGAAATTGTCTCTAGATAATCTTTAAATCTAGGGGGTGACTGGTGCAACTTATTGTTCGACCCACACTAATATACATTATATGGTAGCAAATAGATGTGGTATTCTGATTCTTTATGAATTTTTATTGTTTTTAGTACCCAGGGTCATATTCATATATTCCTCATAAAATTCAACTGTCTCTGAGTACCCATGTCCATGTTCGAAGGGACACATTTTTCGGCATCCACATGTCCATTTCAGAAGGGACATATTTTTAAGCATATTAGGGTATTTGCCTTTCAAATTTTTTTCGGATCATAAAATTAATGTGATATTCTATTTCGTTACGAAATTTTTCAATATAGCCCTAGTTCAAGGAGGCCGATTCTTGGGTCACTTGCGTCCAAATTGGCCTAGGAACCTTACCCCTATGGGTTATTAATTGTTTGAGCAGCTCTATGGCAAGTGGCACCGTCCTGTTGAAACCGACTGTCGTCAAGATTGCGGGCCTTAATTTCAGGTAGCAAAATGTTCGATATCATGGCTCGATTCACGGTTGCGTACCGGCCTTCACCACTTTAAAATAAAATATGGACTGATGAATCCACCAGCCCTTAAACCGCACCAAACTGTAGTTTTCTCTGTAAAATAGTGACACATCATGAGCCTCTTCTGGTTGCTCTTCAGCCCAAATGCGGCAAATTTGTTTATTGACTTTGCGTCGAGCCAAAAAAAGGACCTCATCACTGAACAAAATATTGGTCGAAAACAGCGGATCTTCTCATTCTCATTTCCATAAAACAGTTGCACAATTTGGACGTTGACTTTATCTATATTGCCAAAAGAGCTTGTTATAGTTTACAAATTATAAGTCCAATTTATATATAGTTTTTCTAGCTTACTTATGTATTTATATAGAATTTATAACTTTTATTTTATATTTATTGACCTAAGGCCAGCCCATTTTAAATGTAAATAATTAATTTGACAATGTCACATTTTGTTTTATATTCCCGAAAAAATTGGAAGAAAAACGTGTTGTACAATTTGGAGACGTTGTTGCTGTGTAAGTCCTCCCATTATGAAATGGCAAACAACACTGAAAAGAAAGAAAATAAAGTTTACCACAACTCACGCGTAATCTCCGAAAGAAACCTATTAAGAAAAATACCTCTAGAGTGATCACCTGTTATTACAACTATGCGTGAAACAAAATATGGGCCAAATGCTCGTTACGGCTTCGGTGAAATACCTCTATCCGATGATCCATATTTCCAATGACTCTGAGACATAATGGGGGTTCAATGTCGAATTATCTTATCCTCTAGCTCTTGAATTGTTCTTGGTTGTGTCAAGTGGCACCATCCTGTTGGAATCACATATCGTCCAGGTCCATATCCTCAATTTCTGCTCACATTAAGTTATCATCTTGCGATACCGAACACCATTCACGGTAACTTCATTTTCGAAGAAGTTCGGCCATATTAAAGAACGATGGCAGAAAGAACTAGGCGAGCATGCACAGGTGTTTTCAAATTTCCTAGAGAGCCGATTGTGGACACATTTGATCGATTATGCTGACCAAAACAACATTACGAAGTGCATTTTGATTTGAACGATTCGTAAAAGGCTTCCAAAATCTTAACGCCCTGCTCAATTGTGTACCTCTCCATGGTTCAATTTTTCAAACACTGAAACAAAGAAATGGCAAATTAATTTGGGCAAAAAATTTACTTTAAGGTGTGACTAACAATTAACATTGTACATTATGGATTGACCACCCCCTTAGTTTGAACAAATGTAATATCTCAGTTTCCTATTATTCTTACCCAGCCAGCCGTAACCTGATTTTTCAATCTTTTTTATTTGTTCAATGGTTTGTCATTTTCACACTCCTTTCTATAGACTTCTATAATGGACTCACCCATATTGTTAATATTACTTACTTTTTGTTACAATACTTTACTATTGTAGCTGCTGTCGTTACGAGCAGGTATGTATGTTTGTGTTCATATCCTTTTTCGAAGCGGTCTAAACATTTTTCCGCAACAAAAAAAAAACTACACAAGAAAATCTTTAAAAAACATTTTGTTGTTCTCCACTATCGTACATAGTAAATTATACATATTTAAGTATTTCAACTGTTGCAGTTGTAGTTGTTGCAAAATTGTTGGAAATCTTGGGGGTGTAGTTACCATATCCGCGCCTCGTTGAAGTAGTGTAGCGTGGCGGCCCGCTAGACTTACACGTCCCCCAAATATGACACATTCGCCTGGCAAATGTAGGGACACACTAAAGTAAATAGTGAATTCAGTGATTACTGTTCGCTGTTTGGTTGAGAGATTTAGGGATACTTTTTAAATGACACCCCTTGACAGTGGAACTACTTGGGAGATAGTAGTTAAGATATTTGAAAGGCCAAAAAGAATTAAAAACTATTAAACGATTTATACAAAAAGCGTTGCGGTTAAGCAAAAGCTTATGGAAAAGATTTAAATTTGGTTGTACGTACAGTATGATAATGATTAATATCTTCTGTGACAATCATATAGGAATTATCCAAATTATTTTAAATCGATCGGTGTTGGCCGGTTCTTACTACTCTAACCTCTTGAAAAAAAGAATAACATTAATTTGAAAAAAAATATTTGTTGTCCTCTTTCGTCTTTACAGATATTTCCCTTTTTCTTGGTTGTCTTAACAAAGCGGCAGCTTCCAGAATTTGTATGGCCACTACTGAGCAAGCAGAGCCGCAAAAATGTAAGCCAAATTTCTAAGAATTTCCAAATTTCTAGTTTTGAAAACTTGAAATTGGAAAATTGAATTCGAATCAAAGTTTTTTTTTCCTCTTAGAAAAGCTAATATCAAAAAACTTACAAACCAACGTTGCTCGTACGATATGGGGATGTGGCTCCTTCGGAAGGCAGAGGAGGCTGTGAGAAGAGGTGATAGGTTCATTCGTACAAAAAAATCATCTAGTGAGTATAAATTCATATTTTTCTTAGAAATTATTCATTCACTTAGTTATCCTTTATTCAAATTTAATTATAGATCAAAAGCATGAGAAGTAACGTTGTAGGTTCCCATCAAACTCCCTACCGTAATGCTGGTTCAGAAAAGAATTGTCAATTCAGCGGATTCAAAGAAAAGGACATTGAAAAGATTTTTCAGAAATACTTTCAAACGTCCCTTTACGGAAATACGAAGAACTTTCCCAGAAAGTATGCTTTGAGTGATACAGGATTGGTATTGCAATTGGAAGATTGAATTCGAATCAAAGCTTAAATCAAAAGTAACTGCCTCACCAACCAACGTTGCTATGGAGATGTAGCTCCTCATCCCCATTTATCCTTTATACAGATTAAATTATAAAGGAAAAACAAGAGAGAAACCGTTGTTGTTTCCATCTCAACTCCCTATCGTGAAGCTGCTCTGAACCAGATTCACGATAGGGATCCAAAGGAAAGGATATTGGAGAAATTTTTCAGAAATACTTTCAAACCTCCCTTAATATTATATCAACGGTAATATGAAAAACTTCCCAGAAAGTTTGTTTTGAGTGATACGGCATTGGAATTGAAAAATTGAATTCGAATCAAAGTTTTTTTCCTGTTAAAGAAGCTAAAATCAAAAAAAAACTGCCTCACGAACCAATGATGCTTCTATGGCATGGGGATGTGGCTCCCTCGGTAGGCAGAGGAGGCTGTAAGAAGCGGCGATGGGATCGTTCGTGCAAAAAAATATTTGGCCCAGCTAGTGAGTATATTTTTATATTTTTCTTGGAAATTATTCATTCACATATTTATCCATTATTCCTATTTAATTAGAGGAAAAAGAAGAGCAAGAACCTTTTTGTTTCCATCTCACTCCCTACCGTGAAGCTGGTTCAGAGGAGCTTTGTCAATTCAGCGGAATTAAAGAAAAAGAGATTTTTTTTTGGAGAGATTTTTCAGAAATACTTGCAAACGTCCCTTAATATTCTATCAACGGAAATATGAAAAACTTTCCCAGAAAGTATGCTTTGAGTCATACAGCATTGGTATTGAAATTAGAAAATTTAATTCGAATCAAAATCTTAGAAAAGCTAAAATCAAAAAAAAACTGCCTCACAAACTAACGTTGCTCCTACGGCATGGGGATGTGGCTCCCTCGGTAGGCTGAAGAGGCTGTAAGAAGCGGCGATGGGATCATTCGTCCAAAAATTAAATTAGGCCCAGCTAGTGAGTATATTTTTATATTTTTCTTGGAAATTATTCATTCACATATTTATCCTTTGTTCCGATTTTATTAAAGAGGAAAAAGAAGAGCAAGAACCTTTTTGTTTCCATCTCAAGTCCCTACCGTGAAGCTGGTTCAGAGGAGCTTTGTCAATTCAGAGGAATTAAAGAAAAGGATATTGGAGAGATTTTTCAAAAATACTTTCAAACATCGCTTAATATTCTTTCATCCGAAATACGAACAGCTTTTCCAGAAAGTGTGCTTTGAGTGATACAGGATTGGTATTGAAATTGGAAAATTGAATTCGACTCAAAGTTGTTTTCCTCTTAGAAAAGCTAAAATCAAAAAAACTGCCTTACGAACCAACGTTGCTCGTACGATATGGGGATGTGGCTCCGTCGGAAGGCAGAGGAGGCTGTGAGAAGAGGCGATAGTTTCATTCGTACAAACAAAATTACGTCCATCTAGTGAGTATATATTTATATTTTTCTTGAAAATTATTCATTCACTTATTTATCCTTTATTCAAATTTAGTTATAGATGAAAAGCAAGAGAAATAACGTTGTTGGTTCCTATCAAACTCCCTACCGTAATGCTGGTTCAGAGAAGATTTGTCAATTCAGCGGATTTAAAGACAAGGAGATTGAAGAGATTTTTCAGAAACACTTTCAAACGGCCCTTTATATTCTATCAACTTCAAAATTATTCATTCACCTATTTATCTTTTATTCCGATTTAATTATAGAGGAAAAACAAGAAAAAGAAAATTTTTGTATCATCTCAACTCCCTACCGTGATGCTTGTTCAGAGAAGATTTGTCAATTCTGCGGATTCAAAGAAAAGGATATTGGAGAGATTTTTCAGAAATACTTTCAAACGTCCCTTAATATTTTATTAATGGAAATAAGAAGAACTTTCCCAAAAAGTGTATTATGAGTAATACAGGATAGTCGATTTAATTTTTTTAAATTTTAATCGGCTGTAAAAAAAAGTACTGATAATTATTTCACATTTCTGGTTTTATAGAAAATGTTGAACTTTGTCACTTAATAATGAAACACAATATCATTCATATGACTACCAAAACTGGCTCGGGAGTACCTCATTCGATCAACCCTATTTTTTTGTACATTTGAGATGTGGCCCCTTCTTATTGAAACGAAATGTCGTCCTTGTCATTCTCTTGAATTTTTGGAAACAAAAATTCGTTCAACGCTCACCGTTGACGGTAACGGCTGCTCCTTGCTCATTTTCGAAGAAAAATGGCCTAATGTTACCGCCAGCCCAAAATCCACACCAAACAGTGACTCGTTATAAATGCATTGGCTTCTCAATACTCACGAGTGAGTTCTCTGAACCCCGAAGTGAAAACGCATCGGATGGTGTTCCATTTTTAAATAACAAAGTTCAACATTTCCAATAAAACCACAAATTTGAAAAAATTATCAGTGCTTTTTTCTTACAGCCGATTTAAATTTAAAATTTTAAATGGCCCACCCTATACAAAGAACTTTCCCTGAAAGTGTGCTATGAGTGATGTAATTCGTATAGCCACTAGCCAGTAGCTACTGCTTAAGGCCGGCTCCGTATAGCTAATGGTTTTTATACCATTGATTTTACCTAGCTATGGGATTATTCTCTTTCAAATAAAGTCGCCTGCATTTACGAAGAAATACATTCGACTGAAATAATGACTGCGCCCGAAGTTTATTTTGAAAAAAAAAGTAAATTTTAACCTGCAATAATCGCAGGTTGGATCGCGAGTATAATTATACCCTCCACCGAAGGGGAATTGCTATACAAAAATATTCATTCCGTTTGCAATACCACCAAATATTGATCGGAGGCCCTATAAAGAATATATATGTTTGATCGTCGTTTTTGTATTCTGTTTTGTAAGTCCTGTTCGACACACGACTGCCGATTCCATGTACCGGATTGACTTGAAACAAACACTCTTTTACCAGGGGTGGTCACCTCAACAATATGTGTTTTCTATTTTTATTGTGCCTCGTAAAATTCTAACCATGTCCGTTCGTCTGTTGAAAGCACGATAGCGGTCAAATAAATAATCCTAGGATCCTGAAATTTTTCATGATGATGGCCTAAGGTCACAAGCTGTTTGGTTTGGCAATGGGCAAAATCAGGCCAGGGAAAAAAAGTTTCCCTTTAAGGGTCTATAAAAATATCGAAAAAAAAGTACACTTTTTTTTTAAAATTTTTGCCTAACAATTTTTTGTTGAAGAACAATTGTTGAAATGGCTTCTATTAGTTGGAACTTACTTAATATATCAAAAAGGGCTTTTGACGTCATGTGTCCAAAAAAAATTTCCCGCATGGTCAAAACTGTTGATCTTTTGTCAATTTGGACGTATTTGTACTCAATTTTAAGCAAACGAGGTATCCAAATATCAAGTCATTTAGAAGTTTCGGCTGAGCTTAGGGACGGACGCATGGGCCGAAAGGTCCTTAAAAACGGGCGATCTATCGATATGGTCGATATGGACACATGGGTTTATAAATTAAAGAAAATATTGGTACAAATTCAACTGTCCAGTAATTTTGAAGTTTTGTCTGAGCTCAGGGACTGGCGCTAGGGTAGAGTAGAGCTTTAGGGTAGTGGCGCTTTAGTAGAGTAGTTCATCACCGGATAAGAACCCTCGTAAATGCCGGCTACTTTACGAGTAAGAGATTTATCTCTAAGGAATGTATAAACTTTTCACTAAATTGCATGAGCAGCTCGGAACTGTCGCTAAACATTAGAACCCGGTCAGTGAATGTAAGAATTGAATCGTGCACAGCTCACTGATTTGAGAGAAGTTCCCCCTTGTTGCCTTATAAGATGTTGTGGGATGTAAGTAAGTATGTTAGTAGCGTGGGACGGTGGATGATATATAAAATGAGTCCTGGCCGCACTTTTCCTTTTTTATTTTTTTTTTTAATTTGGTTTATTTCGTATTAATTTTTTCTTAATTTATAGGTCGAATTTTTATTTCGGATTTTATCTGAAAGAACCACACAACCTCCACTTGAAAAACATTGCGGAGTGAGGAGTGTAGGAGTCCTGCTAAAGCAATCGTACTTCAAGGGACAGTTTGCTAACTGCAACAAGGAATCTGAAATGGAAAACCTGAATGCCTCCAATTTGATTTTTTTCTCATGTAAGTGGACCATTTTTATATTTTTATTTTAAGTTGAATTCTAGACATTCTAAATATTTGATATTCTCTGACGAATTACAAATCCTCTCATAAATTCTGCAATCCAACTGAGTTGATTCCAGAGAAACTTCCTCATTTAAAAGTCACATTCATGGAATAGATAAACTAAAATATGCGTTTCTTAAGGAATTCCTCAAACATTCTTTTTTTTTTTGGTTATAATGTCCCACTGTCCTGCCAGTTATTGTGTCCAGTTGGTTGGTTAGTTAGTCCGTCAAGTCAGTTCATTTCGTATGTCATTTATCGTTGTTGTTAACGTCACCACCCACTTTTCGGAACAGCAGCAACAACAACAAGTTAAAACATTAGAACAGAAGGTGTAGCGCCCACTCCAATGTCTGTACACCTAGGGATGACGCCCCCCATTCAAATGAAATATTAATGACAAAAGTGATTTTTAAGTAAGGTTTATGATTACGTTGACATTTTTTGTCGTTTTGAAATGGCAGAGAGGCGAGGGGAAAAACTCCATTTGGCGAGGCCGCCATTGAGGTTTAAAGAAAGAACAAAAAAATATTACAAGCAGGGGAGGTGGTGGTGGTACACCTTTTGTTAGTAGTAGTCCAAACGCCGAACGACCGCTAACGTGTCATTAAATTGTCATCAGAAATTTATTGAAATTCTTTTCATTTTTATGCTTTTTTGTCACCATTTATATATGCCGCTTACCGCTATCACACAGGCTGCGAGTTAGGATATGCTTAAAAAGATAGAATGAAAAAACACTGGAAATGTCAAGTAATTTAAGTTTTTTCTTTGGTTGTATGGCAGTTTATGGACTTTACTTGAATGACGGCAGTTAAGAAAGTTTTTGCCTTTGTAAATGACTTGTACTTTTTTATTTTGCTGATGGAGCCAAGAGCCAAACTTAAAAATGTTTTAACTACATTTTTTAATATTTGTAACTAAAATATTTTTTTTTTTAATTCTTAACAAAGTTGGAAATCGCAATTTCGAAAACATATTTTTTTTTTAAGTTTCTAATGCACCCTTTAGACCAAGGAATTAAAAGAAATTCATTCAATACGATATAACTGGTATTAAAAAACAAGTCGTTGAATAAATGAATATATGTGTACATATTTTAATTTCCAATTAAGTCACAGAGTTTTACAAACAGTCGTTCTGATCACCAAACTAGGTTTGTTTTGTACTTTATTTAAGTAAAGGACATGGAAAAAATACCAGGATAATTTTACTCTAAGATATTCCCTGCGAATTATTTATGCAAGTTAAGCAGTTTTAGAAAGAAAATGACACAAAATGCCTTTAGCTTTTGCCATTTATTTAGAAACCAATTAATTTTGAAGTCTTATTTCCAAACCACCCTTGCCTATTGCAGGGTCTCATTTAACCATGGTCGGTAAGTAAAACCATGGGATTTACCCAACTAAAGGGGCCATTTGTAAACAATGGTCTGAACCATACACATAGAGAACAAATTCGTTGCCATAACCGATTTTTTTGCCAACCGAAATGTTAGATGGTGCTTTTTTAAGTTATTAAAACTGTAGTAACGATGCAACATACGAAGAATCCGAACTTTTAGAAGAGAATTTTTGAATTTACCAAAAAATAAAATTGTTGTCAGAGGCAAGTACTTGAAGTACAGTTGAGGCGACTTAAAATTTTAAATTTGAATCGGCTGTAAAAATAAAGTTTTGATAATTCTCTTTTTCCAAATTTCTTGTTTTATTGGACAGGGTGAACCTTGTCATTTAATCCATTATTAAATGATTTGATTTAAAATTTAAAATATTTAATGACCCACTCTATAATAACCGAACAATTTTATTCTCGACAAATACCACTAAATAACTGTTGCAGCAACAAAAAGTTTGAAAACTATTGGTTGCCAAACTACCAGTTGTGTCAACTTAATACCTATTCACCGCGTTTCATTGGTATGACCGATCAATAAGTTGTATACAGTGCGATGATCATATTAATCATCTTGTGGTATTTCGAACCGAATATCCATTACCATTATAAACATTTGATGATTGCAACCGAAAATCCTCTTTTGCAAGCAAATCATTGTAGTTCTAACCGATTTCCAACCAATTTTTTCTCTGTGTGTAGGTTTCCGAAAATTGACGCAAAGACTTCTGGCTACAAGAGTTTAGCGACAAAGATAATGCACCTAAATACCCTACTATGGATAGGACAAGTAAACCCAAATTGGGTATTTGGTCGATTGTTCTCAAAGGCACACATTGCCGAAAATATTTCTTAGCTTTTTCCGTTCCTAACTTTTGGAAATATTTGGAAATCATTTTAACATTGTCCATTGACATGCCATCGTTTTGGGGACAATTGATACCTGAAAATTAGAAGTGCCAATCAAAATTCTATACGTAAAGTATATTGTCCGATATGCTTAAGCATGCGTAATATGCGCTAGAATTGACCTTTTAATTTATCTCTAATTTGTTGTGGAAACCGGAGGGATGAAGAAAGCGTGGAATATCTTATATTCTAGTGGCGGAACCCTGTTGCAGATGACTACAATATGTGGGATTTTTGTGAACCACTAAGGTCCGTATGGTACCTGTTTTTATAGCTCGAGCGTCTCGTTTGTTTCGTTTAAAATAACATTCAAAATTAAAATTTTTAATGTGTTGTAGGAACTTGTATGATTTGCAAAAATAGTTTCTCTTTCGTTTATTGACAGTTCGTTTCGTTTCGTCTCAAACGAATTCGTTTTATAAAAGAGGCTGTTCTTGCATCTTACATATATTCGAAGACAAAAACGATTAGTTTATTAGTTTTAAGCTAAGCTCAGTTTGGCTAAATAGAATTTTATGATCAAAATATTTGTTCCACACTTCGTGGATAACCTTATCAAAGGGATGCTATACAGAATTTCCTTGCTGCTAAGGTGGACAGTCGATTGTATACCAAGTGCCAAATACACCATAGCATTTATATGCATTGCAGGAAGGAAACTCATGGTTTTGTTTTATGCCGATTTAATGACTAACACCATGGCGGCCATCATTCCACACAGCGCATTACATTAGGAAGTGAAATGATTGGGCTTAATGCTACGATCCTTTACAGGTCTCTTCAAAGATTAACAATATGTTTACAGATTCCCTCTGTTGTCGCAATCTTCCTTTTATGCTAAGGGCCAAATTCCCACATTACACTGTATGACAAATTTAAGCTTTTGGTTGCACACATGAAAAAAATTAGTACATTCTGAAAGAGGAGGAAAAAATAAAATACACCTGTATCCCACTTTTTCTGCATCAATTCGTATATTTGCAAAAAATTTATGGATATGGACTTGTATGTTAATACAAAATATGTCTATATAAGTGGTTTTTAACCTAATATATATTCACATTTTTCGCGAAAATACGAATTGATCTAGAAAAACTGGGACACACGGGTAGTTTATTTTTCGACGTAGATTCCGAATATATAGGTCTTCTTCATGTGTGCAAAAGCGTGTTGAACGGTGTTATAATTTGGTTTTCTATATAATATATATGCATATTATGCAGCCTTATCTCTGGCATTTTATGTAAATTTCAATAATGTTTTGTTGTTAACGAGGGTCTATTTATCACATTAAAGTAGTGTGCAAATTGCGTACGTCAAAAATACAATCTTTGATTTGAATAAAACAATGCGATTTAAAAGTTCTTCTTTTCCATCAATTTCAGTAAAATTAAATTACACCACTCCAGTATGAATAGTCTAAAATTAAATTGAATTTTTCTCAAAGCGAGGAAAGAGAAACACTTTCAACTACCCTTGACGTGACAAACAACTGATTGACAAGACAGAGCGTAAAAGGCCATTAATATACTTTTCCCGAAAAGTAAAAATCACTCCGTTCAAGAATCTCCTGTACCAAAGATCTAGTTATAACCAACAAAGATGGAGGGGTTTTCCCTTCTGGGGAAACTGTCCATATTTTCTGCAAACTGAAGAATTCTGTTTTTCATTTGTAGCATTAAATTTATGAATATCATTTGAAATTTATTTACACACTCTCATGGCCGGTTAGTCAAACACTCAAACACTGCCTCTGTTTGCCTTTGTTTGGCTTAAAAGGCACCCCTGAAAGAATGCAATAAATTTCGCTTACACTTGACACACACTCGCACACACGAAGAGCAGGAGACAAAGAAAGATTCGTTTCATTACATTTCCGTTTCCTTTTTTGGTATACTTAACTCACACTCATCTCAATAATACCGAATTAGTACTTATATAATATAAATAAAAATCTAAGAACAAATACAGGCAGACGTTTGCGAGGAGCAGGGCAGGGCAGGGCGGCGAGGACGAACAAGGGCAGCCGGAACGCAGCCAAGGAAGGAACATAACCGAGAACCAATAGACAAGACAACGTTTGCTTTTTAGCCCAAGACAAGACGATTTACAGCAGAGCCATGCGAAAGCATAATTTGATTTGCTCGCAAAAGATTGCTGCTGCGTGAAGCAAAAAAGCAACGAAGGAGGAAAAGGCAACATTTATTATATGGCAAAATTCAATGGAATCCAATTCTAATGGTGTTGAATACTACAGAAACAATAACAACAACAACAACAACAAATCGCAAAAGGAGGGGAAAAATAAGTAAAAGAAAAAGAAAGAATGGGTAGTGAAGTACAGTTGAGGAGCTGTGTAGAGCGAAGTGGAGTGTTGGCCAAAAACATCTTTAAAGATTTTATTAGAGACGTTCGGGAAAATGAATCTTATTTTTTATGGCAAGCCAGCCAGTCAACCATCGGAGCAGCTAAATGTTTTTTTCTCCTTTTTTGTATTTTCCCTGAGCTGGGCTATGGCAGGGAGAGGCAGAGCTGGTGGTCTTACGCGCTGAGTGTAGTAAGTGGAAAGGAATTAATGTAATAAATTAGTTTACTTTAAATGTTTGCAAATAGAAGGCCAACTTGTATTTAAAGGAGTGATAGAATGGGAGGAAAAGCTAATTTGGAATTTTGAGGGACTTATTTTGATAATGTCGAGACCTTGTAATTCTATCTATACCGACGGCCAATATACTCGTACTTATAATCAGAAAGACATACTTTACAAATTAGACATCGGAAAAAATTAGTTGACAAGGAATTTTTGTAAATGGTAAATTAAAAACAACATTACTTTTGAGTAAAAGTATTTGAACTTGCATTGAAAAATGTCAGATTTCCTTACCCATAGTTAAACTAGGATTTTTTGTAAAAAGTGGTCTAACTGAACGCACGATGTTAATTGCAAGTGTTCAGAGAACTATCTTATTATGACTTATTATCTTATTATTATTTTGATAAAATGAATACCTAATTTTTCATTGAAACTGTCAGCTGACACTTAAGAACTCTTAAAAAGGCCAAGGCAGACAATACACAAAGTGACCCTCGCAATGATAAAGCACATTTTTAGTTGAAAGGTTTGGTGACTAGGCAAAATTGCCGCATTTTCCCCTAAATAATGGCAGTATAAAAAGAGTTCACTGTCGGTGAAGTAAACATCTCCTGCAACAATAAAGATCAGATGGTGATTTTCTATGGCGAATGGTATCATATTAACATATCTGGTTTTTTTAATAGTGAACCTAAAGGCTTTAAAGAAAGAAAGTCTTTAAAGAAAATACTGAACTTACTTTTGCGTATCCTTAAAATAAAGTGGGAATTTATTAATCCCGGAAATTCCTTTTTTATCCTCCGGACTATTTTCAAAGATTGCTGCATTAAAAGGTTCATTATCTTGCGTTAGTTTTTCCATAGCCAAGTAAAAAAATCGTAAAAAACCGAAAACTGTTGTGGGAAATTAAACATTTTTGACGAAAAATTTAACTCATCGGAAGGTCCGTAGAGTAAAGAAGTTTTTTTAATTATCCTAGAAATATTTAAAAACTACAGGGAAAACTTTATATTTGCTGGATTTAGGTATGGCCAGGGAAGTCATTACTACTGATTAAAACCTAATTTGAAATTTTCGTCATGTCAAAATCATCCCCCTTTGCCGAAATACACACAGACAAACATTAACATTTAGTGTTACACATGCATATGTACTTTTTCCAATTTGTTGCCATCTAGGGGCATTTGTGTTAGCTTTTTGGCTTTGGCTCTCTCCCCCCTCTGTTATTCCTTTCTATGCATAACTACCGAAAATCGAGCGTTTTCATTTCTACAGGATTCCTGTTCTTTCGTTTTTTGTAGCATATTTTTAGGCTGTTGACATTTCTCATAATAGATTGCCAGTATGTTTTATAGGACCTTTCCATGTAGTGGTTGTTGTATTCGTGGCTGTGTGTGCATTTATCAGTCTGCGTTTTTTTTGTATTCTGAACCTCAAAAATTCATGGCTTTAGAATTGACATTTTTTTTGATTCTAAAGTGGAGCAAAAAAGATGTGCAAAACGAAATACAGCTACAAAAGGGTACGGTGGGAAAAAGGGTGTATGAAAAAGGGATTATTTTAAATTGTTTTCTATAATAGGTTTGGCAGGTCCTTTTTAAGTTTAGTGATCATTTTAAAGTTACTTTCAAAAGTATAATCTTACTTTGAGTATTTTCTTAACATAGTTCGAACTCTGGTAGTTGGTATACCCCGCACCATATTCTGGCGATTTTTACCTCCCAGGGGAAGTAATAGCTTTTTGTCGATTGTAAGGAGAGTAAAGGATACTCCTTTACTTATCCCAACTCTCGTTAAAGACGACCAGGAATTCACTGATCCGACCCGGTTGATGAAAATAACCTATTGACTAAAATGTTTGCAGGAAATTCTTCCTTGCCGGCAAGCAATCAACCACTACCTAAGAGAAACATGACTTAGATATTTTTTCAAACTCGTGCAGTTAAAAAAGGGTTTTTGCAAATCTAAATGTCCTTGGACCTGGATGGTATCTCGGCACTTGTCCTATGTAATGCTTTTTGAAAGTATCTAATTAGTCTATTCCGCAACCTTTTCAACCTTGCTTGCGGAAGTCTTCCCAGCGTGTTGGATGGTGGTTAACGTGCAGCCGATTCCTAAAAAGGGTGAAGTCAATGCGAATTATCGACCAATCGCGATTTGCTGCGCAGAGCTTTCCAAGGTACTGGAGGGCATGGTAAACCACCATCTTGTGAGGTATTTGGAGTCCAAGGACCTGCTTAGAGATCAACTGAATGGCTTTCGTAGAAACCGTTCTACGGAAGACCTGATGGCTTTCTTATCGGAGCGTTGGAGTCGGTCTATCTACCAGTCGGGTGAGAGTAAGGTCGTGGCTCTGGATATCTACAAGGCCTTTAGTAGAGTGTGTTACGGTACACTCATATGAAAGCCGATAGCATTTGGTCGGTAATACTTTCGCTCGTTTCTTAGAAATCGCACTCATCCAACAAGCATAGGCTGACCGCTGGTGTACCACTAGGCTCTGTCATTTCTCCCTCTCTACTTTCTAGTTTCCTTGGGTCGGACTGTGAATGCAATCTACTCCTTCGCGGACGACAGTAGCCTTTGTCATTCATTCGACCGCAGGACGAGCTCTTCAAAACATTGAACACAAAAGGCAAATTATGGACGAGACACTTGGCCGTGATTTACTGACCATTTTCGATTGGGCTCGAGTGAATAGAGTAGATTTTAATGCACGACTTGTTGTCTTACAAGCGATTCGCTGACCCAACAGTGTCGTCATTATCTATCGATGGTTTAAATATCGAACAATCAGATGCTCTTGATGTTCTGGGCATGAAAATACAATGTGACCCTCACTGGGCGATGCATGTATTCGCGAGGCTTCCTAAAGCGGTGCAAGAAATATTTCACTCCTTATCTTTTTGATATCTATACAACCTACATCAGGCCAAGGATGGACTACAACATCCCATATATGGGCAGGTGCTTCTAAACCATCCTTGAAGTTACTGGATCGTGTTCAAAGTAGAGCGATGGTGCTGATAGGTGACAGTAGCGTATTCATCTCTTTTAGCTCCCTGGAGCACCCTTAGAATGTGGGTTGCTTATCGTCTGGCATCCATCGACTTATTCTTGACGTGGGAATGTTGGGCAGGGATACATGACCATTCGGGTCGATTAGCCGGTTGATCGAACTATACACTACAGATCGAATTTCTTTTTCGCCCGTACTGTTTGTATGTGAAATCGACTTCCAACAAATGTATTTCCCACCAATTACGACATTCTGAATTTTAAGACAAATGTCAACAAACTTTACTCCCTCTTTTCCCCCTCCGCTCCCTTACTTTTCACCCACCAACACAATGCATTGCATATATAGAAGAAAACCCCAAGTGTTGGCCAATAAAAAAATGATATAGTCGAAATCGTACCAGGAACAAAAAAGTTTCCCTTCAAGGTACTATTTAATAATAAAATGAGTGATCAAATAGGGTATGTTGTTTAGTCGCGGAGCTCCTTAATAGTTACTATGACAACACCAGCGTATAAAACATTCGTTGCGTTGCGACCAGGTAGCATTAATAGTAAGAACTATTTAGAAACCTCTAATAATGCCAATACTATAGAAGGTTTAAGTCTTAAAAAGTTATTGATAGAAATTGATCAATTCTGTAGAACTGAAAGTTCATGCATAAGAACTTTCTTTTCAGTACTTGCTATACGAGTATTAAGTCCCTGTTATTTCGAAACTACCATACCATCTCCTCGTCGGCAATTTCTTCGCGTTGAATAGGAGATTTTCTTTTTCTTCTGCGTTCTTGGCACAAATGCCAAAATCTTACGCAGCGCAGTTTGTTTCCTTGGTTGCCATTCATTCCATGCAATCTATTCAGCTCGCCAAATTGTATATTGCTCCTCCTGCCCGCGTACATAAACCGAATGGGAGTGAGTGCGTCTGTATCGAATCTGCTGCTGGTTTGTGTTCTTGTTGTGGCTGCCACTGTTTGTTGTGTGGTCGTTCTGGTTCTGGCTTAAATGTTAAAATATTTATTGTCTGCTATATTTTGTTTTTAATATTTATGATCATTTTTCATTTTATCATCTGATCATTTTTGTATTTTCCTATACCGTCTGTATTTATGTGAGCTTGTATGTGTGTTCGTATGAGTGTGTTGGCGCTTACAAATTTATAAGTTCACAAACACACACACAAAACAGCGATATCCTTGCACACATGTGTATCGCTGTGTATCCTTGTCTTTACTTTAGTACAATTGCGAGACTTGTGTGTGAGTGTGTGTGTGTGTAGCTGCTTAAGTATGTGTGGTTCGTCTATGTTTTTTATGGTTTTTATGCGTGTCTGTTGTTAAGCATTTTTGGTTGTTGATGTTTGTTTTTGTGTTCAGCCTGTTTGCCAGCGTTTGTCTTTTTATTTTCGGTATTTCGTTTTTTCTTCTGTTTTTTTTTGGTGCTCCTCTCCATCATTTGACTTTTATGCCATTTGTATTTACACCGCCATAAATTATTGATTGAATTTATTGTATGTGAGTTTTCGTTGGTTCTGGTTCGCATTTGGGTTTGTGGTTGGGGTTCAGGTTCGAGTCTTGTTATTTTGTTGTTCGACGTCTGAAGTAGTCTTTAACCCCAGACAATATCGCAATGTTAAACACCGTGATTGTAAAAGTGTTTAATGGTGTGTTAATAGATTAATAACAGCAATTGAATGAATGGTGGCCGTTGTTAAGGTTATTTATGACAGCAACAAAACCAACAGAAAATAATTGAAATTATTAGATGTACGCAAGTTAAGTCTAGCAATAATAGGATGACATAGGTTTAAATGGAAGCTGTGACTCCATTGTCGTTGCTATACCCTCCGCCGAAGAGTGGATGGTATACTAAATTTGTCATTCCGTTTGCAACACCACGAAATATTTTTCCCTTCAACTTTTTTATTTAGTCCACAGCAGCATTCTGTTAAAATTGTAAGACAATCGGTCAGTTATACGAGGGTGCTATATATATTTCTGGCCTAGGCAGCACTAAGTGATGCCTGGCGCCATCTTATATTTGACATTTTCTAGCATAAACGTACTCAAAACGTTTTGACGTACGACCATCATTTGTGTTGTTTACAGTGACTTGCAAAATCAATTTGGCAAAAAATGAAATTAACTCTTGAACATTTTCGTGCGATCATTTTTCACAACTTTTGACGTGGATTATCACTACAAGAGTGCATCGATGAACTTAAATCTTTGTATGGCGAAGAAGCACCATCTTTTAGCACTGTGAAAATTTGGTGTAATGAATTCAATCGTGGCCGACGGTCGCTCAAAGACGAAGGTCGTCCAAAAATGTCCGTTGGGCCAGAGAACATTGATGCCGTGCGTGAACTGATAATGCAAGATCGTCATGTGGCATACCGTGAGATACGAGTAGAGGCATCCTTGGGCATTTTTTCCACCAGCATACATTCGATATTACATAAACACCTGGCCGTAAAAAAGGTTTGTTCTCGTTGGATCCCGCACAATTTGACAATCGCTCATAAAAAGGCTCGTGTCGATTGGTGCAAAGAAATTTTAAAAAATACGATTGCGGTGCTTCAAAAGACGTTTATAGGATCGTCACAGGTGACGAATCATGGATCTATGATTATGAGCCCGAAACAAAACAGCAATCGACCGTATGGTTCTTCAAAGACGAGCCAAATCCAACGAAAGTTATTCGTGGAAGATTCACTTCGAAGCAAATGGTCGCCTGTTTCTTCGGCAATACTGCTCATGTGGCGACTGTTCCACTTGAGCAACGTAGGACGATCAATTCTGAGTGGTACACCACAACTTGTTTGCCTGAAGTCTTCGAAGAAATTCGAAAAAAGAACAAGAGAAGACGAATCATCGTGCACCATGACAATGGGAGCTCTCACACATCGGCTCAAACCAGCGTATTTTTGACCGCCTAAAATGCCGAATTGATGGTTCATCCGCTGTACAGCCCTGACTTGGCACCCAATGACTTCCTTTTATTCCCGCACATCAAGAAAAAAATGCGTGGTAAACGATTTTCGTCGTCAGAAGATGCTGTTGAAGCGTTCAAAAACCATGTTTTGGATGCTTTTCAATCGGAGTGGAAAAAGTGCTTTGACAATTGGTTTGAGCGCATGCAAAAGTGTATAAATCATGCTGGAGAATACTTTGACAAACAATATAACCATTTTCGATGATAAATATTCGCATTTTCATTATTAGGCCAGAAATATATATAGCAGCCCTGGTAGGCGCTTGTGTTGTGGCAACAAATCTGTTCTAGGTGTTTTCCTGTAGTTGAGTTTATTTGATATTTTACTTGTAAGAACAATGTTCTCGATATTCTCAATATCCAATTCCTAAAGAACTTCAATCTTCTAACATTTGTATAATAAAATCTTTATTTTTTCTTTAAAATAAAAGATTTTTCTTCCACCTCAACGTCAGCTAGAGTTTGTGGGGTTCGAAAAACAGCCCACGAATTATATAAATCCCCTTCTTCCGTTCGCTGGTTTTGTGGCATCCTCGACTTTCTCTGGCTTTCAGCCCGGAACCCAGATCCTCAAAGTATTTTCGGTTGTTGTGTACACTACGGGTAGTCCTTTATTGCCGCATTTGGAAGGATAGTAATTCAGTAGGACTTTTCTTTAGAACAACTTACAAGTTGATAGTTTAACTTGGTTTCACGGAACATATAAGTATAACGTGACAAATTATTTTAAAACTTGAAACTCTGTCGCCTTTCTTTAGCCGAAAACTGTTTTGACCACCGTCTTGCTTTGCCTTCTTTAATTCCCCAACTACTCACATATACAGACTAATCAACTTGTTTGCAAGTTTGGGGCATTATTCTTTTTTGTTCTCACGCACCCAGTATTGGACCATGTCCACAGCGTTGATTATCTATTACAACATTAACATGGCTCAGATTAAAACCATCAGGTGAATTTACCATCAAGTTAAATCGGCCATACCTTCCATGCGATTTTATCAACATCTTTATTTCTGCTGCCATGTATTCCGGCAATCGCCTGCCATCACACGTGCCATGCCATGATGGTATGGTCTATAATAAATCCTTACGGCAATAATGACCTCTTTGCAAGTAATTTCTATTCACCCTTCCCCCAAAAAGAGACGTCAGATAATCGCATCAGTTAATACATTATAGGGCGATCAAGTTCGCAATACTTGTTAGATTTTTCGTGACTACACTGAAAAAAATTCAAAATTTTCAATTTCAAATAAAAGTTTTTTTTCGCAAATGGTACGACAAAGAAATTATTAGAATGAAAACAGAACATTGCAAAAGATTGTTTAAAAATATTTTCCTGATTAGAAATTTCAAATCGATTTTAAAAAGTGTTTGACTTGAGAAACAAGTCTAAAGTTAAAGAGAATGGACTATATAATAGCTAGACATCGGAACTTTATGCATAAAAAATAAAATTTATTTAATTTTATTTGACTATTTTTATTCAAAGGTTTAGGGGCTTTCCTGATTAAAACAATAATGCAAATTTTGTATCCAAGTATTGGCTCTTGGTGTTGAAGAATCTCCCCAGCAAAATCTCAGAAAGTACAACCCATTACCAGTTAATTCCTAGTTAATGACCTATAATTACTCTTTGCAATTTTAATGTAATTGGGACTCATTTTTTATTTTTTTTTAGTTAAAGGTTGTCTTTTCTTGTTGATGAATCAACCAATAAATACAACCCGTTAACATTTGCATTACATAGTAATTAACTCTCATTACCCTTTGTATAATGTATATTAAAATCCAAAAGGTTAAAGAAGTACTTATTAGTACACGTTGTGGCTGGAGTTTTATCAAAAGTTCAATCTTTATTTGACGCTTAAAAGCTTAAAATAACCGGGACAGAGCCTAGTGCCGGTTTCTACCAACTAAAATTCCCGTCCAGATTGAACACAGTTCCTAGGGAATATAATATTACGGACAAAATATATTCTCATTTTTAGGGAATGACATTTTCTTTTCCACGAAATCCTTTTAAAGGCCAAACTCAATTGTTTCTTCTGTTTATGATAAAATTTGTTATCAAATATTTAAATTAAGTATTATAATCGTCATTTCCACATTTGACACTTTTTTAATGATTTGTTTTTAAATTTATATATCATTAGGCCAAATTTGAATTACAATACACTGCAGTTTAGAAATTAGATTTGCAAAATTTAATTAAAAAATACCGTTGGCCCACCAAATAAATATATATTTTTTTTTGAAAATTTCCCCTGGTTGTTATATATATTTAGTTTTAAAAGACCTGTTCGTCTAAAGCGGATCTGCTTCGATATCCAGGCGGCTAATTGAATAGGTGCAGCACGTCATGTGCTTGCTGTTGGCAGGCGGGACCACTCTGCCCATTTTCCAGGCATCGAAACTGTCATTGGTCATGTTCTCTCATTCGTACTACATCAGCATTGAGATTTCGTCTGGACCCAGCGCTTTCGATGATTGAGCGCTGTGGATGACATTGGCAACTTGTGAAGACATTCAAAGTGAACACGTTTTATATTGTATGTTGGGCTATGTTGGCTTACTAACGACATTTTAAGCGCAGCTGGAAGACACATGTGAGAGTACAAAAAATTCTTTTTGTACTCTCACAGATAAGAGATAGGCAGTGTCCACTTAACGCACAATTTAAAAAACGAACAGGGCGATAATGGTCTGTAATAAGTGCAAAACAGATCACGAAGGAACTATTGATCTTAGGAAGTATAAGACCAATGTGGCTCGCTTGATATTGTACATGTAGTCCAAAGGGAACGCATTTCAAACTAGTATGAAATCATTACTCACCAGGAGAAGAACCTACAACTCTAAACTCGAGTCAAAATAAATCTACTCATCTAATTATTTATGTAAAGAACTGCGTTTCTTTTTACGGTGGTGCTTCTTCGACTTGGATAGCGCCGATACGACGGAATACACTCCTTTTTAGCCGTATCGCCCTCTTGGTGCTCAATAAAAAGCCGGTTAAAATAACGCGCACACCGCTCCGAATCAGCCCCTGTTATATTGCAAAAAGTGGCGGCTGGCCTATCATCCTTTCTTCCAGGGTTAGAGAGCGATTTGACCGTTGTCCACCAGTTACCAATTCCGAAACTTAAGATGCACTGCTTTAAATGATCTAGCTAATTGTTCCGCTTATATTCGTTGACCAACCTACTGATCTCAAAGTTGAGATGCCTAATTCAAGGGTCAGCTGGGTCGAAGCGACGAATAACACCACGCTCATTTGAGAGTCCCGCTGCCTCTGCTGGGAAATTTGAATGTATCTCGGGTAATTGACCAGCAGGACTATGTCGAGCGGCTGCTGCGTTGATGATTGCCCGATACTTCTTTTCGAATACCCGAATATCAAAGGGAATGGGTAGAATACTAAAGCTGTTGTTGATGGCTTCTCTGAAGGCATCCCAATCCGTCTTCTTTTGATTAAGATACTAACGGCGTTCAGAGATTATGAAATCGAATGGTCTGTTGATGGATAGGATTATGGAAATGTGGTCCGATCCTAACAAGCTGACGATTTGCCAGTTGACGTCGTTAATCAGGCCAGGCGATGCCATAGTTATGTCAGGCGAGCTAGCTAAAATGCGTGGAGGATTATGGGCGATTGTCAAATTGCTCTGCCAAAGGTATGGCCCTCTGGTCGTTATCTAGGAGAGATCTTCTTTTGGGCTAGTTTGTAGTGGGCATTAAAGTCTCCTAGGACCAAGCGGTTATTGCTTTGTAGCAGATTGTTAATGTCTGGCAAAAACGTGGTTCATTCCTACCAACCGGCAATCCCACGATAGCCGGTTCTATGGACCGGATTGACCCAAAGAGCAATTTTTCGGTCAAGGTCTGTCATCCTGGAAACAGTTGCCGCTAAAACAACAACAACCAACTGGCGGGATGTCTACGTTATACAGCTCTATCTTGGCCGTTCCAGACTTTGACTGCTACCTCCCTACATTCCATGCATTGGTCTCAAGTCATGCTCAGGCGTGATAGGTCTGTATTGAACAGAATGGTGTAACAGTAAAACAAGTCCCCCACCTCCACTTGTCGTGCGATCCTTCCGCAGCACATTGTATCCGTCGCAACTGTGCACACGGCAGGTGGCACTGAGCATAGTTTCCTGGATCGCAGCGACGATGATGATTCTCCGACTAATAAATTCACATAAAATTGATGCGCCACCCAGTGCAATAGCAATCTGTGGCGTGAGGTGCTGGATCTATTGATGCTTTCGAGGGAGACAGTGGGAGAGTCTTATACTTATAGTTGAATGATAATGACGATGGCGACGAAAGTGTAGGCGGCGATGATGACACAAACTTCACAGACCCACTGCGAACTATGTTGATGAAGCACGAGGCAGAAAAGTCCGTTTCGTTGAACTCCCTGATGTGGTTCAGACCTGAACCAACGATTACACCTTACAGACGTTGCACGATGGTTTTTACGGTTCTGACAAACCGATTAGATCCAAGGTCCGGAGTTTTGTTCGATCTTGGCTTATACCAGTAATATTCAGAGCAGAGACATTCCGGGTAGAACTGCTCCCACGAAATGGAAATGGTCCAAAAAATGGACTAACAAAAAACACATATTGTTGAGCTAACTGCCCCTTGTCTGAGAGTGTTTGTTTCGGTTCAATCCGTTATATAGATCCGACAGCTCTGGTCATTTTTCTCAGTGTAAGACGCACTCATACACACATTTACAATACACACGCACACACACACATATACACTTATAACGAATATTTCGTCCTGCGTGTCGAACAAGTATTAATCGAAGATTTTCTCCTAAGCCTTATCATTAAAACGGATGATAACTAAACATTCAAAAGAAAATCCTAACACAAACGTGCATGAAACATGCAAAAAATCTTTGCAGATTTTCCCTCACACAAAAAACACACATACACTCACTCGCATGTAGCTGTCTGACTTACACCTACATAATTATAAACTTGCTTTCTTTCCGGTTGGTGAGAGAGCATAAAAGACTCGAGGCACTCACACGCTTGCACACATGACAGCAACCCAAAAGGTAGATAAATCATCATTACATCATTATAATTATGAAGAAGCACCATTGCCGCCGTCGCCACCACCGCTGCCACCTCCTTCACCTCCGCCAGTTACATCCAACGCATCAAATTGCCCCCGATGCTGCTACCGTAGCCAACGAGCGGAAATAAAGGTTGAAGAAACGGCAGCACCGAGGTTTCCCGCCAACATCCTGCGTTTACGTTCACATTCATAACGATCCAGTAGTTCATATCCTGTCAGTTTTTGCGCTCACCGCTCTTGCCATTGTTTGCCATCAGCCCAAGCGCAGGACTTTTTCGGGGTGGAATGAATATTTATTAAAAGTACGCAAGTAACTCGTGTTTTACATATGAAACTCATATTGACATGTTGTCAATGGTGCTACGTACGTCCGTATGCACATACACATACACACACACATGCCCCCTTGAATAAGGATACCGGGGCGAGTGCCGCTAGTGTGGTGGCGGTGGCACTAGGCAGATACTACAGACACTGTTCGTACGTGTGTACAATCTGGCGGACGGACTAAGACTTCCAAGACATGCCCATGTTTACGGGATACACTCATGCATGCAAAGCCGAAGGCAAATATCACTGGGGCACAGTAGGCGAGGGTAGTAAATATTGCTGCAAAACATCTTCTGGGAATTTGAGATTCGAACATGAAATTCTGGAAATTGCTAATAAGCAACTAGAGATAAAGGAGGCGAAAAATCTAAAGATGAATGAAATAATGAGGAAAAAGTAGTTGAGCTGTCAAACACGACCTTAATTTCCAAAGCAAATGATGGAAGATAGAAAGTATGTTGGAAAACTGAACGCAAAGAACGGCAGCAACAAAGAAGGACCTCACACTCCTTAAAACCCCTCGCAAGGGAACAGGCGGAGAACGAGATAACTTCAGCTTTTTTCCTCTGAGCTACTCCAGTCTAGGCTTAATTGATCAAAGAGGTTTTGCAGTCTCATTCTTAAGTTAGGTAGTGTCATGAAAAGTTTGCCATCCTTTGATGTTATCTTTTCTGCCTCGCTCTTATTCGAGTCCGCTTTTTTAATTCAAAATATATGTGTTTTGAATGTTGCATGTCCGGCTTGCTAGGATGCTAGGCCAATTATAGCCTGGATAACTCTACGGAACAGGGTTTTATAATTTAGTTGCCTGGCAAATATTTTGGAATTACAAACCATTTTTTTAACCCTCCGATTAGTGAGTCGATTGCTCTTAAACGAGGCACAAGTTCCGCAGGGCCTATTTATATTTTTACGGAGCTAAAGTATATATGAAATCGCTATTTTTTAAAAAAAAATGTTTTATTTTTTATTATTTACTAATTCTAAATATAAATATAATGCATTTTAAAAAGTATTTTTTTAATTTAATAATATGTTTATTTTTTAACGAGTTTTATACGAAAATATAAATATTTACCCGTAAAAAAACAATTGGTCAATACAAACTAACCTATTGGTCGCATCGCCTTGAACTTTTTTTCTACGATTCAAGAAAAAAATTCTTTAGAATACATGAAGGGTCGGGTGTACTTCTCATGAACCATCATGGAGTAATTTAGGTTTTAAAATGAAAAATATACCTCCTCACTTATCGGCCCACATTCGGGGTTCCGCTTAAATCAAAACCTTAAGCAAAATCGATTTAACGAATTCTGTTTCTCCGACTGACCCTTCGTCCGTCTGCTGACCATCTATAGATTGTAATAAAACAAATGGGTGCAATTGTGGCCCAATCCTAATGAAATATAAAAAAAGTATTTTTCCAAGTGGTGTTGTTATAGCAGCACACGATGTTCATGTTAAAGAATCTGCCCAGCAAAAACTCATTAAGCTCACCCATTGCAATTTGACCTGTCATTAAGCTTTGCATTATTTTGAAAATTCTTACTGATATTATATTCAATAAGATCCTTAAACGTTTTAGCTGAATTTATAAGAAAAAGTCAATCTCAAAACACATTGTCATTGTTCTCCCTCTCCATTTCATTGTTTCGTCGTCTGCAAAGGAAAAAATCCTACAAATGACCGGTACCGAGTCAAGTGTCAGTTTCTAATAAACGAAATGTTCCATGATCAAATCGCCACAGAATCTTTATTTATCTGTTATTTAACGCTGGCATTGGAATGACGCAGGTTTTGGTAGGTTGCTGAATCTCCCTAGCAAAAACATAGAAAGTTTAATCCATTACCATTTGCATAACCTGGTAATGACTTCTCATTACCGTTTGCATTTTTTTTTGAAAATAAACAAAAGTTAATAGATTAAATGAGATCCACCTCCTCTATACATTAGTTAGGACTTGAGTCGCTAAAACTTAGTAAGTTTTACCCATTACCATTTGCATTACCAGGCAATGACCTCTCATTACCGTTTGCATTATAGATTTAATACAATCCACCTATTATACACATCAGTAAGGACTTCAGTTGCTATTGTGAGTATATTCAAGACTATAATGCCCAAAAAAACGGGGGTTTTCCGAAATCCGGCACTTCGCGTTTTGTTTCAAAGCCGTGTTTTTAAAAAACCGACTGTAGCGCCCGTCTCTGGTCCAAAAAACTTGCTTCTGCCAAATTTCAATGAAAATCGGACAACAATTGCGACCTGTATTTGATTACAAGCTAGATAGATGCAAGTTTTTAATCATGTAGCAACTACTTGCTGAGCAAACCCATTTTAATCCTGACACAACTAAGAGCGGAGAGCAATATTTTTAGATAGAGAATGTACGAGCATTAATTAGAGAGCGGGCTACAGCAACATTCTTTAATAAAAACAAATTGTTCTCTATTTCTCAGTAAGCTCTCTGAAGCTCTCAGGACACTTTTATTCAATTGTCCTTCCAATCCCACCAACCTAAGGCCCAATGACTTGTGGCCACGTCCAACAGATGTTTAACTATTTCTCCGTTTGCCAACAGCAAGCTTGAAACACAACTAAGACATCAGCCGGTTCTCCATTCGGATGGACCCAATGGAGGAATTATTCGGCCAAGGACTGTCAATCCGGCACTACAACATTAAGACACAACTAATTTTATCATCTGATCCATTACAACATCACTAGTATCTAGGACGATTCCCTAGCTCCGGCTTGCAAACAACACAAAAACCTTTTCTTTTGCTATTTTTAACAAAATATTTTCCAACTACGACCACTGTGCACACACTATGGGGAGGTTAAGACAGAGTGTTCAAGTGTGTCTCTCTGTTGCCACGATATCCTTTCGGTTGTAAGCCATAATATCGATTAAGGATTATGATAATGATTGTGTGCTTAAATTGTAATTGCACACTCACACATATACGCATACAAACAAACACACTTGAGCACACATACACACGCACCACACTAGCAAACATTGGCCATCCCAGCCCCAACAAAAGCCGCCAATATTTGAGCAGAAAGTGTGAGTGTGTGTCTGTTTGCACAAAGGAGAATTTTAACAATCTTTGCTTGAGCGTTAAAATTGTATCCTTCAAAAAAAAAAAGAAAACGAAAGGAGGGAGCGTAGCCAACACGAAAAAATACTTATATTCGGTGGATAAACGCCAATGTTAACATGCGGTTTGTTTACATGATAGCAAAGTTTAACTTATTCACAGACACACACACATGTACTCACACACACACAAAGGAGGGCGCGCTCGTTCAAACGCGCCAAGCTTGAGTAAACATACTTGTGGTGATTGCTCACCGGGAGGAGGTTACAGATATGCATGCGACTGTGTGTATGAGAGTCGGAGCGGAAGTGCAACGTTCTACGTTTATGTGTGTGTGTGTCGTGCAGTGTACACGGGGGCGTATGAGTGTTCGAAATTGCAT
This sequence comes from Hydrotaea diabolus, assembly GCA_963513945.1. NCBI lineage: Eukaryota > Metazoa > Arthropoda > Insecta > Diptera > Muscidae > Hydrotaea > Hydrotaea diabolus. The sequence goes on along the minus strand of OY740719.1, from coordinate 7,052,370 downwards.
ATTCACATTCATTAACAATCTGCCAGTGCTGCGCCTAGTTTGATTAGAATGTGAGCAGAGTGCGGATGTTGTCGGAAGAATTAACTATTGTTGGCCCTTCTCCTCCTCTTCGCTCTCACCAGCACTGGCAGAATCGCGATGCTGCTGAGCTTGTGGCGGATGAAGACATAATATGCCACTTATTTGAACAAAATGCAACAGCCAACTGCAGGCGTCAACCGACTGACTATTCACCGCACTTGCATTTTCGGCAAGCGGAAAATAAACGCATCGTAATGGATAACCATCGTTAGGCGAACGTATGTACGCAACTGCGTCTGTTAAACTCGCATGCCTGGAATAATGATTAGATGTCGAACGGACGGACGGACCGATAGACCACCGCAGTAACCGAGTGCATTTAAACAAAAGAGGAAATCTGAGTGAGCTCAGGATATATGGAAGACATTAACGAAATTGCTCACCAGCTGGGCTGTCGAGAGGAAACGACAGGCAGCTCAATTGTGGTGATTGGACTCACTGCCTGTAAAGCAAATTAGTATTGAATATGTTGTGGCCAATAATTATGGTGGCAGATACTCGTATCACAATGGCGGGCGTTGAATTGCCTTGCTTTAGTAGAATTTTGTTAAATTGGAATTTAGAAAAAATTGCGCGTTTTCTGAAATTATCCAAAGACATGAACTTTGTCGACTTTAAGGTTTTGAAATTTGTCCTGCATGTTTGTAACATATCAAAGAATCGGAACAATTCCACTTTGAAACTGTCGGCCCACATTAAGGTAGTGACACTTTCATTCGGTAGTCACTAGCGCTTTCCAAACCGACAAATTAAGCTTAATCGGATAAAAATGTCTTTTTGTCGAGCATTATAAGTTCTTTCACACCCGAGGGTGCCAATCTCGGAACCACGCTTTGCGACACATTTTCTGACTAGAGGTATAAAATTGTTTATGAAGAAAACTTGAACAACACACAAAAACATATTTTCAAAATCGAAATAAAGAGTAATTTTGAAGTTTTAGCTGAGATTAGGGACGGGCGCATGGGTCAAAAGTGGCAAAAAGAATTTTCGGTTCAATTAAAAAATTCAAATATTCAAACAAAAAATTAATTAGGAATCCTGTGAAAAAATGTTTCATATATTAACTAACATAGTTATACATTGTTTATCGGAAATATTTCCGAATGTGACACACAAATTCACATATTTACATACAAATTGTATGCCGTTTATCGAAAAAAATTTCAATAAATTCACATAGTTACAATTAAAATGGTAAGCCATAAATCAATATAAGTAGTTTCGTATCAGGCAATATAAAATTTCACACATTTATAAAAAAAAGTTGTAAGCCGTTAATTTAAAAAAAATATTTTCGTTAGGGCATACACAAGGGCAGGCAGTTTCACATGTAAAGAGAACTGCCGGCAGTAGTTTTCCAACGAACACAATAAAAATATCTTGCATACGTAATAAAACACATACACCCACACACACATAATACAGTGCATGAATTTAATCAATTTTTATTTTTTGATGATTCCATTTACTAAACATCATTACAATATCTGATAAATAATTTCGCTTATTTACGAAATTTTTAATTGAAAGGTGATTAAATTCACATACCAATTTTTTGGTTAAAATTTAAGGGTTGTCTTTTTTTCTGTATATACGGCATATCACTTTGACTTTTCGAATAAAACACAGTTTTTTTGCACAAAAAAATATTTTTCAAGATAATCTTCTTTTAGCTCAATACACTTAGTCCAAAGTTTCTTCAAATTTTACATCCTTTCCAAAAAATACGAATTTTCGAGGTCCATAAATTAGGTATTTGTTTGATCAATAATTTCATTGTTGGAGCTGATTCTCTTTCCTTCGAGCCATTTCATTAGGATTAAAAATAGGAAATAGTCACTGGGGCTAAATCTGGAGAATATGGCGGATGAGGTACCAATTCGTAACCCATTGCATGCAATTTTGCCATTGAGACTACACACGTAGGTACACCCGCGCATTGTCTTGATGAAAAAAAACCTTTTTCTTGACCGTATGGGGTCGTTTTTTTCAAATACTCGTTAATTCGGTCCAATAAGTTGGCATAATATTCGCCATTTATTGTTTTTCCCTTTCGAAGGTAATCGATGTGGATTATCCCGCGTGAATCCCAACAATCTGTTGCCATCACCTTATTGGCCGACAAAGTCACCTTGGCCTTCTTCGGAGCCGGTTCACCCGGAGAAACCCATTGTTTAGACTGCTGCTTGGTCTCCGGAGAGTTGTAACGGATCCATGCTTTATCTACAGTTACAAAACGTCGCAAAAACTCATTCGAATTGCGATTAAACAACTCCAAACAATTCTTTGAAGTTGTCACACGATTAGGTTTATGGTCAATTGAGAGCAAACGCGGCAGACATCTTGCAGACAGCTTTCTTAAACCCAACTGATTATGTTTAATCGAAACCACACTGCCATATGACATGCGTATGGCATCAACAATCTCACGCACTTTTACTCTTCGATCGACCAACAGCATATCGTGGATTTTTTCGACATTTTCGGGTGTATTGATCTCAATTGGGCGTCCAGAACTTTCAGCATCATTTTTGTTGTCGTGGGACCACAACGAAAATCAGTAAACTACTTTTGTATACCATTGAAATCAATGGTGCAGACTCCCCATAGTATTTATCACACTTCCTTGATTTAATTGAGGGATTGTTTCCTTAAAAAAATAATGTTTAATGGCAACTTGAAATTCACTTTTTCCAATTTAAAAAAAAATCCACGAGGTTGTATATTTTGAACAGCTGTTAAGCACAAACTTAATGACGGAACTCTCTCACAATTTGACAGTAGTCTATAAACAGATGGTACTTGATAGGAGCAGTTTATATAACCACGAGTGAAGTTAGAAAATTAACGGAGTTATTGATAAGCACTCGTAGTTTAATAAGCTTCGAAAGAGTACTTTGCCCAGTTTAATTGCAGATTGCAAGATTGTGTGTTGTTTGATCTTCTCCATAGCAAAGCATGGAGAAGAAGAGTGAGGCTAAAGTTATTTCAATTAAAGACTAGTTTGAATATTGCACTGCTCGTTTAAAGCACCCATAGCCGTATGCTAATCAGAACTAAAATATTTGCAGGTTATTATATTTGGTCATCAACAGGTTTAAAATGAAGGACATTTCATACCTCAAAATACTTTGGGCAAAAGGGCTGGAGCTTTGTCAAATACCAAACAATGTCTTCTATAACCTTGAAAATAATTATATTTTACTTCTCTGGAATAATGCTATCCTTTTTAATCGCTACATTAAGGATTATATTCAATTTCAAAGAATACGAATCCTTTTTTAATGATTTTTACGCCTTTAATACACACCCTTTTCTTCATAAAGTCTTTAATACTGAGACGTCATTTTAAAACGGCAAATGTTGCTTCAATACTTACTTACACACACACACATGTATTTACACACACTTAGCCACATACATGCCGACGTACTGTGTAATTAATTCCTTAAAGGATTTAATCTTATCAACGTTAAAATCGTGGGCATTACGGCCAAAAAACACATCCTGATAGGTGGAAATAACCACACATGCACAAACATACTGACTTAAGCCACACGCATGCACGCACGCACATACGAGTACACAACCACTCACAGTTGAATGTCAATACTCTATGAGAGTGTATGTGTGTTTGAACACACACCCGCACAAACATTCACACATAATCCTTTTAAAATGGAAAAATATATACATAATACAAAATGACACGCATTTAGCGACTTAATTATAATTGTATAATTAAGCCTTAAACGCACACACACACACTCATACAGGGACACTTACACGCATATACTCTGTACGTATTTATATTAAAATATGTACATCTGTGTGTGTGTACATATAAACATATCTCGGGCGACATTCTTATAGAGCGGGCAAAATGTATAAAGAAAATGTTGCGTGTTGCTAAAACATTTGCATAAAACTAATTATAAATTCAATTACTGTACATAAAGTCTAACTATATATGTCTGTATTTTGTTACACACACATATGCATGTGTATGCTTAAATGTTTGTTTTTTGTGGCTTTGTCGTCGTCCTTTTCAAGTTTTTTGTGAAATAAAAGCAACACATGTAAGTTCGCCGGCTCACTCATAGGCGTTGTGTAAAAAGTTTTTCTTGTTTTTCTTCCCTGCGGACGAAAATGAAAAAAAAACTTTCCTAAGTTCTAAACATGAGATTATTGTGTAGACGAAAACATTAATTACATATTGCCCGTCTTCTACACCTCGCTCCCTAACCTCTGCGACTTGCCCTAACGAACGATGATCGAAGCGAGTCGGCCAGTGAAGTGTAGGAATAAAGTCATTGTGACAGCTTTAAGTGATTTATGATATTTTGCATTAATGTCACACGCCTTGAAGTATGCAACGGTTTATCAACAACAACAACAACAACGTGGTCGACATAGACGTCGAAATGCAAAATGCTGCCAAGACTGAAAAAAACCCCGGCCGCATGCAAAATTCATTTCTAGTAAAGTGAAAATTCCAAACAAACAAAAAACGGGGGGCAGCATTTCTTTTGCTTTCATTCATTTCAAATGTTTTATCTTTACTGCAGTAATGCAAATTCTTTGTAATGTCCAATGGGGGTAAAGAAGGAGAAGGAAATAAGCGCAGGGCCACAATGGGTCGATCGGGGATAAGAGGGAGTTTGAGCCAAAAAGATGTGTGTGGAAATCTAACAAGTAAAAAAGTTCCGATCCTTACCCATACATGAAATTTAAATTTTCCGACCTCCATTTCTTCAAGAGTACCAGTTTTATTCCAATTTTGTAAAGGGTCAACTAACCCGAAGGTGCTAGAATGGGACGTGGCTTCCATTTATTTCTTATGGTCATAGCAATTTCTTAATTTTAAAATAATTTTATTATAAAATTAAATAAATATATATTGCCTCGAACAAAATTCGAGAGAAATTCATTTGTGGGTTTTCCTCTCCGCTCGGATAGTTCCGTGTGTGTGGAAGGTGCGAAAAGGGGCGTGGCTTAGTCTTCAAATTTTCGTCAGCTTATTAAATCTTTATGCTACATATTTGTTAATTAATAATTTTCAGAGGAATCGGTTAAAGAGATTTATAATTATTATGCGTATAGTAAAAGTGGGCGGAAAGGTGCAATTGCTTTGGTGGTACCAGAAAGGGGTGTGGCCACTCTTTTCGTACACGTGTATAAAACCGTTAAAATGATAGAATGAAGTTCACAATTTAAACAAATTTCAAGCACAATTTAAACAAATTTCAAGCACAATTTAAACAAATTCCAAGCACTTTATAAATAGTTTTGTGGGCTCCTGTCTGCTCGTAAACAGTATAATTTGTGTGGGAGGTCCCAAATAGGGCGTGGATAAGCATCCAACTTTATAAATAGTTTTGTGGGCTCCTGTCTGCTCGTAAACAGTATAATTTGTGTGGGATGTCCCAAATAGGGCGTGGATAAGCATCCAATTATATGTGTCAAAGTTAACCCTAATTATTAATTTCAGACTAGATCGTATGATGATATGATATTTTACATATACAAAATTGCGGCGTAATGGTGCATTTGTATGAAAGGTACTAAAAGGGGCGTGGCTAGGCATCCAATTATTTGTCACCAATTTAACCTTATAACTGTGGTATTCCGTATTGATTTCAGATAATATCGTATATTTAAGGTATAAATAATTGAGACGTTATGGTGCATTTGAAAGGAAGATATCAGAAGGGGGCGTGTCAACCCCTTTTGTGATATGAAAGTAAAAAACTGTTATAAAAATATTTCGGTATTCACAATTTAAGGGAATTTCACGCACTGAATAAAAAGTTATGTAGCTTCTTACCTTTACTGAAACAGTGCCATTTGTGTGGTAGGCCCCAAAAGGGGCGTGGCTAGGCATTCAATTATTTGTCACCAAGTTACCATTATAACTGTGGTATTTCGTATTGATTTTAGATTAGAACGTATGAGTACCATTAAAGATATTTAAGGAATAAAAAAGTGGGCGAAGTGGTGCATTTGTATGGGAGGTACCAGTTTGGGGCGTGTCAATCCCTTCTTTAGTATGAAAGTAAAAAGCTTTTCTACAGATATTTCGGTATTTTTAGTTTCAGCGATTATCACGCACAGGGTGACATGTTTTATGGGTTCTTATCTGCACTAAGCATAAGTCATTTGTTTCGGAGGTACGAGAAGGGGCGTGGCTAGAATGCAGTTATATGACACTTTGGTATTGATTTTAGGTGGACCACATGAATAAGATTAAAGCTATTTCTAAAGCTAGGCGTATTGCTACATATGTGTGGTAGCTACCAAAAGGGGTGGGCGATATTGCCCATTTTTAATCCCATATTTTGGAAAATACTGACAAGCTTAATTAAAAGCGGATTGGTTGCTCCTCACGAGAGTTATTGTGCGAACCAGCCGCACGGATGGACAGAAGGACTTGGCTTAAATCTTTTAAAATGTTATTAAACACATGCTTTAAAGTTTTATAACGCATTATCACTGTGCACATACCTTCAGTTGGGAGATGAGATTTGGTATGGTTCGTTATGATTGGGTGCCGACTTTGATGACGCCATGCCCATGTAGTGACGTATTTTTTCGCTTTTAGTGTGACAATATCTTTGCTATTGTTGCTGCCAGCCGAATTACCTCCGCTCATTGCACCAAGCGGTTTATCGTTAGATCGCAAATGGTATTTGTATGAGAATGTCAGGGTCTTATGTATAAGTACTGATTCACAGAAACGGGATTTTGTAGCTCCTAAACTGAGTGAACCCAAAGCGAAAAAAATCGAAAACTAAATCTGAACCTGCCAGCAAGAAAAAAAATTGAAGCTCCGGATCACGAGAAAAAGAAAGCTGAAGCGCCGAAAAAAGAAACGGAAACGGAAGATAATCGATGTACCAGATCATGAAACACCGAAAAAAAAAGTCCAAACTCCGAAAAATTCGAAGACTGACGAAAAAAAACAATTTAAAACCAAAAAAATCAAATAAGTAAAGTTTTAATATTATTCTCATTTTTAGTAGGGTGAAGGTCTAATAAGCGGACAATTAGTAAGTTTGGCCGGGCTGAAGCTTTACTACTCCATACCAGCCCATCTAACATTTAAATAATTACTTAGTTTGTCAATGTCACATTTTGTTTTATATTCCCGAAAATTTAAAAGTAAAAAGAGGTCTGGAAACCCGTAGATTCAGGCCATATATTTATACAAATCTTAAAAGTTAAACAATATTCAGATTAGTGGGGAAATTCCACTTTACGGAATAACCATATGTCGGTGTTCGGAGAGATCTCAAATCGTAGAGCTAGTGTTATTTTCCTGACGATAACATTTGTGGTTTTTGTAGATCTATATGTTTGTGGTTTAAGTTAGTCGATTTTAGGGTCGTTAGGGGAGATCCGAGTACAAAATTCGCCCAATCTTAATTATAAGTTCTAGTTTGGATTTGTGAAAACTTTTTACTATTTCAGGATAGTATTTTCCATATGTCTCCGAAACGTGCGGGACGTGTTTTAAGCTCACTTCAAATAGACCACGTCTATAAGTCAAGGCCTTCCATTTTAGCTCATATTCAGATTCTTCAGAAAATCGCTCTGTTTGTGAGTACACTATAGACCTTAAACTCATGGGTCAAGGACATAAAACTAGTGAATTCGTACAATTAATATGCTATTAGGATCCGATTTTATTGTTTTTAATTCCCTTATGTATACATAGGGTGGGCCATTAACAATTTTAAATTTAAATCGGCTGTAAAAAAGGACTGAAATTGTTTCAAAATTCTGGTTTTATTCGAAAGTTTGAACTTTGTCATTTCAAATGGGAACACCATCCAATGCGTTTTCGCCCAATGGGCTAAAGATTGTAGACGGGAGAAGAAAAATTTTACCGAATAATAATGTTTTCAGCTAATATTAATCTCGGTGGCTATGTCAAGCTAAATTTCCGCATACGGGGTTCAGAGAACCCACACGTGACTATTCAGTATCCAATGCATCCACAAAAAGGACTGGATTTTGGGCTGGCGGTATCATAAGTCTTTTTTCTTCGAAAATAAGCAAGGAGCCGTCGTTACGGTCAACGGTGAAGCGTTACCGAACAATGCTCAAAGTATTTTTGTTTCCAAAAATTCAAGATAATGAATGACATGAAAGACATTTGGTATCAACAAGACGGGGCCACATGTCACACAGCCAACGCCTCCACCTATATTTTACGCACAGTTTTTGAAAACCGAATAATCAGCCGAAATTGTGATATCAATTGGCCGTCTTGGAGCTGTGATTTGAGCTCATTTTGATTATTTTCTGTGGGAAGCCATGAAGGATAAATGTTACGCAAAGTATCCAGACAATTGAAGCATTGAAACATGAAATCGAAGTTGCCATTGAAGAGATTCGAACCGTAACCAACGAAAATGTACTGACAAACTGGGTTGATCGGATGAGGAACTGTCGAGCCAGTTGTGGTAGTCATATGAATGCTATTGTGTTTCATGACAAAGTTCAACTATTCCAATAGAGAAGAAAGGTAAAAAAATTATCAGTACTTTTATTTACAGCCGATTCAAATTTAAAATGTTAGATCGCTCACCCTGGATGGAGTGAGCGATCTATTGTTTTCAAATCAGCATGGCAAGCTGACCCCAGGGCTCCCGAAAAGCGGGCAGTGCAACTGACTACAGCTAACCTAGATTAATTATTTTTTTAGCTAACGTTCACAAGAGCTTCGCGCTAAGATTCTTAGACCACCAGCTTGGGTGGCACTTTTTTTAAGAAAGATATGGTTACGGTTTGTAGGACACTCTACTGAAGAGATCATGTATGATACACGAGCAAGAAATCTCTGGTAAAGTTTTATTATTTGAACCAGACATTTTAAAGACATAGTTTATTAAGAGAATGTGCTCTCTTATGAAATTCTACAAAAGTTAGGTGGTCTTTGTCCCACTGTGCCTTGCATTCTGCTTAAATTTTCTCGTATTTCTGAATAATCCATTGCATTTCGCACCCCTCTCCCATTACGCCAAAAGTTTGCATTACTTTAACTTTAAAGAACCCCAATAAATGAATGTGAGTGAGTATAGGTGTGTGTGTGTGTATGTGTGTCTTTGTCTGCGTGCTTATGCAAGGGGAACCTGTATGAGTGTGAGTGTGTGAACTGCATTTGCCAACGGAAGTTATTTCAGACATTTTTATTCAGTTGGTTTAATCTGGTCAGCCAGCAACAACGTCCACAACAACAGCAACAACAATAAAAGCCATTGTTGCTGCTGTTGTTGTATGTTGTAAGTCCACTTTTGTTGCTCGTTGTTACCCTCTGTAGTTCTATTTTGTTCTTCTCTTCATGTGGAGCATGAAACAGAAATGAATGGTGTTTACCGTTTTGCCGGGATGTTTGTGGTAAACAAATGCCTACGAAAGTACACTTGGGAGAGGGAGGAGGGAGTACTCCTCCAGAACAGAGTGCCACAATTCAGTAGGTGTGTATGCGTTTGTGTGTGTGAGTGTACGTGTGTGCTTAAATTTATAATCGTGATAACGTATCTGCTAAGCTTACATGTGAGTTGTGTTTATTCGTTCTTTTGCTTCGCTTTGCTTCTTTCCAATTCGGTCTCTTCTTTCACGCCCGCCACCCCCACCTTTTAACAATTGTTGCCATACGAGTATTTGTCTTCCAGAGTGCATTCAAGCAAGGGTTACAATCGACCGATGCGTTGCGTTCGGCCCGTGCCGCATGTCCGCGTGTGCAAGTCTCACTGCACCCGGGTTGTCGTAAGTTGAGTGTGGTCTTGATAATCGCTTAGATTTCATTTTTGTCGGCATTTAAACTTCACCACCGCCGCCGCCATCGGCAGGAAACGGAAGTGCACCGGTACGTACGCTTTTATTGTGTGTGGCAGCACAAAACACTTCTAATATTGTTTTCGTTTTCTTTTTCGTGTGTCCGCAGTTTTCAAAACGAATGGCACAACAAACGCATCACAGTTTCAGGTTTCAATTTAAATTTGAAATTAAATTGCCAGCCAGCCAGCCGGGAGGCTAGGAAGGACTGGGCGAAATGCATTTATTTTGCTGGAGAATTTTTAAATTTTCGTTCAATTTGTAGTGACAAACAAAAAAAGAAAGCGAGAAAAAATAGCAGCGAAACGTACGTAGAATTTTTGCCAATGCATAAAACTGAAAAAATTAAAATATGCACTTAAGTGTTATTTATGGCAGCTACAATTGATGAGGCAGCAGCAACGCCAATGCCAACAACCACGAACAACGAAGGCAACGACAACAGCAACATTACCCACTGCCGCAGCGACAACGACAGCAACATCAGAGAGCACAGCAACCAACGACAAAAAAAAACAAAATATCGCCAACACCATCAACTATTTCAATGCAAATATTTGTATTGGCAAATGAAATCGATGGAAATTGATTGCATTAAATTTTCTGTTGAGAGACCGACAAACAGACCGCCAAAATAGACACACCAACACATACACACTCGCACTGAGAGAAAGAGAGAGAGAGACGGACAGACAGAGAATCACACACATAGACACACACTGACTATTCAAATGGCAAAGCCCTCAGCATCCTGGTATAAACACTAGAGTGGGTCGCTTAAATTAATATCGTAACCAATATTATTTATGGGTAGTTTCATAGAGATTGTTTTGGGGTTTTATTTTTGTTCCAACTTACTTCATTTCCTCGCATTAAGGAATAAACGAGTAACGTAAGACACATGAGGATAATTCATATATAGATTGGACCGAGACCAACTGCCTACTGTTTCATGATATACTTGTATTCTATGAAGCTGGCCTTTCGGGACTTATTTCTTTCGAAAGTAAAGGTTGTTTTTTAGACGTTTGGTTTTCAATCTTGCCACACTTTTTTCGGAGTTGGTCTATTTGACAGTTATCACATGATTTATGCTCAGTTTGGTTTGCCACTCCATAATAAATAGACTTACTCCGGAACAACGTTTGTAAATTGTGGAAAAATGGGCCACAAACGAGATGGCCACCGATCCTGATTTTTACAAGAACATTTTGTTCAGCGATAAATAATCAAAATTGTCGCATTAGGAGTAATGAAAAGCAACAAGCCATTGTTGAGACTCCGTTACATCCACAAAAAGTCATTGTTTGGTGTGGTCTATAGACAGAGGGAATCATTGGTCCATATTTCTTCAAAAATGAAGAGGCTATAATGTAACAGTCAATGGGGAACGCTATGAGCCATGATTAATGACTTTTTCGTGCCTCAATTGGAGGATGTTGATGTGGACGACCTGTGGTTTCATACAGCCAACGAAACAATCAATTTATTGAAGGAAACTTTTGGTGAGCGCATTACCTTGTGTCGTGGGCCTATGGCATGGCCTCCACCGCTGGACTACTTTTTGTGGGGCTATTTGAAGTCGCTTGTCTACGAAGATAAGTCCGACACAATTTTAGAAGAGAATATTCGGCCCCAATTGCTGCAAAAGGTGTTCGATAATTGGGCCTCTCGACTGTAATTTATTCGTGCCAGCCGCGGCGGCCACTAGTGCGAAATCATGTTTTACGAGTAAAACATAATGGCAAACCCTACTCTTTATAATACAACTAAATTCTTGGCCATAACTTAAAATTATATGCGTTTTATTTCTTTTTGAAAACCACACGTCTGAAAAAAAAAACACCCTTTGCAATTTTTTTTCTAGAGCTACTTTTAAAATGCTGATCGGTTAGTAGTGAAAGTTTTTCCATTTGTTATATTTCAGAAGCTATCAAAGTTACCAAATCCATCTATCTTCTATAAAAACCGCCAGGTTTTCCATTTTATCATGACAAAGGTGTGCCAACTCTTGCTAAGATAATAAACAGTCTTTTTACCGTGAAATTCACCTCAGGTTGTATACAACAGAACTTTATAGCTTTGGGGGAAATCTTATTATTTCAGCCAAATTGTTCAAGGACATAATTCTTTACAAAACGTGAAAACCTTTATGAAAACCTACAAACGTGAGGTGGACTTTGCCCCACTGTGTCATGCATTCCGCTTAAATGTTTTCAAATTTTGAAAAATCCAAATTTTTTTTCTAAAGCAAAGACTGGCCATATAGTCGCGATACTTTTCCCTATCGAAATATTTAAAAGCTACTAAAGTTACCTATGCCACATGGCTGTCATAATATGTCGTAAGGTTTGCCATTTCATCATGCCGAAGGCGTGAAAAGTATTTTTGCCTAGTAATTAACCTCAGGTTGTATACAACAGAAGCTGTATAGCTCTGGTGAAAACTTATTATTAAAGCCAAACGATTAAAGGAGATGTGTCCTCACAAAATGTGCTCCTTTATGAAAACCTTTAAGCGTTAGGTGCACTTTGTCCCACTGTTTTGCATTCTGCTTCAATTTTTTCGAATTTTAGAATAATTCACATTTTTTCCGGCAGCAATTTTTAAAGACTGGCCAGATTGTAGTGATAGTTTTTCCTTTTGGTATTTACTTCAGAAGTTGTCAAAGCTACCACAGCATTCTTGCTGAAATAATATGTAGTAAGGTTTGCCATTTCATCATGCCGAAGGCGTAAGCATTTAAAAAAAGGTAATGACCGTCTTCTATTGATAACTCGCTTACGAGGGAGGAAACTTCTTAGCCTAGCACAAAAAGCGCGGTATAAACAGAAAAAAGTTAAGTGTGTTGGAAACTTCCATCTCTGCTATAAACACATGTTAAATTTTGTTTCGATCTGGCAACTCCTTCATATAGAAACAGGTGTTCACAAAAGACGCATCCGCGATTTTTTTACAATGCAAAAATTAGAAATGCGTGGTGTCATTAAATATTTATATAAAAAAGGTTTATCGGGACAAGAAATTCATAATGATATGGTGAATGTGTTAGGTGAAAGTGCTCCTTCATATGCAACATTAAAAAATTGGGTTGCTGAATTTAAACGTGGTCGTACAAGCGTTGAAGATGAACCACTTAGTGGACGTCCAAAAACAGCAACAACAACAGAAATTGCAGCCAAAGTGCATGATATGGTATTAAATGATCGACGAGTAAAAGTGCGTGAAATAGCTAATATCATGGGCATCTCAAATGATCGAGTCCATTTAATTTTGCATGAAGAACTACAGATGAAAAAGCTTTCTGCAAGATGGGTGCCGCACTTGTTAACAGTCGACCAAAAACGCATAAGAATGAACATTTCTCAAGCTTGTTTGGATCGTTTTCAGCGAAATAAAATGGATTTTAAGCGTCGTTTCATTGCTGTTGATGAGACATGGATCTACCACTATACTCCAGAGACAAAAGAACAATCCAAACAATGGACTGAAGCTGGAGGAAGTGCCCCAAAGAAGGCAAAAACAATTCAAACGGCTGGTAAGGTTATGGCAACGGTTTTTTGGGACTTCAAAGGTATTTTATTGATTGACTATCTGCAAAAGGGTAAAACAATAAATTCAGAGTACTATTGCAACCTCAATTAAATGTACAAATTCGAGAAAAACATACTGGCTTACAACACAAAAAAATAATTTGTCATCAACGACAGCGCACAAGAGTATTTTAACAATGGCTAAAATCAACGAATTGAAGTACGAGTTGATTGACCACCCACCTTATTCTCCTGATTTAGCTCCCAGTGACTTTTACCTGTTCCCAAATCTAAAAAAAATCCCTTGCTGGCAAGCGTTTTACCTCAAATGAAGATGCAATTACACTGTTTTGAAGACCTTGAGGAAAACTATTTTAATCAAGGGATAGAATTGCTAGATAAGCGTTGGACTAAGTATATTGAAGTTTCAGGACATTATATTGAAAAATAAAAATATTTTTGAAAAATTAACTATTCTCTTTCATTGATAGGCTAAGAACTTTCCGAACCGCCCTCGTAGGAGGTCGCTAGCGCGATAACTTTACACCATTGTACAAAAATATTAAAATGATTTTGTTTTCAGAAAATTATAGACAAATTGCGTTTAAACCCGTTTGTTCAAAATAATTCAAATTTTTGTGAAGAAAGTTATTCCAAAATAACCTATAGCAGGTTTAAGCAGGTTCGGTTATTACTCACTTATAGTATTTCTTGAATAGTTTTTTTTTTACAAATTTTCAAATCAAACGGCTTATGATGCACAAAGCCAGCCAGTTTTTGTATACAAAGATATTTAAAAAAATTCTCGTAAAGTTTTCCAAGGCTAAAATTGTGTAGGACTTATCTACGTAGACAAGCGACTTCACATAGCCCCACAAAAACTAGTCCAGCGGTGTTAAATCGCACGATCTTGGAGACCACGCCATAGGCCCACGACGCAAGATAATGCGTTCACCAAAAGTTTTCTTCAATAAATTGAAATTAGGCAATTGCCAATGGGCTTTCACCCACACGCAGAAAAAAAGTATGGTTGTGGTGACAATATTCGAAGAGGATAATACTGTTGTTGGGTATATGGTTGTGGTACAACAATAGTATGATCCTCACAACAATAGTATGATTTAGATACAACCTTACTATGATCCTCACAACAATAGTATGATTCACACATAACCATAACATATTTTATTTTTGTTATAACCATATTTTTATTTTTAATAATACTATTGTTACATTTCAACAATATTAATATTGCAGCAATTATACTATTGTCAAAACTAAATTCAGTTAACAATGCAATGGTTGCGACGAACATACTTTTATTGCGGAGAACATATTATTATTGCCGTGACCATGTAGTAACCATGTTTTTTCTCTGTGTGCATATAGTAAGCTGACGTAGGGATCAACCACAGACAGCGCCAATTGGGAGCAAAATTTTTAGGACTAAGAATTGATACAGTAAAAAAAATCTTCTCGGACAAGGCGAGAAAGAACATAAACAACTTGTAAGGGTTTAACCCATTAAATAAAACATTAGGGCTATGGCCATTCAGATTAAGTAAGAATTATATCGTAAATATCATATTGATTTAAAGGAAGTTCTCCTCTTAAGTAAGAATTATATCGTAAATATCCCCCCAGGTTTTCTTCCAATTTTTGCAGGAAATTAAAGAAAATGTTACTTTGTCAAATTATTTATAAATTGCCAGAGGGCTGGCATTGGGTCATTTACTAAAAAATAATCGTTATAATTACTACAATATGAAATAATTGAATACTCAAGCCACGACCTAGAGCTTGAGTATTTTATTATTTCATCTTAAAGATACAAAAGGTCGAAGGAATATTCATGATATATCACAATTGTATAAATTCTATATAAATACATTGTATCATAGAAAAACTTAATTCATAAATGGACTTACGAGGGCGACCGCAAAACTAACTGGCCTGGCACATTTTCTGTTTTACTAGCAACTTTTTTGTTTTGTTTTTTAAAAGCAATCTTTTATAAGCCATCTGTCAAAATTTCCGAAATATTTAATGATTATTTTCTTTGTTACAGGTGATTGAAGTAAACAAGTTTTATAATTTTTGAAAAATGGAAAATAAAGAGTTTCGTGCGGTAATTAAACACTTTTATATGAAAGGTTCTACGCCACAATTAATCAAAGATGAATTGGATTCTGTTCATGGTGATAATGCACCATCATACTCCACCGTGAAATCCTGGGTTCAACAATTTAAAATGGGTCGTTCAAGTACGGAAGATGAACAACGCTCTGGAAGACCGAAAACTGCTACTACTATTGAAAACATTAGAAAAATATTTAATGAAGTGACTTAAGAAAGGCGAAAACTGTTAAGTCAGCAGGAAAAGTAAGGGCCACAGTATTTTTGGATGCAAGGGGTATAATATTTATTGATTATCTTGAGGAAGGAAAAACTATAAATAGTGAATATTATTGTGCATTATTGGATCGGTTGAGTGAAGAAATCAAGATAAAACGACCGCATTTTGAATAAAAAGTTCTTTTTTTATTAATATAATGCTCCTTCACCCTCTGCATTTTTAACTCAAGAAAAACTGGCCGAATTACGATTTGAAATTGCTCCATATCCACCATATAGTCCAGATTTAGCTCCTTTAGATTTTTTCTTGTTTCCAAATTTAAAAAAAATTCTCGGTGGCAAAAAATTTTCGTCCAATAGCGAGGTTAATGCTGAAACTGAGGCATATTTTGAAGGTCTTGAAAAATCTTATTTTTCGAATGGAATTAAAAAACTTGAAAAACGTTTGATGAAGTGTATTGAGTTGGGAGGAGATTATGTTGAAAAATAAATAATAATTATTCCAAAAAACGGTTCATTTTATGTTAGGCCAGTTACTTTTGCGGTCGCCCTCGTAAAAACTATATATCATAAGTTCTTTTGGAAAATAAACATAGTTAGATGGTAAATATCCCACTCATTTGAGACTAGTTCTCCGTTATTGTTTCTGAATGTAAACATTTTGAAGTAAAAGAACAAAAATGAAATAAAAAAATTTGAAGAAATTTAATTAAAAGAACAAAAATACATTTCTTTAAAAAGTTAAACTAACTTCAGATTAAATTTCGGCATAAATGAAAAAGTTTTTAAATATTAGTTTTGTATTGCCTTTTGTAAATAAATACTCATTATGAATAAATGTTGCAGTCACTTTCGAAAAAACACACCAAACTTGTCAACTTCCACAAACTGTGAGCCTGTCTAATATACTTATACACACACACAGTCTCACACACCGAAAACATCACCGCCAACCATCATCAGCAAATAAAACTACAGCTAAAAAGTTATTTTTGTTAATAAACAATTTGCTGAAATATAAACAAAATTGGACGTGTACCCCCCACCCTCCACCTCCAACACCACCAGCCAAACTAAATGGAAAGTGGTTTTTTTTATCAGCGGATTTTTCTCGTTTTTTTCTTCTGTTGTTGTTGGTCTTTTGCTGCTATTTATTCATTGATGTAAAATAAACACACAGATACTGACACACACACACGCACACATACAAAGAATTAATGAATTTTAAATTGATATGAAATTGGTTGTTTTTGCTGTATTCAGCGCGAAACAAAAGCAAAAATGGATTGTGAAACCGATATTCATTCCATAGAAGAACAATTTTAAATGACAAAACAAAAAACGAAGTTTAAACTCTTTAACAGGAAATTGGGTTAGAAAAGGGCGAATGACAGAAACGAGAGAGAAAGAGAGATAAGATAGGCAGATTACAATAACAAAATTTCGTTTAACCTTAAAACCCGTTTTTAAATTTTAAAGTATAGACATTGTTTAAATAGAAAATCAATTAAAATACACTGAAGAATGTCATATCCTTTTTTGATCCGAAACATATGAAGCTATTTATATTAAAATTAAATGAATTAGTTCGGTAAAAATCCAAATGGAGACATCAAGGGTGGGCTATGTTAAATTTTAATCGGCTGTAAATAACAGAACTGACAGTTTTTGTAAATTTCTGGATTTATTTGAAAGGTTGAACTTTGTCATGTCATTATTCCATAATTGTGGAACACAATATCATTGGGCAGTACCTCATTCGATCATCCGATAAATGGCCCACCTTGTATATTGTGTTTTACGAAAACCTGTTCGAGTTATTCTAGCTTTACATTAAGCTTTTCCCTAAACTAGCCCTGGATGATGAAACAAGAACATATATGAAAATCCTTAGCGATTTTTTAAGTCTTCAGCTTTTGAATTCACTTTATTGCTGCTGAAGTTTCGTGTACAACATTGTAAGTGACCTAAAACCAACTTCAGCATAGTTGAACTTTATTGTTTCGCTTACAGTTTTTTTTTTTTTGATTTACCGCTCCAGAAGCCAATATTTAATACCAATCTTGCTCAAATTTCAGAGGGTTTATTTCAACGACAAATGTTGTTGTTGCTGTAACAACAATACGAGTACATTTTGTTTTAGAGTCCTGTTCGTCTATAGGGGATTCGATTCCACATCCAGATAGAGAAAACGCGTCATTTAAACTGGATGCGTCCAAAGTAACCTGGGGGTCTGCTGAGTGGGCTTGGCCGGACAATCGAGCGACTTATAACCGAACCTTGTGTTATTGGGCCACAGCGATCCCTGTGTTCATAAAGCCATTAACAAAGGCATCCATATTGGTCTGTGTATTCGTATAGTCCCCATACAAAAGTGCTCTCCTATCGCTCTAGATGCCACTAAACTAAACTAAATCTTGCTGTAAATTCGCAAGGTCCGGTTTCAGCAAGCAATAACCAACTCTGATGTACTTGGATCGCCATCGTGTTATGGAAGTGTGCACGATTATCATGCCAGTTAAACCAGGTTCATTCCCGGGTAAGAATATCTAACAACTTTTCAGCGGGGTGTTTTACTTCTCGCAAATTCTAACAATTTTACGAGTAAGCGATTTATCTCTAAGCCATGTGAAACTTCTCTATAAAATTAATTAGACGATCGGAGTCGGCAGTAAATTGTAGCTCCCGGTCAATGAGTATAAGAATTGAATAGTGCTCAGCTTAGTGGTTAGAGAGAAGTTTCCCTTGTTCCATAAATGGTATGTTGTGAGACTTATGTACGAGGGCGACCGCAAAACCAACTGGCCTGGCACATTTTCTGTTTTACTAGCAACTTTTTTTGTTTGTTTTTTAAAAGCGATCTTTTATAAGCCATCTGTCCAAATTTCCGAAATATTTAATCATTATTTTCTTTGTTACTGGTGATTGAAGTAAACAAGTTTTATAATTTTTGAAAAATGGAAAATAAAGAGTTTCGTGCGGTAATTAAACACTTTTATATGAAAGGTTCTACGCCACAATTAATCAAAGATGAATTGGAGACTGTTCATGGTGATAATGCACCATCATACTCCACCGTGAAATCCTGGGTTCAACAATTTAAAATGGGTCGTTCAAGTACGGAAGATGAACAACGCTCTGGAAGACCGAAAACTGCTACTACTATTGAAAACATTAGAAAAATATTTAATGAAGTGACTAAAGATAGACGAATAAAGCTCAGAGAACTTGCTGATATTGTTAAAATACACGAAAAACAAGTTTGGAGTATTTTACATGATGAACTCCACATGAAAAAGCTATCCGCAAGATGGGTGCCGCGTTTGTTGACTTTGCCCCAAAAAATCGTCCGTTGGACCAATTCCGAGGAGCTTTTAGCGATTTATTAGCGTAATCCAATAGAGTTCTTGCGCCGATTCATAACTGCTGATAAAACATGGATCCATCACTACATCCCAGAATACAAAGAACAGCCAAAACAATGGATAGAAGCTGGTTAATATGGTCCCAAGAAGGCGAAAACTGTTAAGTCAGCAGGAAAAGTAATGGCCACAGTATTTTGGGATGCAAGGGGTATAATATTTATTGATTATCTTGAGGAAGAAAAAACTATAAATAGTGAATATTATTGTGCATTATTGGATCGGTTGAGTGAAGAAATCAAGATAAAACGACCGCATTGAAAAAAAAGTTCTTTTTCACCAAGGTAATGCTCCTTCACACTCAACAAAAACTGGCCGAATTACGATTTGAAATTGCTCCGCATCCACCATATAGTCCAGATTTAGCTCCTTCTGATTATTTCTTGTTTCCAAATTTAAAAAAATTCTCGGTGACAAAAAATTTTCGTCCAATAGCGAGGCTATTGCTGAAGCTGAGGCATATTTTGAAGGTCTTGAAAAATCTTATTTTTCGGATGGAATTAAAAAACTTGAAAAACGTTTGATGAAGTGTATTGAGTTGGAAGGAGATTATGTTGAAAAATAAATAATAATAATTCCAAAAAAAAACGGTTCTGTTTATGATAGGCCAGTTACTTTTGCGGTTGCCCTCGTAAGTAAGTAAAATATAATTGGACCATATCGGTTCATATTTTCAAGCAGACACTATGTAAATCAATCAAGGTCCTGCCGTCCAGAAAAGCCACCTTGTCTGCGCTAATAGTGCTCTAAGCCCTTGGCTTATTTTTTGTGATTCCTTTCTAAATGTGAGGAGTTTCGACAATACCATCGTGGATGTTATCTTAAAGCTCAACGAAACTGAAGTTGACGAAGATGGTTACTGTAGACTGTCGATGTTGGTTACAATTGGTTGAGAAAATAGCAAAAAAAAAAAAAAAAAAAGGAAGTCAGTTCATGTCAATCAATGACAATCGCGCGGACTATGTGATAAGGGCTCGCCACTTGGCCGTCGCACGGTGGTTCGGAATTTGATTACTCTGGTCATCACCAATTTCTAAAATTTGTATGCCATTCAATTACAACTTATGCAGCCATAAATTTAGATCACAATATTTGTAATTGTGGGCGTGGTGTGCTGCTGAAAACAAATATTTTATGTTATTTTAGAAAAAGCATAATTTTTGTAAATTTGTGTAGTAGAAGGAAATTACCATTTCCCGCAAACTACAGGGTGGCTGATGAAAGCCGCTACCAAAACAAAATTAATTACTTTTTTTCTATTTAATTAATCTGGTTAATTTTTCTATTTTGCAGATTGATTTTTATATTTAACAAAAATGGATAACTGGGACACTGAAACAAAAATTTGGATTTTGGACGCTACCACGCACTGGAGTCCGTTGTTTCGGTTCAAAGAGAGAAAAAGCGCACGTTTGGCGACAAACCTCCGATCAGATGGACCATAATAAGACTTGTTAAACATTTTGCCGCGTATGGGACAAACCTTACCATCGATACCCTTTACTTCGGATGGAGGAAACAAACGCTGCTAGAGCTGCTGCCGTACAAAACAATCCAAGAGTTTCGACCAGAAGCTTATCTGCTCAAATGGCTGTAAGCAGACAGTCATTGCAGTCCATTAGGCACAAAGATTTGGACTTATTTCCATATAAAATTCTAATGGCTAACAAACCGATTCGCTTGGAATTTTGCCAGAAGATGCTTAAAATGGTGGTAAAGGACGGAAACATGTTGAACTGTCTTTTTATGTCTGAAGAGGCCCATTTTCATTTAAACGGCAACATAAACAAACAAAATGGTCGAATATGGAGTGCTTCCGACCCACAGATACTCCATGAGACGGAATTGCATCCACTTCGTGTCACAGTTCGGTGTGCAGTTTCACCACGATGCATTGTCGGGCCCAAATTCTTCGAAGAAAACGGTCACACCGTAACGGTTACAGGAGACCGTTCATTGAGTATGTTGAGAGAGTTTTTCTATCCAGAATTAATCCAAATTAGAATTTCTTTCAACTCTGTGTGGTTTCAGCAAGATGGTGCAACTCCTCACATAGCCCGGCCTGTTATGACAGAATTGCGACGAAAATTGCCCAATAAGCTTCAGAAACTCCACATTCCGTTGGCCCCCAGGCCGCCTGACCTTACTGCGCCTGACTTTTGCTTGTGGAGTTATTGCAAAAAGGAACAGAAAGCAAAACGAACAAATTTGAATAAACTAAGGCCATCCATTCGAGAAACAATTGCGGCTACTTCTGTCTCAACTCTCCAAGCAGTAATGAACATCTTTTTGGTAAGATGCCGCTCATGGGGGGGTCATTTTTATTCCATTACTTTTAAAACTGATTAAGCTATATTTACTAAAATGGAATGCGCTTTACGAGTAGAATGAAAGAAAAATTAATTCCATACAATAAAAAAAGTTATTAAAGTTTCTTAATGTAGCAATATTTATCAGCCACCCTGTATAATAATTGAAAGAATATCATTTCTATCTGGTCGTCCTTTTTTAAAGAGGCCCAGTGCGTATTTTTGTTTTATTAGTCACCTTCAAGATAGTTTTGCTCACCTCCTTCCCTCGCCACTGAATTAAATGCTTTTACCCTAACGATTTTCGGGGTAAAACGAACCTTTCACTTATTTTCTCATCTCATTTTTTTTAATTTTAATAAGTAGTCTCGAAAAAATAACAAAACAAATTCAAAAGTTTACGCTTGAAAAGTAAAACAAGAACATTTAGTCCGGCGTAGAAAACCCCCAAAAGTTACTCACAAATTTTCATTGAAATGGCAGCGTAAAGAGGTGGCTGAGAAATGAAAATGGCATACAAAACTAAGCGGAAAACTCAACAGTCTCTCGGCCAAAATTCGCAAAACTGAAGGAAAAAACAAAAAGAAAAAAAAACACCCAAAAAAGATGAGCGGCAAAAAACACGTCAAAATTTAACTAAAACGAACTACTAGAACTTCTGGGCAACCGAACCGACCGACCGGCAGCCTTTTAAATGTTTTGCTTTTTTGCGGGCGATTGGCTAAAATGTTTACATATCCTGCTGCTTTAGGTGGGAGGGGAGTTTTTAGCGAATCATCCGTTGGAAATGGATATTTGGTCCTCGGAGTTTGGGGGGGATGCGAAATGCTAACACCAAAACCCAAAACTTGTATTTGCTGAGGTGGGCTGGACTCGCTGCTTGCTCTAGTGTTTGATGTTTTCGGTGGAAATTTTGTTTTTGTTTTGGTTTTTGTTTTTGTGTGGTTCGTGTTTTCAATTACTTGAAATGTTAAATAAAAATTTTGCTGAAAATAATGGAGAACAAGCCAATAAAACGAAACTGGCCAACCAAAAATCGTCGGCAAAGTAGCGGCAACAACAAGTTAATGAATTTGCATGAATGAATATTTGAAAAGCTTGCAAATTAATTAAACCACCGCGCTCTACAAAAGAAGGTGGAGGGAGGACAAGTGGAAAATCGAACGACAGGCCAGAACGAATCACATAAACCCTGTACCATGGATACGCAATTGAAATAAGGAAAAGAAGAACTGTAACGTTTTCGGACAATTGTTGGGCCCCTCTAACCATCTAAGTTTTGAATAATTTAGATACCGATTTGTTCATAATAACAATTGACCACTTGTTTTAAGTATAACGGCCCTTTCTGCAGCCTAACGGGTCCATCAGACCGACCCCAAGTTTAGTTAAACCTAAAAAATAAATCCGTATTCGTAGTAATATTTTTATTCATTTGGGTACTCATATATCTAAAAGTATAATTAATCGCTATTTTTGACTATAGCGGTCAATTATTGGGCCCCAAAGATCCATACGTTCAAGCTGAAGTTTAACTACGGGCTTAAAATACATTTATATTTAAAAAAATCAAAAAAGCTATCTTTGAGTCACCCGTGTTAAATTGTAAAATTAAAAGGTTTTTTGGCCTTGAGCCCATACATCCGAAAAACCATCCCCATTTTGGTTAAGATGCCCCTATCTTCATGAAAAATGCCAAGTTGAGTCATGATTTTTCCGCAAATAATGGGATATGAACCAGTTTTGTTCAGGAGAGCCATTTTAAAGAATTAAATACGTGTATCTTTGGTGTACCATCACTTTCATAAAACGCGCATATCTCTGGGAGGGAACACTCTTGGGGCATGGGATCGGTCTCATTCGATGCTCAGATGTTGTCCACATCAAAAAAAAGTGAAAATTGATTTTTTTTACCCTTAGGTCCCTTTCTCTATGCGCTGTCACATATACTTAGTAGGGACATAAATACTGTTGCACACGTTTTATGCTGTAAAATAAAAGTACTGAATGTTTTTGGACCAAATATTTTTAAATATATTTATTGATGTATCTTGTATCCAAAAAGAATCTACTTATTCGAAATGTCCGCCTTTTGGCTTTACACACGCCTTAAGTCGCACTGGCCAATCGTCAATATCTGCACGAACCTCGTCCATTGGAAAATTGGCCACAGCTCGAACCAAAGCAGTCTTAAGAGATCCAATGTTGGGGTATCTTTTGTGACAATCCTTGTCCTCTAAAACCATCCACAATTTGTAATCCAATGGGTTCAAATCTGGACTGCCTGAGGGCCATTCTTCAGAGGAAATGAACGCTGGCAAATTGTTTCGAAGCCAGGCCTAGGACGTTTTAGTCTTATGGGCCAGCGCAGAATCCTTCTGGAAAGTCCATGGCTGGTTTTGGAACAGGGAATTGTTAAGAGGCTTCACAACAGCTTCCAAAATGGTTTCTTGGTAAACTTTGGTCGATGTTTTGACTCCTTGTTCGCAGAAATGCAGGTCAGTGACCCCATCGTAAGAGACACCCCACCAAACCATGACTGAAGCTGGGTGATGACCATTTTCCACCCTTGGGATCAGTTCAGATGCTTGCTTAGATGACCACGCATACACTCTATCAGTTTGCTTTTTAAATTTTTCCTGAACGGTAAATTTTTTTTCATCGGTGAACAAAATTTTTCTGTGCAAGTTATCAGCGTGCTTCACAAAAAGAAGTTTGCATTTTTCAATCCTATTTTTTTTTTTAAAGCTGCAGTCAATAAATGTC
Organism: Hydrotaea diabolus; assembly: GCA_963513945.1. Taxonomy (NCBI): domain Eukaryota; kingdom Metazoa; phylum Arthropoda; class Insecta; order Diptera; family Muscidae; genus Hydrotaea; species Hydrotaea diabolus. The sequence goes on along the minus strand of OY740719.1, from coordinate 7,028,058 downwards.
CGGTACGTCGTTTGAAAGCCCCAAGTCTTTTTTAATAATTCGACTCATGGACTTTTGCGTGGTATTCATCTCACGGGCCATGATTTTCTGTTTACGGAGAAGTTAAAAATGTTCCGAGTTAGTTTCAATTTTCAAGAGAAACTTGGTACAAGCCCAGGTTTTGTAGAAGAGGTGAGAAAAGTAAGTTGTTTTTTTTTGTAGACTAGTCTAGCCTATATTCTTTATTTGCAGTTCTATCTGTTAAACTAAAATCATTGCCGCGCATAATGAAGTTTAACCCATTCCTGCCTAAAGGGTATTTATATATCCAAGAAAGTGTTGATACATAAATAATTTTAGCGTGGGCCAGGTGAGCGATATTGCGGTATTTTCTTTATAAAAAAGAGGAAAGATCGGGCTAAATTAATTTTGTTCTTTCAACTTCTATGGTCTTTTGGACATAAATTTCCAATTTTGATAAAAATCGTACGAGCCGATCTATGGGCAGGCAGTAACGGGTTAAACAGCATTCTGTGGTGCAGGGTAAAACTAATTTGTAACCTCTTCTTGCCCATTTAAATGGCTACGGTATTTTCCTAGTTAGAGTAAATTTTTTAGTAGAAAGAAACGGGAAAAATAAGTTCTTTTCTGCTCAGACTGGCTTGACCTTACCTCGCCTGGCCCATTGGCTATGGAAGTCCCTACACAAAAATTATAGCCTACTCTAAGGGACGAAGGGAGGGGATTTGTATCCTCGTCCTCTTTCTCTTCGAAACAATTTTCGTTTCAATTATTTGTGAATTGTAAAGTAAAAAAGAAAAATTAAATTAATTTTCCTTAATAGCAGAGTCAGCATATAAAAGTGGATTTTTTTAGCCCCTTCCCGCCAGCATATCTCTGTGTGCGAGTTTGTGTTTGTGAGCTTGTATGCATACTTATCACAAAGAAACCTTTAATTAGCTTTAAAAGCCTTTTCTGTCAACCATGTGTCAGCGGTATTTGAAGCCAACAAGTCGTTGACTTTTATTAACATTTTTTTTGTTCGCTTCGCCTCAAACCAACTCCCGCACAAAACAAAACAAAAAGCCACTGCAGAGGACGAAATAGTTTTCTGTGGAGTTCGGTCTATGCGCTGCACAGTGGGCTAGGATGTTTTTTAAGCGATTTAAAAAAAAAGAACGAATTTGAAAATATTTTTAGCTAAAGTAAAAACTTTTTTGCTTAACTCTATTGTTGTGAATATGAATGTTTAATATTTTAACCTTATATAAAACTACTTTGTGATTTGTTTCATAGTAACCTTTTCTGTACAAATGATAGTTGTTACAATGAAAAATATTATTTTTTTCAGTTCAATAAAATATTTAACCCAACATTTATCACTTTCACTTATTTTTCAGTTGAAAGTAAAAACATGAAAAAATGGAATATGAAATTATCCCTAAATAGCCACACCAAAACTCTTTTAGGTGAGGACTTAAGACAAGAACTACGGCTGCTTTCCTTGCGACTAGATTGAAAAATAAACTGGGTAGAAGTTTTGGTATAACAAATTTAAAGATTGAAGCGGATTGGAAACGGACGTCTCAGAAGAATGTTGTGTTGTTTGCTGTAAGTACTTAATTAGATTTATCCATAAATATGAATTAAATACTAAACTTTTTCCTTTTACAGCCAATGGTAAAACTAGGCTCTCCAGCCGGAATGAAATATTTTCCTCAAGTTTTTTCGTCATTTTAATAAAATCAATCCGGAGGATTAACTGTTAAACAAACTTCGAAGGAACACTGTAATCTGTTAAACTTACATCAAGTACGGGGCTATCCGGTTCTAATTTAAGAAGATGATATTCATTTACGGACCAACAAAACAGGCTTACTGATAATCTAAATATGTTTTTTGAAAATACTTAAAACAATTGGGAACACCCCTTACTTGCAATAAATTGCGAGACTTGTCTAATCTGAAATAAATTTATACGAATCTAAGATAAATTTAATTGATAATGATAAATAAAGTCTGCCTAAATATAATGAAGCTAATAGGAATTGAAGAAGTATTATCATGGTTTAGTACTTATTTTCTAGGCATAAGGTTAGTTCCATAAATGGGATTAAGGGAAACAGATAAAAATCTATAACATCGATAATTTGCGAACCAGACCGAAATTTATGTGATATTGGAGAAGGTGCACACTAACTTTCATTGCAATTGAAGCGAATCTGATTAAAAACTTGTCGTTTGACATAGGAACTACCCGCTAACGATTAAAAGCTTGCCTTCTAACTTTACTGGCGAAGATTGGGAAGAGTTACAGAATGCAGCATCTCTTAATATTGTCCGCCGAAGCCCACTCTGCTAAACCCCAGGTTTCTTTGAACGCATCCAGTTTAAATGGCGCGTTTCCTTCACCTGGACATCGAAGCAGATCCCCCCTAGACGAATAAGACGTACAATACACAGATATTGTTGTTACCACAGCAACCTATGAATGTAGAATCTACCCACATTTGAAAGAAAGTGTATTTAAAAAATATTTGTCACGTATTGTTCGTTTGGGTCTTAATAAAGATATCGACATCAAATCATATTTTTAGTATTAACTTAATTTAATAAAAAAAACATTTTCCTTAATGTACCGACCTTGTTTTCGAGTTTGTAATGTAACTATACAGGGCTAGGCGATTGAAGCGTTACCAACTTAACGCAGGCAATACTAAGAAACTCATAATGCCAGCTATGTGGAACTCACACCACCGACAGCTTTTTACATCGTTTACGAGCTACCACAAGCCTTTCCATCTATGTTTTATAATACAAAAGTTATTCGGAATGGAACTCAAACGAAATAGTTTGACTGCGTTGACGCAAAAATCACAACCAGCTTTTGTTCGTAAGCTGGGCCATCTAAAAGTGAATTATACCGAAAGATACCGCAAGATCATATAAGTGCTGCACATACAACTTATTTTTTAACCGTTTAAAGGTCATGGTCAAGGTTAAATCTGGCATTAACTTAAGCATCGAGCTTAAGTAAATGTATTCCTAAATTTTGATTATTTCCACATAATTTGTAATTTAAATCAATAAAAACAAAGTTTACACACACAAACTATGGTCCTTTGAGTAGGTAACACTTCATTCGCCTAACATTGTTGTTGTTGTAACAACAATATATTTATTTTGAAGTCTTGTTCGTCTATGGGGGATCTGCTTCGATATCCAGGTGAAGGAAACGAGCCATTTGAACTGGATGCGTCCACAGAGACCTGGGGGTCAGCTGAGTGGGCTTGGCCGGACAATTGAAGAGGTGCAGTACATCATGTGGTCCCTGATGGCAGGCGGGACAGATGTCCGAAACGTTAGCATCAATTAGTGCCCAGTAAGAATTGAGGCGGCTGCACCATCCAGATCTCAGCTGCGCCAGAACCACGCGCGTCTGCCGAGGTAGTAACATTGTATTATTGTTTGTCGTAAAATTCTAAGACGATCTGTTAAAAAAAGACGATAGCTGTCAAACAAATTAATGTAGGACTCGATGGCGGCCTTTAGACTTAGGCTGTATGGGATTGCAATGTCTAAAAAGGCCCAAAAATGTTCAATTAAGTTTTTAGAAAATTTCGATTGAAATTGATGATTTTTTTTAAATTAAGAACAGTAAATAAAGTTAATGTTTTCAATTTTTTTCACACATTTTAGGACATTTTCTTATGGTTTTAAATAACCATTTTCTTTAAGGAAATAATTTTTAATTTATTTTTTGTAAGTTAGTCTGAATATGTGACAGCGCACAGAGAAAGGGACCTAAGGGTAAAAAAATCAATTTTCACTTTTTTTTTGATGTGGACAACATCTGAGCATCGAATGAGACCGATCCCATGCCCCAAAAGTGTTCCTTCCCAGAGATATGTGCGTTTTATAAAAGTGATGGTACACCAAAGATACACGAATTTAAATCTTTAAAATGGCTCTCCTGAACAAAACTGGGTTTTACCCTAAGGTCCCTTTCTATATTGCGCGTCACATATAAGAAATAGTTGCTAACAGACCACTGTGCTGCTGTCCTGCCGAGCACACCAGCAACAGACTAAAAGTATGCTACCATGAACCCTTAAAAAATTAGCTAACTTTCAAACAAGCCTCCCCCTGCCATTCATTCATTGCTAGTTTTTTCAGATTTTAACTCCATTTCAGCTACCGAATAAAAAACAAGAAAGACAAGAAACTTCAACACTCACTCTATTATACTAACACACTCACACACACACAAAGGACAAACTCTACATTAGCACACACACACAAAGAGAAAGTCACACTGATAGTCACTCACTCCAAAGACAAGTGACAAAAGAAGCTGTCACTCATTGTCAAAGCGAGTGAGTAGTTGTTGTTCATGCTTCTTTGCAACCGCTCTCTCTCTCTCTCTGTAGAGAGAAAAAACTGGGGGAAAAATGAAAAGCCCAACTACTTATTGTCGTTTCATATGTCATACCCTTAAAAAATGGAAGGGCTTAGGGGTTTCTTTTTTTGCTCTCCCCGCTCGTCTTCGTCGTAGTACGAGTATATGTTATTGTTACGGCAAATATAAACGAAATTGCATGCCATGCATGGTCGTAGACATGTACACACACAGAGATACTCACACACATGCACACATTCTTACTAATATTGCTAGTGGCACTCTAGTGTACGTTGCACAAGACCTGTTTGTCTTTCCGTCCTAGTGTCTGCCGCTTGGCCTAACTGCCGGTAGGTCTGCCGGTACGTCTGTTTACCTGTCCGTCCTGCTGTCTGCCTCTGTTTATATCATTTTACTGCCTTTTGTTCCCCCATTCATTCATTCACCCATACACACATACATGACGGCATCTCCACATATTTATGCTTAAATATTCGTATTTTTCGTAGTTGATTTTTCTTTTTAAGGTTTCATGTCTCTAGTCCTTTTCCCCCAGTAGTTTTCCTCATATGCACATTGATAAGGAGTGTCCGTAGCCAGAGAAGGGGGGCTTGAAATACATGTGGCAGTAGTCCTTGTTGTCGTAGAGAGAAAAAAGATAATTAAAAACTTTGCGGTAATAGCAAAAGTATATTTACTGCGAAACCAACCAACAGCAGCCGTAGCAATAATAACTTATGTGTTAGTTATATTAAGTTAACAAAGTCAGAATGTCGGTGGAAATTTTCAAACGTAATCAAAGTGGATGCATACTAAAAGCGGTTAATGTAATTAAGGCCTTGACGGGAGGCGTCCGCGGCAGCAAACGGTGTCATCAGCGTTTTGTGTTTACGTTAGCTCATGATAACCAACTAGAAGGTTGGCAAGTAGACTTGTCAACTTAATGGAAGTCATATTAATTATAGCACTATTAGTGTAGAAATTATAGGCCGCAAAGTGTTTTCCAGTGAGCACGTCCTGGGTACAGGACAGAGAAAAAGGACCGTTTTTTTTATTATAGAGACAAGGCAAGTTAACAATGGTTTTAAACTGTTCCATTTCTACTAGAAGTCATAGTAAAGATTTAACTATTAATCTTTTTCTTTAAACCATAGGTTATTTTGACAGTTAAGTTCTTTCCCGCTCAAAATCTTGCCAGAAAGTCGGCATCATATCTTCACCGAATAAAATGATTCAGGCTATATGGAAACTAGATTAAACTTATATCCAAAATCAAATGCGTATCTTAATGCTGTATATCCCGTGCTTTTATTAAATTTGGATCGACCGCTGAAAGCACTTTCAGAAAAGCGGGGCGACCTTTTGAATGATGCAGTATTCCACAGATAATGTCAAAAATGCAGCTCTAAAATAAAGCCAGACTTAATTTTAAATTTAAAGGGTCCCAACACAAGTATAAATATTTAATTTGATACCTCACAATGTTTTAATTTTAAATTCTTATTTTCTTACTTCTTTTCTAGGTACCAAGTTTGTCAAAAATACTAAATTCGATTTAAAGCGTAGCTTGTGAGCTGATAGCAAACTTAATCCCGGATTTCGGACTATTTTACGCTACGGTAAAAGTGAAATATAATGTAATAGATATACTCGTAGTTTCAATAATTCCTTTCATATTAAGTGATGGAAACCTTTTACGGATATATTTGCATTTAAAGTTAAGAAGCGTGTAACTATAAACGCCGTGACTGTTAAAGTGATACTGATCTCTATGAACTGTGTAATACAGTGATACGACCTTAAAATCATCCATAGATAGGAAGGGGTGGTGCAAAAGTATAGTTATGTAGCCCAAAACTAATGAATTGTCCATCATTTTCTCAAAAATAAAAAAAGTTTCTGTTTTCAGGAAATGTTTATTTAAGGTAATAAAATTTATTATTATATCAATTTTGCGCCTTCTGTTATTACTTTTGCGCCACCCTGTATAACCAACACCAACTCTTTAAGATTATGGGTGTTTTCCTTAATATCACATTAAGGAAAAAAGCCCGGGGAACTTTCAGTGAGCTGTGCAGGATATAATCCGTATAATGATCGAAACCATTTGTTTAAAGCAGACTCCGAATGGCTGATGCTTTTAACGTGTCATAGAGCTAAATCATTTACTCGTAAAACCGACAGCATTTACCGCCTTTCAAACTTGAATCACGTTCCTTCTCGATATGGAAACCCGCCTCTAAAAATGCTATCACATTCATTCTCGGATATGAATTGAAGCTTGTTGTGTGATAGTCGCTTAGTCTACCTATCACACCATTGTAGTTCACAGGCCATCCTTCAACATTATCCTCCTCTTATAGTCAGCATCTTCGTGGCTCCACCACCACGGTCCATATCTATTTTCAGCCATAATGTATACAGCTTCAAATTTTTATATTATCCATTTCACAAAGTGCTATACAAACAACTCTTCATGCCATAAATTGTCCTTCGACAGACAAGGATATTCTCACAGCTCTTATAGGACAATATTCGGTATTTATCCAGAAAGTGGTTAACCCAAATCCAGTCAATGATTTCGTAAATAAATCTCAACATCTTTTAATAGTTCTAATGACTACACTTGAGTTTTCTGGCAGACAGACCACTTCATGCTCGAGTCCTAAAAACTTGATTATTTTTTCATTTCCTTTTACACTTAATTTATGTTCAACATTAAGCCCTTCCATTTTCTCCTCTACTTGGTGTTTTTTTTTGCTGTTGCTGCTTGTTGGTGCTTGCATAATAATCTTAATTCAGTTTATTTTTCAATTGTTGAAATCATTAATATTTAAATTACCCGACAAAATACAATGTAAAATGGTTGAATGGCTTGGCGGGCTTGCTGGCTCGGCTGACTGCTCGGAATGGATGAATGGCAATGGAAAGAACATAATAATTTCTCTCTGACAAACATTTTCTCCTTGTCTGACGTTGAACAAAGACAAGCCCCAGCAGCAGCAACAGCAATATCCGAGATGAAGTGGCAACAACAATCGGTTACAGCAACAACCAGCCGCCACCACCACCTTAACTTGGCAGCCATATTTAGCCACAGTCTGCCAACGTCTGTTGATTCAAACGTCAGACTTTTGTGTTGGCTTCAGCTTCATGTTGCTGCTGCTCATAACAGTCCTGCTGTTGTTGCTGTTGCTTTCATTACAAATTCAGTTCAGTTCTTTTTTTTTTTTTGGTTTGCTCTCGCAAAATAGCAAAAGAGAAAGCAGAATTTTTAAAAACCTGAAACTTAACCGTAACCCAAAAAAGAAGGACGAAAACCAAATGACAGCACAAACGTAACGAAAAGGTTTAGAAAACCCTGAAGCAGGCACCGACCGAAAGCGAGCATTTGTGCATACTCGAGCAGGAAATAATGGTGACAAAGAAATGCTAAAAGCCAAACCGCACAGCTCGACTTGAAAATGTTGTTAAATCTAGCAGCAGCAATGGCTGGCAACCCCTTCAACACCAACAACATCTCACCGGCAACAGCCATCAGATGCATGCAACTCTTTAAAACCTAAATAAGTAGAAAAAATGAAATGCATGTCGAAAAAGTAGAATAGAAGAGGAAGAAGAGGTAACACACACACACATAGAGAAATTGAAATGAAAATAAAGCTCGGAAAATATAGCCCAAAAATCATTTTGTAAATGGAAATGAGGTTTGGAAATGAAGAGGCATTCAAAGCGGTACTGATTGACAGCTATCTCTGGAAGCCTCATTTTAATGTTAATGTATTTTGTAATGTAGATCTACAAGTATAGGAGATTATTTCTATATTATTGATTGTATCTACGATAAACAAATTTAAAAAAATCCACACATTCAATGAGAAGCAATACTAATTCCGTTCACGTTTCTAAAATGTCATCTACATTTAAGGTGAAATCAAGCCAAATTTCTGGAAATATCTCAACTCGAGTAAAATAACTGATTTCAGGGAGAAATCAAAATCATGTTTAAATTACTAATCTTTAATCTTCAGTTACAAAAGTTTTTAGAATAGCAATTTTCTTAAATTCTGCTTATGATTCTACAATTGAATCTACATATTTGAGTATGCAAGGCAATTTCGGCATTCTTACGTGCCATTTACACCCAGTGTATTAAGAATATGAGCTTGGCTGTTCAGTAGATATATTGAATCAAGTCAAACTTAAAGGATTTTGTTTGTAATTCTTAAGTAGACCCAAAAAAGGTATAGTGTTCGGAACTATTCTCAAATTAGGTCTGTGATTTTAAAAATAGTATTTATATTTTCGGATTTGCTAATCGGGTGGTCTGTCAAGGATTGAAGACATGGACTTGAATGATCTTTGGTGTTAACAGGGTGGAGTGCCATGTCACAATCGATCTTTTGAGCGCCAAGTTCGGTAATCATGTCTTTTCGATGCCTATTGTTGCCTAGGAGTTGCAAATTGAGGCCGTTAAACTTTTATTTAATAGGATACCATCAAGACCCGATGTTATGCGTACAAAGCCATTGACAATTCAGGCTCTTAAGGCGAATATCGTGAAAGCCCTTCGTAAAAAGACCATAAATTGTCCAAATGTTGTGAAAAATTGAGTTGACAGGATGTGACAGCTACTTAAAGGAACCTTTGATAAAATTGGACTTTATTGGGGTATATACAAAGGTTTTTTCCCCGATTTTTAGACATCTTATGAGGTATGAATTTCGCATTATATTGTGTTCGTATTTTATATATGACACTTTCAATAACCGACTCGCAAAATTATACCATATCGGTCAAAGTTTTTATATAGCCCCATACTAGTACTCAGGCCCTTTACATTTTAAGACCCCTTCGGTGTAGAAGCTTAATGTGAAATCCGATCTAGCTTCAATTTCTACAAAGAGAGCAAGTCTTTTGCACACCAAAGTGGTGAAGGGTATTATCGTTTTGTACCCTGCACCACACTGTTGTACAGGTTTTTATGATCTAGGGCTGATGTTTGCAACATCATAAAGGAATGAAGAAATACAAATATTAAACCGATCGATTTAGAATCACTATATAAATCAATTAAACGATGTCCATCTATCGTTGCAATCAAAGTACAGGTCACAATTATAAACCGTTTTCCATGGTAAATTATTCAAGTTTAGGCCAAGTACGATCCCCATATAAATTGGTCCATATTTTAATATCATACATAGGTTTTTTTCTCCGGTTTCAGAACCTACAGCTCTAAACGCCACATACTACATCTGATTTCGACCAAATTTTACACAGACCATAACGAGATAAAAAAAACCCCATCTCTGGTGAAATTTAGCCATTGTGGTCCATCTGTTCGAATAGTTCTTACACAAAGGTTCCTCCTGATTTTAGGTCCTGCAACTCTAAAAAACACAAATACACCCGATCACTCCAAAATTGTGCAGGGTACGTAATCATTGGCCATCACGCGGAGGTCCTTTCCGATTTCAGAATCTGCAGCTTTAGAAGCCATATTTTACATCCGATCCAATTCCGTTTGGAGCTTTACGAGCGACCAACACCCATTCCCTGTAACATTGGACCATATTGGTGCATGTTTTCGATTAGCCTATCCACACAAAGGTCCTTCGCGGTTTGAGGTGCTGCAGCTCTAGAAGCGACACATTTTACACGATCACGCTCAAATTAATTTCAGACAGAGATGCCTAATCCTTTGAATGACAGAGTAGGTTCGACCACGCCCGACTTTTTTTTTGTTTTATTTGGTTTTTTAAAGCATTGATAAAAGAAATTCAAGTCTTATAGAAATTCAAATTTTATAAATATATGAAAATTCGGACATTCTGAGTAAATACCCTTTTGTTTAAATAACCAAAAACGATTGATTTATGTCAGTAGTAGCCAGTGTACAGGCCGACACAATGCGGCAGGGCTTTTCTTTGTTGACACAGCACCATCATCAACATGTCGTTAATATTCAATATACATTTTATAGTATTTTAAGCTACCCGAAGTTCTTTAAAAAGCACCTTGGATATGAAATTCAGAATGTTCTATATAAAATTCAGAAAACATCAACTGAAATTCAAACCAGTTGAAGTTTTGCAGATACCAACTGAAATTCATATCACATGGTACAATAAACAAGGTAAATTCACCAGCCCGACAGCAAATAAACAGTTTGCTGTTTATTCAAAGTCACTTGAACGAAAATGACCAGAATGTTTGGTATAAAAATTTAGCTTTACACACTTTTCAAAGAGAATGTACTGAATGCCCAATCGATTTATTTAAAAATGAAATATTTTGAATCTTAATTGATATTTTTGAATTCAGTCAGTTTCAATCGCATATCAAATTAAATAGTCGGAATTTCAAATTTCTGAATTTCTAGCAGAGTTTCAATTGATTTTCTTTGAATTTTTATTGAATAAGGTTTTGAATTCACGACCTTATGGACACATCGAACACTCTAAATGCATCTAGTCCAAATCAAGTCTTGGCAATGCTAAATATATGGTTCCATACAATAATGGCTTTAGAACAAAAACAATGCCTCTTTGCTTAATATAATAACTTTACCTTGCTTAGTTTAACATTGGCACATAAAATCGTTTGCAAATGACACAAAGTTTTGTTGCGTTGTTTTCTGTGGTGAAATACACACTTGCCGCAATTTTCAATTTATTCACCTTCAAATGGATTTTTGCCATAAAATCACAAAGTTTATGTTGAATGTTTTGCCCCTCTCTCTCTCTCTTTCTACCCCCACCACGTTTGCTACCCTGTCTAAGCAGTAGTTCCCCTTTCATAAGCGTTGTTGGCCAACCATTGTTTGTAAACTTTTTTACTTTAATGTTGCCTCTTACCTTCGCCCTCCTACCCCTGCTCTTCGTTAGTTTTGTGTTGTTGTCATAAAACTGTCAAATGCACTTTTGCTGTTGTTTAGACTCATTTGTGTTTGTATGTGTGTGTTAAATTCTATATTTTTATATGAATATGACCTTACTGGGTTACCCTCTTTATTGCCCACACACACTTATACACAAACACACACCCCTCAATGTTCACCTGTTCACACCATTAATTCCATTGTTTATGTGCAAGTTTCCGTCTCCGAAGCATTACGACGAGGGAGAGGTGCCTTTCACTTTTGCCAAAAAAAAAATTTGTGCATTTCAATTATTATTATTATTTTTTGTCGTTTTATTTAAAACTTTGTACTGTGCAGAACTTTTGGGCATGTATGGGAATATGCCTGTTTGTGAGTTAGACTATGTTGAAACTAAATATGTGTCATTTCCTGAAATGGAAATTTAGTATCTGGGGAAAAGTTTTGGAAATTAAATTTAATTTTCATATTAAAGTGCATTAAAATGTTGGTGGTGGCGTCATTTAACTGATTTAGTTTTGAATAGAAATCTTTTGAACAAAATCAATGAATTAGAACAATTTTAATATAAACCGGCAATCTGCTTTCATATGAGTTTAAGTTTTTTTTACATGTTCTTAAAGTTTATGTGAAAATTTGATTCATTGAGCCTTTCGCTCAATACACTTTGATAATGGCACCTTTAGACGAAAGGATTTTGTAACAGGGTTTCTGAGATTAACAAAAAACGTCTCGGTTAAAAGGACATTCATTAGGGTGGGTCGATTTAACAATCCATGCCATGTGCCATCGTTTTTTTGATAGCTTTTGGCATGAGAAAACAAAGTTCCATTAGAAATATCAAAAAAAATCATTTTCGAGTCGCCCAAATTTCAATACGACTGATTCGATTCTCTACGATTGCCTCAGTCGTATTACTATTCTCACGCGCTTATATGTTATATTGTATTGTATGTGTCAATGTATATTTTTCTGGCACCATGAAAAGGTAATATTTAAATAAAAAATATGTTTTTTATCACCTTCTAAAAACATCTTAAAAAAATCAGAAAAATTAAAAAAACTTAAATGTGGGCGCCTCGAAAAGTATTTTTTTGATACGAGAATGTTATAATGGAACTTTTATTTCCTTTTGCCAAACGCTATTAAAAAATCGATGGCACAATATCGACAAATTTTATCCTTACAAATCGGTCCACCCTTACATTTATAGTATATGCAACAACTCGTAATATTTCGATGAAATTGAAAAAGGTTCCACATTAGGCATCCTTTAAATATTCCTCAAAAAAAGCATTCATAAATACAACGACACTTTCAAAGTGGTCACAAAGTGTTTGAATTTAAAACATTTTAAAGATAGTATCACAAATAATCATAGAAAACGTGTGTGATCCTTGTCACATGTACTCGCTCTGAATGTAGGTCAAATTTTCTATTGCCCTGCGGCAATTTCTAAGACAACAGCATTTGAAAGTGCTATACTTAAAGATTACAGCCATAGATGTCTATTTTCCATAAAAAGAGTATTATAGGAGTACGAGTATGCTCCAAAAAAGAAGGTAGTGTTATGCAGTCAGCTTATTAACAATCGTAGAAATTAAAACTGTCAAATTTGCAGGTTGACAAAGACAATTCATGAGGCATTATACACTTAAGAAGGTAGTGTTATGCAGTCAGCTGATTTACAATTTTTTCTTGTAGAACTTTAAACTTTCAAATTTAAAAATTAACAAAGGCATTTCTACGATACAATAAAGAAGGTAGAATTAAGCTAACAGCTAATGTTCAATTATTTCTCGTAGTAATTTAAATTTTATAATTCATATCAAAGTTTTTGGTTAAAAATCTATTATCCTCTGAATTTAAACAAATTTCTTATAACCCTGTAAGTATACTTTAATATTAAAAATTATCATATTTTAGATGAAAAGTCGAAGGAAGGAAGTAAAACTCTGTAAAATTTAAATTTTAAAATTTGACAATTACAATTGACGAACTTTGTTAAGTAAATATTCTGTATTAAACTTTCGCAATTATCATCACACATCCACAAAAATTTATTTTTGGCATTCTCTTTTAAGTGACTTTGACAATCAAGCGAACATTTTTTGTTAGGCTAGTGACTATACCTTGTTTATTGTACCATAAACAATTCTTAAAGTTTTTGAGCTCAATTTCTGTGTATCTTGCGTCTGGTCTTTAATGTTGATTTGTCGAAATTCGATCGGAATTCAAAAATATACTCGTATTACATCAAATCAATTTTGTAAATTTTCGAAAAAAAATCGTTTTTCTTTTTTTACTTGTATATTTTTTATCATTCACTATAACTATCAACCATTTACTAAAATTTATTTCTAGAATTTTCTTTCAAGTTATTTTTATAGAACAGCGAACTGTTTTTTGTTTTGTTTTTGGGCTAGTGACTATACCTTGTTTATTGTACCATGATGAGTACGAGCTTTCTGTTTTAACATTTGTTTGTTAGCTGTTTTCAATTTCATTTTGAATCTAAGTTTCTAATTTCCTTTTGAACGGAATTTATAAACTCGTATGTTTGTGAGTTTTTTTTGTGTTTTATAGAAATTTATTTGCACACAGTAATACAATGTGTATGGACAGGGTGATCGAAATAAAGACATCCTTTTGGTATTATTGTTATGTGGTTTCTGGCAGGACGTTCCTAGCTGAATCATTCTACATCAGTTTTAATCGCAATAGAGAAAATATCAGTTGAAATTTGCGTTTGAAACTTAGAAATCCTCAATACTCAATCAAAAACACGCCAAATTAAAGTCAAATGACATCAATATAATTTCACAAATTCCATTTGATTTCAAAAGATTTAAAATTCAAAAAGTTTTCCATTTTAAGTTCAGAAAATCTCAATTACAATTCTGAAAACATCAATTGAATGAATTTTTTTTTTAATTCAATTCAATTCTAGATAATTTTGAATAGAATGTTCTGTATTTAAAATGAAATGTAATGTATTTTAAAATAAATGAACAATTCTTAAACAACTAAAAACATCTACATCTTTTTCTCGCTCACCGTAAGACTTATCTTCAGCGACTCGTTTTCAAATAAACTTCCGCAGAAAAAATTGCCGATATTCCTACACAGGTTCTCAGCCTAGGTTTTTTGTAGGATAGTCGCGCACACTACTTAGCACACCACGGGTACTTAATTTAAAGAATATTTAACTACACATTTCAATATAAAGGGTGGTTAAATTGTAAGGGTCGATGTTGAATGTGAACCACACTTAAACGTCATATTTTTTTCTCCATTTCGTTTGATATTTCTCAATTTCAGATTAACTCAATTTGAACCATGGAAATTTACGCGAGCGACGCGTTAAAGTTATTGAGGCTTACTATGAAAATGGGCATTCAAATCCAAATGCATATCGTGCACTTCGTGATTTTTTGGTTAATTTATTCGTTCAAATGCAAATGGTGCAAAAATTTGAGCAAAACGGTTCTGTAGGAGATGTGAAAACAACAGTGCATGCTCGTACAGCTCATACTGCAGAAAATATTGCTGATGTTCCGGATAGTGTGGCTGAAGAGCCGTCTACCTCAACTCGTCGTCGTGCCCAACAATTGCACCTCTCACGCTCGTCGTTGATGAACATTATGCATAAAGACTTGCATTTACACGCTTACAAGCTGCAATTTACTTAAGAACTAAAGCCTCTTGACCATTCCAAACGTCATCAATGGTCTGAATGGTGGCAAGAAATGGCAACAGTGGATGATCAATTTTCGAAGGAAATCATGTTTGGTGATGAGGCACATTTTCACCTCAGTGGATTCGTTAAAAAGCAGAATTGCAGCATTTGGGCGAATGATAATCCAAGAGTGATTGTCGAAAAAACAATGCACCCACAAAGAGTGGTTAATGGGCTGGCGGTATCATCGGGCCGTATTATTTCCAAAATGAGGCCGGTCAGGCAGTTACTGCGACTAGTGTTCGCTATCGTGAGATGATTACTAACTTTATATGGCCCGAATTAGAAGATATGAATGTGGACGATATGTGGTTTTAACAGGACGGTGCCACTTGCCACATAGCTAACGAAACAATGGCTCTTTTGCGAGACAAATTCAATGGCCGTGTTATCTAACGTCGCGGCGATATTAATTGGCCGCCGAAATCATGTGATTTGAAACCGTTACTCTTTCTTCTTTGGGGTTATTTGAAAGAAAAGGTGTACGTCGATAAGCCAGCAACAATTCAAGAGCTAAAGGATGAGATAATTCGGTACATTAAGGTTAATTTATACCATCGGATGGAGGCGTACCGCCGAGGTCGCGGCACCCATTTGGCAGATATTTTGTAATAAAAAAGTAATGTCAATAATTTCTTAAATCATTTGTGGTTTATTCATTAATATCCGCCCTTAAAATTTAACCAACCTTTAGAATTATTTGAAAGATTCGGCAGAGATTTGGCCTCAGATTCATCGACCCTTAGGGCTCAAAACAAGCGACCAATAGTAAATATGTGGAATCAAATTTAACAACGATTCCATATATGGGTTAGTTTCGGATTGCCGGGTGACGAAAAAGCAGTCCTCATACACAGACCGGTATATAGAGACTTGAGGGTAGTTAATTGAAAGCGAATTTCACTAAAAGTTCTTAAATGTGGGTTTATTTCAATATTTGTAAGGGACAATATGGACCCAAAATTGAGGACAATATGGACCCAAAATTGCAGTTCTCCAGATCAAATAAGATTCTTTGGGGACAAAGATGTTTTTTCGTTACGATTTTAGACAAAGAGTTTATTTCACTGGCAATGACCGGTAATTTGGAAAATTCCCCTGGCAAAAATGGCGGCGACTTTGTAAGAGTAAGAGATCCACAGAATACCTAAGCCGATTAGAGCCATCTTTAACCAGTGAATGACTTGTCAGGAAGTATAAGTATAAAATTGTTGAGTGATTAAAGAAAGGTTTCCGTTTTTCGCTTAAAGGTTTTAAGATGCTATTCTTATTTTAAATGTAATTTTCTGTCGTGGTGATGAATAGTGTACATGACTATTACACAATTTAATCCAGGTTCAAATCGGGGTAAGAACATTTAAAAGGTATTTTCAACGTCGGGAATTTTCACCTAGTAAATGTAGGCAATTTAACAAGTAAGAGATGTAAGCCACGTTCAAATCCGGGTAAGAACATCTAAAAAGACCTTCAAACTATATGGGGTTTTCCCTGGTAAATGCTGGCGACTTAACAAGTAAGAGATTTATCTACCATTCATGTAAATAGCATAAGCCGTGTGGAACCGCCGTTGAACAGTAGGTGCTGGTCAATGAGTCTAATAATTTGATCGTGCACAGCTCTCTGATTTAAGAAAGTTCTTTCTTTGTTATTTAATAGAATGTAAATCAATAAAAGAACGTAACCAAGGTTTAAACCCGGGTTAAAATAACTAAGAATCTTATTCAGCGGCCGGTTTCGAGTAAGTATTTAATAAAATATGCCATAAGGCATCAGCAGTAGGTCCCGGTCAGTGGGTGAAAGAAATATCTCGAATACAGCTCGCTGATTTAAGATAAATATCCCCTTTGTTCCTTAATGAATTGTTAAGAAGATTTGGGTAAAAATAACATGCGCTTGGACCACCCTTTATTATATACCATACAAGTCTTATTCTCCGGCACTCATACTTCCACTGGTACTCATACGTATGGCCTGCTAAAAAAAGAGATGTGCACCGCAACAGAACCATTTGTCTTGCGTTAAAGTCAGAGGCGGGAAGGCAAAGCGATTCGCTCTTCGACAACCACTGAACAACCGCAGAATTGCATTTGAAATAAACTCAAAAATGTGGCTGACCCAAATCAAAATCCCGCCATAATGCTCAATTGCCAGCAGTACTTTGCGCCACTCATAACAGAAGCAGTATCAACGCCGTCACCGCCGCCGCCGCAGCGAGCAAAACGCGCCAACCAACTCGACACAAGTACTCGCATCCACAGATCCTTCCCAGCTCTCACCTCTGGTGAATCACACAAAGGAAGACTGCGAACAAAGCCACCATCACCACACTATCTTTGCTGCAAATCCTTTTCTCTAATGCCACACAATTCATATTTTTTCTGCTACCGTTTGTTTATGGTGCAACAATGGCAAAAAAATCCAATTTTTTTTGGTGTCCTTTTCCCCCGTCACTTTTTTGTTGTTGTTTTGTTGTGGGTACAAAAAAGAGGACGTTGCAATTCATTCAATGAATTTGAATATAGAATAACTCGTAACGGCTCTTTTTTTGTTTGTTTGTGTGCTGTTGCTGCAGTTCACAAGTGATGCCATCTCTCCGAGGGAGTAGGTGTACGAGTGTATGTGTGTGCTTGCTGAGGCTATCAGAGAGGACGAGTGAGTGTTATTTGTTCTCTGTTTTGAATGGATTTGTTATGGCTTTGGGTTTATTTGGCCTAGTGTCTTGCTGTGTGTGTGTATCTCTCTTTACATGTGTGTGAAGACCTGTCAGTGTCACAGATAATATGTAATGCCAATGAATATTTATATGGAATATAACAGCAACAAAAACAAAACAAACAAAAACAGCACATAAAAAACAAACACTCAAGCAGCACACACACACACACAGGTGTACACATTTGACGTGGCTTGTTTTCAAATAATAACAATTTATGTGAATTTAGACGTATTACGAGATTACAGAGGGAGAGTTTTAAATATTTTATGAATGCCCAGCAGCGACATCAAAATAAATTTGACAAGATACAGTGTGATTCATTTAGAGGTGTTATTCATTTAGGCCCTTTTTAAGATCACATGTGACTAGTGTTAAGTTCTATTTTTCTATTTATATTTATAATATAAATCATAAATCTTGACAAAAATTATTGCAGTGTTTTTGCGCCGGTTTTTGCCTTTTGACCAGATCAATTTCTAGCAGATCAATAGGAGGCGGGTTTTCCACCTAGTTAAAACCGGCACCTTTACAATAAAGAGAGTAATCTCTAAGGCATGTAAACGTTATTCTTATAACGAGTAAAAATGCTAAAGTAGAGCGTGACCGACTATGAGATACCTTAAACAACTTTGCTACTAAAAAGATTCCGCTTATCTGTCTGGGACTAAAGCAAGATCGGACTTAATTTTTTTTGCTAGAGCGGGAAGGTCACATTTCGTGTTACTATTTGAAAGACAGTTCGGCTTCATTTTACTGGGGATAAATAATAACAGTGTGTACATAACATACTATGCTTTATTTAAGCTAGATCGGTTTAACAATGTGGCTTTAAAAGCGAAAGGACCTAAAATCGAAAGAGGCGTTTGTGTGGCTTCTATTCAAAACATAGAACAATAAGGTCCAAATTTACTAGAGCTGGGTGTTGGTCGCTCTTAACGCTCTATAGGAAATCAGACGGAATAGGGAGTATAATGTGGATTAAGAGCTGCCGGTTCTAAAAGGACATTTGAAGGGAGGCGATACGAAAACATGAACATATATGGGTCAATTTTTACCAGAGCTTTATGTTGTTCGCTCGTAACGCTCTTTGGGAAATTTAGTCGAAATTGGAGGTAAAATGTAGTTTTTAGAGCTGCAGGTTCCAAATGGACATTTGAGTAAAGGCGATATGAGAATATATAATACTATGTGGTCCTGTTCCACCAACTATTAATTATTGTCTGCTTTTAGAGCAGCAAAAGCTCAAATCGGCAGGGAAGTTTGGAAGGAACCTTTCAAAAATTGTCCGCTATGGTCCAATTTCACCAGAGATGGGTGCTACTCAAGTGTAACATTTATGCGATATTTACTTAAAATCAAACGTAATATGTGAATATTTAAAGCTGCAAGAAGGTCCTTTGTATGAAGTCGATACGAAAGTATGGACCTATAAGGTCCAGATTAACCAGAGTTAATTTTTAGTCGCTCATGACGTACAATGCAAAATTTTAGCGTGGTCTAGTTGAACCTGTGGCTTTTAGAGGAAGGAGGACCTTAAACCGGAACTGTCCTTTAAGTAAGGCATATTCCAAAACATGATGAAATTTCACCAGAGATGGTTGTAAGTGGCATGACACTTTCTATATGCCAAATTTGGTCGAAATCGGATGTAGGCCCTTTGTAAAAGGGTAATTCGAAACTGTGAGGTTTAACTTTAACCAAGTTAATTATTGGTCGCTCATGGACATTAGCATGCCAAATTGAGTTTTCATTTGTTGTTGTTGTAGCGGCACACTGTACCAGGTTGACAGCACTTGGTCGAAGAATTGCCGCTTCGGGTCGATCCGGTGCATAAACAAAACCGGCTATCTTGGGATCGGAGGTTTCCTTAGTAGTTTATAGTATGGGCGAGTCTCAAATTAGAAGGAACCACTGTGCGGCGGCTATTTAAAAGTATAGACCGATATGGTTGGTGTTGTTGTTGCGGCAAGTGAGTGCCGGGGTGACAGCGCTCGGCAATTTTCTGCTTCGGGTCAATCCAATCCACAGAATCGACTGTCGTGGTTGTTGTTGCAACCGATATGGTGTTTTGGATAAATCGCACGTTACGGTCAATGCGAAATTGTATTTGAATCGGACTTAACATAAGGCTTCTTAAGATGCAGATTCTGGAAATCGGAAAACCCATTTTAATAATATTAAAATATGGACCCGTTTGAATAGGGTTTGTCTTTGGCTCAAACACGACCAAAGTAACAATATTCATCGAAATTGATTTATATGTGCGACCTGTACTCTTTGATTACAACTTTAGAAGGGCAGATGGTGGGACGTTCATCAGAACTTAGTCTGAATGTCCTTTTGATGTTGTTCTTGTAGCGGCGCATAGTTGCCGTTTTACCCTTAGTGAGTTTTAGAATTAAAGCGCGCACAGCTTACTGACTTCTGGGAAAATTTCCCATTTGTTTCTTGGTAAAATGATTGAGATGTAAGTAAGTATTAATAGGCCCTACAACAGAAGATTTAATAAACAACACTAAAGTAGGAAAGAAGACCAAATCGAAATTTTAAATATATATTGAGTATCTGCCTACACTGTCATCGATATCTTCGTGGTTTGGTAACACACTTCGCAGTCTCCAATCCTTGTTTCGCTACAGATTTGTGATATTGTCTGACAATTCTCCCCCCTTAAAAAAATGCTGACATTCCAAGTACAAAGCATCATCACCCTCAATCAGTGGCATCATCATCATCGCCACCACCATCAGCATCATTATCATGCTTCGAATCCTTATTGCCACCATCAGCACTCTTTTTGACAAGTGTTAAACTTTCCTTCAGGTTTCTTTCGCACATTTTCATGTTTTTCCTTGTTCTTCTCCGAAAAAAAAAGAAAAATACTGCAACAGCTGGCAGTGACATTAGCACTGGATACCACTGGATGCCCCCTTCCGTTTCTACCTCTCACGCGCACATATACAATTTTTTGAAATCCATTTATGTTTCTCTTTTCTTTGGAAATGTTGTTTGCAATATGGCAATAAAAGTTTTAAGACGATTTTTTTCACTTCCTTTCGCCCTTTCTTATTTGTTTATCGGCTGCGAAGCGGTGGGTAGGGTGGTGGGTAGGGGGATGTTATGTGTCTGAGATAGAAAAGTTTTAAATCATCACGTTTCGTATTAGACAAAACTTCCATGTTACATGTCAAGAGGAATGCAGGAACTACACACCGAAAAAACTCCCCTATTGATTCAGGTGTGCGTTAATATCTGCCAGAGTTTGTCATTGGAGTCAAAGGATATGTTTTGAGGTTATTTGTTGCAGGTTTTTTTTTTGGATCTCTCAAATGTGTGTCTGGGTTTGAAAGATGCTGAATCGAAAGTTTGATGGAATGATTTGGCTTATAAAAAGATTAATAACTGGTTCATGTAAAAGCAGAGTTTTTCAGATGTTAGTCAACGATGATTGTACTATTTGCAATTCTTTGAAAATGTGACATGGACGAAGTGATTAACTTTGAAGGGTCGCCCAGAGGAAAATCGTTTTAATTTAAGAAACAGTTCTTCTCTAAGCTTGTAAATTTTTCCTAAGATACCGCTTTCAGCCCTTTAGATGTCAAAATATTATGTACGGTTTTCCATTTCATCAGAAATCGTTTTATGCTTCTAAAACGTACTAAAATTATTAAAAACTATTATCGAGATTCTACCGCACTAAAGCTTAAGGTAAGAGTGACTTTCTTTAGACCATCAGCCACCAACTAGACAGAGAATAGTGTAAACTGGAGATAAAAAAGCCGATGTAGAGAAAAGAATCAAAAAATACTCGGTCCAAATATCTTCGGAGGGTCAACTTTGTGAAAATATAAGACGGAAAAGTTTTCGCCCAGCATTATTGCACCCACAAATATTGACTATTTGGCGCCATAATAACAATGGTCAACGGTATAACGCGATACCAATAAACTTTCCGAGGTCTGAGCATTGCATCATCGATAAATTCGAAAAGTTATACATGCAGTACACGCATTGTATAGCTTTAAGTTGTGAAGGAAAGGCTTGGTAACTGAGGTTACCCACGCCTTAATTAGATGGCCTCCGCGATCAGGCGACTTGATGCCTATTGATTATTACTTTTTGTGGCTACGTCAAGTCTGTGCTCACTAACCAATGGGGACAAGCTCGGTTATATATTTAAGATGATATTATCAGTATGAAGACGCTCATACTATACCAAGTGCTTAAAAATTTAAACGACAGCTTAAAGAACTGCTTGGGGGGTCTTTTTGTATGTGTGTCAATTTAAAATGACACAAATGTAGCTTTGACACTAAAAATTTGATTAAAAAACAATTTTTTTTATATTACCACGTTAATGCTTACAATTTCTCCTCCAATCGTTTTTAATTAATCACCCTGCCTTATATGTGAGGCGCAAAATAAAAAGGGACCTAAGGTTTAAAACCAGTTTTGTTCAGGAGAGCCATTTTAAAGATTAGGTCCCTTTCTATTTGCGCTTAGAATCGTCGACTGCACTTTCATAATACGCGCATATCTCTGGGAGGGAACACTTTTGAGGCATGCCCTAAAAGATTCTAAGCGCAAATAGAAAAGGACCTAATCTTTAAAATGGCTCTCCTGAACAAAACTGGTTTTTAACCTTAGGTCCCTATCTATTTTGCGCGTCACATATGATGACTATATCGACCTGGAAATACTATAGCACCCAGCCAATGGTGCGTATGAGCAATATGCGTTCTTAAGTGAATGTTCATCATACGCTCCCATGTTAACGATCATCAGCCGCAAAATGTTCTGCATGTCTTTTGGCAGACCTCCATAGTCAGTCAAAAGGCCCAACATTCCAAGAAAATTCTTATTTCAAATAAACAAATGGCGTCATAAAGAGGTAAAGAGATTTTATATAGAAAAGTCTATTTTCGGAAGGGAAGCCAATTTGTCTATGGGATATTTTTAAGCGCTCATAGAAGGAGACTTCTCAAGCCTACTCAAGGACGAAAACATTAATGGTGTATCAAGTGTTTATTCTGATGAAAGGACTGTGTAAAGTCGGTCCACTGTTGTTTATACTAGCTAGTAGAAGCCATAGCTAAATGTCTTTAAAACATTTAACTATAGTTGGGGAGTGTAATTGAAAAAATCATAGCAGACAGCATTATACCATATGACATGGTGAATTGAAACACCCCAAATGTCTAGAGAACGTTGTTAACGGTGACCATTCTTGAAAAGTTTCATAGAGTCTATAAAAAGATTCAAGAGACTTCAAAGGATTTTGAAACCGTAAACTCTAAATGCGACATTGATTAAGGCGGCAAAAATAAATATTGTCTACGGATTACCGATTGTATCAAGATCAGTTGGATCCAGACTTTATTAGATATATCCAAGCAACGGATGTTTAAAAGTGCCGACATTAGATTTTTTATCACTTAACTAGTGTTGGACATAACTCAGAGGAAAAAAACTTACAGTTGACTATACAGTAGCTTGACATATTTTTATATAAGAGTACAAAGTAAAAAGCCCGAATGGTAATGATATTTCTTTCTATAAAAATCTATCTTGTTATTTTATACTAATGTTACTCGTATGACATAGTCAGCACGATTTTTACACAACACACCCTGAATAAAATACTGTGAAAATATCTGACAATTATGTTGCAGCTTAAAAAAGCCGGCGACACGTACCATTTAAGCCTCAAGCGCTTAATAAAAAACAATGGAAAAGGTGAATTGCATTTTCATAGGCAATTGTTTAAAGAAAATGAAAATTGGGTTTTCAACAGTATTTCTATTCGTTTCCTTTAAACAATTGCTGCGAAGCTTTCTAATGATGGTCGTCACGGACCCGAAATGGCGATAAACAAGTGTGCTGCCACGATATCATTGTTACTATGCCATTTTGTATACAAATTGTCTTCTATTAAAATGAAGATGTAACAAGTCTCGAGCCGGTTAATCCCTTTTCAAAAACAATAGTTGTTTGAAGCCAGGTTTAAACATTACATTCCGAACAGCAGCAAGTGCAAGACTCACATCGTGCACAGCTCACCACTGATTTTTAGAAAAACTCCCCGTTTAATCTGAACGAGGTTACTGTATGAAATGTTTATATTACTACCTAAAAGGATTCGATATTTTTGTCTTTGATTATAAAAAAATGTGTGCTAAAAATGCCACAACCTCCAAAGCAATGTCATATCGCTCGAAAAAGATCAATAACTTTTACAATACAAAATTTCTTAAACGCTTTAAAGGCATACTAAGATTTTTGTTGAGGTTCATATGAATTAACGCCAAATACATATAAACAAAAAATAAGCAGAAAAAAACTACTTGGAAGTAGGAGAAAATCTTCCAATATAGAATGTGATTTCTGATGGCCACAAAAAAGGCACCACTAACTCTGAAAGCGCTTTCGTTAATAAGTTCCCGTTCAGCTGCCTCTAATCTGTGCTTATGTCAATATTTTCTTTACCAAAGTACCACACAATTCGTAGTCTTCTGATCGTAAGAAACAAAAATCTATTAAAAAAAATCAAAGAGAAAATATGCTGCAATTTCCCTAACAAGGGTATTTTAACTGAATATTGGAGATAACAGGCAAATAAGCTAAGACAATAGAACAGCTACAGCAGATGCTGCTTAAGACTGCAGCAGCAGCAATTGCTGCAATATGTAAGCGTAAGAAAAACCGAACCAAATGCCATAAGAAGCCAAAGAAGAGACGACGTCTTCAAAGTCGAAGGAACACAAAGAACATTTTCAAATTGAAATGTAATCCTGGCAAACAAGTGGCTGCCAACCAACAACATTCAGACAGGCATGCAGGCCGAAGACAGACAGACAGACAGACAGATAGAGCCAAGGGACGGACAGACAGAGAGACAGAAATACCAACGGTAGCACACATAACACAATAAAATACATGCAACCAGCAGCATCAACAACTACAATAACAATAAAACGCGTAACATTTGTAAGAAAATCAGGAAAAACTGCACACACTCACATAGAAAAAAGCTAAGAAAAAAATAAGACATATCTTGAGGGCTTTTTCTGGAGTTCGTTTGCAACCAGAGGATTTGTGTCTTTTGTCTGCATACAAGAAGCGAAGCATGCATATGCATACATTGGCAGTTAGACAGAAGTATTAGTGAAAATCCGTTTTTCCTCATATCGGCAGTCTCAAATTGCAGCTAGTCGCTGGCTCTGTACGCCCCTCCCTCCGTCAGTCTGTCTGTCTAGCTCAGTCAGGCTGTGCATGGTGGTAGCTGATATTGTTTCACTTAACAAGAACACGAACATCTATTACTGCCACTGTTTGTTTATTTGTATATTCACACACACACACACACACGCATACATGTTGTTTCTTTTACAATACTCGTTCACATACACGCGTACTTGCCAAATATCACATACACACGTACAACATTTGTAGCTAGACACTGATATGTTTTGTCGTAATGCGTGAGGGTTTTTGTCCTTCCATATCTGTGTGTATGTTTGTGTGAAAGTACGTGTTTAACAGACATTTTTAGTTTGTAAGCTTCACTTCCGTTTTGTAACGGAAGTTGGCTGGCAATTCAATGGCGGCGACGTCATCATTGCCAAAGTCGAATGTGGCTGCTATTGCCGTTCTCGCTGCTGCTGCTTGTATGCCTGCATTTTCAATTTGAAACATATGCTCGCATATCAATTTGTGTCAAACTGTGTGTGTGTATGTGTGTGAGAGTAGAATTGTTTATGACTGGTTAAGAAACGAGGTGGTTATGTCAGCTGTAGGTTCATATCATTTAAAAAAAAGGGATACGTAAAAGTCACTCTTAAAAAAATATTGTTTTAATTAAACCTAGGATCTGGACATTGGCCAACCGATATGCTTCGTAATGACCCAGAAAATGTACTTTTGTGTCAACGTTAAAAGGTGTTTATACCGATACGGGGCCCTCGCTGATAGACGAAAACATTCATTCCCGGTTTCACTCACCTAACATTTCGGCGTGCCTTCCACACCAAAAAAATTTTTTGGATCCTCCTATGTGAAGATAAGAAGAAAAGCATTCTACTCGAAGCGAAATCATATTTATTATCAAATCCTTTTGAATGACAATTAGAGGGCAGTTCAGAAGGTTAAACATTGCGCTAAAAAAATAAGTATGGGTTTTTAAACCTTAAGGACAAGGCCTTCTTACCAAATATTTCGGCATATCTTCAACACCAAAATTTATTTTTGGATCCTTCTATGTGAAAATATTAAGAAAAGCATTCTACTAGAAGCGAAATCATAATAGTTATTGGATTCTTTTGTACAACAATAAATTAAATACTGCGCTGATAAATAACCATGGGTTTTTAAACCTTAAGGACTAGGCCTTCTATCTGGAGATACGGCAGGGATATCAAAAATGCTTCTTATCGAAAGGCACTAAAATGAAGACATTTTAAATGGGATCTATTTTCATATCCTTCTATTTTCCAGGCCTTCTAAAAGGCACCTTAACGAAAGGCACTAAAAACTGTACTTTGGTTCCAAAAAGAAGGCATTTCAAAAGGTCCTTGAAGAAAAACACTTATTTCCTTCCGCATATCCCCCTTACAAACGAATCTGAAACTTCTTTTAAATCAGTACGCGGTGCAGGATATAATTCTTATGCAAACTGGCCGTCCCCTAATGACCAATGATTTTTGTTTGGATGTGGCATCTCCGAGGATCAAGTGTAATTGAGAGCGTAAGTAAATCTCACTTGTAACATAATCGTCCTTAGACGCATTTAACAAGGCTTATTTGCACAACTCTTAATCCTTTTGTCTCTGACATTGAAGAGATATAACTAGCCTCTGGAACAGGATGTTCCTAACCGCACTTGATCCAAGTGTACTTGTATGATAGTCGTGCAAACTTACAATAACCCCCCACCCACCAAAAGAAGGCCTTGGAAACATTTTGCTTAGTTTTTTCGAGGCTCGTTCTACAAATGAACGAAATTACAACAAGAGCCTCGTGGTATCTTGTTAAAGGCACCATTTAGAGATTTTTGGAAAATTAGACAGAAGAATATCATCCGAAGCTAGAATAGGCAGAATTAAGCAATAAACTATCAGAAAATTTGAGTTCCTACTAAAAAAAAATTTATAAGAGACATAGGATGCATTTATAAATGTGTGAGAGCATTGGTTTGGATTACTGTTGTCCAGAATTTTCCCATAAATCGATAATTATCTTCAGGTGTGGCATCTCAGAGGATCAAGTATTATAAATAACGTAATTAAAATGTCAATTTAACATAATCGACCTAACAAAAAAATCGAATCAAACTAAACTGCCCAGAAATAGTAAAAATTAAAGTGCAGCAAAGATTAATGTGAACTAAGCCGTTTGATTCCATACCAACATAGTTTGATCAAACTTCAGGTTAGTTGGATACAACTGCAGGACAGATTGATACAACTTCGGTATAGCTGGATTAAACTTCGGGATAGTTGGTTACAACCTCAGGAAAGTTGGATACAACATTAGTCTTGTTTGATCAAACAACCTCATTAATTTCCATACAGCGTGTTGTGCTTTTTGGCTTGAAAATCGAAAATATATCTCTTCTTGTTTGATTCATTTTTTAATAACAATTGCTTATTGAAATTTTAGCACAGTTATAACTTTATTCCTGTTTGATCAAACTTTAGGCCAGCTTGATCAAATATCAACACAGTTTTATCAAACTTCAGTGTATCAAACTAAACTTCCCAGAAATAGTAAACAGTAGCAAAGATTTATATAAACTAAGCAAAGTTTGATTCCATACCAGCATAGTTTGATGAAACTTCAGAATAGTTTGATAAAACTTCAGTCTTGTTTGATCAAACAACACCATTGTTTGATTTTCTGTCAGCGTGTTGTTTTTTGAATTGAGAATCAAAGAATTTAATTCTCTTGATTGCTTAAGTTTTTTAATAACAAGCAGTTATTGAAATTTTAGCATAGTTTGACCTGCTTGATCAAACTTCAGGCCAGTTTGATCAAACATAAAAATAGTTTTACAAATTTCTGCATAGTTTGATCAAGCTGTAGCCACCAGGAGTAGTTTGAAGCATATCTTAATTCATTTTTAGCAAAGTATAATTCATCTTTAGCCTATTTTGATCAAACTCCAGTCTAGTTCGATCGAACTTCTAGGAGGTTTGATCAAACTTTAGTAAATTTCTGCAAAGTTTGAGGCAGTTTTAGCAATCAGGAATATTTGTATGTAACTTTATCATTTTTTCTAACCATCTTCAGCATAGCTTGATCAATCCGCGTAGTTTAATTGAACTTCAGCACAGTTTGATCAAACTTCGGTGTGGTTTGATCAAATTTAAGTAAACTTCGAAATAGTTTTACCACATTTAAGCAACTAAAAATGTTTTGTTATTATTAATTAGAGTTTGATCGATCTTCAACATCAATTTTTTAACCATTTTCAGCATAGCTTGATCAATCATCCGCGTAGTTTAATTCAACTTCAACACAGTTTGATCAAACTTTGTCGTGGTTTGATCAAATTTAAGTAAACTTCTAAATAACTTGACCAAATTTAAGCAACAAAAATGTTTGGTTATTATTAATTATAGTTTGATCGATCTTCAACATAGTTAGATTTATTCTTGGTGTAGCTTGATTATTATCACCATAGTTTGATCAAACTTCGGCGAGGTTTGATTCAACTTTAGCATATTTTAAGACTCTAGACCCCAGGAAAGTTAATGTTAACTTCAGCATAGCTCTGATCCATCCTCAATTTAGTATGATCAAACTGTAGGATAGTTAAATTAAATTTTATCTGTTTAACGAAACTTTGGAAGTCTTTCAAACTTTACGACTTCAATCAAACTTCATCATAGTTTCATTGAACTTCAACATAGTATGATCAAACTACTCGTATAGCAAAACTTTATTTATATTTTAGAACATGAAACAGATCTATTTAACTTCTGCATAGTTTGATCAAATTTCTTTAAGTTTGATTCAGCTGTAACAAATTTTGATCTAATTTATGCTTTGTTTGATTTATTTTCATCAACGACATTACAGTCTGATACGACATTACAGTCTGATACGACATTACAGTCTGATACACCATTGAAATATTCTTTGTCAACTTAGTATAGTTTGATCAACCTTCACCTTAGTACGATCAAACTACGGCATAGTTTGATCGAACGTCAGCTTACTTTGATCAAACCTTCGAAGAGTTTGATCAA
The DNA here is from genome assembly GCA_963513945.1 of Hydrotaea diabolus. Lineage (NCBI taxonomy): Eukaryota > Metazoa > Arthropoda > Insecta > Diptera > Muscidae > Hydrotaea > Hydrotaea diabolus. The sequence continues at coordinate 6,999,093 of OY740719.1, read as the reverse complement.
ACCTTAGCACTGTTCGATAAATGGTTCGAGTGCGAAATTCATATAAAAGAAGCTTCCGATTTTTGTTGTTGTGAACCGAATCGAATAATTTTTTGCTGTTTTTTTTTAGGTTCAGATATGGTTTGGTTTGGTTCGGTTTACATCCCTGATGTTAAAGAAATATGGATGAAAGTATTTAAGTTGACTTAAACGATTTTACATTTAAATAACTAACCATTAGCCGGTCAATAATTGTAAGATTTTTAAGTCTTGCACCTTTGCTTCGGATATTACTCAAGACCCTTTTTGGGGATTATCTAATTCGAAAGTCGTAGTTGTTTACCTTACTTAACACACCAAGCCCCCCTTGGAGCTGCGTGAAAGCATGTCGGCGTGTATTAAATCCTGCGCTGCTCTTGTAGTTAATGTGGCATCATGTATTTCTATTGCCACAGTTGTTCTGCTTAGTTTTGTTTTAGTCCTTCGTCTCATCTGCAGTTCCTTTTTCTTCCTGCTGTTTTATTTTTTCATTTGAGACATTTGTCGTCGTCGTCGTTCTGTTATTCAATTTAATTTCTATGCCACTGCCAGGGCGACAACAATCAGCATTCATAGCGCCACCAGCCGCCGACAGCCAGCCGAGCACTGCACACTACTCGCTTTCATGAGATGATGAACATAGAGTGCCAGTGGCACTGTACTCTTGTAACGGTGAATGTGTGGATTCCACTTGAACTTTTACAACTTCCTTGTGGCTGCAATCTAGAGGAGACTAATGCAACAACATCTTTAAGAACAAAGCAAACACACACTTTTTGCACTAGCCATGTCATGTGTTTGCGCAAATGTATGCTGTAGTGTATGGGCTGAGTGTGTGTGCATTTAAAGCTCTTAATGTGTGTGTTTGTCTGGGTTTTTTGTTTTGGGTTATTTTGTCCTGTAACTATTCTTGAGTTGTTGTCCTGGCTGGTTGCTTCCGTATTTTGTAGGTTTTTTTTCTGTGCATGTGTGTGTGGGTAAAAGCACGTCTTAAGTTTTAATCGTTTTCTTATGATGTAATCTTTTTCTCGTTGTTGTTGTCCCATTGTTGGTTATTCGTGTTGTTGGTATTGCTGCCTGGTGGTGGTCTGTGTGGGTTTGTCGTTTGTTGTTCAAATTTTCTACTTGATAATCGTTTTATTTGGATGCTGCTGCTGCTTTTACTGCTGTTGTTGTTCTTGCAGTGTTGTTGACAACGTAAGTAAGTCCTTGTGTCGCAGGATGTATTGTCTCTCTCTTGCTCTCACTCTCTTTCTCTCTGCCCACTCACTCGGCTGTCCTTTACCACATTTATTTGTGTCGTTGACATATCGTCGGCTGATAATTTAATTGTCGTATGTGGATTCCGATAGTTTCGAGTAAATTGAGTTTGAAGTTTGAACTCTTTTAAATTTTTTTTCAGCAAAGCGATTTTCTTTAAATTTTAGGAGGGGAAACTACTAATATTTGACTAGTTAATTTAAAAGTTTGATGCCTATAACTTATTTGGGGTAGAAGATATTTTGATTTTTGTTCAGAATTAAATTGTCGTATGTGGTAAAATGGAACATTTTTGTCATTTAAATAGCTACATACGACATTTTGCTTCCGAAATGATTACATACGACATTTAAACACTAAATGTATTTGAAAAGTATTAAGACATTATATAAGTAAGGAAATTATGTATAATAGTTACGTATCGAATTTTTTTAGTTACCCATTAAAACATACCCTAGGTTGGGTGGCATTTTATCGAGGACATTAATAAAACTCTTAACTTTATAATGGAACACATTTTATTTCAGTCTTTAAAAAAAAAAATTAAATACAGAAAACAATAATTCGTCTTCATCGACAAAATTTTAAAATTAGAAAATAATTTAATAAAATTATGAGTATCAATTCAATTAAAACAAATAATAAAAACAAAAACTTATCTACTCTTCATAACAAACTTAAACTTAAATAGTTCATTGTTTTGTATTTTGACACTGCGTTAAAAAATTAAAAAGGGACACATAGTACATATTGTAGTTTTAGTCAAGTAAAATAGTTGCATACTAGGAATTTTCAATACCCTGAAATCGTCATTTTAACTCCAAATGTTTGGCTTGTTTGAAAATTCCTAGTATATGTATAATTCTTTTACTTGACTAAATACACAATTTGTAGTATGTGCCGCGAAAAGTAAATTTTTAGTGTAACGTTGTGTTATTTTAAACGATTAACATTATTTTAAAACCGCATTAAAAAAAGCTATGTCGTCGGGTTTCAAAAAGGGATCATGCTTTTCAAATCTTTTGATTTTTCAGAAGTTATTGCCTTTGAAGAAGCAACTGCTAATTTGGACTTTAAGATATCTTTGATATCCTTTTTTAAACGTACATTTTTATTTAAATTAGCATTCTTATAATTAATTTCTGTTCCAGAATCCTTATAAAAAATTTCGTATTTATGTGGTTGATATTTAATAAATTTGCACTTTGAAAATGGGAGCTGTTGAAAACAAAGTTGACTTGATAACTGAGAATATATTTTAAAATCGGAAGGCACCATCTGAATAATTTTTAATTTTACATTCTCGTAACAAAAATCGTTTAATTGTCTAATCAAAGAGACCGGGCTTCCAATTTCCATATGTCTGAGATGTTTTTCGATTGTACTATGCACACAATCAACTTCCTGCACTAAGGAATGACCGGGTTCCGAGAACTTTTGCGTTATATCCTCAATATCTGATTTTTTTTTTTTTTTTTTTTATTTTATTTATTTGCAATCTGTCCAAGAACATTAAGCAAATTTGATAAGTTTATATTCATAACAGGTAATTGTACATCAATATATACAATTATACTATATTAAAATCAATAACGATACAATACTTATACATTTGAATTTATTCTGATATTCTATTGTATATATATCTGAATTTAAGTGCAAAAAATGATAAAGTGCCGTTGCCATTATTTGGTTCCTGTTCTGTGGGACACACGAATCGCTCCACAGTATAATCCGCCTAATTTTCGGGTTATCAGCTACGACTCGAGTTAATATTTTGATTAGCCCACTCGCAATTTCGTTTCCAGACCTACCATTCATAGTTTCGTTCCATATAGCGCAATACGTTAAGTTAGGAGTGTTTGGTAATATTAAAGTGGCAGTTAAATTAAAGGTAGCTAATTTCCTTTTATAGAAAAAGTTTGAACAGTAGCCTATCGGTAAATTAAAAACATTTTGCAAATCGAAACATATAATTGCATTTGATTCGTCAATGTTTTGGCGATCAACGTCTCTTTCAGCCTTCATAAACAATTTTTCGTCCTTATCCTTCTTCTAGGCGTCTAAATTTTTCGGATCTAAATGATATTTGTTGTTTTTGTACATATAGCATTTATCACACAGATCCTTCTTTGGACGGTGAAAGGAAAGGTTGAAAGAGTAATTAAAAACATGCCTGTAAACATTGACGGACACTGGCTGGCTAGTTTGTTCTTTGTATAAAGCATACATTCTCGCTACACTAAGATGACTTTCCAAATATTTTTTTTGGGATGATGCTCTACAGTAATGTGAGTCTAAAACAGGGAAACTGTTAATATGGCTTTTGACTTCCGCTATTTTCCCTTCATCAGTAGCTTTTCTACCACGATTTTTTAATTTAGATGGTTTTGGTGCTCCACTATCTTCATCTATATTACTAAAATAGTGATAAACTTTTCTCTCGCTTATTTCCAATGTATTAAGGAAGAATAACTTGCACGTCTGGATACATTTACTACGAACTTGCAGATTGTAGTGGTATGTAAATTTTTTCTTGTTGGCTTCAAATTCTTCCGTTTTCTTCCGTCTTTTTATGCATTGAATTTTCTTTACAAAGGTTCCAAAAAACGCCTTCTTTTCTTGCTCCTCGAAATCCCAAAATTGCCTTTTCACTTCAAGTCTGTCAGCTTCGGAAAAGTTTTAATTGCATTGATAAAAACATCTATCAGAGCATGCAGGGCGTACGCCTACCGTTTTAGCTGGAAAAACTTTGCCTTTATATCCAACATATGATTGGCCATGTTCACGCGACCTCTTTCTTATATTACATTTCCAGAGGTCAGGTTTTTTCTCGTCATCACCAGAGAAATCTAAATGAATATAAATATAGTATATGCAAAAATATAAATTGTAAAACATCAGTTTACTTACCGTTTTGACTATCGCTTCCACTCGTTCTCAAAATTGCATCACTCATTCTGTAATAAAAAAATTACGATCGTAAAAATTAGCCGTCCCCAACTAATCTGTTGCCGTTTCACAAGTAAATTAAGTAAACGACAGTTTTGTTCTAAATAATAATAATCATCAAAATACTTACTGAATCAAGGTAGGTGATAATAGCGGTGGTGGCGAAGACATGACTTCCTTCGTCTGGTGCCGTGTGCGAACTGACTTTTTAATGGGCATAATACGTTTTCCTTTGGTACATACGACACTTATTTTTAAAACAAAAATTATTTAAAAATCGTATGTGCCATGCAAAATCCACATACGACATTTAAATAATAAATCAATTTTCTGGCCGTTTTATATGGAAATTTGTCGTATGTGGCGTTTGGCAGTTACATACGACATTTAATTTGAAAATTGCATCAGCAAATGCCACATACGACAAACTCAACACTCCATATCTCGAAAACCGTATGAGGTATCGCAAAACTGATTACGCCAAATGAAAGATCAGGTCGGAAAACCTAAGGAATCGATCTTAACTCAAAACCGCAAAAAGTCCACATACGACATTTAAATTATCAACCGACGATATGCTGTTTACTTACTCAGTTGTCGGTTGTTTTTTTTTGCGATTCTTTCCTTACCCTGTCCGTCCTTCCTTATTCAACGTCACCTTACATCAAATATGTACAACTGCATGTGTCCTTGTCGGTGTGCCCTGATATCCTTTGAACACTCACGTGTGTGTGCGTGCGTGCGAGTGTGTGCGGCGTGTCGTTTGCTCCTTGTGTGCAACGTCTTTATAAAGTTTCATTTCATTGTGGTTTTTGTGGTGTGTGTAATACATTCAATTCAGTCCTGCTGAATCGTTTTTTTCTCTCCTTTTTTTGACTGCTGGCGTGTGTCTGTTAGTGTTTGTCTCATTTTCAAGTTTGTGGCCAATAAAAAAAAAACACAACCAAGCTCCTGTACATGTCAGCGAGAGAGGGGGCTAATAAGAGTTTTCAAGAAAAACCGAATACGAGTAAAACTTTAATTGAAAGAGATTTCTTAAAAGATGCAACAGTTGAGGGGCAGATAGATGTGAGAAATTCCACTTGCCATGTTTTTTAAGGAGCTGGGTACAAATAAACATAAGCTTAGCCTTGTTATACCGGAAAAAATGAGCTGATAAGGTCCATTAATTAATGTTTTTGCAATACCTGGTAGACCTAACGCAAGCTTGAAGATTGAAATCTCAGTCCATAAGTACTTTGCACAAATTAAAAAAAGATAGACAAGAACGTTAGAGCCCAGATAGATATGAGAAATTCCACTTGCCATGTTTTTAAGGAGCTGGCTACAAATTAACATAAGCTTAGCCTTATAAGACTAAAGAAAACGAGCTGATAAGGTCCATGAATTAATGTTTTTGCAATATCTGGAAGACCCAACACAAATTACAAAAAGAGAAAGACAAGAACGTCAGAGCCAACTACCTTGGAATAAATCTCGAATCCGCTAAGCTTTAAATAAAAAAAATTGGGAGTATACTGAAGATTGAAACTCAACGACCTGATCCAACCGGATGACAGCGGTTTGAAGCTGAATAAATCAATAATCCAACAAATCTTTACAATGAGCCAAACCTTTAGAGCAGAAAATCTATATTTCATGGACTATAAGGTTTCATTTCATACTCCGATAGGAGATAACATGTCGGCACTTGTGATACCATCAAAACTTGTACGCCTTGGTAGAATGACACTCTGTGGAACCAAATTCTTAAAATGTAAGTGAAGTCTCCGAACGATTCACTGCGACAAAAATTTTCGGACAGGCTGACTGCTTATCGTGTAGCTTCTTTAACATCTCAATGGAGTGAATTGTAGAAAATGCAAAGGTTAATAAAACGAGCACAATTAATATATAGGGTCACATCCTCCCGACGTAAGCCATAGATACAGACATTGTCGGGAGAACAGAACGAAAGAGAAGGGAGGTTTTTCAACGATTATTTTAGAGTCATCTAAAATGGGTCTTGAGGTTAATAAGGAAAAGACGAAATTTATTTCAGAAAGTCGAGCTTATTTCGGCCAGCAGTTGCAATGTCGACATAGGTGAGGAATTTGTATACCTCCAATCCGCTATGCACCAAGAAAAACGATGCACTAAGTCCCCATTTACATAAGGCAACATTACTTGCCGCAACTCTCAGTTTGTAGGAAAGAAAGGGGAGTTTTCCTTATCCATTTCCCTTCTACAAACTAAGAGTTGCGACAAGTAAAGTTGCCTAGAGTGAATGGCGACTAAGATATAACAATGATACGTGTTGGCAAATAGGTGCTATTTTGGGTTCCGTAAAAAGCTTAAGAACAGAGCCCTTACTCAGAAAAGACTCAGATTAAACTTTTACTATCCGAGCATTGTCATAGCGACGATGCATGGTGGATGAATGAGTTTAAGAGAAGTAACCCCAGCCGCTAAAAGCTATATCTCCACATGATTGTGGCTTGGACATGTCGGGCGAATGGAAACAACCGATTAAGCCAGAAAGGCGTTAGACCATATCTACCATGAAAAACGCAGACAGAAAATACTACGACGCCGACGTAGAGACGAAGTGAAAGGTGTTGGGAGAATTCTAGGTATTGGAAACTGAAGGAAGCACGCTAAAGAACGAAGTCATTTTAACTCATTTATTTAGCAGACGCGGACCAACAAGAGATCGGGGAGCCAGTCTAAGAAGCAAAATTGGGATACCGTAACGTGATGTTTAGTATGCAGGATTATCATAAATGAAAACTTAGATTTTTATCCTGGTCAGAACATCTACAAGTTTTCAGCCGCTGTACAAAGCAAAGACCGTCCAAGTCTATGTCTTTAATCTACGACTGCAAAAAGTGTGCAATCATGCCTCTGTAACGCTCACAGTTAATGGCGTTGCCAGCAGAGTTTTCAGAAAAAGTCAGACCAATGTTTTATAGCTTTAAAATCCGCAACATACAGTCACTCATTAAATTGGATGCATTGGCTTCTTGACGACCACACGCTGGTGTTCTGAACCCCAGATGCTGCAGATTTATTTCTGAACATAGCCGCTAAGATTGAAAAACGCTATAACAGAAGGAAAAGCTTTTCCAGCAGATAGCTTTTCCAACAGACCATTTCAAGCATAAATCCTACGACAGCCGGTTCTATGTACCGGATTGACCCGAAGCAGCAATCTTAGGCCAAAGGCTGTCATCCCGGCACTCCGTGTACCGCTACAACAACCATTTTGAGCTGCCCATTCCCAGACTGGGAATGGATAATAAAGCCGATGGTCCTACTTCCTTAACTGTGAATTAAAATTTCAATTTCTGCTTTTTTAGTGTAAAATGCAAAGTCTTTGTGTAAAACTCGCATCAGGCTGGTGCGTGGAAGGTTGATTTGCACGATCGAAAGCGTGTGGATGTTTCAGGAATTATTCGCACACTCTCGGCTAAGGCAGCCACATCTTGTAAGTGCGCACCGCAGGAAGACTTTAGAGATATGTGTTGTCCACTAGCATGCCAATGTCATGTACTCTATGCACAAACTTGCGTACAGCAGATATGGTTGGTTCTTCAAAACTTTATTTCAATGAACTCATTCATTTAGAAATTAGTTTTCAACATAAAAATTCCTATAATTCTACGGAGTTGTGATACTAACATTCTGTCAAAATTATGACAGGAATATAGCTTATACTAATACTGTCAAAATAACATACGCTTCAAAAGGAAAACACTAAATGGACCATAGGAACTGCCCATTAAACATGGAAATCTTCTTGCTTGGCCCCTCGTTATATTCTTATTTCCATATGTAATCAATATTCAATTTATTTTCCAATACACAAAATACTTTAATAAAGTGTGAAAAATGTAAATTAGGACTCGAAAACAACAAAAGAAAACATGTGACACAAATCGAGATGAAAAACGAAACAAATTTACGGGATATTTTATTAAAGGGATGTCGTAATATATCCATTTGGGAGGTTTTGAAACATTGGCTCCATTTTAATTTAAATTTGTTATACATTTGTCAGTTCTCATTCTAGCCGATGAGCTTTGAAGTGTTTATATTCCAATACTCTGAATATACAAAAGTAAATTCCAAATGGCTTGCAGAAAAATTGTGAGCCGTTCTTAACCGGATTCAAACCTGGGTTAGTTGAAAGTCGCACTTACAGCCTTCGGGGCACACACAATATCTCAGTTAACTCCAACTTCAGAATAGTTTAATCATGCTATACCAATGTTTGATCAAACCACATTTCCGTTGGATCAAACCTCTTCAGTTTGATCATACCTCTTTTTAGTTTGATCGAACCTCAGCTCAGTTTGATCCAACCGCATTACAGTTTGAAAAACCTCTTTTTATATTTTTGTTTGTCATAATATAGGAGTATCTATTTTGTAGAATTCGAAACAACGGCTCGATTTTTTTTTAATTAAAACAATTTGTTGTTATATTTGTCATTTCCCAGTCTGGTCGATAAGCTGTGAAAGTTGTTGTATTCCATTACTCTGAATATCAAAACTAAATTCCAAAGGACTAAAAAATTACAGCCTTTGGGGATCACACAATATCTCAGTTCAATCGAACTTCAGAATAGTTTAATCATGCTATACCAATGTTTGATCAAACCACATTTCCGTTGGATCAAACCTCTTCAGTTTGATCAAACCTCTTCAGTTTGATCAAACCTCTTCAGTTTGATCAAACCTCTTTTTAGTTTGATCGAACCTTAGCTCAGTTTGATCCAACCGCATTATAGTTTGATCAACCTCTTTTCATATTTTTGTATGGCATATTATAGGAGTATCTATTTTGTAGGATTCGAAACAACGGCTCGATTTTTTTTTTTGTAATTTAAGCAAGTTGTTGTTATATTTGTCATTTCCCAGTCTGGTCGATAAGCTGTGAAAGTTATTGTGTTCCATTACTTTGAATAACAAAACTAAATTCCAAAGGACTAAAAAATTACAGCCTTTGGGGATCACACAATATCTCAGTTCAATCGAACTTCAGAATAGTTTAATCATGCTATAGCAACGTTTGATCGAACCACATTTCCATTGTAGCAAACCTTTTTTTCAGTTTGATTGAACCTCTTTTATGTTTGATCAATTCTCATCTCAGTATGATGAAATCGCATCACATATTAATCTACCTCTGTTAATATCTATACGTATTGTATCAGACATCATTTCTGTCTAATTCAGCTTTATTTGATTATGCGTCAAACCTCATCCTAACGTGTTTTATATTGCGAATAGTTTTATCGAACTACATTTGATCATTATTGCGAGTGTATTGAACTTAGCCCTCTGTGTCTACACTAGATGCTCGTTTGTACGAGTACTTTAAGCGAATGTAAAATACTAACTAGCTTAGTATTTTACATTCGCTTAAAGTACTCGTACAAACGATCATCTAGTGTAGACACAGAGGGCTAAGTTCAATACACTCGTAATAACATACTCACCGACTGGGACTTGGTAGTTAAAGCCGACTCTGAACGTCTTATAATTTCTATAGATAAGCTTTGATATGAATTAGAGATTAAACTTTTCATCCTAAAGATGCTGGAAAATCTGCGTCTCGAAATAGTCACATTTTATACATGCGGCGAGCTACACACTTTACCTCATTGTAGTCCACTTTAGAATAGTTTGGACAAGTTTAGAATACTTAGATCAAACCTTTTCTCAATTTGATCAATCCTCATATTAGTTTGATCAAACCATATCTCAGTTTGATCAAACCGTATCTCAGTTTGATTAAGCCTCATCCCTGTTTGATCATACATCAACTCAGTTTGGTCAAACCTTATCTCAGTTTGATCAAACCATATCTCAGTTTGATCAAACCTCATATTAGTTTGATCTGATGTCAGAAGTGTTCAAAAAAGCTCCCCATATATGTAGGGTGCATGACCAAACTCCTTTGTTTGCTTAAATTTTTGCATAATTAGATTCAGGTTCAAAGTTAATATCAGCTTGTGCATAGTTTGATCAAACTTCGATTCGGTGTGATCGAACTGCAAATTCTTTTTTTCAAATTAAGTTTGAGGGGGGACAACTTATTTTTTAGCTACTTTGTTTATGCAGGATCGGATTCGACATAATTAAAATTTGTACAAACATATCTAACTACCTTTTAAGGCGCTAGTTTGCAGAATGACTGTAATGCTTTAACTTTCTACATTTCAATCGTAAGGCCGGTGATTTGACACCCTACACTACTTTGTCAAACAAAAGTCTCAAGTTTCAGCAAAATAGAACTTTTTTTCAATGTCGTTTTTTTGTCCGGCAGAATCATAAATCGAGACAGACTCGATCGTGATATATTAAAGCAAAGACCGATGTAGAACAACTTTTATAAGATTCATACTTGGATCTAAATTTACACAATGTGAAATGTTTCGTCAGGATCACATGCGAAGCCAACTTCGATTACAAGAAAAGACGGATGGATGGGCATATCTACTTTATATTGACACAGAATATGATAGTGAGCCAATGGATACAAAATGGTGTACGTTCTCGATCTCCTTGTAGGTGTCACAAAAATCCATACTGAATAATAATATCCTGTTCCACAGTATGAGCAGCTGTGGTGTGATTTTTGGAGTGCACGGATGTGCAACAAATCAATCAAAGCTCAAATCCGGGTAAAAACATTTAATACTAGTTCTTGTGCTGGTTTTATAGATCCTAAATGAAGACGATTTTCGGAAAGAAGATTAATCTCTAGGAACTGTCTCTATTAAATTCATTGGCCTTCAGTTATCTCTATAGAGCGCATTGGCTCTTCCAAATCAACTTTAAGCTCTAATAAAAAGCGTTATATTCTGCATATCTAAATGATGTGAGAGGAGTTCGCCGTTTGTTGCGTAATGGAATGTTTAAGTCAAGAAGTACTATTATGGACACTCTGCCGGGAAGTCTAACTAATTTCATATTTTTAGATAATTCTTAACGAAAATTAGTTTTAATGACGTTGCAGAAAAACACTTCAACTCTTTCTTTGCCTTCAATAAAAAAATTCATGGAATCTATGGTAACCGTTTTTTCCAATAGAAACTAAAGCTTTCCTCTTTCCTTACTTCACCAAAAATCTCCACGGCTCTGTCGTTTAAACTACAAATCCTTGGCAAAGGTTTAAAAATGAAAAGCGTTTTACTTCCTTCATTTCTTCCACATTATCTGTCATCTAGCACGTCGACGGCAACCAGCACTTGCAGCTAGTCAACGTCAAGAGCAGCTACCGAGAAGAATGTGCTCCGTAGTGGGAATAGTGTTAGATGATACTTGATGCCACCAGCAGCCAACACCTTTTTCAGACAGACAGACAATCAGACAGATGAACGTAGGGACGGACACATTTCCTATCTCAAGTTTTCCTTTAAGATGATTGTTTCTCTGCACTCGCTTTTTTACAAAAAAAGGCAAACACCTTTTTTATAGTCCTTGTTGCCATTGTTGTTGTTGTTGTTGTTTAAAAATTGTAAGATTATTTATGTCTGCACATGGTTAACCCGACATTTATAATTGCCACAAACATGATGCAGCTAAAATACACAATAACAACAGCAGATCCGCAGGAGCAGCAACTTCCGTTTCATGCTGATGCGGATAATGATGATGATGATGATGGTGCAGACGAAGCCGTTAAAGATGATGATGATGTTGATGATGCTGATAATGATGCTGCTGCCTCTGGTGGTGACGGTGATTATGACCATTATCCTGCTCTTAAAGAATGTTTCGAGTTTAATACCGTCATTTCTTTTGTTGTTTTGTTTTCCATTTCTCTTCTTCCATCATTTATCCGCTTCACTCTGTGTATGGATAGGAAATGAAACAACAGAAAAATGTCGAGTGTTCTAAAAAGATATATTGCCCTTTTTTGTTGTTGTTGCTGCTGTTGTTGTTCGAAATATTATCCTTTTAGAAGCGTTCGCTGTTTTTTTAATTTATTTTAAAGGACTTTTTCTTGTTTTCTCGCCTTTCTCTTATTCCGCTTATCGCCTAATGGAAATTTTAAATCAAATAATGGTTCATGTGTCGAAATTACTCGACAGGACTATTTTCTTTTGGAAAGGAAAGGGAAAACTAAATCAGGACGGAAACAAAACAGATACTGATACTTTCCGTAATAAATAAATATGAAAGAGTTCATAAGGTTTAATGTAAGAAGTCCCATATTTCCAAAACTTCAGAGTGTCGAATAATTTTTTGCTTTGTTACATTAAACTACAGAAAATAATCAATTTTTCTCTTTAATAAAAATAAAAAAAATTCCGATGAAGAATGTCATCAGCTTAATTAAATTTTTATTAGATTTGCAAGTTTCCTATACGCGACACCTAAAAGTATGCAACATTTTGTGCAGCAAAACACCTAGTTAGGGGTAACCAGAGAAGAATGATATAAACCTTAATCTTTATTAAAAAGTTAGGGTTGAAGATATCAAATTGATTCTGAATTTATTTTGAAGCTATGTCATTATATATGGATTATCACAACATCCTATTAAGAAACAAGGGGAAACTTCTCCTAAATCAGTGAGCTGTGCACGATATAATTCTTATACCCACTGACCGGGGCATACTGTTAAATGCTCTAACAAGAAAAGTCGCCGCCAAAATTGTTAGATTTTTTAGAACAAAAAATAAACAAAAACAAAACTAAAAATTAAAAAAAAACTCTACACAATAAAAGTGTTTAGTCGACTAAATCTGATTTACTTATTTACATATCCCTAAAAGTATGCACTGAAAATGCATGACTGCCATTTAATCAATAATTGTATAGTTAAGAATTGACTTTTATTTGGAATTATTGGTTAATTAAAATAGAAATAGTAGATTAAGGCCCCTCAATTTTGTGCAAATTTTCAGCAAACAGATTAGGCTTTAGTAATTTCTATAGATGTAAGTGTTGCTTGACATCGATCACAAACTACAAAGGGTTATATGGGTGTTTTCGAAAACCGTAAAAATTAAAATTGTTGTATGGAAGTTGGACGTGGCACTTAGAATTTTTTTGTAATTGAAAATCAAATACAAAAACTGGTAGACATTTTTATTAACATAGCAATGAAAACTAGGAAAATACAAGGATTTTTTAGTTTGCGTTACGTGGAAGGTAGTCGTGGCTGTGGGCAGATTTGAACAAAAACTTTTTTTTATCTAATTTTCGTTTTTGAAAGAGTAAATTACTCCAAAACTAATTACTTTTTTGGCAATATGAGAGATGTTTGCAAAATTTAAAAGCTCTTGATACATTCCTTCTAATTTTTGCCTCATTTTATATTAAAAAATATCCCACTGTGCGGTGTTAATGTGAAAAAAATTATTTAAATCTCGTTTCGTAATGAAAAATTTTAAAAGTATAATAATAAGTCCGGCAATCGCAATTATATTCGGCTCAATTGCAGTTTTACCACAAGTTTCCTATTTTCAACAACTAAAAACATTCCACTGTGGGGCGTGATTTAGAAAAAAATCTTTAAATCTATTTTCCTAATGAAAAAATGTAGTTAGGACAAAAATAAGTCCCGTTATCGTAATTATATTTGGCTCAATTACAGTTTTTACCACATTTACAAGAATCCTATTTACAACACCTAAAAGTATGCAACACATTTTTTGTGGTAAAATATAAATTATGCGCCAGTTAATGTTGATAGGAAAACATATCTAAGCTAAACCAAAACGGTATTTATTTTTGTATTATTTTAAAATTTCTTTTATGCCATTATTTATGCAAAATTAAATTATTATAAATGATTGTTTAGTTTCGCTAGCAGTGTTTCAAGCGATCGGTGGTGTTATGCCATTCAAGGCATTTCGAATGCAGGCCTCTAGGATGTAGAAAGTGGTTGGCTTGTTAGCGAAGATTGGGGGCTTAAATTTGTGGCGGAGATAATAATAATAGGATGTCAATCACTATACAAAGGCTTCTCCATACAAAAATTGATGAGCCTGCTCAGTGAGTATCGTTCAAATCTCACTGATCCGAAAGAAGTTTCCCAGATTGTCACAATACACTATACATTAGCCATGCAAAAGCTTCTCCATACAAAAATAGATTAGCCATACTAAGCCGGCATTGAGTAGCAGGTTCTGGTCAGTAAGTACCGTGCATAGCATACTGATCCGATAGAAGTTTCCCAGATTGTCATAAAATTCTGTACCACCGTATAATATCAACATTAAAAGAATAGATGCAGCTTTGGGCTAATCGATTATGTTTGGAACATAGACCTTGCAGGAATAGATGAAGCAATGCTTTGTGTGTTCGAGAGGAGATTCTGCAAAAAAGCTGTGGTACTTGCATTAAGGCCCAGCTGCGCTAAACGGAGTTAAAATACTTATATAGATTGCAGTATTCTGTCAATTATTAAAATACATCAAATACCAAATAGTCATTGAGACGGCTAGGTAAATTTTGTAGGATGGATCTTAATGGTGTAGCTGGACAACATTTGACAAGAATTACGAACTGAAGAATGAACGCACTAGATCAAAGTGCTTCGAAATCATTTCTTTTGCAGGGCAGGACCAACAGAAGGTAAGTAACCTTCAAAAAATTTCTATGAAATTTTTTAAATATGCTCTAGTAGATTTCCACATTTATCTTTATATTTCTTGGTGTGTTGGTTACCGTACACGAATATCGTACAAGTTAGCCCAGGATAAAATCAGGGCCATAACATCTATGGAGACTCCACGAATTAGGGATTAATATCCACGTAATGTAAAAGCTTTTTTAAACATAAATGTTCGAAATCATTTCTTCTGCAGGCCAGGAACAATAGATGGTCAATCTAAGTAGATAACCTCAAAAAAGTTACAATGCTCGAATTGTTTAATATTTTGGTTTTTGTTAGCTTTTAAGTTAATGATGTTATGGTTTCAGTACTCGACTATTGCACAGGTCAGCCCAGTTTAAAATCCGTGTCGTAACATCTAAAATTTGTCAGCATCGTGGCGACTCTACGAGCAGGAGATAAATCTCCAAGTTATGTGAAAGCTTTTTCAAATCTAATAAATTAGCAACTCGAAATTGGCTTTAACCAGTTAGTCACAGTAAATATAAGAATTTTGGGATGCACAGCTTACAAATTCAAAAGAAGTTTTAGTTTGTTTTTTATTTAATGAAATGTTAAAGGGAAATAGATAGGAAATTGTTTGGTCATTCCAGCATTTCTCTTAAATTTAGGTGTGCCACTGGCCAAATGGAATGACCTTTCAGAGCACTTGTCCTTGTGCCGAGTCTTTTCATTCCTGATAACCAAATCCACCTCCATTTCTAGTTATCCACAAGATACAAAAGATCCCATTTATGCAGCGACTATTGAAATCTTCCCACATTAGCCAATAGACTTCCTTCCGGCCTTAGTGTTTTTCAATATCGTTTTCTATTTTGGTTCGTAACAAACAGACACTTTGATTTCTTTTTCTTCGATTTACATCCCACCTCCCGAACGACTTCAAATTAGTATTTATACCCTCTGTGAAAGTTCTCATTCAAATAAATGCCTTTAAACTATATTTTCAATCAATTTTACTTATCAATGCAACAATTTCCCTTTCAAGAACTAAATCAACAAAAGCAACAACAATATATACGAGGGGAAAGCCCAGAAAGGCAAAGGAAAAATACGAATTGAAAGTAACAACAACAGTAGCAGAAGGGAAAGCAAAAAAGAAAAACTTAAGAAAAGGCGTTCAAGTAAAAAAGTTTCTGACTTCATTTTCCCCTTCAGCAGAGTTTACCAGCATCCTTGGCCAACACGTCGAAGGGCGTGGAGAGACGAGTAGAATTCTCAAAAGGACCTGGGCAGTGGGCGTAGGGAGGGGGGGGGGGAGTTAGGGTAGACTATCACATCATCTGAAGGGTTTACGAAAATGCTAAATAAACAACATACTTTTCTTAACAAATTGTATGGAAAAACACTCTGCACTCTCGTACACACACATACACAAACATGCGCGTGCATGCATCGCACACTCTCTGTACAAAGTGATATGCAATTGAATATTTCCATTGAATTGAATTGGAAAAATTCTTTACAATTTCAATGGCTTTGAAGTGGGTTGGGGAGCGGATTGCACTGGCAGTGGGGGCAGAGGGACGACTCAGGAATTTAAATTGTTGAAATTGGTATTTTTGCCCTGTGCATTAAGTAAAATAAAAGGAAAATTTAAAATGTTGGGAGCCAGCATGGATGTTGCCCAAGTTTTCTGGCAGCTACGACAGGGGAGAGGGTTGTGAAGAAAAATAAAAAAGAAATAAAATACATCAATGCCAATTGAAATGTTATACAAGAAGGTATTCAAGTAGGATATAAACAAATATTCAGAAAAAAATATAAAGTGAAATTCTTTAAGATCGCGTTACTACGAACAAAATCGCCTAAAAAAAATCCGCTTTAATCCTGTTAAGGCGATAATTTAACAAACCTAATGTTTTTTATTTAAAAAACACTTTCTGGCTTAAATTTAATATAAACGCTGTACGGATTCGCTTAAGTCCGGCTAAGCCTACCTAATGTTTTTTCGTAAATAATTTTTATTTTCCCGGAAACCTGGAGTGAAAAATTCGAGTTCCCGGTATTTTCAAACAAAATTTTCAACAGATTAAAAAAAGAAACAAAATAAAAACAAATTTCTTTTTATGTTATAAAAAAAATCTTTTAAAATCATGAACACAGTGAAGTAGGTACAATAATAGACGAAAACTTAAAATTATTGTGTATTGTTTTAATAACATAAATGAGAAGAAAATATTAAACATTTAAATAAGAAGAATTTTCATAGTTATTATTATTTTTAGTGCTTGCTCCCGGCACTTGCATTAAGATTTATAATTTTTAATATAAAACAGACTTTTTTATTACTAAATCCTCGTGAAAGAGACCAATTACACTGTGGAACATTTTTGGGGTTATTGTCTGGGGGGTGAGAAATTCCAAGTCAGGGTGATGGTACTAGGTCAGTATATTAAAACCCTCAAAGGGTTTTGCGTTCGTAAGTAACTTCACTTAATTGTAAATAAAAGCAGAACGCGTTAATCGATTTCTATGATCTATGTCGCATTTTGTTTATAGGTTATGTGACTTTACGTGAAAGTTATAAGACTCTACACGTTTTTCCGTTTGGGATTTATATGTTTTAAAAAAAAAAAAAATTTTTTTTGGCAAAATTTTCTTCATAAATTTATTTCTAATTGCAAAAATGTTGATTTGGTAGAGAAACAGTATATGAATAGATTAAAGAAAATGTAATTATTAATTTTTCTCAATTTATTTCAGCAAAATCGAACTAGTTGTTCTCGAGTTATGTCAAACTACGTTTTTGTCAACATTTTACAACTAAGCGAAAAAAACATCAAGATAAGGAAAAAATGTAAAAGGTCATAAACTGGCACATACGAACTCAAAACCCTTTGAGGGTTTTAATATACTGACCTAGTACCATCACCCTGACTTGGAATTTCTCACCCCCCAGATTGGCTGTTGTACTGTGTTATTTAATATTTTCTTAAATAGATTTTATCTAAACAATTTTATTCGTTGTTAAAGAGTTTTTATTTAATTTTTATGCTTCTCAATAATTGAAAACAAAAAGCTGCGACAGTTGCCTATAGATATATCATGCGCATGCGTGGATGAGTCACAATGACTTCTGCCTTTGGTCGATGTATGCTGTAACTGACAAAAAAAACTGTTCTTATTTATTTAAAAAGTTAGTTCAATTTCAGTTTAATATTAGATTCAACTTTACAGACGATAAGTTGCAACTGTCCTGCTTTTTGCGAGAAAATGTATAAAAGCATTTGGCGATAATATACCAAGTATCAGACATAACTATTGACTGACTGCGGACCATTAAATAATTTTCTTTTTGCAGCGAAAGGAGCAACTGCAGGGACGACAGTGATAAGTTTTTTTATTGGCTAAAAACATACTATTTGTTATTCCTAAATACGTGACTTATTGCTTTGTGTTGTTTTAAAGTTCACATTTTCTCCAAAAATAATATTTTTATAGCTCATTTTAGAGGTTTTTTAAATCCCGTGCCAAATTCTCGGTAATCCGGTATTAAAAAATCGTCCAAACTCCCTGGAATTTTTTTCCGGCTCTTTCAGAAATCCAAACCCTAGGCAAGCTAACATGCCTGATGAGTTAAAAGGAGAGTGGACAGTGAAAAGATTTGATCTTTTTGCAGCTAAGAACAGATAAGATTTGAAAAATCTACAACCGTTTTAACTTCACCTTAAACCAAAATCCGTCCGTTTTTTCTAACAAACTATCCAAAAATTGATTGATTCGACTTTGAAAAGGAATAACTTTTTTGTGTATTCGCAAAACCAAATAGTGCTGAACTTTTAAGTATTAAGTAAAATATTTAAATTTTGGGGAAAATCAGAAAAAGTTAAAAACAACCATTACCACACCATAGACATAAATTGATAATTTCTGTAGAAACTCGTCATGTATGTGGAGAGAAGTGACTTCACCGAATTTGAACATATCCACAATATGTTGTAAAGCGTTCGAAGAAAAACTATATTAAAAGTGTGATATTGAAGAGGCTGTAGGTATGTCATATACCCAGCTCTCTAATCCACCATTTTTCTGTACATAGATTCCCTCCAAATTTAGAAATATTTCTCCATATAACAAGATTTGGATGCTACAATTAATTAATCTCTAAGCTACACCATTTAAATAAAAATAATGGGGAAACATTGAACCAATAGCATTACTTTAAAAGAAAGCCAGTCTAATAACCAGACCATCCTAAGTCTCCTGTGAGTTTTTCCTACAGACAACGGCTACAAGTTTGTCTGCAAACGCAGCACTTGCTTTTTATGTAACGACATCTACAACGACATCTACAGTTTTCAAACGAAGCTAAGCCGTTATTCCCTGAGATTGTATTTTAATCTAAACCGTCCAAAGACCATTTGAGCTTCTTATAAACTACCTCAATCTCAAGTCGCAGCAGTTGTGAAAGTCGTGTCGAGAAATGTGTTTTTATATTTAGTAGGGACATTAATACTGTTTCAACTTTGAACACACCCATTTTAATAGTAGAACTGAACATACCCCGTCAATGTCATATGGGTTTTGAAAGCTAACCTCAATAGCGTTAGTCAGTAACGGGATTTTAAAATTGTTTCAATTTCCATCATGGAGTGATCAGATAATGAGAACCGTATCGCTGTAATAGCGCTTTTCAAGTGTGAAATGAAAAAAACGATATTTTCAAAACGCTCCGGCTCTAGGGATTAGCCGCATGTTCGTCTACCGATGCATAAAACTGTTTGAGGAGACTGGAGATGTAAAAGACCGCTACCGGTCGGGCCGCCCACGCTCTGTTCGAACACCGCATGTCATCAAAGCCGTTAAATCAAGAATTCACAGAAATCCGCTCCGAAAACAGAAAATTATGGCCCGTGATGTGAATATCACGCAAAAGTCCATCAGTCGAATCATTAAAAAAGACTTGGGGCTTTTAAACAACGTACCTGAAATTTATTGACTGCAGCTTTAAAAAAAATAGGATTGATTAATGCAAACGTCTTTTGGTGAAGCACGCTAAAAACTTGCACAGAAACATTTTGTTCACCAATGAAATAATTTTTACTGTTCAGGAAAAATTAAACAAGCAAAATGATAGAGTGTATGTGCGGTCATCTAAGGAAGCATCTGAACTGATCCAAAGGGTGGAAAAGGGTCATCTCCCAGCTGCAGTCAATTGCAAATAAAAGCGAAACGCGTGCATCGATTTTCATGATCTTTGTCTCATTTTGCTTTACGTAAAAGTAATAAGATTTGACATTTTTTTTCATTTTGGAATTTTTAAGGATTTTTTAAAAAAAAAAAATTTAAATCTTTAGGCAAAAAATAAGTTTTTTCCTTTATATATTTATTTTTAACTTGGAAACTGTTGCTTGTATAGGAAAACAATATATGAACAGATTAAGGAAATTGTAATTTTAAATTTTTTAAAATTTAATGCAATTAAATCGGGCTAGTGGTTCCCGAGTTATGCCGGACGAAACAAATTAACCAAAAAAAAATTTTTAAAATTTAAAAAAAAAAAATAAAACAAAAACCAAACGAAAAAAAAATTATTTATTGCGTTTTTCGAGCTCATGTCAAAATTATCTACACAGAAAAAATTATCGCATCCCGAGTACATTTTGACTGTTGACTAGTGTAATTAACGATTGACACAATAAACGCGACAAGAACGAAATTAATAAATTAGAGAAAGTTCGCTAGTAATATCTAGAGATTGCAGATGGCATACAACGTGTTTTAGTCGCTAAGGATGTATCGTAAGTTTCCATAGTCTTTGATTTGATTATTACATAGTAAAAGATGACAAAGTTGAGAAAATTTTCTTTAGCATTCCCATAAAATTTGCATTTAAAATTGAGAAAGAAAACACCAGAGATAATTTTCTTAAGGTTTTATATACGCGTTTTACGGACAAAAAAGTTATCTGTAATATTTCCTTACAAAACTTTAATTTACCATGAAAAGCATTACAGAAGAGTAAACAACTTCAATCGATGAGGAAGCTCATTTTAAAATAGTCAGAATCAAAATTTTTTCTGCCATAGCTTAACCGTATCTTTTCTTAGAAACAGAAAAACCAGTAGAAAGAAATTATAGTAGAATTTTTGTAGGTAAATCGAATTCGATTTTCAAGACATACACAACAGAATTTGAAGACGAATTGGACTCACTGCAGCGACACGACGTTCCCTATTGGGTTTTACAAGTGCAGCAGCTGCCAGTGATATCCATCTTCAAACTCTAATACATCATATAATATAATTTTGAAGCTAAAATTTTCGAAAGTCTATTAATTTTACAAAAAAAAAGATTGAGTTCAAGAAGTTTTACTTGCGGTATGAAAAAAATAAACATGACAATCGTTTAAAAGAAACTGGGGATAATTTAAATTTATCTTTAAGAGATGATAAAATTTTTTAATAACTTTAACTAGCTTACCTTTTTAAAAATCCTCGGCCGCAACTACATCGACTAATAAACGAAAATATCCAAAGTGTTTCGAAAATCTGTAAGAAATAAATTATGGGTATTTGAAAACGGTTTATGATTTTTTAAGTATGTATGAATTCTAAAAAAATATGTCTAGGATTCTCGTAAGAACTCTTTAAATTAACTTCTACAATTAGAAAATACTTGTCGCATACATAAAAACTCTTTACAGACAAACCAATATTAACCCCTCTTAGCATCATTTATTTGTTTTTTTTTGTACAAAATTCTTAAATAAAGGTTTCATATCCTGCTCGTGCATCTACATTAAAATTCTCTTTATGTACTTAATAAATCCTTTTGAAATGTACTCGTCTTACTTCCTTTGACACTCCACCCAGCAACGTGGACGCTCACACGCACACGGAGCAAGGACATTTGTTGTGCGCTTATCAGGAGGAATTCTAGCACAGATTCGGGGAATTCACTTTGAATTTGTTTTTATGCCAACGAGGAGAACGAACGTCTTGAGGCCACAATCATTTTGTATGAAAAAAGGAAAAAGAAAAAAAAGAAAGATTCCTTTTTTCCTTTTTTAAGTTTTTTTCTAATGAAAAGTGAAAAATATCAAAATGTCCCGGGTGCTGGTGATACGCACACGTTGAGATAATGTGTGTGTGTGTGGCCGAGGGAGGGTGAGCAGCCTTTAGAGCGGAAACGGAAATACGTACAATGGCATAACTTTGCTTAATGTCGTTACATGATGTAAGCTTTGGCCGGAAGATTTCGTTCATCTTCTGCTTGGTGAGTTGCTCTTCTTCGTTGGCTTACACTTTTGTCATCTTCTCGGTGTTATCCTGGCCTTGCACGGTCTTAAGATTCCTTCTCGTCCTTGATGCCGTTATCATCTTCTTCATGGTCGTTGGCCGTTTGGTCTGAAGGAACGAAAGGATAATGTTTTGTCGTTTAGCATGCAATTTTTCGCTCAAGCACAATCCCTAATTAAATGTAAATTACAAAATACTCAAGAGAGTGGCGGCCACCAGCGACGAAATGGCGACAGCGACAACTTTGGCGCTAAGTTGGCATTAGCATTGAGTGGGTTCCATTCGTTTTTTTTTCTTTTGTATTTTGGGAGGATTTAAAACATTTCTACCCTTGCTCTTTTGTGGTGGCAGCCACCAAAGATATGGGGATTTAGCAGCTCAACACGAACGAAGGAGTTTGAAGTAGTCCCACCCATCCTGACAAAAGGCCAACAATGCCAAACGAGAATGATGTGGATGATGACGATGACAACGTTCTTCTTCGTCCCGAAGTGAAGTGCAGTTTTCGAACAAAATAAATACGTTGCATAGAGTCTGCGTCTTGGAAGCTGAACGAAATGTCGACAGACACGTTGTAGTGCTATCATTTTCCTCTTGAATTTCTAATTTTCTCTGCTTATGGCTGATGCCCGAGGCAAAGGAAATAACAATGGCATTACGACCGTAAGCTGATGCCATTATTGGGTGTAGAATATTAAGTTTTCCTCGTACCAGGCCAAGCAAAAGAATCCCGGTCATTATTCGCTGTCAAGGTTAATAGGAAACAAATGATGGTATTAAACGCTTTTAAGGTTAACAACTTTTTGCGCAAATTCTTTTTTACACTTCGTGTTTAGCGCTGGCTCCACTACTGTTTTAATCCTTCTTGTTTAACTTGACCTTAATGTCCTGGTTTTTGCACAACCCAAAGCAACAACAAGGGCTGACCTCTTTTGCCCGCACACAAGCACAAAGACACACACACACATTCGTTCTTTGTGGCTCTTTGAAAGTCTACTCGTTATTGTCATAACTTTGCCAATGCCAGCTACAGCGGCGAGCTCCAACGCCATGAAGCATGCAACAAATTAAGTATCATAAATTTTACTACTGCGTCGTCATCATCATCACTAGCACCAGCGTCGTTAGTCGAGCAGTCCAAAACCCCCCACAGACACTGAAACGCGCCGCAAAAAGGACAACAACTGGCAACAACCCACAGCAGCAACATGACAATAATTATAACAGCAAACAAAGTCATATATTTAAGTCTTACACTCCTCCAGAGTGCCAGAATTACAAAATAAAGAAAGAAAAAAAATAACTTGAATAAAAAAATAAAAAACAGACTGCCAACCGACCCAGCACGAGACAATGCCAACCATAAACTTTACAACTATTTTGTGGTTTTTCGGCCGAAGACAAATCGACCAAAGTACAAATGAAAGGGCGACACGAGACGAGACGACTAAAGCAACAACAACAGAAATGAAAAAGATGAATGAATGTGGTAGGCAGTGGACAGACCATAGACTTTGTATGCATTTTCATTTAAACTTCAGACGACATTATCGGGGTTAAAGATAAATTATAAAATGATCAAAGTTTGATAGCCCAGCAATAACAGTGATACAAAAAACAAATCACAAAACGTTCGGAGATAGCAAAAATTTTCCCTAAACGACGTGGGTTGTCAGGCTTAAAGCAAGCAAGAGAAGGTTTTGTAAAAAAGAATCAAACAACAAGAGGTTATATTGGCGAGTTCACATCGGTTTGATGTAGACAAGATGGGAATAAGTCAATATTCAAACTACATACAATTTTTCAGTACAAAATGCAGCAATTAATTGAATTTATATATTTTATTAAATATTTAATTTGCACATGCACATTAACTTAAATTCGCAAATTGAGTCTCTTGTGTTTTGATTCTTTTTGGGATTCGTCATAGAAATTTATATTTACAGTGACACAAAGTAGAACGCTGATACTTAACTTAAATAACTTTTTTATTTTCGAGCTTTATTTCTATTTCGTTGTGCAGATTATAGCTGTACTCATGGAAATTGATACCGCAATGAATGTAATTCCCTATTTGCTTTACACAAAAAAGCCACAACAATTTTTTTTATTTATTAAAATAACCTTTGACAGCTAATGCAGCGTATTTCCATTTAAATGGCTATGTCAACAGACAAAACTGTAGATTGTAGGGTACTCAAAGCCCGAGGGTAATTCATCAGCATCAGTCACACCTAGTCAGATGCCCTGTTTGGAGCAGTGTTATGGCCGCAAAAATTATAGACCCATATTTCTTTGGCAATAAAAATAAACGGCCTCCTAAACTTCTTACCGAGTAACGATCGACAGTTTTTTTCCGCCAATAGTGGAACAACAGCATGCTAATTTATGGTTTCAATAGGATAAAACGACTGCGCTAACTGCTGGCCAAACTATGGACTTGCTAATGCTCATTTGGACCACCCTCTATTTTAGGTTGTTTTGTGTTTTAGTTTCTTGTTCAATGCTAAAATACATATGAGCTTCACTTCAGCAAATGTCGAGATTTCTCCAGAATGGCATCCACTGCAGACGAGGCTGAGCGCAGCTTGAACTGACATCGGAGTTACAGAATCAGACAAAGAAACAGAGACAGAAAAAGGGTCAGGCGGCATGAAAACCATCAAATGCTGTAGATGGTTTATGGTGCACTTTCAGGGACAGGGTAACCCAAATGTCAACAAATGATGTGAAACATAAATAAATTTATTTTTTATTAAAGAAAATTATATATACATTGAACAGGGATTAACCGGCTCAACAAGACCTCTTGCTTCTATATTTAAATAGAAGACAAGTTTTTAACAAAATGGCAAAGTGACATTGAGTTTCGTGGCTGCACACTACTTTTATCATGATTTCGGGTCCGTGACAACCCTCTTCAGAAAGCCATGCTGCAATTGTTGAAAGTAAAACTGAATTCTATAAGGCCAGGCTCTCCCTAAACGAATTAGAACTACTGTTGTATACCTTACTTTTCAAGTTTTCTTCACACAATTGCCCACGAAAATACAACTCACTCTTGCCACCTCTACACAGGCTCCACTTCGAAAGCCATCAATAGATTTCTTTGACAACAACGTGTGTGTGTGTTGTAAAATTGATGGCTCTCGATGTTGAGTCTCTTTAGAGGTGGCAAGAGTGAGTTGCATTTTCGTGGGCAATTGAAGTATCTGAACCGATCCCAAGGGTGGAAAAGGGTCATCACCCAGCTTCAGTCATGGTTTGGTGGGGTATCTCTTACGATGGGGTCACTGACCTGCATTTCTGCGAACAAGGAGTCAAAACATCGGCCAAAGTTAACCAAGAAACCGTTTTGGAAGCTGTTGTGAAGCCTCTTAACAATTCCCTGTTCCAAAACCAGCAATGGACTTTCCAGCAGGATTCTGCGCCGGCCCATAAGGCTAAAACGTCCCATGCCTGGCTTCGAAACATTTTGCCAGCGTTCATTTCCTCTGAAGAATGGCCCTCAGGCAGTCCAGATTTGAACCCATTGGATTACAAATTGTAGACGGTTTTAGATGACAAGATTTGTCACAAAAGATACCCCAACATTGGATCTCTTAAGACTGCTTTGGTTCGAGCTGTGGCCAATATTCCAATGGACGAGGTTCGTGGAGCTATTGACGATTGGCCAGTGCGACCTAAGGCGTATGTAAGGGCAAATGGCGGACCTTTTGAATAAGTAGATTCCTTTTGGATACAATATACATCAATAAATATATTAAAAAATATTTGGTCCAAAAACATTCAGTACTTTTTATTTTACAGCATAAAACGTGTGTTACAGTATTTATGTCCCTACTAAGTATTTTTTTATTTATAGTTAATTTATTTATATGGCGATATCGTTTTAAGCATTAACCGGCTAACCCAAGAAACCTAAACTGCCGGACCTTTTTTTCTGTTTTTATAATTTTTTTTGGGGATTTAGTATGTTTTCGTCGTAAAAAAGCTTTTGTTGTGAGTAAAACCGATAAAACATTAAAGGGTTTATTTATTGATGTTGAAATAAGCAATATCATGTTGCGACAGCCAACTAAAAAGGATTTGGTCACTACAATGTGACCAATTATTGGTAACAAAGTAATATGTACATCACAATTTGTTGGTTGCCATGACCACCAATTGTCGCAACCAATATTTAAACTGAATTCGGTTGCTATATCTGTGCTATTGGCTGTGAATACAGTCATATGGTTGTAGCAACCATCATATGATATCTCGAACCATGTTACCATCAATACTATGGAATGTTGGTTATTGCAACAGAAATTCGGTTTATTCAACCATATTTTTGTAGTTCGGACCAAACTCCAAATAGTTTTCTCTGTGTGCACATAATTGTCATAGATCCTTCTATTAAAATAGAAAATATTAACATGAAATCTCTGATAACTTTTTGTTTTATTTACAATTTACATCGTGGGTGTTAGTTAGACCAGCCTTTATTTAAAGAAGATAAAATAAATATGAATTTATTGCCCTCCCTTTAATAGGAACGAAATTGATCCTTCTATTATAATAGAAAATACATATAAAGATAAAATCTCTGAAAACTTTTTGTTTTATTTACAATTAACATCGTGGGTGTTAGATTGACCACGCTTTATTTAAAGAAGATGAAATAAATATGAACTTATTGCCCTCCCTTTAATAAGAACGAAATTGCGGCTCTTTAAATCTATGCTTTAAAAGGGCCTTAGTTAATAACGCCTAAAACTATGCTTTACTATGCAAAAAGGACTTGAAAGATGTATGTATGAGCGCGCAAACAGTGCTTTCGTTGATGTGTGTGTGAGTGTGTGCGTTTAAGCGGAAACTATAAAAGCAACGACGACTAAACGAACTGGTGCCGCTCGCTACCCGCCGCACATTCTATGCAGAGAATGCGGAAATAGAAAATTTCTTGGTACGTTAAAATACCACAAAAGCCAAAATTCACAAAATTACAAAAATTCCAAACAAATGACAAACAGACGCACACACATTCAGTCGATGAGAGATAGAGAGAGAGGGGTGAGAGGGACATCAGGCAAAATCAAACACTGCTGCACTTCAGGAAGAGAAAGGTAGGGGGAGGCGCACTTACAATATAACGCCACCAAGGCAACGGTATGCAAATGCATTGGTGTGTGTGTGTGTAGAAAATATTATATAGACTTTGATAAAGCATAAGAAGAACAAGAGCAAGAGTTTTGTTTGAAGCTTAAACTACAAATAAGTTTTTGTATATTACTTAAGCTTTAACTTCCGCTTCCGCCTTGTGTTGTCAGTCTCTTGCTCACTCTCTCTCTCTCTTTGTGTTTCTCCCTGTGACTGCATGTAGCTGTGCGTGTACATGGCCTGTAACGGTAAAAAGTGTATGCAAGTCGAAACATACAAGGAGGAATCCTTGCAAGATTTTCTGTGTGTGTGTGTGTGTAATTTTTTTTTTGTTTTGTTTTTGTCGTTGCCTTTCTTGTTGTCGTTGTTAATGCTGGTAAATGCTCAAGTACAATGGATATTTATACACATTTTCAAAAGTAGTTTAGTCGGTTGTGTTGGCAACACACTCTCTCCTACACACACACCCTAGCCAGGGAGAGGGGGCAGAGATAAAGCGTTGGCCTGTGTGCATGTTTAAGACAACTAAAAATGTCTTTACAAATATTCCAGTTTTTTCCCTCACAATTCTTAAGACTGCGAGTGTGTGTGTGTGTATGTGCATAAGAGTGATGCATTCAGATTTTGGTTGCTGGTGACGTCGTCGGTCGGTTGATGGCTGCTGCATGTTGTTGTCATATCTCTTGGCGTCATCCACCATTAACAACACCAGCAACAACTGCAATTGCAACATGAATTTATTATTGTACAAAGTTGCAATTTAGTGCAATGACTCCAGCCATGTGTAGTGTGTTTTCTGTATGTGGTTGGTAGGTGTTTTTATGGGTTGCTGTATCTCGTTGTTGATGCCTGTGGGTGTGTGTGTGTGTCTGTGGTGGGTTTCATTTGTACGTTTTTATTGTCTTGCAGAATATGTCTCCTTTTCTCAGATTGCCGTCTTTGTCTCGACTTTGTGCTCGAGTTATGCTCCTCTGTCCTCGCGATGCCTTACCCGGACCCCAGACTGTGCCATGCAATATAAACGAAAAAAAAACGTTGTCATTTCAAAGTATCGTCGGTTTTTTAGAGCGTGTTATATAAACTTCAGAGTTAAAAGGTGATAAAGTGATTATTTGCTTTACAGTCTTTCACATAAAATGAAAAAGAAGAGGAGAAAAACACACACACACACACAGAAAAACACTTTAACAAAGAGGAGTATCAAATACTTCTCTTTGTGTTTGTGTCCTGTACAATAAATGCAAGTCATAATGCAGTGTGGTTGCTATCTGCACAAAGGATAGAATGCCAGTATGGACTAGAGCTGAGGTAGACAAATGAAACTGTGTCAAGTAAAGGTTAGTTTAAATTATTCACAAATGTTTACAAACTGAAACCTTAAATTGTACAGAGATTTTGGGAAAATTTAACCCGGACTAGAAAAATTCAAAAGAATATGCCTGCTATTTGGTTGCTCCTTTAAAAAACCTGAGTTTTAAAACCCAGTTTAAGAACGATCACTCTACTTGTTTTTTAGCCACTAGCTGAAAATAGACGTTTACCTTATATAATGTGGACAATTTTAACATGGAAAAAATACTAAACCAACCATTTTAACGCCGCAATCCGAATTAAAAGAAAGAGATAAGAAAAGATTTTCATGACTTGAGCAGTTTTTTATTCTGGTTCGAGACCTTTATGTTGTTTCTTTTTCAGAATCAACGTAAAAAGAAGAAATTGGTGAAATGTATTTGCTACGATTGCCAGGCAGACTGTACAGCTGTTTCTAAACCAGCCAAGGTTTTTCTTCAGCAGTCTTTGGCAACAATTACTTCGGCCACAAATCAAATGACTTATACGGGAGACTCATTTTTATTAATGAGAATTACCCTTTGAGTATAGTCTTCGAACTGTGCGTAGTG
Organism: Hydrotaea diabolus; assembly: GCA_963513945.1. Classification (NCBI taxonomy): domain Eukaryota; kingdom Metazoa; phylum Arthropoda; class Insecta; order Diptera; family Muscidae; genus Hydrotaea; species Hydrotaea diabolus. The sequence continues at coordinate 6,969,956 of OY740719.1, read as the reverse complement.
CAATCTTCAACGCGCAATATCATTTCCACCAATTCCGCTTCGCAGGGGTCCTCGTTGAAAACCACAAATGCAAAAAGCACAATCAAAGTGTGCATGTTTTTTGTGCGTACATATACTCATACATGCGTTGCACATTAGGGCGTACCAATCCTTTTTAATAGTTTGTTCGTTTTTTTTTTGTTATTTATTCGATCTTTTATCATTATTATGACTTGAGCAGTTTTTTATTCTGGTCCGAGACCTCTATGTTGTTTCTTTTTCAAAATCAACGTAAAAAGAAGAAATTGGTGAAAAAGATTTTCTTTAATGAAATTTTTAAATTAGGAGCATTTGTGTTAAAACTATTCAAAACGGACCGACTTACAACGGATGTTTTTTTTTTGAGGCGGGTGGTTTTCAATCTGGTCACACTTTTTTAAGAGTTGGTCTTTTTGACAGCTGTCACTTGATTTCTGCTCAGTTTGCTTTGCCATTTCATAATAAACAGGCTTACTACGGAACAACGTTTGCAAATTGTGGAAATGTATTACCAAAATAATGGTTAGGTTCGAACGACGCATCTTGCGCTGCGTCCAATATTCGGTCGACATAATCACCCAGCAGAATCGGAAATTCGAGCACCCATGGATCGGTATCGAACCACGTTTTCTCTAGTGGGTAATGCGCATCCTCAGAGATGCTGTACAGTGACAACCAAAGCGCTATTGCTGCTGTAGAGCAGAGTATCGAAGAAGACCCAAATGAGTCCATCCACCATCGCGCACAACAATTAGAGCTGCGCCCATCCACTTTATGGAAGATTTCGCAGAAGGATCTTGGTTTGCAGGCTTACATAATCCAGCTCGTGCAAGAATTGAAGCCGAACGACCATCAAACGCGTCGCACGTTCGGTGAATGGGCCCATAACGAGATGGCCACCGATCCTGATTTTTACAAGAAAATTTTGTTCAGCGATAAAGCTCACTTTTGGTTGAATGGGTTAATAACCAAAATTGTCGCATTTGGCGTAATGAAAATCCACAAGCCATTGTCACTGTTTGTTGTAATCTATGGGCAGAGAGAATTATTGGTCTATACTTTTTCAAAAATGAAGATGGCCATAATGTTACAGTCAATGGCGAACGCTTCAGAGCCATGACTTTTGACTTTTTCGTGCCTGAATTGGCGGATGTTGATGTCGGCGGCCTTTAGTTCCAACAAGACGGCACTGCATGCCATAAAGCCAACAAAGCGATCAATTTTGTAACGGAAACTTTTGGTGAACGCATTATATCGCGTTGTGGGCCTGTGGCCTCCAAGATCGTGCGATTTAACACCGCATAAATATTACAAGAAGGGTTATGTGAAGTCGCTTGTCTACGCAGATAAGCCCGACACGATTGACGCCTTGGAAGAGAATATTCGGCGCTGTAATGCAGACATACGGCCCCAAATGCTGCAAAAAGTGGTGGAAAATTAAGCCTCTCGGCTGGAATTTTTTCGAGCCAGCCGCAGCGGCCACTTGCCCGAAATAATTTTTAAACCAAAATGTCAAACCCTTATTTTTATAATAAAGCTAAATTCTTGGCCATAACCTTAAACTATGCGTTTTATTTCTTCTGGAAACCCACACGTCTAAAAAACAACCTTTAATTAAAAACTTGTCTCTCCAGACACAACCTGCAGTTGGGGCAGAAATGAATTCTGATTCAAAAAAGGGACTAATGTCTTACGACTTCAATCGTGTAAATATTTGTATGACAAAAGAAACAACTAAGATGGATTTTTAAAAACTACATACGGCGAGCAGATTCGTTGCCACAACCGAATGTTAGGAAGACATCAATACAATTTAATATTAGTTGGTTTACAGAAATTTTCAGATTAGCGTAAGTTAGAACAAAATATATTTAATAGTGGCCTTGACTAAATCTAGTTTATTTTGTTTGGAGTTTGCATGTATACATATTGAAAAAAAGCCAATAATTTGCGCAGACTATCAAGGAAAAATACAAATTTTTTAAATTTTTAATCCTTTGGCCTAATGTCGATGTTCCATGCAAAAAATTGATTTTTAATGTTATAGCCGCACCTTAAATAATTTCATAATTTTACTATTCTGCAAAAATTAACTTTGAAGCCCTTCTTTAGACGAAACCAACTGATCCTTTTGTAAAATGATCTTCTTAATCGGAATTAATTGTCCGTTTTCCCCCATTACGTATAGTTTTCAACAAAACAAAAATTATCTTAACTTCTTTCGTTGCAACTTTCACAATTTTTATTCAATTTTAATAAATTATGATTTATTTGAAGAATAAACCAACCAAATAATATTGCCTATTTTTAAGTGAATCGGTTAAGAATTACAAAAAATTTATACAAATTAAGGAAAAAAGTCTAAAAAAATTCATTGTCACGAAAACTATACGTGACAGAGAAAAACGGGCACTTAATGCGAATTCAGGGGATCATTTTACATACGGATTAGTTGGTTTCGTTCAAAAGTGATTTTGTTGCAAAACAGTGTTATAGGTTATTTCGATGTTACTTCGAACACTCTTCAAGTTTGAGCCTAGGACGAACCCTTAACCCCGAACATTTAAGACACTAAAGCTTTTAAAGCCACATATTACTTTCAATTCTGACCAAATTTCGCTAAGTGCACTGGTAAAATTGGATAATATTGATCCATGGTTTCGAATAGCCTCCACAAAGGTCCTTAGCGATTTAAGGCCCTGCAGCTGCAAATTTTACCAGATCTCGCGCAAAATTTCCAGGTTCGTTATGAGGGACCAAATTATTAATCTAGGAAACTGGACCATGAAGATCACTATTTTCGTACAGCTGCCATACAAAGATCCTGCCTGGTTTAACAATCTGCAGCTTAAGAAGCCAGATACGAGTATTACACCCGATTTCGACCAGATTTCGCACAGACCGTTACAAGCAACCATAACATATCTCTAATAAAATTGGACCATATCATAGGCATGTTTTCGAATAGCACACAAACAAAGGTCCTTCTTGATGCCATAAAGTAAACCCATTCGAATGGAACTTACGTGGGATTTGTAATTAAATTTCGTAAAATTGAAAATATAACCACATTGGGTTATATTTTCATTAAGCCCCGTACAAAGGTCCTTATAAGCTGCATATTACGGCCTATTTCGACAAAAATTGTCATGGAGCGTTAAGAGCGATCAATATCCATATCTTGTGGAATTAGACCACATCTTTCTATGTTTTTGAATAGCCCCCACACAAAGGTTCTTCCCTAAAGTAAACCCAATTACGCTCATATTTAAATGGAACCTTATGAGAGATCTGTAATTGAATCTGGTGAGACTGAACCACAAGGGGTTATGTTTTCATAAAACCGTCATACAAAGGTCCCCTCTTTAGAAGCGTATTACGTCAGATTTCGACCATATATCTTATAGTGTGTTAAGAACTACCTACATCAACGTCTTGTGGAATTAGAACACATCTCTCTATGTTTTATGAGGGGCCCCCACACAAAGCTCTCTTCCGATTTTAGTTCCTGCCGCCTTGCACGCAACATTGTATATCCAATCAATCTTAAGCCCCAGGCAAAGGCGCGGGATTAACGTAGGCTAAACCCGATTGAAGCCATCAAATGTTAATTAAATGGGTTTACGGGGAAATGCATCACACACAGCCGGACCGGATTGACCCGAAGAGCAATTCTTTGTACAAGGGCTTTCACGCAGGCACACAGTTGCCACTACAACAACAACAACACACAGCCTCTACAATCTTAGTTTCAACCTCAGTTTTCACGGAGGTTATAGTAAGCGTCGAGATTAAAGCAAATCAATGTTATTTGATCAGCAATACCATTGAACAAAGGCAGCAGTCATGCCTTAAGGAATTAAAGGTCAATACCCGTACAATATACCTTATCAACATTTCACTATGAATTTGAATAAAAATAGGTTTTATTACAACATTTAACAAAGGCAGCAGTCATGCCTTAAGGAATTAAAGGTCAATACCCGTACAATATACCTTATCAACATTTCACTATGAATTTGAATAAAAATAGGTTTTATTACAACATTTTAATGTTTGTTTTTTCTCAAAGACTCCAATTTTCTGTTTACTTTTAAAAATAGATAAATGTACTAACATGATGCCAAATAAATATCAAATAAACTCTAAATTGACTTAGCGGCAAATGTGTTAAATTTCTTGCCAAACTAAAGAAATTATTAGCTTGTTACACAAAACACGCCTATTGTGTTTTATGCATAAATTCCATAGATTAAAAGGCAGAAAGAAACCAAAAATATCATTTCCACAAATTTTGGTATGTTTATACCCTCCACCATACAATGGAAGGTATATTAGTTTTGTCATTCTGTCTGTAACACCTTGAAATAATCATCGGAGACCCAACAAAGTATATATATTCTTGATCCTCGTAAAATTCTAAGACGATCTAGCCATGTTGTCCGCTGTCCGTCTGTTGAAAACAATATAGAGCCTTCATGAAAACAGCTAGGGAGCTGAAATTTGGCACAAACATGTGTAGTTAACCTAGCATGGTTGGTATTGAAAATGGGCTATATAGCTCTACGGGAAGTTGGTGTTGGAGACCCTCAACCGACCCAGAGTTTCTTATTTGGATATATCCGTCTAGTTTCTTGAGAAAAATCACTGAAATTTTGCAAATAATGAACTCTATATAGGCGCCATAATCTATGTAAAAATGGTTTATATTGGGCCACCATTTCTTGTACCTCCCATACAAACGGCCTTATGGGCCTTGAGAAATAATATGACTATAACTCACCACAAACTTGACCTATCGAAATGAAATTTTACACATAAAGATTTCTATATAGAACACACTTCCGCACCAAATTTGGTTTTATTTGGGAATCTGGTGGAGGGTATCCAAAGTTCGGCACAGCCAAACTTAACATTTTTTACTTGTTTTTATATAGCAAATCAGCGAACTTATTGAATCACTCTATATAAAAATATTGAAATGCAGTAAATATAAGTAAATAAGAGTATGCAGTTTTCGATCTCCTAATATTTAGCTAAACTGTATTTATAGATATTAGAAATAGCATTTAAGCCCTCGATAAACCACACTTCGTTCTTTATCGAAGGTACACTTTTCAAGGTCTTTTAAAAAAGTTATTCTGTTTGTATCATTTCTTTCGTTCTTTGAAATTGTTTCTTATTTGCAATTTTCAAAAATTTGCGGTGTGATGAGTAAAAGTCATGCTGTTCTTTGGTGGCATTGGGACATAAGCATTGTTTTTTTTTTCTTCTTATTTAATTGTTTAATTGTCCCAACGTTCATTAATCTTCAGACAAAGAAGTCTGTTCCTTCGTCCACTTTTAGGCGTAGCAGCAGCTGGCAAAACTTTTATTAACACCGAAATGACTTCCGCAAAAAGTTTTTTTTTGTTTGTTTTCAAAACCCGCAAATAAAAAGTAACGCAAACGCACAGGCACTGTCGGCAGACCAACAACAAGAGCAGCAACAACAAAAACAATGTTCGGTGATGATAAATCTATTTTTATCTGAAATAAAAACTTTTTAATTTGTGTAAATCCTACTTAAAAAGGGGAATTCACACAAACAGCGACACCGGCGCACACACACACACTCTAACCACAATCTCAGAGCAAGTTATTGGGCCAGATGGTGGAAGAGAAACGGCCAAGCGGGAGAGAAAAAAAAGAGTATTAATAGAAATTACCGAGTAAAAATAGTCGTAAGTAGAGGCAACATTAGCATACTTTTAGGAGCATTTATGCACAAAACTTTATGCAAATTTTTGTGCAGATTCGTCGACGCACCAAACTACAGATAACCTGGAACCGGGATAGCCAGGAAGGCCTGACTACAAATTACAGCATATGCAGATGAGCGGATAAATTGTTAAAGCATAATTTTAGGATTAAAGTATTTCGAATTCGTCCAACATATTTTGCAGGGCATCGACACCGGCAACATAAATTCGGCCAAACATTTTTTTTTTGGAAAACCCCACATTTCCGGTTTTCAATTTGTTGGTTGCATATTTAGAATAATTTAAAATTTAACTTAGTTTTTGGGGGTTGGGTGCGGGTGTCCTGGCGTGTGGACAATGAAAATGTTTATTACTTTGTTTGCAAAAAAAAAAAACGAAAACGAAAAAATTTGCATATGAAATGCCACACTTGCTAGGCTATCTCTTTTGCTCTTGTTCAAGCCTTCGTGTATGTTTGGATGGGGAATTGTTGCAGTGTGTGTTCAGAGAGCATGTGTCCTGATTGTCCTGCTTTCGGTTACTCTTGTCATATCCCTATCAGTGGCTTTGGTGTTTTAGTAGTTGGTGTTGTTGCTCTTGTTGTTGTAGTTGTGGACGAGAATTCCCTTTTTCCTTTTGCATTTCGTTTTCATTTATTCTAATTTTCATTTATTTTAATATAAATTTTATATTACAAAAACATTGCATATTTTATGGGATTTTGGTATGTGTATGCGTGCATATATGAGCTTGGCATACCTGTTGTTGCCAGTGTATGTGTGTGTGTGCCTATACACACATATACTCGCAGCCAGAGACAATTTCATTGTTTAAAACCTGTTATCCTCCCACAAACTTGCATTGTTTTCTCTATCTAAATGCCTCCATTGAACGCACCGTGGTTCTCATTTAACATTTTTGGAATAAATCTGAAAAAAAGTTATTGAACAGACGGAAAACAAATCGAAAATAGTTTAGACTAAGGACTATATCAACTGCTCCCTTTATCAATGAATGGCATGACAAATAAAACAAATGAAAATCAAAAAATATGCAGAGGATATCGTTCCATGTCTACATAAAGCGTAGGTAAAGGAACCCAATAGCTATATGGGGTGTAATATTAAATATTTTCAATTTGAATTGGCTGTAAATAAAATTTAGTGATATTTTTAAATTTCTGGTTGATCTTTCTCATTCGCTTCTCCCAATGGACTTAAAATTGTTTGGCAATAAATGAAGAATTTTACCGAAAATCGTGTTTTCAGATGAAGTTCATTCTGGGTGGCAACTATCGCTATTTTGCGCACAGTTTTTTAAATTGAAATAATCAGCCGAAATTGTGATGTCAATTGGCCGCCTCGGAACTGTGATTTGAGCCTTTTGGATTATTTCCTGTGGGAAACCATTAAGGATAAATGTTACCCAAAGCATCCAGAGACAATTAAAGCGTTGAAACATGAAATCGAAGTTGCCATTGAAGAGATTTGAACCGAAACAATCATAAATATACTAAAAAATTGGGTTAAGCGGATGATGTATTACCGAGCCAGTTGTGGTAGTCATATGAATGATATTGTGTTCCATTATTAAATGACAAAGTTCAACCTTTCCAATAAAATCAGAAAATTTAAAAAACTATTATTTTTTACACCCGAATTAAATTTAAAATGTAAAATCGCGCACCCTGTATTAACTGTGTTCGTGTAGGGCTACTGAACTAGCATTTGAATTGAAGTAAGCCGGTTAGACAGCAAGTAGGCTTAAAGTCGCTTAAAAAGAACGATCAAGAGTTGCCACAGTTATTTTCCAACAAACAGCTTTACATGAGACACCCTGCTATATTAAAACATAATTTCTTAGAATCGAGCAACAAAAGGTCTTATCGGAGATTCGTATAGGGTTTATGTGAACAAAATAGCAGTGATTAACTTAAACGGATAGTTTAAATATTTTAAAACAAAAATGTGTAGAATTTTTATTTAATATTTGATTTTATGATAAAAATAAACTAATTTATTTCATTTTTCACTCAACGTTTCGTTGGCTTTTTTCCAACTTCTTGAGAAGTGGTGTTTTATTGAAGTTTCACAGCCGTCTCATATTAATTATTTCCATTATAAAACTGGATTTCACGACATAAACGTTAAATAATAAATACAAGGGTTGCTATATATATTTCTGACCTAGGAATCGCTTAGTGTTGCCTGGCGCCATCTGACATTTCCATTGGAAAGTTTGACATTTTTTTGAATAAACGTACTCAGCACGTTTTGACGTAGGACCATCATTTGTGTTGTTTACAGTGACTTGAAAAAATCAATTGGCAAAAAAATTGAATTAACTCGTGAACATTTTCGTGCGATCATTTTTCACAACTTTCGACGTGGATTATCACGACAACAGTGCATCGATGAACATAAATCTTTGTATGGCGATGAAGCACCATCCTATAGCAATGTGAAAAACTGGTTTCATGAATTCAATCGTGGCCGACGCTCGCTTAAAGACGAAGGTCGTTAAGGTCGTCCAAAGTCGGCCGTAGTGTCAGAGACATTTGATGCCATGCGTGAACTGATAATGAAAGATCGTCATGTGACATACCGTGAGATAGAGGCATCCTTGGGCATTTCTTCCACCACATCAAGAAAAAAAATGCGTGGTCAACGATTTTCATTATCAGGCCAGATATATATATATATATATATATATATATATATATATATATATATATATATATATATATATATATATATATATATATATATATATATATATATATTACAGCCCTCGTAATAATCATAAATTGCGGAAAAATCACCGAATAAATTAAAACTAATATCATAGAATTTTACGTAAAGACTAACTAAGGAGTATTAAATTGGTAAAATATGTTTGATTAAATGTTTAGTTACAATTTAAAGCCTTTTTTAGGGGTGTTTTAGGTTAACTCTCGATAAACGCCAATGGGGCAAATTTTGTTCGTGTCTAAAGGAAAAGTCCCAATGTGAGTCACAAAAAATTGTAAACATTAATTTCTTTTTTCCATTTTTATTTGTTTTTTTAAATTTATTTTTTTTCCTTTGAAGAGATTTTCTCCTAAGAGGATTTTAAGTCGAACTCCGTTTGTGAGTTCTACAAATTTTTCAAAACTCCTAGATCACAGTTCTGATTAAAGGCTGGTTCTAACATCTTCTTTTCAAGTGAAAATTAACTCATTAAAAAAATTCTGGGAAATTAAAATTGTGACTATCGGACACTTAACACACAACTGTGGAAACTTTTTTGATTTCCCTGTGATATAATGTAACGGGTGATCAATCTAGAGGTATTTTTTTCAATAGGATTTTTAACAGATTACGCGTGAGTTGTGTTAAATTTTTTTTTCAGTATTTTTTGCTATTTCAAAATGGAAGGACCGCGAAAACCACGGTTTGCTGCGGTTTATGGGCTGGAGGAATCATAGCTTCAAATTTTTTAAAAATTGATGATGGCCGTAACGTAACCGTGAATGATACCGGACTTTTTGCTACCTGTAATTGAAGCCCGTAATCTTGAGGACATTTGGTTTCAACAGGACGATGTGACTTGCAGCTCATTTGACGTTTTGGAACGGTGAGTTGGCCGCCTTTAAACTTTTTTCTATGGTTTGTAGCTGGTTTGTCAGCATAGACATAAGTAATCACATAAGTAATCCCGGGTCTAGGCCGGGTAGGAACATTCGACATTTTTCAGTGGTACGAGTAAGAGTTTATTTCTCTAATTCTAGATAATAATCATTTTAAACTTTTTTCTATGGTTTGTAGATGATTTGTCTATGCTGACAAACCAGCTACGACTCAGGCTTTGTAAGCCAACATTACGCGTGCCATTAACGTCATACCAATCGAAATAGACCCTCAGAATGGACACCCTGAGGCTAGTTGCGGCCAACATTTGAAGCAAATTATTTTCAAGAAATAAATGGCATATAATGTCCGTTCAAATAAACAATAAGGATTCCACATTTGATTTGAATTCGTGTATTTTTTTTATTTTGAAAAGAATTACCTCTAGATTGACTACCCATTACTTGAATATTATTTCTGATTAAAAAATCTTGGAAAACCCGCATTTACGAGTATGAGTCGTTTATTCACATAGAGAAGTATCATGCTCATAATTGTAGAAATATTGTTTTTATACTACATAATAGTATGTTTGGGCCCACTGTACAGTGTGACGTGTATGTGTTTAAAGTACAAAGTATGCTTGTGCTGCATGTGTATTTGCAGTTTCATTAAATTAAATTAAAAATGTATTTTATTATTTAAAACAGTCGTGTGTGCAAGTGAACACTAAAATTTAAGTGCTGAATTTCTGCAAAAACAAAAACCAACTTAATTATTAGCGAGATTCGAAACGCGTTAAAAAAGATTGAAACGAAAAGAAGAACTTAACATTAAAAACTATATTTTCAATACTTTTTAATTTAAATAGATAATTAAATAGCAAATAATAGTAACAATATGTTGAGATCTAATTTCAGGGGAATAGAGTTCTCACTCGACTATCCCATAAGTAATCCCGGTTCTAGGCCGGCTAGGAACATTCGACATTTTTCAGCGGATCTTTTTCTTATTCTTAAATGTCGTATTCTTTTAGAGTTTATGAGTTTTTCTTTTATTCTAGGTAATAATGATTTTAAAAGGGAATTTCGGAGCCGGCTTGAAACAGAAAGTCCTATTAGGTACGTGTAGGAATTATATGGTGCTCAGCTCTATGATTTGATCGAATTTTCGTCATTTTTTTGGAGAAGATATAGGGGGAAGTAAGTTATTTTTTCTTTATTAAGAATGGCCATGTCATAGCCACACTAAATTGCTTTACCCTCTTTCGAATTCTTACCCGCATATTCATGAAATGTAATGAAATGTAAAGAACATTTAAGGAAGGACAAGTTTCGACGTCGTTAAGTTCGTACAGGTCGAATCTGAAATAGCCTAACCGTTAAGAAAATACTCAAAAAGTGAATTTTTTCTGAGGTACCTTAAAAAACTTTTCTCCCTGAGGATCGATTGTGCCCTATTACAATCCTAAACAACTTATGGCAATTAAGCCAGCACCGTCCAAAATTTCAGGAGCCTAGCAATATTTGTTCAAACGCAATGACTCTTTCAACAAACGACCGGGCTGACATGGCTAGTTTGTCCTAGAATTTTACGACGATGAATAATATTTGTCCTTTTATCATCAAAATTTTTGTTGAAAATTTGGCATGCACTCCTTTTTTCGATGGAGAATACGTATACAAATTTGACTTGCAATCCTTCGGCAAATTTGTATAAATATGGCCCTTAGCTTGCACATCTCTGCAACATAGAAAAATGTTGGCCGTCGTGTACAAGCCATAAACCATATTTTCATGTTTAGTTTTCATTACAATTTTGTATTTATAAATGTGAAAATCCCATGATTTATTGTAATACGTCCCGTTCTGTAAATAGTTTTTATTTTGTGGATGCATGCATCCTGGCGGGGCTCTCGTGTGTGTGTGTACTCATGAAAAGTTTAAACATTTTATTAAACAATGCCGCACAATGTACACTCTACCAACGGGGGGGGGGGGGTATTTTAATGCAGGATGTCCTCCCCTTTGCACAAAAATAGATAAAAAGGGGGGGGGAAACAATAGCCTGTGCAAAATGGGTCATTGGAGTAAATGTGCAAGCGAAATAAACAAAGCAAATATGACTGACTACAAATGGTTATGGTCCTTTTGGGCGAATACAACAGGATGTTGATAAAAATCTCAGTGGTTTAGAAAATCTAGAAACTAAAATAATATAAATAATATTTGGATTTTAGCACTACAAAGTAAACAATTGAAAACTAAATGCATATGCACTATCGGTCGTTTTAAATTTTTGCAATATTAGGGAAAAAGTATGGTTTTAGTTAACCTTTAAATGGTTAAATTGATCCATTGAGATTTGCATTGAGTTTGAGGACGTTTAAAGCTTGCTCAGAATAAGTCTAGTAGCACTTAAATACAACCATCAAAAGGTGGGAATTAAATAAAATCAGAGATTAGAGAAAAAAAAAACTCTCAAAACATAAAAACCTGTGCATGAAAGATTTTGATAGCAGGCAAAACCAGTTGAAAACTAGCAAAATAAAAGCTAAAGTCGGGCGGCTGACTAGACTATGCCCTGCACTTCTGGATGTGATTAAAGGCAAAAAACGGGTTGTATCGATTGAGCACTTCCTTTTGTAGATGTGATTAAGGAAAATTGAAAACAGGTTTTTGGAGCCCTTTAGACGGACTCAAAGTTGAATCTTTTGAGCGCTTTCTCTGCCAATGAGCAGTGACTACATCATCTTTAGGCCAGTGTAACAAACCTAATTTCCATATCGATTATCCTTTGTCCACAAAACTTAACTTTGTAAAGTGATATAAAGGCTGGAATAAAAGTGCTACTTCTAGAGCTAAAAAGCTGAACATATATATTGTGGGAGTTATATCACAATCTAAACCGAGTTTCCTCAATTTTAATAGCGCCCGTCAAACAAACGTACTTGTGCCAAGTTTTATTAAGATTGGAAGTAATATGTGTGGAAGTATATATAAATCCAAATCGATTTTCTTTAATTTCAATAGCGTCCACAGTTGCAAAAAAACCAAATTTCTGACAAGTTTCAACAGGGATGGATGTAAAATGTGGCTTCTTTAAGTAGAGCAAAAAAATATATGTGGAAGCTATTTAAAAATCTAAACAAATTTTCTTTAATTTCAATATCATCCACAGTTTGCCAAAAAAAAAAACTTACTGGTGACAAAACTTACTTGTCAACAAGAATGGAAGTAAAATATGGGTTAGGGCGCTAAAGTTTCAACAGGGATGGATGTAAAGAGTGGCTTCTATAAGTAGAGCAAAAAAAGATATGTGTGGTGTGATATGTGAGCAAGAAAATATAAACTAATTTTCTTTAATTTCAATAGAATCCACAGTTTGCCCCAAAAACTTACTTTTGACTAAACTTGCTTTTCAACAAGAATGGATGTAAAACGTGGGTTAGAGCGCTAAAAATACATAAAATCGGTTGAACATATGTGTATAAGCTTTATACGAGGGCTATTATATATATATCGTACAAATCAATTTCAATAGCGTCCTTTCCTGGGCCCAAAAAAGTTACTTGAACTTAATTTAAGCAAGACAACTTGCAACATGCTCATCCTACAGCTAAAGACTATCGCCTGAACATATAAGAGGAGTCTGTATCTAAATCTAACCCGATTTTCTTCAATTTCAAAAACTACAAACATATACCATGAAACCGACTTTTAAAACCCTTGTATCACAAAGAAATTCAGCCCATAACAAGCGGACAAATTATGTTCGGCCAGGCCGAAGCTTATCATAGATTCCGTCTCAATATGAATATTTTGTCAAAGTGGCGTCCTCTTTTAATATCAGTGTGTGTATGTTTTTGAAAACCATCGTAATATTGAAATTAGTTCACGAGATATGGCCTTTCTAAGTTCAGGGTTGTACGGGCGGTGTGACAGACGCCTACTTGTACAATTTTAGCACAACATACTCTATAAGATTACCTAAACATTTTTTTGTATTCTGTTAACATTTTATAATAATCGGTCCAATACATTGACCATAAATGCGATTTTGTGAAAGGGTTCCTTCCGATTTATGCCAACATCATTTGTTCCGAATATCAATATCAATTTAAACATTATTTGGTCTGGTCAATGATTTCATATTGTTTACATTTTATAACCCTCAGTCCATTTCTTTGGCACTTAATGCGATTTTTTAAAGGGGTCGTGACCCCGCCCTCTTTCCTGCCAGTATGTATTACAATTCACGCCAATGTTATAAGTATATGTTTAAATATTATCTTCATATCTATAATAGTTTATGTTTATGTTTTATTGGTACTCGTGTATTAAACAGGTCGCTAGGACGATAACATCAAAACTTTATGATAAATTGTTTGAAATTTCTTTGTATACAAGAAGTCATTGGGTTGCTATGCATCATAAACGGTTTGACTTGTAATTTACAAAAAAAAAGGTAATTCAAAAAATACTGTAAGCCTGTAATAACCGAGCGCGCTTAAACTCGCTAAAGGTTATTTATATCCCAAAAATTGTATTTATTTACAAACAGGTTTTAACGCATATTGTCTATAGTTTTATGTAAACAACATCATTTTTATATTCTCGTACAATTGTGTGAAGTTATCGCGTTAGCGACCTCCTAAGCGAGTTGCCAATAGAACACGGCCATAGTCTTTTAAACTTTAGGGTTGTATGGACGGTGCAAAGCCCCCTGTCTAATAACATCGTAATGTACGTTGCAAATGTTAAGCGGCCGAAGGCAACTTATGGTAAAAATTTCGTAATGACCGAAGTTTATAGCGATAATATATAATGAAAAAAAACAGCTAAATACTACAAATATAGTAGTTTTTCCTAGGGTTAATTGAGTCCTTGTGTGGGGAAATTGTTCACCTCCCGACCAATCTGGTCGTATTTAATTTCAGTCTATCAACGCAGTCTATCAATTTAAATTGACTGAGTACATGATTTCACTCTTTCGCTCACATGATTTCACATACAGACAACTGGTTGCGCCCGCAATAAATTATAACAAGTTTGGATTTAATATGTGGCTCCTAGAGAATGGACATAACATGTACTAGTATTGCCAAATTTCTCTAGGTGCAGCTGTTTATCCATCTTAAAAAATGTGATGCTACTGATAAAGGTAGATCTTCGAATGTGAAGCTGCAGGGCTATTTTAGCATTTTGACCGATATGTTCCTATTTCGAAAGGGTTTGTCCCTAACCCGAATTAAAATAAAATGTGCAAAGTTTAATTGAGATGGCTTTATCCTTGTTATATGTACTTAAACTGCAAAAGTGGGTGAACAGACAGATGGAAAAGTAGCAAAAGTAGGCGAACAGACATATGGAAAGACAAACTCGTACAAGTAGCTAAATCGAAAAATGCTAAGCGAATCGAGAAATTCTGAAATCTTCCCGATCCTAAAAGTGTAACAAAATAAGCACAAAATTATGATGCAAAATTATAATGTAAAAACAGGAAAGATACTCCCCGCACTTTTAAAATTTTCTTTGAAACTAACTGAGAGGAAAGAGTATAACTTTACTTTTTTAATAAAAACATTATTTCTTATAAGTATTTGGAACATAGAAAGCTATCAGAACAGCCGAATTTTAGTTACTTCTTTATCGATTTCCACGAAACAATCCTGGCGACATTTAAACTTCATATTGTAAATATTAAAAAAAAAAACTCTAAAAGGATTTACATGGCGGTCGTAATCAACTTTAACTCTCTTTCGCTCACCCTGCCTTGACACAGGGTGACCACTAAGATTTGTATCTAAAGGACTTGAGCAGGATAGATGAGCAGTTTCTGTCATCAAATATCTAAGGCGCCATTGCTAGGCATTCAAATTGAGATGCTCACATTATTAAACGTGTAAATGGGTAAGTAAAGGGTGATCCATCCAGAGGTATTTTTTCAGAACAAAAAAAACATATAAAGATTCAAATCAAGTGTCAAATCTTTATTGGTAATTTTACATTTTATGCCATTTATTTTTTGAAAATAATTACCTTCAAATGTTAGCCGCAGCTACGCCTCAGGGTTTCCATTCTGAGGGTGTAATTTTGGATGACTCGTTCGAGCATTTCGACCGGTATGGCACCGATGATTCCACCAGCTTATAAACCGCACCCATCCGTGATTTTCTCTGGGTATAATGGCACCTCTTGAACCTCTTCTTGTTGCTCTTCAGACCAAATGCGGCAGTTTTGTTTATTGACTTTGCCGTTGAGTCAGAAATGGGCCTCATAACTGAACAAAATTTTGATCGAAAACAGCGGATCTTCCCGTTTCTCACCGAACGCTCATTTCCATAGTACAGTTGCTAAAATTTGAAGGTATGTAATTTCAAAAAATAAATGACATAAAATGTGCTTTTAAATTACCAATAAAGATTCCACACTTGATTTGAATTTGTATTTTTTTGTTCTGAAAAAATACCTGTATATGGATCACCCTTTATTATTGGCTTTTCGGACTTTGCCATTTTCCAAAATAGCGAAATTTATTTTTCGAATTATGGGAAACACCGAACAAATAAAAAATAAGCTAAAACAAAAATTCTTTTTTGAGATCAACAGCTCATTTGCGTTAAAAACTGAACAAAGCGAAGGCATATTTTAAAAAAAAAAATAATATTTATGGTTACCTCCCGATATAGTTATTAATAAATTTGTCAATACATCTTTTTTCGCCATTCCCTCTCCTAATCATTAGTGAAATCAAGAGAAATCCAGTAACAATTTTGTAAAAATTAATTCTTAATTCTCTAGTTCTCAATTTTAGCACAGACTTTTTTACGATTTTTTATGAGATGCCTCAGCATTTTGGAGCGTAACTCCCAAACGCTATTACTTTTCCATACAAGGTATTAAAATCAGTTCCATCGTTTTGACGTTAGTGGCATTTAAAATATTGAATTTTTTTTGGAAAAATCACGATTTTAAATTGAAAAAAAATATATAAATAAATTGAGCATTAAGTTTGGACTTTCTAGAGCAAAACAAGCTATCGTTTATAAAAATTGGACAACAAATAGTAGACTTACATGTTGTTTAGACTGTAGACTTACACGTAAAAGCGTTTGGGAGTTATGTTCCAAAAAGCTGAGGCATCTCATAAAAAAATTCCAAAAATCTATAGGAAAAAATATATTTAGAACTCTGTACCAGCAAAAAAATCTTAATTTGTAGACTAGTGTTAGCATTGCAAGAGCTTAGTTTGGAATAACCATTACCCCCCAAAATTTGAAACCCTAAGCACATACTTCTTTAACACGGACCCCGACTCAAGCCATTCATTCCTTACCCGAACATAACCGACATTCTTTCTTACGGTCGCCCCCCCCCCCCTCTTCTTGCCGTTGCTATCAGTTCTGTAGTGCATTCTGTCTCCCTCAACCACATTGACAGATGTTTAAGGTCTTAATCGCTCTTTATACTAAATAATCCATCCTGGAGTAAAACAACGACAAAAACATATTCAAAAACTAACAAAATTCTAGCATTTGATAGTGGTTAGGAACACTAGAGAACATGGCTGGCTGCCATACAGACAGGGATGCATCACAGGCGTCATCGTTAGGAATCAAAATCTTCACATGATCCCCCAACCTCCCCACACTGAATGAATGTGAATGTGAACAATGAGCAAACAGAAAATTTACATCAAATTGAACAGCAGAGATATGCATGCCGAAGTGTACGAGTGTGCAAATACATGCAACTAAAAATAACCAGAGCTGCCGCCACTTCAAATTCAAGCACGGAAGAGGGATTGAGTGTGTCGGTGGCATGTGCGCTAAGAGGGCCAGAGTGCTGGTGAGGAAGTAGAGTTTGCAACTATGTGTGTGTATGTGAGCATGTGTAGTGGCAGTAGTAGTATTTTAACAACCAAGGACATTGTTGTTCATACATATCATGTGGTTTTTTCATTTCGTTCATTCATTAGTTCGTTTTGTCCTCACAGCCTGGCTGCTGCTCTTCCGGTGGCAGGCAGGCAGGCAGCCTTGTCGACTGCTTCACATAATTCTGCCTTGGCAAAGATGTAGCTGGGTTCTGGTTAAGGATTAGACTGATGTGCCATCAGTTTGTTGTCTTACTCTGCAGTTCAGTTCCTCAACACCATCATCATCATCATCATTTTTGGTGGCGGCAGGGATGTGGCAAATTTCATGGAACTATGTAGAGATCTTATCTGAGACCGAGCTAAACCTTCCCTTGACAACCTTAAATAAATATTTTAATAAAGGATTTGTTATCTTTCATGATGTCTTTAGGATGCAAATTTATTGGCTCGTTCTTTTTCTCATGCGCTGGTGGCAGTGGTTACAATAGTTTCAATTTGGTTGTCGTCTATTTTGCAAGACACATTTTTCGGTGGGCTGTAGCTGAATATGCACAACCACGTATTTCATAATGTGAAGTTCCTTTTCTTTTTTTTTTTGAAAAAGAACTAGGTCAAAATATGAAAATTCAATCATGATGAAAGGGTCCAATCGTTAATTGCTTTCAAGGCTAATGTAAGCCTTATGCGGCAAGCGTTTTGAAGAGATTAATGTAAGACAGCTAAAGAAACTTTGTTACACTTTGTTACATTAGGGCCACTAGTAAAGGGTTAACAAGGTTGAAAGGTGTTAATCCTTGCATATTCAAAAACTAATGACATTTTAATAATAATAAGAGCTTTACACCAGACTTATCTAATATGGCATGATTTCAAATATTCTCCAAATTATGTACGAAGAAAAATCTTCAGGGCATAGTCCATCCAAGTACATCACTCTCGTGTACACGGTATTGACATGAAGCAGTAAACCACATAGTGGCCTGATTATGCTGTCACTAAACCATGTGTTTATTCAGAAATCGTTCAAGTATCTTTTTAGTGATTACTAACGTCCATGCCTCTGGTCGAAGTTGTGTTTATGGAGCACCCTCAAGAAAACGATTAAAAACATTGTTCTAAAGAACTAAAAAAGTGTACTTTTTCTTAGGTACTTTCAAAGGACACACTTTTTCCTTCTGGATCGATTTTGAACCAATTTACACTGCAAAACAGCCTATAACTACCGGCCATCATCGTGCAACAGTTCAGGCCAACACATTTCGATTGATTGCAATCGGGTTTTTTAACAGACTGACAAAAGGACAGACATGGTCATATTCTCTTAGAACAATAATGTTTGTACATTGTATGTTCTTCCATGAATATTTTGAGATGTAATGACATGTTTAGTATACACTTTATCCTGCGGTGGAGGGTTATCGTAACATTGATTCGGTTCCGCTCACTAGGGCTTGGCATAAAAATAACGGCCCGCTCAATAACCTTGACAGTATAGTACTCAAAAGAAGTATACAAATTTTCCAAAGATCTATTGTATTTCTACAAAATAATCTCTGCCATGTTGCAAATAGAATGACACATTAGTAGACACTCCATTCTTCGCAGGAGGGTAAATTTAATGTAAACCCCTTTAAAAAGATCCAGGAATCATGAAGAGTGTGTATGACGACCTTAAAAGTCATGACATTGAAAAAATGGCCCCGTTCACTAAGGCGTGGCATCGAAAGAACGGCCCCGCCTACTCACATTGACAATATGGTGTAGTGTGATAACCTAACAAGTCCAAACAAGTTTTTCCTTTACGAAAAGAACAAGTTTGGGTCTTATTCATTTGAATACCAAATTTATACATGTAAGTGGGCGGGACTGTTTTTTCAATGTGACGCCCACCATGAGCGTTAGCCCAACAAGTTATGTAGATTTCAGTGTTCCTGCTACATTCTGAAGGTGATGTCATTTAATCTATTTTTCTAAAGGTCACTTCCCAAACTGCACCTTTGCCGCCTACAGAATTCGATCCGAACTCCATGGAGCTTGATCTATACTATACAGTGTAGCTAACACTTAATGGCCCTATTAAACGCCCGATGCTTAAATAAAAAATAAAAGTCCTTAGAAAAATAATAAGACTACAAACCCACTTACTTGGAAACACAAGGCGGCTCCTTTATCCTCTACTTAGGATTCCGCTTCAAATTCAAGTCGAACTCATGCTTTGTAGAGCAAATTTTTGTGGGAAACTATCACCGCTGTCCTAGTTTTCTCCTTTTTGTATCCTTTACAATGAATTCGGCTTCCAAGCATTAAAAACCAGGCTTAATAGTGGGTTTGTTTTCCAGCTTGTTGTAAACTTTCACCACAGCAGCGTCTTTCTCCTTTGTGCCTCGCTGACATGTAATTTTTTCATCGGCTCGCTTGCTTTCGATCAGGAATTCCCTTTTTGATATTTCTTTTAAAATATTATTCAAATTTTACAAAATTTTGTCCATAAATTAATTACAAGTCAAAAAATCAGATTGTATTTCTTCTTTTTTCTATCACAATCAATTTATAATAACAAAGGGGTATGTTCAGTAAAGTCGATTTCTTCTGACAGCTAAAACACTGTAGGAAATATTGGGGAATATTTGCGGTGGAGCTCTAAAACTACACTTAGAAGAAAATGTTAAACAATATTTTAAGAAATTCATGCAATACAGCGTTCTTATGGGAGCGAAATTGAACAGATTTTACGTTCAAAGTATTGCGGCTGTTAATTTCAATACAAATTTTACTAGGTTTTTGAACGAACTAACGAAAACTGCAGATTTTGGCATTTGCAATTAAAAAACAATAATAAACTCGTAAAATTTCAAAACGCATAAGGTTTTTTTTGTTGTTGTACGCAGCTGACAAGGATTGTCGGCGAAATGTGCAACTTTATTATTATTTATGGAATATTTAGTAGTGGATAATTTTTTGTCTCTTGGGCTAGCAGTGGATATTTTTTTGTTTCTTGTGTTAGCAATTTTTGACATTTGCAAAACAAAATAAAATAAACAAGCGAAAAAATCCGCTTTATTTTCTTGTTCAAAAATCCAAAACACAATTTTATTTATTAAATATATGTTGCAAATAACCGTCAAATATCGTTTGATTAGAAAATTTTTGATCAACAAAAAAAGTATTGAAGAAAAAGCGTTTAGCGGACATCAACGGATTAATCTTTTATCCTTTTAATTTGCAATAATAAAAATTAAAAAACACATCAAGTTTTTTGTTCTGTGACCTCAAGCCGAAAATAACTATTAAGGATAAAAAACATTCTTCCTAAAATATATTCATAGAATGAAAATTCTTCTTTTATATTAGAATTTTAGAGTTAATACGACATATTATAATTTTGTGATGGTGATTGTTACACCCAAAAACATTCGAGATAATATTGTAAGATGTGTTCCTTTTGAAGTTATTTATTGTACTTATACAATGAATTGGAAAATTATTATTTATTCTTTTCAATTTTAAAAAATAACGAAAGCTTAATTTATATTATTATAAAGTAGTATTTAAAGTGATTTCGAACAAAGGTTTTCTTCAAACAGAAAAACCTTTCTGATTCTAATTACCCATGTCCGTCCGGCTGTACACCTACACATTTAGTTACGTAGAATATGAATTTTATATATTTTTTAATTTGGTAAAATCGGACTCGTTTTGGTACAATTTAGACGTCGACTTGGTGCAATTTTGAAACACCATCACTGATTGAAAATGTGACGTCATTATTTTCTCTCTCAATTTGCCATCGAATAACGGACCAGCGCAATGCGCTACCTTTAATTTTTATACCATGACTCCACACTCAGAATATTTCAAAACAAACCATGTTTAACGCGGTTTTAGTTTTAAAGTTTGTTTTTTGGATAACAAAAAGGTTTGGAGTTATCGCTTTAATGGTGTGTTAAGCAAATGTTTAGTGATTTTTTTGCTGAACTAATAAAAGCTAGCTATACCGAACGATTTTTGTTTAGCATTAATAAACGTACATTTTGTTTTTCGTTGTGTCAAATAGGGTGTGATCGTTTGAGCTGATTATATAAGGTCAGACTACCTAAGCTGTGTGCTTTGGATCTCTATCTTGTTAGAAGATCTGTTGAGTTCCGACACCCTAATTATCGACAGATAGCTTTAAATGTTTTTCTAGTAGTATGTTCTTATATAAATATTGGTCCACAGTGGTTTCTAAAAAGACTAAATCCCAAACTCCAGATGCCGCAATTGCACCCCAACCCACAGTGTTTAACTGTAGATATTACTCGTATATAAGTATATTTGTGATCAAGTGCTGTGTTGGGTTATCTTTAAACTTTTGATCGGTCATCACTTCTGAAACTGATGTATTTACTTTCGTCAATTCACATAACCCTGTCGATATGTGATTTGGCAAAATATAGGCGAAGTATTCGAGTTTTCTCCGAAATAAGTGTGGTTTTAGTTCTTTACTGTATGTTTATAAATCAACTGAATTTAAGAGTTTAAATACATTTAACACATTTTAACAACGCATCCGTGTACAAACTTATTCGCTTATTATGCTAGTAATGTTTTGTCGTTCCCCGTTGGTTATAACGCTCAATCTCTAACGATTTAACGTTTTTTTTTTGGTTTTATCTTAAACATGTCGCATTTTTTTTTGGTTTCTATCTGCTGACTTGTCATTAGCTGCCAAAATCCATAGCTGGGATGTGGGCTCATTCTCCACTTTGTCTATAAATAATTTAATTACGAAATCGATAAGATAGGTGAAGAAAAAACTGCCAACTTCCATTGCAATAAAGTACAAACAAAACGAAAAAAAGTATTCATCTTCTTTTCATTTGTTTACCGAAGAAGCGAGGAAAACAACAATGACGACGAAGACCTTACATGAAAAAAAGAAGAAATGTTAGATAATATCAAACAATTATTTACACCAAATGAAGCCAATCGAACAGTAATGAATGTAAAGACGAAACAAAAGAAACTTTTGCCTTGAACTCGTTTTCGCCGGTGGTGGTGGCGGCGGTGAAGCCAACGCTCCCCACACAGAGGCACAACATAGCTGGCATCTACACCTAAACAAGCACAAATAGACAGGGCCGGCAGACGGAGGGACGGATACAAAGATAGGCAGCAGGACAGACAAAAGAAACACGTACTTGCAACAGATATACAGACATCTACCCGCAGCGACAACACTTTCAACACTTTGAGAAACAATTTTCTTTTCTCTTTTCTTTGCTGCTGCCGCTTTCATTTGGGTTTTTTTGTTGTACCGACTCAGAGGAGATAGTTGCAGATAAGGAAGGAAAAATGTAAACAAAAGGAGACAGCGGCAACAACAATAGGAAAACTACGGTATAATTGAAATAGTAAAACAAAAACCGGAAGTGGGTGTTTTTTGTTCACCCATACAACCGTACTCCCTTGCACACACACACGCATACAAAGACAGCCCGACAATCGCAAGAAAATGAACTTTGTTAATAATTTATCACAAAGAAAAAGCAAAACAAGCCGCAAACAACAACAGCAGCAAAACGGCGGCAACAACTACCACGAGCCGCCCAAAAGCTGTGAATGCCGCATCGCCATCATGCGAGAACAACCACAAAAACAACGGAAAAACTTTTACTCAACGCGTATTGAATTGCAATATATTTATAGATTTTTATTGCTATTGAAGCGACCAACACAATACAACCGAAAGACAGACAGACAGAAAGCGTTTTAGTCAACCCGCCACAGCAGCCGAAACAAACTTAACCAGACAGAGGCAACCAACATGAACACGCGACAGAACCAGAGCCAAACGCAAGGACAACAGAGGAAACCGGAAACCGCACCATATTACACTGATTACAAATGGCATAAATACCAATAAAGACAAACTACTCGCACTGCCAAATCCATGCAACCCGCGCCCCTATCCCACAGCACACACGGGACACCCTGGAACTCTTGGTCTTAGTTAGTTGCAAACAAAAGAAGTTGCTGCGGCACTTTTAAGCCTTTTTCCTGCGGACAAAGAGAAAATCTCAGCCACAATGGCAAGAAACACGCGACAATACCAATAATACAGTCCCGCCACGATTACCCAGCGTTGCACAGTGGTTTCGAAAGCATAAAAAAATAATACGAGTAAAAAAAGTTGGCCCTGCTAGAAGGTTGTCCTTCTTCACTCAGAGAAAGAAAAAATAATATGTTGAAGACTTTTCAGTTTTTCCAATCGTTTGTAGATTATCCTTCACCGCAAATCTTTATTGTGCAAGTATTCCACTGTTACTAAAATAATTCGGAATGTTTTTATTTTTCGAGTTGAAATCTATTTAAATTTTTGTCAAAACTCCCAAGGACCGACTGGATTTTAGCTGCCAGTTTGTATCAGGCCTGTCACAGAAATCGATCGGAATGATTTTAATTCCGTACTTACCATTCCGGTCGGTTTTGTTTTACCTTCTTCAAACATCTGTTCTATCTTGCAAATTTTGGTTGGCTAAAATTTCTTCAACGAAAATTTGCAAACTCTCTAACATTGAACTTTTTTCTCTCTAGCTCTCATATACAGGACTCTTTGTTGAAACGAACACGATCCAGTAAGAATTTGCACACATTTGTACAAATTTGCAAGTAAACGAACACACTTAAGTGTTAATTAATTAATAAAAGAAATAACCTGCACAGACACAGTTCTAATCAATAAGAAGAATGGTCATTCAATTTAACGAATTCTGCACAAACTGAATAAGGAACAAGAGGGGAAGAAACGCTCTTCTCCTTCTCTGTCCGTTCATAAATTTTACATAAGAAAACGCTTAAAATTTTTCGAGCAATGCTCTAATTCAACTTGGCTAGGAAAATGTTTACAATTTCTGTTTATGAGAAAATCGGAAATTATATTAATCAATATAAAGTATATACGAGTAAGTACAATTTAGCTCTAGATCCGATAAAATAAAAGTGACAGAAAGAATTACATTCAATTTATTTAGGTCTACAATAAAGATGATCCTTTTAGATCTATTTAAAGCAGCGATGATCAAGAAGTGCATCTTCTAATGTGAACATGAGAAACTGTATGACTTCTTTCTGAGCTGCTTTTTGCCAAATATTTATTTAATTCCAGCTGCAATCCATACACTAACGACCGTCTGCTGCGGCCTTCTGCAATGGCTAACAATACAAAGTTTCTGTGGGAAATCACTGTGCTCCACCGCAGAAACCGACAACAAAGCGCAACTCACTCACATTCAATAAAGGCAAAAACAAACTTTAACTGTGAACAAACCGGGAACTTCAACTATTTCTTGTTTTCCTTTGGGGTTTTGTATCCTTTCAAAGCACCTTTGCCCCCTCGTTCGGAAACCACTCTTTTTCTCGCTCTTTGTCTCTGGTGTATTTGTGTCCTTAGTATTTGCCTGGAATTCCCGGGGAAGCAAATATTCGAGATGCTGATGTTCTGTGTGTTCTTTTCTCGTATACTTCGCGTTTTTTCGGTTTTTGTTGGTCCACCGGAAAGTTGGCATACCTTAAGGGCTTTTAGCGTAAACTTTGTCCTCCATTACGTGCGGATGTCGCGTTTAGTGTGTGTTCTTTCACAATTGAAATACAGAAACATGCGAAACAATCGCAAACTTGTGAAATGTTTTCAAAGAAGGACAGAGTGTACTCGTACACCAAAGGGAGTCCGTGTTCGGGTGAATGGAGTTTGTATAGGTTCAAAACACAAAGCCCAAATGGCGATGCGAACAACCTGTCACAATAATCAAATGTTTTGGAATGGATATCGGGAAGACTTCATTATGTCAAGTAAGAAGAACTAGTTATTAATTAAATACTCTGAATTGATCCGATAAGCGGTTAATAGAAAGCTATAATTGGATTTCAAGAATTTCAATCCATCAAACAGCCAAAGACCGCTCAAAATAACCGCCGTTGGATTTTATCTGTACAAACTGAGGTTTACGCATTATTTAAATATTTATTGTCGAAGCTTATAGCAATAATTACTTTAAAAATATTTATAAACTTTAGCTTATAATCTTTATTCTTAAATTTAGTTCAAGCCACCGGATATCATTTCCATCGGATTTCTTATTTCAAGTTTCATACTCTTTTAATAGATTTCTGCATAAAATCCCTTCAAGATTTAATTCTTATATTAACTGACCTACTATTTAACACCTGCTCCGAACGCCTAATGAATTTTATAGAGAAGTTTTAAAATATCTAAGAGATAAATCTTCAAAAAATAAAACTCATTTTTTCAATATTTCCCTTCGACGATGGTGGTTAAGCTACTCTAGTTTAAGATGATGTCGTCTGTCATGTTGTTTTCTACTAATAATATTGAACCCCGGAAGATGCAATGCAAGGAAATTGCGAAGTATTGGGAATAACATTATAATATTAAACACCGAGACCTCGAGCTTGAAAAATGAGTTTTTTTATTATTAGTTTTTGAATAATAAATATATTAGACGAAGAACAACAAATTTAAAAATAGAGATAAACTTCCTTCGCGTAAAGTCGCTGGCACAAAATTTTGTAAAAATATGGTAGTTGACATATACGAATAAACCCCCACCGCAAATTATTTTCATCGTGTTTTGAATGTAAATTCAATATAAATACAATTATCAGATAACGTGTCGAAATCTATCAGAATTTGTATAAAAATTGATAGCCGAAATCCAATTAAAATGAAATCTAATGGATTTTGATCGCACTTAAGAATTTCGCGTTTTGGCCCATGTACACGACAGGATTACATAACATGGATTCAAATGAAAGAACCTTATGGAAAATTACTTACGAATCATTCGCAAAAAATCCAAGGTCATTTGATATCGTTCCGAAGTCTGTCTCAATTTTTATGGAAGATAACAGCCGAAATCCGATTAAAATGAAAACAATAAGAATTCGTTGGCTTATGCGAATGGCACATTAGTGTACTTCTACATTTCCATATACTATTTAAATACACATTCACCACATTTTATGTTAAAATCGTTCTATTTCAAAATCTATTTCAATCTATTAAGATAAACTGAAATCCGAAATCTAATGACAAGAAATCCGCTGAATTTCGTTACGGATCAAGCGGATATCATTTCGTCAGTTAAAAAAGTTGTCAAATACTAAAAGGCAAGTTACAATTTTCCAACTGCGTGGCGAAACTAACTTTTAAAACTGACGTCCGTAATCCCAATTAATTAAAATCAACCGGATTTTGATTTGATTCATACTTTTGAATGCCGTATAAATTTCCTATTGGGATTTCCTTCAGTCAAAGCACACGTTCAGTTGGACATCAATAGATTTCACTGAACGATCGCTGCTATTACTCTCTGTGAATGCAATGGCAAAATAAGAAGAAGCATTTTGCACACACTTTTTTCGAGTAACTGTTTTTTATTGTCTTAGTAATTTTTAATTTATATAAAATTTCAAGTCATTTCGTTTTATTTTATCAGTCAAGAGTGAAGAAATGAAAAAAATCTGTGCTATGGCCCAGTGAGAGCCCGCTCATTTGGCAAGGATGGACTCTTACAAGAAAATGAGCGTCGCAAACTACAATTCATGTGGAAAAGACGGCATGAATATTTAAGAAAAGAATGACATGCATATTTCCATTAGCAGGTATACGTCATATAAAGCATTGTCATTGCCATGGCGAGCAGTAAATCCTCACAATTAACAAGGATGTACGTTTTAAGGAAAAAAAGTTTTGGGAAAAGTTTCTCAATATAACAAGGATGTGTGTTTCAAGAAAAAAAAGTTCTACGAGTCTCAAGAAAAGCAAAAAAAAATCGCACAACAGCAGCGGTAAAAGTACAATATGAAAACTACGGGAATGATCATGGCCGTGGCACGACGTGAGTCTTCAAAGTTGACACGAATATAGATACATATTACAAGTTACTTAAGTCCCAGAAGAAACAAGGGGAAACAATCACATTAAGGAACAAAGGGGGAACTTCTCTCAAATCAATGAGCTGTGCACATTTCAATTCTTTTACCCAATGACCGGGACCTACTCTTTAACGTCGGCTCCGAACGGCCAGTAATTTTTTAATGGTTCAGAGATATATCCTTTGCTCTTAAAGTTGCCGGCATTTACGAGGTGGAAAGCCCGCCGCTGAAAAATCGTTAGATGTTTTTACCCGAAGTTGAACAAGGATATATGGGCATGACAGTCGTACACGCTTCCATCACACCACCACGGCCCACAGTACATACATATTCAAGCCATAAAAAAATGTTGCTACAAGTTCCAAATCCAAGCTACAAATAATCCTGGACCATAGCAACGAAAGGCGACCTAAACTTATCGAAAAAGATCCATGTACAGAATGACGTTAAACAAACCGTATTCTAATATTTAAGATGCCCAGTGGTACCCGATATCTAAACCTCAAGTTGTTTTGAGCAAGAACAACAGCAATAAAACTAAAAACTTGTCAGGACCGTAACGGTGAAGGGAACTCCAACCAAATCCACAAGTTCCAAGTTCTTCTTTTGTAATAAAAAATTATTGATCGTTTTCCATTAATATAACATTTTCGACGTTTTAAAACCAAAGTAGGCAAGAAAAACTGCAATTTTACTGAAATCTTGGCAAGACCGTGACGTAGAAGGAAAGAAACTCCAAATCAACAATTTCCTTGTAAGTCCTGTTATAATAATAAAATTAGTATTAATTTTCTATTGATATAACATTTCTAATGCTTTTTAAGAAAAAGCCATGTTTATTGAATGTTGATATTAGAAATGACACTGTCCTAAATCCAAGCTTCAAGAAATTGCATCAGGAGAACGGTTCAGTTTATAGGGTACTTACCTAGAAGAAAAAATAATTTGAATCACATACTCAGAATATTGCTAGGAGCACGAATAGTTTATAATGTGAGGCTAACTCCAGTACTGCCGTCCTATGAAAGAAAGTCACAACCGCCAAAATTCCAAATTGACATAAGGGCAGCTTGGGAACCGTGAATGAGTCTTTGATTTTTCTGTTACAAATGATCCTGCACCACTGCAACGAAAGGCGACTTAAACTTATCGAAAAAGATCCATGTACAGAATGACGTTAAAAAAATCGTATTCTACTATTCAAGATGCCCAGTGGTACCCGATATCTAAACCTCAAGTTGTTTTGAGCAAGAACAACAGCCATAAAACTAAAAACTTGTCAGGACCATAACGGTGAACGGAACTCCAAATCCACAACTTCCAAGTAAGTTCTTTTGTAATAAAAAATTATTGATCATTAATATAACATTTTCGACGTTTTTAAAGCAAAAGTAGGCAAGAAAAACTGCAATTAACTGAAATCCCGTCAAGACCGTGACGCAGAAGGAAACTCCAAATCAATAATTTTCATGTAAGTCCTGTAATAATTTTAAAATCACTATTAATTTTCTATTGATATAACATTTCCAATGTTTTTTTTATGAGAAAGCCATGTTTATTGAATGTTGGTATTAGAAATGACACTGTCCTAAAGCCAAACTTCTAGAAATTGCATCAGGAGAATGATACAGGAGGTTATGGGGAACATCTCTAAAAAAATATGTTGCACATACTCCAGAATAATTGAAGGATTACGATAGTCAGCTTGTATTGCGAGGCTAACGCCAGTACTGTCATCCTCAGAAAGAAAGTCACTAGCGCCAAAATTTCAAAATTGACATAAGGACAGCTTCGGAACCGTGTATGAGTTTTTGATTTTTCCGTTAAACATAAAGGAACCATTTTCACCTGTAAATAACTAAAAAACGTTGAGCAAAATGGTCGCATCTACCTTTCATAGTCAAAAATGCTAAATGTCTTAAAACTACTAAAATGGAGATGTGACTTTCTTTCTTAAGTGGACAGAGTAGGGGTCGTAGCATGGAAATAATGACCCTCATTATGGAAATAAATGTCCAAATATGTGTTAGCTGTACATATTTGGGCCCTCTATACCTATGTTATTAAAGAGGACGGCAAAATGGGTTATTTTTCCACACAAAATAGTTTTTAGAAAACTAAAAATTATTTTAACAATATAGCGTGATTTTCTTTTTCTCGAATTGAAGAAATTTGCCAAAATAACTGCACTAGTGATCATTAGCAAAAGACTTGAATATCCCTGGTTCTTATATCAGGCCTGTCCTTAGCTTTAAACCTTAAAGTCTGGTCGAATACCGTCCCCTTAGAAGAAGTTTTAATAACGCAGCATTTTATTTGGACTCGTCAGGTTACTCGTATTACTTTTCATTTAAGTCGCATATTGTTGATTTAATTTTTTTTTTGGTTTCATGTCCCCTTTGGAATGGGTGTCGCTTTATTAATGTTGATTTTCGTGCTTTAGTGCTCTCTGCATCATTCTGAACATGATATATTTTGTCTTTTCACAAAGTTTGTGCTCCATAAACTCATCATAAAAAAAGTATTCCTATAGTTTTATCCGCTTCATTATTTTGTGGTGGGTACTCAATAGGCCAGATTATAAAAATAATGGAGAATTTGGGAAAAAAAATCTTAATATAGCACTGAATATGGTAGAGAATAGCAAAATGCATTAGAGTCCCATTATTCAACATTATTGCTAGAATTGTACTGAATCCCAGTTATAGAAATTTATTAGCTGTTTGATTCTCAAACTCAAACTTTGAATTTCTAATGGGTTTTCCATTAAGGACAAAACAATTAAATATATTAATAAACACTGAATAATGACTTGAACAGTTTTTATTCTAGTTCGACACCTTTTTGTTGGTTCTTTTTTAGAATCAACAGCAGTCTTTGGCAGTCTTTGGCAACGATTACTTACAAATCAAATGACTTATACGGCAGACTCATTGAGAATTACCCTTTGCGTACTCGTATAGTCTTCGAACAGTACGAAGAGCAATCTTCATAGCGCAATATCATTTCTACCAATTCCTTTTCGCATGGGAATTGTCTTCGAACAATACGTAGAGCAATCTTCATAGCGCAATATCATTTCTACCAATTCATTTTCGCATGGGAATTGGTAAATACACGTTGTACATTGGGGCGAACCAATCCTTTTAAGTATGTTTTTGTTTTGTATACATTTATTCGGACTTTTATCATTATTATGACTTGCAACAGTTTTTATTCTGGTTCGAGAAAATTTTTTTTGTTGTTTCTTTTTCAGAATCAACAAAAAAAAATGGTGAAATGAATATTTAAGATATAAAGTTCAAATTTATTCTAGGTGTAGTGCAAAAGTTACGTTTTAAGAATTGTTTCTCAAGAATTCGATTTCGGTCATATAAACACCACGAGCTCGTGTACATCGATCTATTCTTTCGACCGGAACGTTGGCAATTCCGCATTGGATGTTGTCTCTGAGCTAGTCTTAAGTTGTTGGCTTGTTGGCATAGACCAATGACTTGATGTGGCCCCATACAAATTAATCCAATGGCGTTAAATCGCATGAACGAGGTGGCCATTCGACCGGACCATTTCTCGAGATAACACGATCATCGAATTTGCCTTCCTGTAAATCGATCGTAACGCGTGTTGTGTGTCTGGTGGCACCGTCTTGTTGAAACCACATCTCGGCGATGGCAAGCTCATCCAATTCTGCCAAAAATAAATTTCTAACATGGCGCGATAGCGTTCTCTATTGACGGTATCATGACGATTCTTTTCATTGACGAAAAATATGGTCCAATCACACCTCCAGCATGAAAACCACACCACACAGTAATTTTTTGCGAATGCAATTGTGTCTCTTAGAGCGCATATGGGTTTGTTGCTGTCAAATAACGATTATATTGTTTATTGACCAAATCATTCAGCCAGAAATGAGCTTCAGCGCTGAAGATGATTTTTCGATCGGAAAAGTTTCGGCGTTTTAAATGATCAAGTGGCTTTAGTTCTTGCGTCAGTTTGATCTTATAAGGATGAATGCCAAGATCTTTTCGCAAAATACGCCACAGTGTGGTTTGAGAGATGCCCAAATCCTGATAACGACGTGAAATCGACTGATTTGGTTAATTTTAAAGAGATACACTTACGGCTGCGATATTTTCGTCGCTCCGAACGGTACGGCATCTCTTTGTACATGCGACGAAACAATCAATCGTGAAAATTTGGATCCAAATTTATCCACTTAGCACACACAGCCTGTCGGCTGGGACGATTATTTCGGCCGAAAGTTGGAGTAAGCGCTCCTAAAGTTGCGACCACCGACTCAGAATTTCGGTAGTAATTTTTAATGATTTCGAAACGTTGCTCGTAAGTAAACTTTACCATGATAAAATGATGACTTCGATTAACGTTTTGACACTGAAAGATCATTAAAAAAGTTTGAGGGTGCGTTGACATAAAGATAGGAAATTGTTATGTCCCTATGGGAAAACCCTTTAGCAGAAATTAGAATACAACGTTTACATTAAAGACATTCATCATTTTTTTTAAATTAGTAATATTTCCTTGTTTTAAACACATTTTTAAAAATTTCATTGTAAAAGTTGCAAAGTATGGAAAATTGTTTGGGAATCACGGTGTGCAGTACTCAATTCGCCGTACTTTAAAGCCACTTTTTGGAAATTCCTCAAAGGGTCAGACAATATTTTCAATTTGATGAACCGGCCAAGTACTCATGTTTCTGGAATTTGCATAAGGTATTTTTTTTTGAAATGTATTGGAATTAATTTAATGATTTTCTCTTATTTAAGATTTTCGAGTTGTTGTTTTTCGTTTAAATCTGTATATGTGACAGCGCATAGAGAAAAGGACCTAAGGGTAACAAATCAATTTTCATTTTTTTTTTCTTTTTTTGATGTGAGCATCAAATGAGACCGATCCCATGCCCCAAAAGTGTTCCCTCCCAGAGATATGCGCGTTTTATGAAAGTGAAGTCGACGAATCTAAGCGCAAATAGAAAGGGACCTAATCTTTTAAATGGCTCTCCTGAACAAAACTGGTTTTTAACCTTAGGTCCCTTTCTATTTTGCGCGTCTCATATGGCCTTCAGTCATTTTTAATAGTTTCCTTGGGACACACAGTGTTTTAATGGTTTGGGAGTAGTAACTAAAATGGACCACACAGAATAATCGATGTCACTAGAGGTTGTAGGACAATGAATCTCAGTTAACCCTATTTTGGAGCGTGCTAAAATTCTAGAACGTTCTAGGCATATAAAATCGTTTCTCAATTAGAATCTCTATTTAAAACATAATAACTACCAGACGAAGTGAGGTAGGGCCCAGCAGTTGTTTTGACATAAATGGTTATACTCTGCTACAGATTGTAGACAAGAAAGACACTAAAAGTATACGTACTAGAAAAATAATTTGCTTAATAGATCTCTATTATATTTTGACCACGCATGGTTTTGCTGGTAGAGACGCTCTTATCAGTTCCAAAAATAACTATGCTAAATAAGGTCCCACTCAAATTAAGGAAAATTGCATTGCGTGTACAAATATTGATTTGTTTATTAATATTGGGAATGATTGCGGCTAGAATTCATTCAACTATATTTAGAGTTTATAAGCCATGTCAGTAAGTTTTAAACTGTCATTTTCTGCCAGTGAGTAAGGAACTTATATAGGACTTAATACACCGCCAGCTATTATGTGGAAACTTCCCTTCGAATATATTGGCATGGAACTAAACATTAAACATAACCTGATGAAAAAGTGGGCGCTGTCCTTATTAAGCAACTTTGGTGTTAAAAAATAGGTATCTTGTGAACTTATACCGATATGAAGATAGTAGTGGGATATATGTTGGTATGGGAAAAAACACGCTGTGGGGGAAAGAGGGCGGTACCCCTCTCTTTTGGAAAAACGTTCATATGTTAAAACATTCAAGAGGTCTTGATCCGGTTTAATCCCTGTTCAATGTGTATAAGCAACAGAACGAAATAAAACAAACGAGCTAAACATTCGTACATGCACGGCACGGCACACAAGTTGACATAGTCAACTAAACTCTTTTTACAACACACACACACGTTGTAAAAGAAATCTATTGATGGCTCTCGATGTGGAGTCTCTTTAGAGGTGGCAAGAGTGAGTTGTATTTTCGTGGGCAATTGTGTGAAGAAAACTTGAAAAGTAAGGTTTACAACAGTAGTTCTCATTCGTTTGGGGAGAGCCTGGCCTTATAGAGTTCGGTTTTACTTTCAACAATTGCAGCAAGGCTTTCTGAAGAGGGTTGTCACTGACCCGAAATCATGATAAAAGCAGTGTGCAGCCACGAAAATCAATGTCACTTTGCCATTTTCTTAAAAACATGTTTTCTATTTAAATATGGAAGCAAGAGGTCTTGAGCCGGTTTAATCTGTTCAATGTTGAAAGTATGTAATTATAAATCCGAAAATTATACAGTTTGAGGTCGTGATTAGACAAAAGGGAGTGTTATTTAGACATTTTAATGCTTTCTTCAATAGCGATTTGTAGACGTACTAACTATGAAGCTATGTACACAATGGGCCCGGCCGAACTATTGTTGGCCACTTGTTTCACATAACTCAATTTCGTGTATAAAAAAGATTATTTATCACATTATGGTGGTTTTCTGAAACTAATTGTTAAAGTTTAAAAGACCGACTGCCATCTTATTTTTGTTTTGTGTATAAACACAAGGATGTCTAACTTAGATGTTTTATTAGCCTTTTTAAAACATCTAATTAGTAAATCTGTACTGATTCACTACTGACTATCTCACCAGCGCTACTGACCAATTATACCTTAGGCAATGCTTTCTGCTATAGACATTTAACATGTGCTTGTCATTGAGAATCCACTAATGACATTAGAACCAGTGATTCACTATTTCGTTGTCATAATTGCTGTCTATAAGTACATTGGTAATTTTTATATGCAGTTCAGTATTGGTGCAATTTCTAGTTTACGGACATAGCTCCGTTTTTTTTTTTTGTCGATAAGAAAAACTTCCTTATTTCTAATCGGATCGGGATAAAATTGGATTTGTTCGAAAGATCATTGAAATATTGGTACTATTTATATACGCGATCCATAAACCGAGGCGGAACTCGATTTAGTGCTTTAAGAGTATGATCTTTTTGAAAAGGGGACATGGTTAGGGGAAATTTTTCATGTTATTTTTTTTATCGAAATTTTCTACCGCCCTAAAAAATTATAAAAAAAAATCGGAGCAATAGTGTTGACTTAGCGACACTTGGCCCCAGGCTTCCTACAGAGCTTTTATACTTGTTCGCACAAAAATGCTTTTAAAACATCCAAATTAGATATCCTTGTGTTATCACACAGAGACAAAATCAGTTGGAAGTTGGTTTAAACTACTCGGTAGGATAAACATACTTTATGCTGCAATCACCAACATTCCATGGTTATTGAGCGTTAAATGGTTCGACTGACCATGGGATGGTAGCTACAATAATATTACTTTACCTACAGCCAACATGTCGGTTATACCACTCAAATTCAGAAAAACTATTGGTTGCCGCTATTGTTATTTATGACAACCTACCAATTTTGAGGTACATATTACTATGGTACCAATAATTGGTGGTGACTAAAGATAAATTCTATGTAGTAACTAAACCCTGA
This sequence comes from Hydrotaea diabolus, assembly GCA_963513945.1. Taxonomy (NCBI): domain Eukaryota; kingdom Metazoa; phylum Arthropoda; class Insecta; order Diptera; family Muscidae; genus Hydrotaea; species Hydrotaea diabolus. The sequence goes on along the minus strand of OY740719.1, from coordinate 6,935,123 downwards.
TTAGTTCGCTGTTGTAATATATTAAACTATGCGACAAAATTTCGGACTTTCGGGGGGGGTTGAATTTTTTTTTCTTGGATTGGAAAACTTAAGTGATTAAAGTCGATTCCCAAAGGACCCTGGCCAAAAGGTTATTCGATTCGAAATATCACAATATGATAAATATAATAATCGTACTGTAATCACAACTTATTGATCGGTTCTACCAATGAAACGCATGGAAAGGTATTTAGTTGCCACAATAGTTTTGCAAACATTTTATTTTTGTAACCAATATTAGTGACGATAACTTAAATTTCAGTATAATCAAAAACGGGTTTGTTGGTATTTGTTTAAAAATAAAATAATTCGATTATTGCTGACTTTAAGCCAATCGATTAAACAAATTTGTTTCCAGAAAAAAACATCCATCATTTTTTCCACTTTCTGCTCGTCATGACGCCCTCCCTATGAGTACCTATACTTCAAGTACTTCAATTGTGTAAGCAAACGGTTTTTTGTTATTATATTTTTTTTCGTTGAAAAAATGTGGTATGGGGATTTTTAGATCCAAAAATTCTCTTCTGAAGGTTCGGTTAATTGATATGTTGCACCAATACGAGGCTGCTATAAATAGTTCTGGCCTAATAATGAAAATGCGAATATTTATCATTAAAAAAGTATTCTCCAGTATGATTTATACATTTTTGCATGCGCTCAAACCAAATTGTCGAAGCACTCAAACATGGTTTTTGAACGCTTCAACGGCTGCTTTGGGCGTTGAAAAACGTTGACCACGCATTTTAGGACAAAAGTCATTGGGTGCCAAGTCAGGGCTGTACGGTGGATGGCCCATCCATTCGAAATCTTAAGTGGTCAAATAGCTCATCGTTTCAGCTGATGTGTGAGAGCTCGCATTGTCATGGAGCACAATGATTCGTCTTTTCTTGTTCGTTTTCGAATTTCTCCGAGGGCTTTAGGCAAACAAATTGTGGTGTACCACTTAGAATTGACCGTCCTTCGTTGCTCAAGCGAAACCGTGGCCACATGTTTTTCACAGAGCTATAGGATGGTGCTTCATCACCATGCAAAGATTTAAGTTCATCGATGCACTCTTGTCGTGATAATCCACGTCGAAAGTTGTGAAAAATTATCGCACGAAAATGTTCACGAGTTAATTCCATTTTTTTTTTTGCTTTTTTCAAGTCACTTATCAACACAAATGATGGTCGTACGTCAAAAAGTACTAAGTACGTTCTTTGCTAAAAATAGATTTCAAACTTTCCAATGGAAATGTCAGATGGCACCAGACAACGCCTAGTGTTGCCTAGGCCAGAAATATATATAGCAACTCTCGTCGTACAGTTGCAATAACTGAAAATTGCAAAGCAATAACTAACATTGGAGGTGCATGTAACCTCAATCATGCGGTTCGCAATAAAATTTGTTTATGGCAACGAATCTATTCTCTGTGTCAATAGTTTTAGTCGCACTATTGTGCTGATGCTTTAATCCATTAGATATAGCCATAAATGTTTGTATATTTTATTATAATTTCTTGTTTCTCAGGGGGTGTGTTAAGGGTAACACGTGTGTTAAACAAATTTTCAACGCCTTTTGTGGTTTCCTGTAATCTTGTGGTCGTCATTGAGTTTATCTTGGCAAATATTCCAACTGATATTTCAGTATATGTTTTCTATGTGAAAGCTTTTAATTTAAATTGTTGAACAATTTATCTCAAATGAAGTCGCACTTAAGTGAAAATCTAACAATCTATCTCACTTAGATATTTATGCAAATGCATGTGACTCAGTCTATGATTTAATTTTCTTTACAATCAATTAAGCATTAATTTGATTTTTCCAACACAAAGTAATTTTTCACAATAAACACTTCACATATGTTGGCTTACTTAAGCAGACACAAACACACTAACACATGCAAGAAGTGGCTTGCCAACACATGCAACGAGAAGTGGAAAGCCCAAAAGACATTTCAGGACACCCCCAAACCAAAGACTTTCTCTATTTTCTGTTGAAACGAAAGGGTTTTAAATTAATTTGCGCCCCTCTCTTTCTCTCTTTCAGATGCCGATAAGTAAAATAGAAAAACACAATTTTCCACTTATAGCTGAATGAGAAAGACAGAGAGAGAGAGAGAGAGAAAGAGCTGGCAGCCAAAAAAATACAAACTTTTAATTGAATTTAAAATCATAATCGAAGAAATAGCTTGGCATACGTTACATTAAGGCCTGCCGCTTGGCGTAGAGTGTTCTGGTGGTGGCTGTGGTAGGCTAGCATTTGAGGTGGCTGGGCAGGGAAGGGGGGGGGGGCGTGTCATCACTATAAGTTTCGGGGTAAAAAGCACTATAAATCATTCAAGCATATGTTATGCTAAGTTAATAAATCAAATTAACTTGAACATAAAAATGTTGCAATACAACACTTTCCGGGCCCGAAGGACATACGACAGACCAAAATCACAGCACTTCTAGAGGGGAAGGAAAGAGCAGAAGAAATTGAAACAATTTTCGAAAAACCTCATAAAACTTATTAAATTTTCTTGCATTTTACATTTGGTTAGTTCGGTTGGTAGGATGGATGCTTGGTTGCGTATCCTCAGCAATGTGCTGTGCTCTGTGGGTTTGGTTGGGTTATTTCTTAACCAAATGACTCGAGCTGAGAGCCATCTGAGCACACAAACATGCTTCCACCACATAATGACAGCTATCAATCAATCTTGAGTTCAGGCGAGTCGAGTTCAGTCCGTCACTCACACACAGTGAGTCAGTATGGGCCCCTAGTAGTTTTCCACTTTTTTCGTTTTCTTCTTTTTTTTGCTGTTGGTTTTTCGGTTTAATAATGGTTTCTTGTACAAGTTAACGTAGCCTTAAATAAGTTACCATAAATTTTCGTCGTTGTTTCGTTGGTGGCGTTTTGTTCAAAATGTGATTTTATTTTCGAAAAAATAAAAAAGGGACCGAAGAACTGAGACGTTGGTTCTGTTCTGGCCGGGTGATTGAGCAAATAATTTAAGCATATGACATCAATCGTTTGGTGTTTTGTTGTTTCTGGTCCATGTGATGGTCTTTGTCTCTCTCTCTTTCTGTCCCCCTTTCCCTTTTTCTGTTTGTGTTCTGTTAAATCATCCTTGTCTGTGCTGACTCTGGGCTATACATCAATGACAGTTACGAGGGTGGTTCACGGCATCGAAGAGACTGAGTTTTATTTAATCAACTACCAGCCTAACATCTCTGTTCTTCGTCATCATTGATTGAGAATGATTCACATTCATCTTAAGATAGAAATCTAAGGTAAAGAACAGTAGGTTACTATGCAGGATAATCAATTTTGTGGTTTCAAAAGTAAAAGAAGGTTTGACGAAAACTCTCGCCAATGTGATTTACAGAAGACTTTTCGCAATTTCATTTTATTTATTAATATTCAAAAAGTAACCGAGCCTTAAGGCCCAGAACGTTTTGAGCAAATTTTGGGCAGAATCGGTTTTTTTGCTGCTTCTACAGTGCCAGTACCTAAAATTATGCGAGGCATTTGCATGATTGAACAACAAAAAATGCAGGCTTTTCAAATATGTTAGCCAACTGTTAATTTTTTTTAAAACATTTTACAAGACTCCTTTATGTTCATTAACTTTGCTTTTCATACCTTCCCTTTTCCGAGATTCGCCCACAGGGACACGCTTTTCTCTAACACTCCAAAATGACAGCATCTATATGTGTGTGGGTAGGTGTATGCGTGAGTGTGGTTGCATGTATCTGTGCACACCGTATTCCTGCACATTTCCAATTTGTGCCTTTTGGCCAAATCCCTTTTTTTCGCTTGGCTTTGTTGTTGTTATGCAGGACACTTGAGACTTCAAAATTGTAAAAGAATTTCAGTTTAATTTTTTGTTCTTCTTGTATTTTCTTTTCACTTCAGTCCTTCGTTTTGGTCCAAGTGTTTGTCTAAGGAAATTTTTGTATTTCTAAGGAGACGGTGGACTTGTGTTGCTTTGGTGTGGGTAGTGGGTTGAAAATGTCCACCCCTCCTCCGGGCTTAGTAGTATCCCTTTTTTAAGCTAACCGTCTGCTAGCTGGCCGGCCGTCTGGCCATCCTCGGCGAGAGCTAAGAGTATTTCAATATTTGCTAGGCTAGGATTTTATTTGCTTGACTTCATTTAGCCTGAGAATATTTCACCATGCCCAGGCTATGGAGGACCTTGAGTGAATCTGCTTAAACATTTGACAAAACATATTGTAGCGGGGCGACAAATTGTTGTGATTTCTTTCTTGCCATGCAGCTATCCTTACTTTTTTTCTATACTTTGGATGATGTGAGTTTTTTTTCTTCTTCCTTTGGTCGTTTTGAAAATTGATTTTTCTTCAAGTGGGGCAGTTTTTCTTTAGGTTGTTTGTGAGTTTGTGTGTGTCTGCGTGTGGTACCAGGACCAAATTAAATTGATTGATTTATTTCGGTTTTTCTAGCTAAGGATTTTGTTCGAATTGGTTATCATGAATTTTTATACAATTTCTTTGGAAATTTCATTAGATTTCATTTAAATATTTTCTCATCGTTGAGCAAAGCCCCCTTAAAATAAATTTCTATAGGTTAAGGTGTATAGAGAAGTAACGATAGACCTTACTTGCATCATTGTTGGTAGTTTTAATGAATACAATAACAAAACAAAAAACTCAGGGGTTGTGGCCCTAAATTCAGAACACACTTCATTTCGTAAGTAGACCTAAAACGATAATAATTGCGGTATAAACTGAAAATAGTTTCGGGTCATATGTAGTCGGGTAAAACTCAGGATATTTTTGGAATTCTAAGGCCAAGGCCAACACGTTGGTAACGTTATGTTTGGATTTATTGTAATTTTTAAAATAGATTATTAAAGGAGCACAATAATGTTTGGGAAATTAAATTAGAGTGTGGGTAATGGAAGTTAGAGTGTGCGTGACCGACTGTGGCCTGAAAGGTAGCCAGGGTCACTTTTACACATAAAATCTTTGTAAGAGCATCTGAAAGTATGTAAAGTGTGAAAACAATTTGTGTTTTCACCTCATTTGTCACATCTCAAACCATTTCATTTGTCACATCTCAAACCAAGGATTTCATAAAAACGTCTGAAGTTCTAGTCAGCTACTTGATGACTGACCACAATTTAAATGCAAACGCTCTTTTGAAAATAAAAAAACTAGCGTTACATTTCTTAAATATGGTAATCCTGAGCTGTTTGAATTAAGACTTCTTCAAAATTACATACATTCCTTAGTCCCACAACATCCCATTAAGAAACAAGGGGGAACTTCTCTCAAATCAATTCAATTCTTATACTCACCGGTACCTACTGGTTAAAGCTGACTGCGAAAGGCTTATGCATTTTATAAAGAAGTTTTTAAATGACTTAGAGCTAAATCTCTTACTCGTAAATTCGCCGGCTTTACGGGGTGGAAACCCGCCGAAAATATTGTAAGATGTTCTTCGCCAAGGTTGAACCTGGATTAACTGGCATGGTAGTCGTGCACACCAGAACAAAAAAATATATAAAAATTCAAATAAAGTGTGGAATCTTTATTGGTTATTTGAAAGGACATTTTACGGCATTTATTTTTTGAAAATAATTACCTTCAAATGTTGGCCGCAACTACGCCTCAGGGTTTTCATTCTGAGGGTTAAATTTTGGATGACTCGTTCGAGCATTTCGACCGGTATGGCTTCAATGACACGCGTAATGTTGGCTTCCAAAACTTGAATCGCAGCTGGTTTGTTAGCATGGACTTTGGATTTTACGTAACCCCACAGAAAAAAGTCTAAAGGGTTGATATCACTCGATCTAAGCGGCCAACTCACCTGTCCAAAACGTAAAAATAGCTACTTTTTGAAATGACCACTCAATAGATCCATTGTTTGAGCAGATGTAAGGCAAGTGGCACCGCCCAGTTGAAACTAAGTGTTGTCAAGATTACGGGCTTTAATTTCAGGTAGCAACAGGACGGTGCCACTTGCCATACATCTGCTCAAACAATGGATCTACGAGTATTGAGAGGTCATTTCGAAAAACCGCTAATTTCACGTTTTGGACAGGTGAGTTGGCCACCTAGATCGAGAGATATCACACCTATAGACATTTTTCTTTGGGGTAACGTAAAGTGCAAAGTTCAATTTTCAGGTAGCAACGATATAATGGCGCGATAGCGAGCACCTTTACATTTCGGCCATCATAATTTTTGAAAAAATATAAACCGATGATGCCACCAGCTTATAAACCGCACCAAACCGTGATTTTGCTGGGTATAATGGCACCTCTTGAACATCTTTTTGTTGCTCTTTAGCCCAAATGCGGCAATTTTGTTTATTGACTTTGGCGTTGAGCCAGAAATGGGCCTCAACACTGAACAAAGTTTTGGTCGAACACAGCGGATCTTCCCGTTTCTCACCGAACGCTCATTTCCATTATACAGTTGCCAACATTTGAAGGAAATTATTTTCAAAAAATAAATGCCATAAAATGTCCTTTCAAATTACCAATAAAGATTCCACACTTGATTTGAATTTTTATATTTTTTTTTTGTTCTGAAAAAATACCTCTAGATGGATCACCCTATATAACTGCGACTGTTTTTATTCTAGTTCGAGACCTTTGTTGTTTCTGGATCACCCTATATAACTTCGACTGCTTTTATTCTAGTTCGAGACCTTTGTTGTTTATGGATCCCCCTATATAACTTCGACTGCTTTTATTCTAGTTCGAGACCTTTGTTGTTTCTTCTTCAGAATCAACGTAAAATAGTTGTAGCCGAAATAAACATTGAAACAGCTGTACAGTCTGTCTGGTAACCTAGCCAATAGAATAAGAAAGGTCTCGAACCACAATAAAAACTCTTCAAGCCTTAAAATTTTCTGTTGTTTTTTTACCTAGCCGCTCCAAAAATCTTCAATTATAATCTTATACGCACCGTTTTAGGTAATTTTAAAACACTAGTGCATACATTTAGGCTCTCTTAAACAATTTACAATACATTGCCTATTTGTGGGCTTAACAAATTCTCGCAACATTAAAATACTTCCCCTCAGCCCCTCTCCGAAGGACAGTTGATTAAACTTTTCAACACAATCCATAACTTTAAAGGAAAATGAATATTGCACGCTTCTTAAAATGTCACACTTCGAGTAGTCGCCGGCAGCCGCCTAACGATAGGCTTCATTAATTTTGCCCAAATAATCGTGTGGCCCTGAACTTCAAAGTGAGAATGAATACGTGTTTGACATTCAACACTTTTTTTTTGTTAGCAACAAATGATATGCTTCAATTACTTTCAATATCGTTTGACCTTTCAGTCTATTCTTTGAATTGAAATTCGATACGGTGGGATTCTCATGACTCATGGTGCGAACCGAGAAAACAAAATATGTATGTGAGGATGTCTTCTATTCACTTGCGGGGGCATATTTTTGTCTAAGACTATCTGGAAGATTTACTGAATTTTGTAAACATAATCCACCACATTGAAAATGGTAAGGCATTATTATTTAATAATTGATAAAAATGTATTTCTGTGAAGAGAACTGTAAATGAAGCTATTCAGTAGGTAAAGGTACATTTGAGGAAAGAAAACTGCCTACTAGTAAAGTATTTTTTATCTAGTAGCTTTAAATTTTATCTATGGAATTGATATCAATAATGAAAATTATTTGGACATGGTGGATTTTTAATTATTGCATATTAAGAAGCCACATTTTACCTCTACTATTGTACGTATGGAAGTTTTATTAAAAAAGAGTGACCATATGTGACAGCGCATAGAAAAAGGGACCTAAGGGTAAAAAAATCAATTTTTTTTTGATGTAGACATCATCTGAGCGTCGAATGAGACCGATCCCATGCCCCAAAAGTGTTCCCTCCCAGAGATATGCGCGTTTTATGAAAGTGATGGTACACCAAAGATACACGTATTTAAATCTTTAAAATGGCTCTCCTGAACAAAACTGGTTTTTACCCTTAGGTCCCTTTCTATTTTGCGCGTCACATATAATACTGAAAGTTCTTACAAATGTTATTTTTCAGACAGGTGTAGAGTATTCTCTAAGCTCTGACATTACATCGAGTATATTTTTTGAAATCTTCGATAAGCCTGGAAACTATTTAAATATAATAGGAACTTAAATTCAGTTGTTAGTAAGCAATGTCTATTTTATCTTAGACTTTATTTGGAAGACAATTCGTCATACCATGAGTAAGTTTAAGGGCCATTTTAGCAGAAGTTAAAGCAAAAATAAAGCATAAATCATAGCCAGCAGCCAGTAGCAGCCAGTATTGAATTAGACTTAGAAATAATTAATAATTCTGCGCCGATCTGATCAATTGGCTTCATTATATCCCCACCGTCCCGGCAAAAAAACAGGCCAACCAAGGAAGTGCATAAGATCAAAAGTTGTGATCCGGGAGTACTTCCGAATTTGTTATTTTTCACAAGTTAGTCATAGGACGGTTGGTTTTTTTTGGTGTTATGTTTTTCGCATTTTTTTTATACTTGAAAGAAAAACATACGGAGCTAGCTGGAGAAGAACACCGACCTGCAGATTCGTATACCATCTCCTTTACTGGCTATGCTATTCTCTGCTATAAGTTATGGTCAGCTTTATCGCCTAAGGAATTTAAATATGTCTACACCGCGTAACACATAACTCAGAAACAATACAAGGACTCATTATCTTTATCATTGCCTTTATTTTCGGTATTACCTTTATTTTCATTACCTTTATTTTCTGAAATACCATTACCTTTATTTTCTGTGTTTTCATAAAGTTATAGAAAACTATTTTTTTTGCTTAGCTCGTTTGTTTATTTCGGTCTTTTGCTTTTTCTTAAAGGTGAATTGTATTTTCGTGGGCAATGATTTGAAAGAAAACTTGAAGAGTGTGATTTACAACAGTAGTTCTCGTTCGCTTGGAGCAAACCTTGTCTTCAAGAGTTTAGTTTTCATTTCAACAATAGCTGCGAAGCTTTCTGACGAAGGTCGTCAAGGATCCGAATCGCGATAGTGCCATGAAAATCAATGTCATTTTGCCATTTTGTAAAAAACCTGTCTTTTATTAAAATGTAGATGCAAGAGGCCTTGAGCCGGTTAATCCCCGTTCAATGTGAAAACTATTCCCTTTAATTTTTTATAAAAAATTAATTTAAATAAAAATAAATAAATACTTTACAAATAATATTGAAAAACCTGTCTTCTATTAAAATGTAGACTCAAGAGGCCTTGAGCCGGGTAATCCCCATTCAATGTGAAAACTATTTCCTTTAATTTTTTTTATAAAAAATTAAGTTAAATAAAAATAAATAAATACTTTACAAATAATATTTAAATATCCGTACATGGGCACGAACCCGACACCTTTCAAATTGAAAGCTCGAACTCTCTTATCAAATCTTCACCAGATAAAAAAAGATCTTACGAATGTATAAAAATAACTTCCGATTATTTACATTTAATGTGATTATTGATCAAATGGTATCCTTAGGAAGTAGATAAAAAGCCATACCTTGGAAAGTAATTAATTTGTCTGTTGCTGCGATACTGTATTACAGGGTTAACACCAATAATAAAGCATGATAGACCCCTTAAAAATTATACCGATCATTCTTTTTGGGTATATGTCATACATATAAACGAGTTAAGGCTTGGTGATCTCACGGAAAGGGTTCATCAATTTGTCTAACAAACCCAGGGGCCAATTGATTTCAGCGTGGATAGATGCTAACCTAATTTAAAAAAATTGTGGCGCAAGTCCATATTCGAATAAGTAGAGTCTAATTTTTTTTGGTTTTATGTCCTATCCCATAGACCTATCCCATAGACATGCTCAGAGTTTTCAGATTGATTCGAATTATTTCTTTTAAAGTATTGAATTAGATGATTACAAACCTTAAGGTACTTTTTCCAAACTATTTAGGTGTACTAACCTGAAATGAAAGATAGACAAACTTTACAAGTTTTTCGGATATAAGAACCTTAAAAAAATTTAAGTTTTATCTACAAAAAAAATCAAAGATTACGCAGGGCTTAGAAAAGTAGAAAATAAAATCTAGCTTCAAAATGTTGCCTTGGATTTTAATAAAATTTGACAAAAAGCGTCGGGAGCGAACAATGTCCAACCTTTGGTAAAATATTGTCAAAAAGCCCCCATACAAAGGGCCGTACCGATTTGAAGTCCCGTCGTTCTATAGCCAAAAATTAAGTCCGATCTTGCTCAAATTTTACATGGTACGTTATGCCCGAGCAGTAATCGACTCACCTTATCGGAGAGCGCCTCGAGCGACCAATATTCAACCCTCATAATATTCAAATGGACCTTAAAGACAAGGTCAAATGTAATCTAGCTGAAAAATTTGACAGCTGGTGGCTGTGGTGACTGACAGCTTCTGAATATAACAATTAGAAAGAACTTTTTTTCAACCTGATCATGGAATACTTATATCACGTAGGCGCCACTCGTCAACTCAGAATATGAAATCGTATTTAACAGAATTCTAAGGAATTATCCAAAAAAATCTATGAAATAAATGTTAGATTAACATCAATGGCTAAGGTTATTTTGAGAATGTGTGTAACCACTGTGTTGGTCGCCAATCATTAGTGTTCAAGGTGTAATCTTGGTTTACAAATAACCGAAGAAAATTAAACAAATCACTGGTTGCGTTTTCCTTTTAACACATTAAGCAGGGATTAACCGGCTCGAAACCTCTTGCATCTACATTTTAATAGACGACAAGTTTTTTTTTACAAAATGGCAAAGTAACAAACTGGCATTGATTTTCCTGGCTGCACGCGGCTTTTATTGCGATTTCGGGTCCGTGACGACTTTCATCAGAAAGCTTTCTATTAATTTAATGCTTACCCCTATGTTGGTCGCCAATCACTACCGCTGATTGTGTAATCATGCTACATGCCGATAATTGAGAAAGCTTCGCGAAATGCCAGCTCTTGCTAAAGTGAATCACATTTTCGACAGAATATTCAAATTCCGTCAACAAATCACTGACTACGCTTTCATTATAATTTTATGCAAAGCCCTGTGTTGGGCGCCAATCTCTACTGCCGATGATGTTATTATGCTTTAGACAGATACTTGAGGATGCTCAAAATTAATTCGTTTTTTGCTCTCAAAAATTTCTATTTGCGAAAAAGAAGGAAACCTTTCGTTTTCTTTTCACATTTTATCCACCTTTGGGGAGCGCCAACCTATAACGAGCGATTCGCGCATTATTGGTTGGCCTGGCGAAAAATATAAAAGTATCGGCGGTGTACATTCCTTGAGCGAAATGAAAACAACTTTCACACTTTCGGTGTCGGCGTTTAAGTGGCAGACAAACAACAACAAAGAGAGAGGCAATATTTTCAACACCATTACTAGGGCAAATATACAAGGTGGGTTGGATGGCGGGTTGGTTGGTGGGGTAGCGCCGTGTGGAGGACAGCTACGAAGTGTTAACAAAAATGCTGGCTCACATTACAAAGCAACGCAGAAGGTGGGGAGCGGTGGCCGTGAGTAGAAACTGCTCTAGTTAAACTAAAATGTACGCACATTTTGTTGTTGTTTGCTGCTGTTGTCTTCTTCTTCGTTGTCCTTGCTGTGCGCGCCAACAAACGAAAAGTGCGAAAAACAAACACCACAATATGAAAACTAAACTTGGCGGGGAGGGAGGCAGGAGGGCATGGTGTTTTTTCGGGTATTTTGTAAATGTAATTGACAGCAACCAACTCAAGGAAACTCTTCTAAACGCAACACCTCGCCTCCCCACCATGAGAAGAGGAGAAAAACAAAACGAGAATGCCAAAATTATTGTTCTTCCTAGAATATTGATATCAAAGGCACGATGGAATATTGGCTGAATGGTGCTAACAACAAAAAGGGGCAGCATAAAAAGCAAACTACATCGCACAAGAGATGGAGAGTCGGTCGAAAAAACGATATCCTTCCTTCTTTCCCCGGCTTTTTTGTGGGCAAACAATATGTGTTCAATATTGGCGTTGTTGCCTGTTTCGATTGTGGCAAGTGCGTGTCATTGTCAAACGTTAAAGGCATTGTGTTGTAAGATTACAAGTGGTTTTTTCGGCAAACGAGAAGAAAAAATACCACGAGTTTGTTTTTTCTATACCCCATATACACAGTGTGGTTTAGGTTATTATAACTTGGTGCTAATGTTTGTAACATCTTAAAGGAAAGGATGGATTTAGACTATGTTTATTATACAGATCGACTCTGAGACCAATAAGCGACGACCGTTCGTCTGTCCCTCTACTGAAGTTATCAAATTACAGTTCTTAAATTTGAGCTTTACACATTACGCAGGATTGATCTCATTGAAATTGATCTGAAATCGTAAAGGACGTTTTTACAGAACTTGGACCGATATATGTTTTAATTAAATCCAAAGGACCTTTTTGATTTTAAACCCTACATCTCTAGATGTCACATATTACTAACTAACGAAATTAAATCACTCGCAGAATGAGCGACCAACTAAGGCAAAATCTGCCCCAAGATATGTACCTCTACTGGCACTAAAAAAGATGGTGAAGCGAGAACATCGCGATGTCTTTATCAGATGCACCGCAGCGTCGGTAGTACTCAGGCTGAGGGTATGAGGAATTTCTTTCCACATTACGTCCTTACATAGCTAAGTTTTGCACAACACAGGAAAAAATAGGTTCGTAAACTATATGGAAATTCAGGATAAAACGTTTAAAGTGCGGTTACCTGGCCATCAAGTTTAGACTTGATTTAGTCAAAACTCGTCATATAAGCTGACAAAACCTCAATCTTCACCCCTGTCCTTAATATAAAAACGGGCACTTGATCGGAAATATATTCTGAATTCGTTAATCTCCAAACCTTCAGCAGACTCTCTCCCAGATGAATGTACAGTTGCTTAGACAGAGATTTACACCTTTCAAATTACGTCAATGCTGATTTTGGAACAAGTCCCTTCAAATAAATTAGAAATCCAGGTCGACAGCCGGACAGCTATACACATGGACCATAAAATCATGTACCTATTCATAACCTAATCATGGACTACTTCCTAGCCTTAACCGAAATTAAGATATCACAATCTGATGGATACCAGGCCATGAGCAACAGGCCAGGTACGAATTAGCAGGCTACTATGTGCAAGAAGTAAAGGCGGTCTAGAATGTGCGCATTCCCTACGTAGAACTTAAAAAACTGGTAGACAGATATTTACACCTTCAAAATTGCTCCAATGCTGATTTTGGAACAAGTCATCCCTTCAAATAAATTAGAAATCAAGGTCGACAGCTATACACAAGGACCATAAAATCATGTACCTATTCATAACCTAATCATGGACTACTTCCTAGCCTTAACCGAAATTCAGATATCACACTCTGATGGAAACCAGGACATGAGCAACGGACCAGGTAACGAATTAGCAGGAAACTATGTGCGAGAAGTAAACGCGGTCTAGGATGTGCTCATTCCCTACGTAGAGCTTAAAACTCTGGTAGACGAAATTTAAGAAACTAGATCGAGGGGCTCTGTACAGATTTGCAGGATTGCTCAATCATTTTGCCATTGATGTGACAAGCGCCAGTATTCCAATAGAGGTCTATGGGCTACTATGTGCAAAAAGTAAACGTGGTCTAGGATGTGCGCATTCCCTACGAAGAACTTAAAAATCTGGTAGACGAAATAAAAGAAACTAGATCGAGAGGCTCTGTACAGATTTGCAGGATTGCTCGATCATTTTGCCATTGATGTGACAAGCGCCAAAAGGCAGTATTCCAATAGGGGTCATCACTGGTGATAGGCCAAATGGCCCATGCAGGGAACTTCTGTTGATAAATTCTATAGAAGCTGTTTAGATGAAGAATAGGAGAAATCAGTGCTGCACTTGCTTTGTTCCTGCAAAGGACTGCAAGAGATTGCTTATATGAATCTAGGCTGCAAGCACTTCTATGATCTTCATGTCCTAGCAGATCTTTCTCTTAAACCCCTCGTCAAATTCATAGAGAAAAATCATATAATCAACTGGTTCAATAAAACCTTTAAAAATAATTGAGAGCGATATACAACCTTTCCTTCATCCCTTAGTTTTTTTTAAAAACCTTCCTCTCCTCTCTATCATCCTCCACCACGTTAAAATAGGGGGACCAAAATGGACCGGTAGACGGCCCCAAATGAACTAGCCTTATTCAACACAACCTAAACTACTACATCGGTCTATGTTTTATATAGCCCCCATGCGAAGGTCCCTTTTGAGTTGAGGCTCTGTCGTTCTACAAGCCACATTTTTTTTTTATCGGATCTTAATCAAATAAGGAATAGAACGTCTGAGCGACCAAAGTGACTAGCACCGATCCATGCATTCTTCTAGCTCCCATGCAAAGAATTCTCGCGATTCAGGGTCTTTTATCTCCACAAGTCACATTTTACATCTGTACTGGCTTAAATATGTTAAGTTCGTTAAGAGATCTGTAAGAAACCCTAGTGATATTGATGTCGGTCCATGCTTTTCTAAAGCTCCCCTTTAAAAGTCCATCCCAATGGTCCTAACCCCCGACATAAATTTCTTTTATATTTTTTTTTTTTGGTCCTGCCGCATTGATACCTGGCCAAGCCAACAGAGCTGATTCTCAGTGGACATGCCGGGTTAAAGTCGTTATGTTACTGAACCAAGAAACACGCAGCACAAGGTGAACACGACAGCCACAAAGCGACAGGCATAACCAATCAGTTATCCGCTACAACAACAATCGGGTTTCCAGGTCCCAGTAGACACCCGGATCAAGTTGCCAACTTCCTAAACCTGGAAATTAGCTCGGTAGACGGTCATAAACGATAGGGAGTCACACATTAAGCCAATAATCAAGAGAAATTAAATCATGTCGGCCTATGTTTTCGAAAGTCCCCATACAAAAGTATCTTTCCAGATGTAGGCCTGCTGTCAGATTTTAAATCTGATCTCTTGTTATGGGAGACTAAACCAATCCTGATAAAAAGTGACCTATTGTTTCCACATAGCCGCCATAGGTTTTAAGGTCCTGCCGCTCCAGATATTTTACCATTAAATCTTATCTGGCTTGAATTCCGTACAGAGGGGTGGAGTCTTCTAAACGTAGAAAAAAGTATGGTTCGGATAACAATATTCGAAGAGCATCATACTATTGTTGGCGTTTTTAGAGAATTATTGGTAAAATATATTCATCTTAAGACCGTCATAGACCTGGGGGCTAATCACCGCATTCGTTAACGACCAAATTTACTTCGAAACGCAATTAATTTGGATCACGGCAATCGTTATCGAATTGCAACTACCCGAAGTTGAATTCGAAAGCACAACCGTCATCGAAAAAAAACAAACACTACCATTTTTAATGACGCCAAACAAAACAACAGAGTAAAACAGAAGAAATGTAGGTATTTTTCTATATTTTGTGAAATAACGTAAAAATATTCGTCTTTTTTATTATTTTTAGGGACAAAGATAATGAAAAAACAATTTCCAGACCAAATAACAATAAAATAAATGGAAAGCAAAAGAGTGTTCCTTGTTCCGTGTTCCATTTATAACTAATTACTTTCTATATTTTTATCAGATTTATTAAAATATTCACTTGCACCAAACCAACAATCGCTTGTTGTTTTGTTTTTCTGCTTTTCTCTGCTTGTCATCATACTCGTATGCTTGCCGCAAAGAGAATCAACAAAGAAAGATGTTTCATCGGCCTTTTAGGAAACTCAATTTGTGTTATCACAGTAGTGGTTTCGACAAAAATTACGTAAAAACACCATGAATTGTTATAAAATAATAAATTAACTACAATAAAATAATTAATCGTTACATTTTTGCATTGCAATAATGCGTAAAATGTTTCTTATTATCTATTTAATTTTTTAACAGTCCCACGTCGTGCTCGAATCAGCCAACGACACATCTTTTGAGTTGAAAGTCTTTATTTTGCAGCATTGCAAAAAAAAGTAGTATGCGATAAAACATTACGATCGAATGCCACGATCCAAACATTTAAACGTATCGAAATATTTTTCTATTCGAATTTGCATTCGTCGTCGAATGCCGTGATTAGGCCCCTGTTCGGAAGATATTGCTTATGATCAATTTTGGGATAGGGCAGAACAAAAAAAACTTTAAAAAGTTCACTTTCGTTTTGAGGTTCTGCCTTTCTGGATGATATTTTACCATTAAATCCAATGTCGCTCAAACTTCATACACTCCATACAGGCGACGATCCTTTTATGTATCAGTATAGTGTAGGGGATCGTATAGTCAGTCCTGTCCTACTCTAGACTTTTATACTTGCTATTTTTTGACGACGAGCCTTTTATTTATCAGTATAGTGTAGGGGATCATAAAGTCGGCAGTGTCCGACCATAGACGTTTTAATTTGCTATTTTTTGGTTGCTTCTAGCTAGTCTTTCACTTACTGAGTCGTGAGCTCAGTTTGAACAATTCTACACCACTTTCCACCACTATTTTTTTTGTTTTGTTTGTCCGCCTGTGTCCCATGTCCTTCTAGCGCAGAGAATTTATTAGACTTTCATTATTTGCTTTGTGTGTTGGTTTCGTGTTTGCTTTTTCTTTCTTCCTGGCTGGCATTCGCACTGTCTTCTGTTGTTTGTTGTGCGAGTGTATTGCGTACGCCCGAAAGTATGCTTTTATTTATGGCTGCTGGTGTTGCTGGTATTTTTCTAATTTCATATTTCAAGCCTTAGGGCCTTGATATATCACTCGCCCTGTCAATAATTTACAATTGCGGTCTTAAATTCCTATTCCTTTACGCACACAGAGAGCGGCACAAATATTTGTTCATTGGTTTTTGTCCTGCTCTACTTCTTTTCTTCTGCCACAGTCGGCTAGTATTTTTTTGCTTCGCCTCCCCCCGTTCCATTATTTTTCAAGTATTTACACTTAATCAATTGAAAATGTGTGAAAAATGAGAAGGAGCCGAAGTAGACAACAGCAAAAAAACGCGTAGAAATCGCAGGCAGGAAAATAATAAACTTAAGAAAATGTGTCAAGTGCCGCTATGGCTTTTTGACATGACGAACACTAGGAAAACAAAGTCAACATTCCGAGATGAAGAAGAAAAAAAAGTCGTAAGCTTAAATGGGTATTGCAATTGACATACAAGAGAAATTGGAAAGGAAAATTAATAATGTTTTAGTAATTAAAAAAAAAAATAGAAAAAAACCCTCAAGCATCATCAATTAGTAAGGCTAGGGTGGTGTGGTTTGACAGATTAAACAAAAAAAGTAACCCACGCAAACGTGGACTAATTTAGAGGGTAACAATAAAGAAAAAGCGGAAAATCTCAGCCCATGATGCCTACTTACAGACTGGCATGGGTGGCTGATGTAAGGCATATCTAGAGAAATCTTACCTTCAATTGCCTACTTACAGGCTGGAGTGGGTGATGTTACTTGACAGATTTAAAAACCTACACTAATGTAGGCGTAATAATTAAACAATGAAAATCCTTGCCAAGCATTCCATCCTGTAAGTAGGCAATAATTACTTACAGGATGGAATGCTTGATGTGGTTTTACATTTTTTTAACCTACACAAACATGATATAACGTAGAGCATAACTATTTAAAAAAGGAAAACCTCACCTAACGTTGCCTACATTCAGGCGGGTATGGGTGGTAGTCTGCTTAAGGGCGCTTTAATGAAAAAACAAACCTCACCTTACACTGCCTACTCTTCAGCGGCGGTAAAGCCACAAATGTCAATCACTCCATTGATGCTTTTCAAAAAACCATTCTTATTAATTAGCAACAATTAAACCTAAAATGGCAATTATCTGATTATTATAAAAAAACAACAGCAAAATGATTACCAAATTGTATAGCCTACTTTAGGGCTTATCATTTGCGTAAGCTTTTTAATGTCTGCTGCTGTGCTACTAATGAGGCCAACCTACTTAATTGAGGTGGTATAAACGGAAAAAATATATTTTTTCAAATAATATTGCTGTCTGAGACTTTATGAAGGTGATGGATGAATGGATGACTGAGTGAATCGGAGTTTAAATTCAATGGTAAAAATAAACAACAAAAAATAAGCTGAATTAAAATAAACGCTAGGTTGAGAATCTACACTAATTTCTCAAAATTATGGCAATTAATAAAAAAAAATTATAGGATATTTTCAGATATTTCTCTTAGAAAGTATGAAATACACCCACTTTCTTAACTGTATTCTAGAAAGCAAAATACTTAGCTATGATTGATGAAAGAAAATCTTTTGCAGGTAATCCTATCTGCAACCAAACAAATAAAAATGTCTTTGGATTTTGTATGATGCTTTTAAAGCGTCTTTTGTATCGAGGCTATTTTAAAACATTGTCTGATAAAGTCTTAGTTCACCAAAGTTGGTATTATGAGAAATTTAATAAAATGGATTGAATACTTGGCAGTGCCTGAGGGACCCTTGCATTGGGGCTAGATAAAACAGGGACGGATATCAATTTTTATTAGGGCTAGATAAAAACATATTAAAACGAACAATAAGGTCTTAGTTCACCAAAGTTTATATTATGAGAAATTTCATAAAAAAAAAAATTGATTGAATACTAGGCAGTGCAAGGGTCCCTTGCATTGGGCCTAGATAAAACAGGGACGGATATAAATTTTTACTAAGATTAGTTTTGAGTTGCGCACTATGCTTTAGTTCTGACAAATCTGATTAAAACTGGCGCTTCTAGAGCTGCAGGCCTGAAATCGGGAGAGACGTTTATATGGGGGCTTCATCGTAAGATGCTCGTAGCGTACTGGTCGAAATTTGGGCAGATCAAATTTAATTTGTAGCTTCTAGAACAGTAGGACCTTAGAAGCCGAATTATCTTAAATTTACCAATGTTAAGATACTGGTCTCTCATTACGAGGGCTGCTATATATATTTCTGGCCTAATAATGAAAATGGGAATATTTATCATCAAAAATGGTTTTATTGGTTTTCAAAGTATTCTCCAGCATGATTTATACACTTTTGCATGCGCTCAAACCAATCGTCGAAGCACTTTTTCTATTCCGATTGAGACACCTCCAAAACTTGGCTTTTGAACGCTTCAACAGCATCTTCCGGCGACGAAAATCGTTGACCACGCATGTGCGGGAATAAAAAGAAGTCGTTGGGTGCCAAGTCAGGGCTGTACGGCGGAAGACCCATCAATTCGACGTATTGGCCGGTCAAAAAGGCGCTGGTTTGAGCCGATGTGTGAGGCTCGCATTGTCATGGTGCACATTGATTCGTCTTCTCTTGTTCGTTTTTCGAATTCCCCCGAAGACTTCATGAAAACAAATTGTGGTGTACCACTCAGAATTGATCGTCCTACGTTGCTCAAGCGGAACAGTCGGCACATGACCAGTTTTACCGAAGAAACAGACGACCATTTGCTTTGAAGTGCTTCTTCCACGAACAACTTTCGTTGGATTTGGCTTGTCTTCGAAGACCTACACGGCCGATTGCTGTTTTGTTTCCGGCTCATACGCATAGATCAACGATTCGTAACCTGTGACGATCTTATAACCGTCTTTTGAAGCACCGCGATCGTATTTTTTTTAGCGATTGTCAAATTGTGATGGATCCAACGAGAACAAACCTTTTTTTACGGCCAGGTGTTCATGCAATATATAAGTAGAATGTACTCTGGTTGAAGACATGCCCAAGGATGCCACTATCTCACGGTATGTCATATGACGATCTTGCATTATCAGTTCACGCACGGCACAACGACCGTTTTTGGACGACCTTCACTACCTTCGCCTTTGAGCGAGCGTCGGTCACGATTAAATTCATTAAACCAGCTTTTCACAGTGCTAAGGATGGTGCTTTATCGCTCATAAAGATTTATGTTCATCGATGCACTCTTGTCGTGATAATCCACAGCGCCACATGACATTTCCATTGGAAATGTCAGAGTGTTCTTATCAAGTGAGTGTTTCTATCTGTTGGTCCATAAAATGAGATGTTTTTCTATGCAGGTTATTCTATAGCATGGACCGATAAGGTCCTATTTTACTGGAATATGTTAAAAGTCGTTCACAACGTTATATGGGAGATTTCAGCCAGATCGAAATTTTTGGTGCTTCCTAGAGCGGCAAGAACTTTAAAATTTAGAGGCATTTTTGAGTTGAGGCTTCAAAAGTAGTGGACCGACACTTGTTATTTATTACCTGGACTTGTTATAATGCATGGGTCGAAACTTCAGCAAGATCGTATTTATTTAGTGGCTTCTTGGGCAGCATCAGCTCAGAATATGAAGGACCGTTAAATGGGGGCTAAATAAAAACATGAACCCACATTTCGGTCTACTACCGCAAAGGTTGGATATTTATCTATTCTAATAAAATATTTGGATTTCGGAAAAATGTACTTTTTATATGGCTTCTTCCTCCAGGTTTTCCATGTTGAACCATTTTCGAGGAATGATGTGTGGGCATATAGTCTTTCTATGGCTGGAGACCATCTGAAACCGCAAGATCTTGCCAAGCAGAAACCCTCTATGACTTGAGAAACAAACCACAGCCCCGACAAGATGTTCCCAGTTGACCTGGCAGGACCACTTCCTAGAAAGTTTCAATCATCCACGGTTCTCCGACAATATGTTACCCGTTGACCCGACTGGAACAGTTCCTAGAAAGTGCCAAACAGACTCCGGTTAGACCTCGTAGTTGGTTGTTTTATTTGAAGTAGCAGAAGAGATGACCCCATTCCATGAAGGCATACACCTAAGCCAAAGTCGGCCTATTAAACGCGGGAATTAGGGGTATGTCTGAAAGTGGTAAAAAATCATTATTTCGGATGGTGTGTCTTATTTACAAAGTTCTTGAGGTCCTCTCATCTAGTGTTCTATAGCCTGTTCATTTATAAAGCTCTTGAGGTCCTCTAATCTAGTGCCAGTGAAATAACTTTAGTCCGTGAAACAGTCCCTATGTACATGCATCATTCTCTCTATTTAAAACGCTGTGCCTGTTGACCGGTAAAATTTATGATATGTCTGGAAGTGGTAAAAATTTATTATTATTATTTCATTTACAAAAGTTCTTGAGGTCCTCTCACATAGTGTTCGAGTGGCCTGTCTCGTTTACAAAGTTCTTGAGGTCCTCTCATCTTGTGTTCTAATGGCCGGTTAATTTAAAAAGTGCTTGAGGTCTTCTAATCTAGTACCAGTGAAATAACTTAGGTCCGAAAAACAGTCCCTATGTACATGCTTCATTCTCTCTTTTTTAAACGCTGTGCCTGTTGACCACTGGAAGTGGTAAAAATTTATTATTTCGGATGGCCTGCCTCATTTACAAAGTCTTTGAGGCCAATTAACACAGTGATCGAGTGCCCTATCATGTTTACAGTATTTTTGAGTCCTTTCACCTAGTGTGAGTGTAATGACATAAGACCGGCAAATGGTCCCTATGTAAATGCATCATTCTCTCTCTTTAAAACACTTTGCAGTAACATAGGTAATGCTCCAGAGTCTCGGTTTAGTAAGCATATATGTTAAGCCATTAGCTAACACGGCCATTATGGTACTTTAAAAGGACCCATTCACAGAGCACACAACAAATGTTTACTTAACAAGAACCACGGTGCGTATGAGTAGTATTAATAACGGGCGATTTTACAAAAACTTCAATAACTTCACTACCAATCAAGTTTTTATGGCGCTTGAAAGCCATAATTCAACTTGAGAATTTGAAGCTTATGCAAACTTATACTAGAGTTTGTTAAGTCAGTTGGACTTATGCCAAAACCCCACCTAAAGGCTTAAGTTAAGAAAGATTAAATCTCTTTTGGCCACTTTTATTTTACACCTGTCGCGTAAGTGCTTTTTGTCTAAGATATTTTCAAGTCTTAACGTTTCATTTTCCACAATTCCCTGTCCCATTCCCCAAACTCACCGATGAGTTATGTATGCCGTATAATGTGAAAAACTTAAGGTGTAATTTACACAAACACCTCTTTTGTTTAAAGTTTGGAGCTCATCATTTTCGGCTTTCGTTGGCCGGTCTTTCGTGTAAAGAAAATGAACACCAGCACCGCACCAACACATACGCATGTATGTAGTATTATGGGAAAACTTTTTCCATTCGATATTATTTTTTAAAGTTTGTTAATATTGTCATAACAGTAAAAGCCGACCTAACGCCTACCGCTTCTAAAAATTACACATTTCCTCAATAGTCGATGGCGACCGAGACGAAGACGACGACGACGAAGTTCATTTTTCTCCATATGGGGGTTTTCGGTTAACTTTTCTCTATATAATGCGGCCATAAAAAGTACAAATCACCATTTAATCGGTTTATAAAAAGTTGATTTGTTCGGCGGCATCGGGATGACGAGCCTTGGGAGCGATAACAACAAAAAGGATACTTTTCTAGTTTGTGCAAAACGCTTGGTGTTGTTGTTATTAGTTTAGGTTTTTGTTAAAGCCATCTCCACCTCTGCCTCTAGTGTCAAATCCTTCCGCCTCCAAACCTTCGGCGTTAGATGAAAATGTAATGAAGCAGTGTGAAATAATTGATTACCTAAAGCTCCTCAAATACGCATTTACACGCACACTCTTGCGTACAAGGATCTGAGAAAGGTGGCTGGCAGTAGCTTGTCATAAGTTTCAGGGTTTCGTATCCAACAGCAGCACAAAAAATTTTAATAGGAAAACTTTAAAATTTAGTTGGGCAAAAAAGGGATTTAATACAATTTAGTGAGATAATATTGAAAATGTTACACGCCACTAACACCCTGAGAAGCCTAAAAAGTGTGTAGTCTATGGAAAGGGATTATGGCTAAAGCGACTAAAGGTATGCTTTAAACGGAAGCAGGAACTATGGTTAAATTGCAGACATTATTTGGAGGTGCCTTAACATATGCTATAAAATTAAAATTAAGTTTTTCCTTTTATAGGAAAAATGGTTGATGGTGGTCTTGAAATTTTTCTGGTATAAGTTAAAAGTTAATTAAGGCGGCATGTGCTCGAAAATGTTAAAGTTTTGAGCACATGCTTTTAGAAGTCTTTATTTTCGGTTATGTCTGTCTGTCCCTCAATCTGATTTTCTATAAAAAACTCTACATTTCCTACACGGAATAAGGTACAGACCTGATAATTAATACGACAATGGCTTACAATCCTAACTTGCTTGGTATAGTAAATGGGCGAAATTAAACTAAAGAAAATTAGTCGAGGCACTGCTTAATAGGCTCTATGACGATAAACATGGGTATTCCCTGTAAAGACCATTGTAGAAGTAGTCAGGTTGCAGAAGAAAGGGAGTATGTGAAGAATTTGCTAGGCACATGTCCAGGTCTTGCAGAATGCACACTTGCCTTCCTATGCAGTAGTTACTTCGATGACCTGGCTCATCTGTCAAAGGTGCCTATTAAATATCTCGTAAACTAAGTTGAAAAGTCGAACTGGTTCCGAATCGCTCTAACCTGCTTATAAACATAACGGATACCATTCTTACAAATCGAATACGCTTCCTATGTACCTTAGCTATTTAACGCCTTCTCTCTTAAATAAAAATACACATTCTCTCTTGACCCTCCGCCCACTCTCTCTCTCTCTCTCTTTTGCTCTCCCATTTCAGCAGGGTTAAACAATGGGCTTTAGGGAGGCCTCCTGGCGAGCTACCCTTTTAACCTAACCTCTACTTTAAGATCTTTAATACTTCAAAGAAGCAAAGGCTACATTTTCTGAAAACACAAGATCAGACGACTGAATATATAGTATTGTATAAATGTTTCGTTAATATTAAATATTTTTTTAAATTATTTTTAACTGTCCAAACCTCGATTTTTCAAACAATCTGTGTAGTTTAGCCTTCCTTTATTTTTATTTGTTGAACTACACCTTTAGCTCTTATGCCTTTAATCCTTTCCAATAACACACTTGTCATATTAAGCTGGCTCATATATGTGCTGGGATATAAATTATTCAATATCATCTCCTTAAATTGTTTTAAATTTTTCCTTCTTTAATAAACTTTACAGTTTTCCCCACTAAGCGTTTTGTTTTACAACATAACCTTGACATTTTAGGCCAGGGGAATATCTGTCTAGGACTTTTATCAAGTTTGAAGAATGAGTCAATAAACATTGAAGTCTTTCTCTTTATTGGCAATTTGAATTATTACAAAAAAATGGTTAGATAATAAGTTATGGCTGGTTTACAAAGAATATGCCATAATTAAAATTACTCATACGCCTTGAGGATCATCTGTGAAGTTTACGTAATTTGTAAAGATGGAAATTCAGAATCAGAAAACGCAATTTTTTATATAATGCTTTTTAAAGAAAACTTTAAATTAACTAAAATTTAATTTTTTTAATTTAATATTTTATTGGCAATTAAACCTAGAAACTCCTTTTTTAGAGGAGTTCATCTCCTCATATAAAGTTAAACCAAAAAGTCATCAAACCTTCAAATCTCCAGCTGTATGCGCAATTTAAATTTTAATAGAAACATGTTTAGTTTAAAAGCTCTGGCAGGATTTCAAAAAATATTCTTAATTAATATTACTCATTCGCATTGAAAGGATGTGTTGCCTGTAAAAAAGCTCACACTTGATTAAATATATTTAAAGTAATTTCTATAGATGGATTTTAAATTTCATTAGTTTACTATAAAAACTTTTAAAGTTTTTATTGCATTAGTTGTTTGGAACTAAACTAAGCTCACACTTGATTTAATACATTTCAAGTAATTTCTATAGATGGATTTTAAATTTCATGGTTTTCACTATAAAAACTTTTAAAGTTTTTATTGCATTAGTTGTTGGGAACTAAACTTCAAATAGTTTCTATTAAACTTTTTATTTGACAATAAAACCTTGAAATAATTTTGAGCAGAGAAGTATAAGTATATGTAAACATTTACTAATTGCGAAGGATAAGTCAACAAACCTTCAAACCTCTAGCTTTATAGGCAGTTTGAATTATAACAAAAGAATGGTTAGATAAGAAGTTATGGCTGTATTTTAAAGAACGTCTTAATTATTATTAATTATACGCCCAGATGGGCACTACTTAAATTTACTTTAATTCAAAGGTGGAATAGGAATTTAATGAATTTTGAACAGGGATTTACCGGCTCGATACCTTTTGCATCTAGATTATAAAAAAAGACAAGTTTTTAACAAAAAGGGCAAAGTAACATTGATTTTTGTGCCATTTTGTTAAAAACTTATCTATTAAAATGTAGATGCAAGAGGTCTTAAGACGGTTAATTCCTGTACAATGTGTTAAAGTAAAAGACCGAAGTAAACAAACAAGCTAAACATTAATGATTTTTCCAGTAAAAACTCGTTATATTTTAATATATGCTTTATAGTAAGTAGCCCTTAAAACTTTTTGTTTGGCTTAAAAACCTTGAAATTGTTTGGCCAGATGGGTTTTTGTCTGAAACTCTTATTAAGTTTAAAGTATAGGTCAAGAAACCTTAACATCTCTTGCTTTATTAGGAATAGGAATTATAACAAAAGCCTGATTAGATTTAAAGAATTGACGGGAGTTCAAAGAGTATGAAATAATTAATATTACTAATACGCCTGGAGGGTCATTATTGAAATTAACGTAAATTTTACAGATAGGATTTGAAATTCAAGATTTTTCCTGCAAAAACTATATTTTATTAAATCCTTTCATTTTCTAAAGTTTTTACCATTAAACTTTTTTGTCCAACAAAACATTAATGTTTTGTGGCCTGTGGTGTGTCTGTCTGCAACTTTTGTTTAGAATGAGATTAGAAAGATAAGTCAACAAGCTGTAAAGTCTTTTTCTATTATAGAAATTAGAATTATAACAAAAGCTTAGCTAGGTTTAATACTATGGCTGGATTTCAAAGCATATGTCGTAGTTAAAATAACTTATACGCCTAGTGATACTCACCATTTTAATTTTTTAAATTTCTAATTATGGGATTGAAAATTCATGGTTTTCTCCTCTTAAAATTTAAACTAAACTAAAGTAAAATTCCTCATTCGATGTCAAACTTCTTGAATTTCTCTTATTTCGGTCAAAAGGGACGAAGAGTATTTCAAAAACCTTCTTACGTATTTACAGTTTCCTTTATATTAACTTAATAATTCTCTAGAAAAAAGTATTAAAAAAAAACTTTTCTTTTCCCTTTTAAGGAAAATCATTTCATTTCTTTAATGATTATTTCCAACGAAAGTTACAAATCTCTCATTAAGCCATCAAGAAATTTAATTAGTTTTATAAATCTTTCATAAGAGACGCATTCTCTTTTTTTCTCCTTCATTCCCGCTTCATTCATTATTCAGCTTCCAGGGTCCTGTCTTGCGTTTTTTTTTCTTATATCTTTTTGTAGGATGGTCCTCCACCATTATGCAGCTCTTGAGAATGATTTCCTTGCTTCATTTCTTCCACTTCATCAGAGTGGTACTGAAAAAGTTTCATTGGAAAACATAACCTCAAGCTTTTAAGTGATGCAAAGTTGCAACTCATAAATCAATATTTACTATAGAGCAGCAGCGGCAGCGTCAACGGCAGCAGCAATGAAAAGATGAAAAAATATGACGAAGGAAGGAAATGCAGATACGGTGCGGAGATAGGGGAGACGGCGCAAGAAATCTTTCAAATTATGCACATCACAACAACAACTGCAATAAAAAGTTACAAAGAAAATAAGACGGAACAATATTTAAACAATTTTACGCGTTCTTCTTTTATTCACCATAAAATGCTTTCAAACACTTTATTGCTTTTTCATGTGTAGTCAAGTAAGCAGTAGCAGTTCTTGTTCGCCTTTGCCCCGGCTACTTGCCACGCACCCTCCAAGGACAGGACAATGGGTGCAGAAGGGAGCAGCCCCGCTCTTGTTGGTGGGCATAATTGCATAGATATTGGCTGGTAAGCCCAGGCGCCATGTTAAGTAAAATGCACTTCCGGTGTAACGCCTTCATTGTGTCCGTTGGCTGTCGTACGAACAGATAGCCAAGAACGGCCCTAGCACTTGCAGTGGGCCGACGTGGAAGAGGCATGGATGCCTTGTTAGTGTGGGTGCATGCTGAAGCCCCAGCATGGCATAGATTCATTATTGTTCCTGTTGCAGCATGCCATAATTATAGCTGAACCATTGTTCTCCATTCATGTCCGCTCTGTTTGGTTCCTCTATCCTTGATAGCCAGCAAATTTGTGCATTCTTCGTTTCATATTTTTTCATTGTTTTCTTCAGTATTCTGAGGCTTCACATTCTGAGGGAATACTTACGAAAATATTCCTGTTGCTGCTGCTGCTTTAGGCCGTCAGCCAGACAATAGTCTGGAGTATGAGGGAGTAAAAGTAGAGGAGTAGAGGGTGCTGATGTTGGCGTTTTGAGGGCTACACGGCTATGTAATCATTGAACCCTCAGACTTAAACAATTATTGGTTTAATATGCTTCTCATAATGTCGGGGAAAATACAGTTGTTGAGCAGAAACTGAAATTATTGTTTTCTGCCAGTTTTTCTTCTCTTGCCTACGTTTCGTTTTTTATGCATAGCATTCATTCATTGGCTAACGAAAATAACGAAAAAGCAATTAAAAGATAAGCTGCCATAGTTTATGGTACTCCTTAAAGTATGCTTTGATTTTTCGAAAATTCCATAAGCCTTCAAGTAGACCATGATTTTAATTTTTGCCACAGAACTTAAACAGCAAAGATCAATTCGGTTTAACAAAAATCCCTTTAATCAGGCATTTAGTTTTAAAAAATATCCATTAATTCTTACAAGCGTTCTCCATATCCAAATCATTTTAAAACTTTAATTACAGTGTA
Source organism: Hydrotaea diabolus (assembly GCA_963513945.1). NCBI lineage: Eukaryota > Metazoa > Arthropoda > Insecta > Diptera > Muscidae > Hydrotaea > Hydrotaea diabolus. The sequence continues at coordinate 6,907,321 of OY740719.1, read as the reverse complement.
CTTTAGGGCAGCGCCAAAAATCAATTTAACCAACACGATTATCCCATTTATTTTACACTTAACCTTATGAACTCTGGCGGGAATGTTTATTTTAACATTTTAAAGCAACTATAATTTTAAATTTCATGTTTAAAGAAATTTTTGGTGCTAGCAAAAATACAAAAAGGGTTTCATTAAAGATTAACATGATTTTGTTAAGTACGTTGTGATGGCAATATTTATGGTTGCCACATGAAACAGTTTTACCGCGCTCAATACTTTTTAGTAGCGAAAACATTAAATTAAATTATTGAATTATAAATTTAAAAAATATATTTTGGAGAATTTAAAGTATAATGTTTTGAAAATAATAAACACAGTATCAAATAAGAAAGATAGTGTAAGATATATTTTGTCTAGATTAATTTAGAACCGACAGTTACGCCATTATACAGGGTGGTTGCTGAATAAATAAACATTATAAAAACCAAATATTTTTTTTTACTTAAAAAAAAGAATTATTTTTTCCTTCTTCATTTGAAAACTGATAAATATTTCTTTATACTGGTAGTGGTTTTTTTAAACAATAGAAAGATAAGAGTGACCTCCACGGGCTCGGTGATGCATCAGAAGGTTTTTGGTCACTGCTTGGAAAGGGCGCAGGGGAATTATCATAAGTGTTGGCCGAAATTATCCAAATTTGTTGGTTTAGTTTTGTAAACTTTCCCTTTATCAATAACACCACAAATAAAAATCATGTACAGTAAGGTCAAAAGACCTTGGGGGCCAACGAAATATGGAAGATCCTTAAATAAGTACCCCAATAATTATGCTGCCATTTTGTATAAACAGGGCTGGCTATGTGGCAAGTTGACCATCAGATTGTCAGCCTTCAGGTTTGAAAGAGATTCTCTTTTGGCTCAGTTCTGTAAACAAAAACAAATTTTTTCAACAACTTTGAGTAACGTTTGACTGTAGAAACTATAATCAGCCACCCTGTATATGAAAAGTCACAGCTTTCAGATGGCTGCCTTAGCTTCGCTAGCAGGGCTACTAGCGGTTTTTTATGACTCGGTGTTGTGCGTCATTGTGGCGACAAAAGCATGTCAAACGTAGAACTCGAGCTCACTAAAGAAGGTTGACATGTTAGCTTAGACAAAGGACTTTATGGGTCGGGTTAACAAGACCCATGGTCACGGCAGTTATTGCTTTAACGCTCGCCGTGAGATGGTAAAGTGACCAAATCTTTTCTCATAATTTCCAGAGAGTCATCTCTTGTACATCATATGACTATATATTCTAGTGACAACATCGCAGATATATCGACGTTGTCGAGCTGTGACCACAGAAAGCCATTAAAAATCGCTCTATACAAAGGACCATTGACGGAAAAGAAGCCTTATTCGTCATTTCAAACAAAAATACATGGTAAATCATTTAAAACCGCTCTATACCAGATTTCATTGATAGTATCAACCTTCTTCGTCATTTCAAAAGAAATACCTTCCAATGATGCACCCACCAAATAGTAAGTCTTTGAGGTTGTCCGAGGCTGCTATATATACTTCTGGCTTAATAATAAAAATGCGAATATTTATCATCAAAAATGGTTTTATGGTTTTTCAAAGTATTCTCCAGCATTATTTATACACTTTTGCATGCGCTCAAACCAATTGTCGAAGCACTTTTTCCACTCCGATTGAGACACCTCCAAAACAGATTTTTAAACGCTTCAGCAGCATCTTCTGGCGACGAAAATCGTTGATTACGCATTTTGTTCTTGATGTGCGGGCTGTACAGCGGATGACCCATAAATTTGACGTTTTGGCCGGTCAAAAAGGCGCTGGTTTGAGTCGATGTGTGAGAGCTTGCATTGTCATGGTGCACAATGTTTCGTCTTCTCTTGTTCGTTTTTCGAATTTTTCCAAAGAATTCAGGCATACAAATTGTGGTGTACCACTCAGAATTGACCGTCCTACGTTGCTCAAGCAGAACAGTCGCCACATGTCCAGTTTTGCCGCAGAAACAGGCGACCAATTGCTTCCAAGTGCTTTTTCCACGAACAACTTTGCATTTGGCTCGTCTTCGAAGACCCACACGGTCCATTGCTGTTTTGTTTCGGGCTCATACGCATAGATCCATGATTCGTCACCTGTGAAACTTATAAACTTCTTTTGAAGCACCGCGGTCGTTTTTTTCAAAATTTTTTGCACCAATCGACACGAGCCTTTTTTTGAGCAATTGTCAAATTGTGCAGGATCCAACGAGAACAAACCTTTTTTAGTGCCAGGTGTTCATGTAGTATCGAATGTATGCTGGTGGAAGAAATGCCCAAAGATGCCTCTATCTCACGGTATGTCACATGACGATCTTGCAGTATCTGTTGACGCACGGCATCAATGTTCTCTGGCACAACGGCCGTTTTTGGACGACCTTCGTCTTTGAGCTAGCGTCCGCCATGATTGAATTCATTAAACTAGTTTTTCACAGTGCTATAGGATGGTGCTTCATGGCCATACAATAGTTTAAGTTCATCGATGCACTCTTGTCGTGATAACCCACGTCAAAAGTTGTGAAAAATGATCACACGAAAATGTTCAGGAGCTAATTCCATTTTTTGCCAAATTGATTTTTTCAAGTCACTGTAAACAACACAAATGATGGTCGTACGTCAAACCGTTCTGAGTACGTCTATGCTAAAAAAATGTCAAACTTTTCAATGGAAATGTCAGATGGCGCCAGGCAACACTTAGTGTTGCCTAGGCAAGAAATATATAGCAACCCTCGTAGTGTTGTTCCGCCGGGCACTTTGGATTGTGGTCGCTGCAAAAATAATAATTTGTCTGAGCCTATACTTTGAATATCGAAAATCCGAGTCTCTATTCATCATTTCCAGTGCCGAAATAGCGAATATGTATGACATTTTTGACCGTTGTGAAATACAGCTGCGGTCATCTACAAATGTGTCCAACTCCATATATTTTTTATTTTTTTAAATTACAGTGGAAACTGTTTTTGATCAATATATTGCACATCGCACACATTTGCAGAAACTTTTTTTATTTTCCTAAAAAAAGTTCTTGCCTATTATTTTACATGCTCGTAAATAATGTTTTGGCAAATCCGGTTGCACAATATATTTTTCGTTGATTAATAGTTTTTACATGAAAATACTTAGTATCTATAGGCTATACATACATAAAAAACTGAAGCTCGAAAGCCATGATAACTTCTAACAATTTTTTCAGATCGTAAAAGTGCCATCAATTCCGTAAAATTCGCTACATGTAATTTAAGTTTCAGATGGCGTATGAGTATTATCATTTAATGAGAAATTTTACAAAATTTCCAATAACATGAATAGTTGTCGACGCTTGAAAAGAGATATAATCTCAAAATTAAGTCATTATATTATACTTCTTAGCAATATTAATATTTTCTACAAAAAAAAGAACTTCATTTCTACCCTCATTGTTTCCCTAAGAATAGCACCATTTCCTGCTGTACCGTGCGGCGTATGAGTGATATTAATTGTAAATTTGTTTCACTAAAATTCTGTTAATTTGGGTATGAAACAATCTTTTGACTTGATTTAAAAGCAAATTTATTTCTAAGATATCCAGCTTTTACTACGGATGCCTTATATCAGCTTTTGCAAAAGTAGGTATAAGGAAAACTACTAGAAACTAAACACACATTACCAAAAAAAAATATGAAACTTATTTTAACATACGAGTACAAAAAAACGAAATATTGTGTGTGTTGCTAAACAAATTAAATCGAGCCATTAAATGCATATTAGTATGGCAAAAGAAACATAACTTGAGCTTAATTATTTATTTATAAAAAAATTCAACAAAAAGTTGAAAATGAAAAATACATTAAAAAAATATATAAAATAGACATCAAACTAAATGTATAGAAGTCAGAAGAGAAACCATTTATAATCCATTTAGACTGCAAACTTTTTCTTTGTTGATAAACAGTGTTTTACTTTTCCATTTTTCATTTTCAAAACATATTGCATTTTAAGCAGTGCTGACCTTCATACCAAATATTTGCCTAGCCCAGTTGCCAGTCTCGGATAGTTTGCATCTTTATGGGATTCAAAGGCTTTTGACTTACCCAATCGTTTGGAAAATATTTTGCTGTCTATACTGCCCCCCATCAACAGCATGCCATTGTGCGAGTGTAGGTTCTTCTCGTTCATTTAATTGTTTGGAAAAATAAACACATGAAAAATGTTCAATATTCATATCGATATTTTATGAATTTCCACACAGACATTCTGCTGCACAGCTCTACGACTTGTGTTTATCGTTTTTGCATTCACAGTTTTCTCTGGAACGTTTTTCGTTTTTAAGTATTTTCACAAAAAAGTGAGAGAAGGCAAACAGGCCAGACCCTCTTGGCCCCTCTGTGTCTGCGATAAAGGATGCATCGTTGTGTGCTTAAAGATCAATGAAATTTTTATTGACAATTTTCAAGATGATTGAAAACAGTTTTTGTCATGCATTTCAATGGAAAAGAAATCAAATTTTATAAATATTTATAACAGTCAACCGAGGAAGACCAGGACTAATAAGAAATATGAACACAGAAACTTTAAATATGCAACAATTTTGGAATGAAATCTTCTGAAAGCCAAAAAGTATGCAGCAAAAAATTTTAATTAAAATATAATGGACAATAAAATCCGTTGATTATTTAAAATGTCCAAACGACGTTGGCACAAAATTCTACAAAGAACTCCATCTCCTTATGGCCCACAGACCAATACAGCAAATAAAGTCTTTGTCATTGGCCAGTGTTACCGCACTCAGTCAATTTGAGGTTTCTCAGGTGCACACGTACGCCAGGCTCGCATCGAAATTACTTCCTAATTACACATTAAGTGGTCAGTGGAGATATGAACGTTAACCTCAGTGCTAGGAAATGCAAATTAAATTGGCTTAAGTGTCACCATAAGTGTCATAAGATGACCGAAAGCGGCTCCTACAGAACTACTCACTCCTAGCCTTGGCATAAAAGTGGTGGGTGTGTCTTCTAACCGTAACCAGACCAACCAAAATTTGTAATGATTTTAATCAGTACGAACATTTGGCTTGTGCTTGAGTCCTACACCCGTGCATTGTCTTAATGAAATTTCGAAATGGTAGGCGAGCATAATCAGTCAGGCGTAAAGATATATAATTTCAATAAATTATTAACACTGAATGGCTTAGGGGAATAAATGATAACACTTTAAATGCGGGAAACTTAGCAAAATTATGAAATTTTATCGCAAAAAAAAGTCCATTTTCATAGCCCAAAATTAAGGTCATTCACTATGATATATCAACCGATGCAAATAAACATTTTCAGAACGAAAAACTATTGAATGTTCCTTTAATATTGGTACTATGTCTTCTAAAATCTTTTGTCTATGCCATAATATTCGCAAATTAATATTTTAAGTACCACCGGGCGTATGAGTATTATTAAATAAGGATTAAATTTACATATTAGCCACAACTTTTCAGGTAATAGATAGTTTATAAAGATTTAAAGTCGAAACAATTCCAGAGATATAAAACTTTATCAATCACCACAATTGTATTGAAAAAACATTCCCTGTATAAGGAGAAAGCCTTGGAAAATGTAGAACAACTCAAGTCGTTTATCCTTAAATATAAAAATTGAACTCATGAACCACGACAGGTCCAAAGATGCAGAAAAATAGTTTTCCAGATCAAACGCCTTTTATTTGCTGAATAATTCTCTGTTGAATGTGATGCCTTTGCAAAAACTATAAGGGGCGCGCTATCGACATATTTAAAGCCGTCTGAACTCTAACGACATTATACTTTAGTAATCAGCACAATTGTATTGAGGATCACGATCCCTCATATAAAATAGAGTTTCCAAAAGATTTGGAAATTTCGAGATCTTTTACTGGTATATAAAAAAGCAAGGTCAGTATTTATATTAAAAGCCTGTTTCTCGATGTGGAACTAAAACATGAGCCAACGCATGATAATCGTACTCCACTCGAATTCAAATAAATGTGGGTTTTACTCTCTCGAACGTTTTTGTTCGTCTGCACTTGCGTTTAGAAATTGTGCGTTTGATTGCGAGATTTCCATTCGTGGTGTTCGAAATAGAGAAACCGAATTTTGTATGAAGACTTAAATGCTTTCGTTTAGTTTTCTTTTCACTTGTCTTTCGAGTTAGTGAAACTCAAATCGAAGTTTCTTCGCTTACGAATGCTTTCTTTCGACATCCAACAACAGGCTATAAGAAAAAAACACCTCGTGGATCTCGATATATTATGAGAGACGTAAAAATAATTTTCCAAAGCTAAATTGCTTTCATTTGCATAAGAATGTCCTGTGGAATGTATTAATTTTGTCATAAAATTACTAGAAAATATTATTTTAGTGACACGTGGCGTATGAGTATTATTATTTAAGGTGTAATTTTAGAAACATGTAAATAATTCCTAAAGTTTCCGACATTTTAACGAGATAAAAGGCAGAAACTACTCTCAATACAACAAACTTAAGCCTCATCCAATTTGTACTATGAAAACAGGTACTCCCGTATGAAGGGAAAACGCTTGAAAATAAGAATTTTGAGTATTATTATTTACGGAGTAATTTTAGAAAAATGTATATAACTCGAAATGTATTCGACATTTTAACGGTTTTGCTGAAACTACTCTCAGTACAACAAGCTTAATCCTCATTCAATTTGTACTGTGAAAACAGATACTCCCGTATGATAGAAAACGCTTGAAAATAAGAATTTTTACCGTTGTGACAAAGAGCAACTAAAGTGGTCTATCATTATAGAAAAATAAACCTCACGATTACAATATATCATTAAATGCACAAAAATATTTTATTAGTGCAAATCGCTTTTCATTTTCATGAAAATGTTCTGTCGAATGTGTAAGCTATACCATAAAATTTGCAAACTATCGTTATAGTACCGCTCAGCGTATGAGTATTATTATTTAAGGAGTAATTTTACAAAAATGCTAATAACTTGCAATGTAGCTGACAATTTAAAGAGATTTTAACTAAAAGTTAATCAGAAGACATTAAACATTAGTTCCGCAACATTTATACTGTAGAAAAAGACTCCCTAAATGAGCCAGAAGCTTGCTAAAATGTGATACCTTATGATCCTTGACTGATGTGAATTATTTTGCCTTTATATGGAAAAATATCTCCTATTTACCAGATATGGTATTTGCAGCAAATACCACTTTAAGTTAATTTTATTTTCATCACACTATATTGCTAAGTATGCTATCCTTGTTATATAACTCACAAACTAGCATTTAAGTACCACCTGGCGTATGAGTATTTTTATTTAATCAATATTTTTATAAAAATTCCAATAACTCAAGAGGAAATCAACACTTCAAAGACATTTAAAGCTAAATGTACTTAAAATCTATCATACTTTAGCCACTAACAGATTAGCAATGTGGAAAATTACATGCAATATGAAGAAGCCTTAGAAATCGACGGTGGCAATAAGATCGTTGATAAAAGCACAGAAAAAAGACAATTATTCGGCCTTAATACTCCCCGTATGCAGAAGTGGTTTCTTAGATTTGTTGCAGAATATTTCTCTTGAACACACGCATTTCGCTTTATCTAATTTACCAAGTTTCCATGTTTTAGCGATAGCTGAGATATTATCGTAAAAACTTGAACCTGCTCACACCTAATGCCAGACACTATCATATAATTCATTTCACGCTTTCGCCTAGAGCCAGACACAATCATATGAGGTGTTTCACGATTTCGTCTAGAGTCAGAGTCAAACACAAACATAAGAGGTTTTTGACACTTTCGTATATATCCACGTCCCGGCACGTTTCACTGTAGTCAACAGCTAATGCTTTCAGCTTGTCCGGAGTTACTCTTGCAGGATTTCCTCTACATTTTTATATTTTGAACTTATCATAATTTTATAACACCGCTGCGGTTCTTTGACTTTGTTAATGCCTATATCGACAAGACGTTCCATAAATACTACACACGTTTGGACATATCTAATCAATGTCATATGGAAAACCCTCTGCCCCAAGCCTCTACGTCCTCACATATTAATTTTTTTTAAAATCTCACCTTCCCTTCTAGTCATTTTCCAAGAAAAAAAATCAATTTCTTAAGCCTTCTTTCCCAATACCTGATTTCTGCCTTCCTTGTGCTCTTCTCCATTTTCCACTTTCTCGTAAAAAAATGAAAGAAAAGAATTCCACTCTATCTTTCTGGAATGAATTGTAGAGAATGTTGAACAGCAAAAAAAAGAATCTGTTTCATTTTAAACACATTCGTGATAAATGTGTTTTTAAATAGACCTGAAAGATTACTGGCTGTCCTCCTGTCGCTACCGGTGCGATTTTTCTTTGCCTCAGCTTTTGCACTTCACTCGTCGTGTCGGTGGTCGTGGTCGTCGTCATCGTCATCGCCTTCATTCCCTGGTGTTCCAATAAATTTCAATGCTAGACAGAGTTGAAATGTTTAGGTGTGTTTAAATTCATGTCTACCTACATATGTGTGTATATTTAGGTGAACTCCCTCACATCCCAACTAACCCACGGGTTCTCAATACTCACTCGCCACAGCAAAAACAGACGGAAAGAAAAACACACGCATTGGTGAAAATTCTAAAGACACGACATTTGTAAGAAGATTTATAACGAAGTCAGGTCAAATTGCAATGTCAATACGGCGGAGAGAAAAATGGAAACACCTTGACTTTGCAAAGATTTAAATTGTTCTTTCTATTCTCAGTCCACAGCGTAAATTTCGCTGTCGTTCTCCTAGGGCTGTTGAGGAATTTTAAAAAGTCATAAATTCTGCTGTTTTTTTGCAGCCAACCAGCGAAGTTTATTAAAAACAACTTTGTTATTTTTCATATTATTTTTTTATTCGGGCGGTTCTGGTCTTTCTTCTTCTCATTTTGGAACTCAAGGCTAATTATCGCTGTCTTGGTTTCACTGAAATTGGGCAATTTGTTGTTCGTACTTGAGCTGAGAGGGTCTAGTGTCAGTGTGCGCCTAAGTTGCGGCGCAAAGTTGCGGCTTTTTGAATTATTATCATTTTTTGCCAAAATTATCATATAATTAATAACACTCATACGCCATGTGTTCCCTAAAGAAAGTATTTGTCATTTTTTATGTGTTTCGCGATAATGGAAACGCATTAAAACAAAATTTTGTTATAAAATATGTGAAACAAAACGTTTATATTCTGTAAAGTCTTGAGTTATGCAAAACGTTATTGAAAGTGGAATATCGTATGCGGGGTTGCAAAATTGTTCGAAGTTGATTCTATTATTCAAAATTTTTTATAAACGTGAGACCGAAAAAATATAGTTTGGAATTTTGCAAAAAAAAAACAATTGGTTTTGAAAAAATGCATTTATTATAGTATTAGTATTGCAGTATATTTAGTATTGCAGGTCAGTTAAGATCCCTTGTTTTACTTATCCTGCCCTAAAGATTTCATTAAGGAGTCGCCAGTGGACTTCTCTTAAATCTATAATAAAGTTTTTCTATAAAATAAAAGTTCCCAAGGTCCTTCAAATTAGCTTGATTTAATTTTTGAAGATAAATCTTTTTTCTTGAGCCTCTTCTTTGCTTTGAAACACAAAATGATCCCGGGGGTTAAATCCATAGAATATAGCGGTTGAGATAGAATATAGTGATGATTCTTTTATTCGAATTTTTTAACGTCTTGAGTGCGGAATAATATGTCCATTTAAAATTTTGCGTAAAAGACAACAGATTTTAAAAATATGCATTTTATCCTACTTATCTGCAGTTCTTAAAATATTCCTTCTTTTATTTTCGATACGTAATGTATAAGTAATGGTTGAAGTTTTTTTTATAAAATAAAAAGTCCTTCAAAATGGCAGGATTTCATTGCAGAAGCTAAATCTCGTTTCCTTGAGCTTTTTTTTAATTTAAAACTACAAAATGATACCGGGTGTTAAATATATAAAAATAAAGCGGTTGAGGTTCAAAGAAATGTATAGCCTATTTCAGGAAATTTAAATTGTTTTAACTTTGCCTTACTGGTCAACACGGAATCTTGCGGAATGTTTTGTATGCCCTCCACCGAACTCGTCATTCCGTTTGCTACTCGAAGTAGCATTTAGCGTATATATATTTTTGATCGTCTTAAAATTCTAGATCGACGGCCTTATCCGTCCTTTCGTGTGTGTTAAAAGCATGATGGCGGTTAAAAAAAACACCTAGGATCCTGAAATTTTGGTACCTCAGTAAAAAGTAAAATTTGTTGACAAATCATAAAGTTGAATAAAAAATTATAAAAATAGTTAGCTAGGACTCTGTAAATCCCTCAAAATGGTTATAGTTACTGGACTTTTTGGCTCATGTGGCCCAAAAAAACCTCCTGCATGTTTAAAACAGCTGATTAATACGGACAGTGGACGGTATATTAAGTTCGGCCTGGTCGAACTTAAAGACGTTTCTTCTTGTTTGGTTTGGAATTAGAAAAGGTTCCCAGCGGTTTAAATCTAAAGAATAAAGCGGTTGAAGTAGCAATTTGTAACCCATTTCAGAAAATTTCCTTAACACAACCCTGCAGAACTGGCCAAACTCTGAGCAAATACGGCAACCATCTTGGGGAAAGCTCTTAAACCCTCGTCCGCACTATGGGCTGTAGCTAAATTTGTCATGCCGTTGGCATTAGGTCGAAATATTAATAGGAGACCCTATATATATTACAGATCGTCTTGAGATTCTACGACGATCTATCCATGTCCGTAAGTTCATCCGTTCATGTTTCTGTAAAAAGTACGATAACGCTCAAACGAGTTTATCTAAAAAAACTAAAATGTTGCATGATTGACTGTTTGAGATTACGAATAAGCGAAATCGTCCTAGAGAAAAAAATTTTCACTTTAAGGGACTAAAGGTGCCCCGGAAAAACTACACTACTGAGTATTTGCTAACAAATCATTTATATTTGTTGAAGAACAATGATCAAAATGGGGATTCATAGAAGGGATACAATTTAAACCTCAAAAATGGGACATACTTGCTGGACCTGTTTCCTCATGAGGCCCAAAAAAAGGCCCGCATGGTCAAATAGGCACCAATGGGTTCTAAAATTCAAGTATATTTTGCTACGAATTTAAATATGAATTTATTTTGAACTTTTATTTCAGATTAGGGTCGGACTCATGGGCCAAAGAGGCCCAAACCACGGCCCTAATGTTTAAAAGGCGGGACCTTCGGTAAATCGCGGCAAACAGGTACTCTAAACAAAGTCACATTCGTTACAAACCCATATATGGAATTATTTTGAAGTCTTGATTGAGAATATGGTCATAATCATGGACCCAAGCGGCGCAAAAAAGCCACTTTTTTTATCACAGCCACGTTGAAGAGTGTGTAAGGTTCGTCCTGGGCGAACTCAACGACATTTTCACTTGTTTTTTTGTGTGTTCACGTAGAGAAAAATTCAGTTGGAAATAGGTCGAAAAAAAAATTCCGAACTTAAAAAAACCTGTTGCATTTACCGATTGCTAAAAAGATAATAGAAATTCAGTTCGACCGACCATAAGATGAAAGCTCGGTATGGCTAACTAACAACTCGTTTATCCTAATGGAATGAGTGTGATATTATGGGTTGCCGTCTGATGTGTTAACTAATAGCTTTTAATAGCATTGTTTATACTTAGTAGGGAAATAAATACTGTTGCACACGTTTTATGCTGTAAAATAAAAAGTACTGAATGTTTTTGGACCAAATATTATTAAATATATATATAAATATATTTATTGATGAATATTGTATCCAAAAAGAATCTACTTATTCCGCTTTTAAATGTCCGCCTTTTGCCTTTACACACGCCTTAAGTCGCACTGGCCAATCGCCAATAGCTGTACGCACCTCGCCCATTGGAAAATTGACCACAGCTTGAACGAAGCAGTCTTAAGAGATCCAATGTTGGGCTATCTTTTGTGACAAACCTTGTCCTCTAAAACCGTCCACAATTTGTAATCCAATGGGTTCAAATCTGGACTGCCTGAGGGCTTTTCTTCAGAGGAAATGAACGCTGGCAAATAGTTTCGAAGCCAGGCATGGGACGTTTTAGCCTTATGGGCCGGCACAGAATCCTGCTGGAAAGTCCATGGCTGGTTTTGGAACAGGGAATTGTTAAGAGGCTTCACAACAGCTTCCAAAACGGTTTATTGGTAAACTTTGGCCAATGTTTTGACTCCTTGTTCGCAGAAATGCAGGTCAGTGACCCCATCGTAAGAGACACCCCACCAAACCATGACTGAAGCTGGGTGATGACCCTTTTCCACCCTTGGGATCAGTCAGATGCTTGCTTAGATGACCGCGCATACACTCTATCTATCTAAAAATTTTCCTGAACGGTAAAAATTTGTTCACCGGTGAACAAAATTTTTCTGTGCAAGTTTATCAGCGTGCTTCACCAAAAGACGTTTGCATTTTTCAATCCTATTTTTTTTTAAAGCTGCAGTTAATAATTGTCCGGTACGTCGTTTGAAAGCCCCAAGTCCCAAGTCTTTTTTAATGATTCGACTCATGGACTTTTGCTTGATATTCATCTCACGGGCCATGATTTTCTGTTTCGAAGCGGATTTCTGTGAGTTCTTGATTTAACGGCTTCGATGACATGCGGTGTTCGAACAGAGCGTGGGCGGCCCGACCGGTGGCGGTCTTTTACATCTCCAGTCGTCTCAAACAGTTTTATGCATCGGTACAGGAACATGCGGCTAATCCCTAGTGGCCGGAGCGTTTTGAAAATATCGCTTTTTTTCATTTCACACTTGAGCGCTATTACAGCGATACGGTTCTCATTATCTGACCACTCCATGATGAAAGTTGAAACAATTTTTAAATCCCGTTACAGACTAACGCTATTAAGGTTAGCTTTCAAAACCCATATGTGACAGCGCATAGAGAAAGGGACCTAAGGGTAAAAAAAATCAAATTTTCACTTTTTTTTGATGTGGACAATATCTGAGCATCGAATGAGACCGATCCCATGCCCCAAAAGTGTTCCCTCCCAGAGATATGCGCGTTTTATGAAAGTGATGGTACACCAAAGATACACGTATTTAAATCTTTAAAATGGCTCTCCTGAACAAAACTGGTTTTTACCACATATGGGGTATGTTCAGTTCTACTATTGACTGGGTATGTTCAGTTCTACTATTGAAATGGGTGTGTTCAATGTTGTAACAGTATTTGTGTCACTACTATGTATATTGACTAATATTCGATTGTGCTGACAGACAACTTGTGGCACGCGCAACCACAAACATTTGAAAAAATCGGTTGTGAAAACTAACCTCTTCTCTGTGTGTATATTTCTGGTTTTCTGGTAGGATAATCTATGATTACTTTGATAGTTATTAGTATGAAATTACTTGTTGTCGCTGCCAATTGTTGGTACCAACAAACAATTCGATGCAAAGCAGTCACCACAATAGGCGGTTCTAACAACTAATTGATTAAACCGTATTCTATTAGAACAACTAAATATTTAGTAATGCGCTATGCAACAGAATGTCTTCTCATCCAACAAAATTTATGTAGTCCGAACCGAATGTCGAGCCACGTCTTCTATTTGTGAGTGTGTCTTCATAATAAACCTATACACGTCGTTATCTTCTTTAAAGAGCAATATTCAATTTAAATATTATTACAATAAAGTTTAAGTACAATTGCCATCATGCCACTCCATTGAGATACAATTTCTATCATTCTCTCCCCCCTCGCTCCCTACACAACGTTGTTGTTTACCATTATAGGCACTGCCATTGAGATACTCATTCAATCACGGGAATCATTATGAAATTTGACTACAGAAATCTTTTATTAATTCTGCTAAAATATGAGGGATGTTTATGAAAAATTTCTGATAATCAAAAGTTTTACACAATAAAACGAAATGTGCTGGCGAGAGAAGGAAAACCTTGAAAAAAAACCAACCATCCATTGTTCAGCGGCGGTTTAGGGTTTCTTTCCCTTAAAAATGTCTTTGAAACTCTGCCATTCAGTTGGAAAAATATTTATTGACAACATCAAAAAGCAGACGCAACAATAGGTGGTCTCGGGGGGGATATGTGGTGCTAAGGTTTTGCGTTTCTCCGGGAAACGTTAGCCGATTTTATTTCGAGGAATCTACAGTTGAAGTGAGACATAAAGAGAGAGAGCCGCAGTGTTCCAGTTTTCAATAGCTGTGGCTGTGTTACATAATCGGGCTCGTTAAAGATCAAGGCTATCTGTGGCAAATGTTTTCTTCCCCGCCCGCCTAACATTTCTCTGACGTCCCCACTCTTGTGTTTATTTGGCCTAGCAGGATAATTGCTATTATTATCAGTATTATTATTTTATAACCATAATGAATTGTTCAGATACTTCCATTCAGACCACCCCCCTCTGTGGGGGAGCAAAATGAAAAGTCGTCTTATAACAGAGCTCCCTACTTTCGGCTAACGCTAGAACCTAACAATTGTGGGCGTGATGTTAAGCGTATGAGTCTGTCGTTGTGTTTGTTTTCTCTTATCTGTGTATGTGTAAGGACACACATGCATACGTACATATGTATGAGAGTCCATAGATGAGCTGCAAACAAAAAATATTTAATGTTCCATCATTATTATGGTTTTTACGACTTATTTCCCATGCTCTGCCCCTGCTTTTTTCATTCTTTTTTTTGTTTGTCCTCTGATGAGCATGTTTTTCTTTTGGATGAAAACTCACTCGCACACATGTGGAGGTAGGTGGAAGGAGAAGAAGGAAAAAAAGCAAATGAAACAATAACATACGAAAGAATTAAATGAACAAATTTCCAATGCGTGACTTGTACTAAGATAAAGAAAAAAGACCATGAAAACTTGATGGGAAGGCGCATAAAAAAACATTTGGAAATTTAAAAGAATTTAAAAATTGAAAGCATACTTTTAGACTTTTCTGCGTCGCAAAAAGTAAGGCATACTTTTGAGAGTCTCTATAGAGTAAGAGGGTATCAACAGAAATGTAATAAATTTACGTAATCTCCCAAGACCCTACAATTACTGACTTCTTATATCAATTTAGTCATTTATGCTAACTTTTTAGTTGACAGATGTGAGTTGTCCTATCAGTATTACTAGCCAACATTATTTCGACATTAAATGCTTTGCCATAGAGAAGATCAAATGAGAAACAATCTAAGGTCCTGTTATTTTAGACTGGGCAAAATCTACAACCTTTTCATAGTACTTTACTTTATAAACTACGATCAGGCATATTCGTAGAATTCAATCCGTTGAAATAAAGGTTGACTTTATAGTAATAAAAGCTTTTCTCATTTTTATATATTTTTCAGAAGCTGTCAAATCCATTCAGCTGCCACAGCATGCATTGAAGATTGCCATTTCATCATGCTGCATTCAAGTCAGCAGAACATTTGGAAAATTTAAAAAAAAATCTTATCGAAATTTCAGTTTAACATGAAACTTCGACATCATCCTGTCGCCATGAAGAAGTTTAAGTGCAAGTCTACTCATTTAGACCATAAACCATCAATCGGGCAAAGATTGGTGCAAGGGGAACCATAGCCACCGTGAAGGCACCCTTAAATGTCACCTGGCCCCTTAATTGGGCATTGTCAGATAGTCAACCTGGATTATTTTGCGTTTGGGGTTTATGTGCTTTACTAAGAATTGACGTCAGTACAAATTTATTTATAACAAGATTTCCTCTTTTAAGCTTGGACTTGGGCCTACATATAAGATAATTGTGCTGATGTAAGATATGAAGCCGCACAACCAAAGACAGCGCGGTGAGTTTTCCAATTAATCCTTGAAAAGCTTTCATAAACATTTTGTTCTAACAAAGTCCTATTTTCTGCTCAATCCCTAGGTCCGCGAACGAATTATTGAAGCGAACGCAATCCACAGTGGAAAAAAGGAACCATTTAACAGGTAAACAAAAAAAATAGAATATCGGATGGTAAATTGGGAAAAACAGCTAAAACAGAGGGAACCCGTTCAACACTTGAAGAGGTGACAAATAACACTTAGTCTAAATTCACAAGTATTTGTCCAAGCATTGCTGTATCCACAAAGATTGTTCGTCTAGTGCAGTTTACAGCAACCAGTAAGTTAGCTTTGTCAATGTTATCAAGCTCGGACAACGGAACATCGGCCTTTACGCAAGACCACTAAAGGTTACGTTGTTCCATTATCATTTTGGAAGGTATACGTTTGGTGAAAACTTAATTACTTAGTTCCCACAACATCCTTTTAAGAAACTAGGGGAAATGCATTTTATACAGGAGTTTTTACATAAATCTCATATTCGTAAAGTCGCCGACATTTAAATTTTTGTGGCTTCAGTGATATTTCATCGAAAGTCGAACACTTGTGTTGCCCCTGTGTAGTCGCCTTTTTAACACAGTTCTTTAGAGTACAGGAATTTCGACAGTATTCCTCTTTTTTTGGTCGGTTATTGCCCCGTTTTTCGATCCGCTTTCCCTTGTTTACCTTCTGGATTTCCCTCTTTTATATTTTCTCTTTTCCAATCATTTGCTCATTCAGAATTATTTTTAAGTATTTTATTTTTTTCAAGTTTGATCGTATTGTCTCCCCTTTAACAAAATTCATCCCCATTTTGTGCAGTTCGCTAAAAATGTCCACCTTTAGACGTGCTTTTTGTCGTTTTTGCGATTTTCTGTTTCCATATTCTCTGGTTAGTTTTAAATTGTCTCACGCTTTGTTACGTTTTCCCATTGTGTTCATTATTGTCTTTTTTAAACCCTCTTTTAATTTACTTTTCGTTTCTGTTTATGAAGAAACTTTGATCATGTTTATTTTATTTTTTCTATTTAGGTCTTTTTTTATTATATTGTGTTACTTTCTGTTTTTGCAGAACTATTTCAGAACAGATTTCCCTTTTTAGCCTTTAGTTTCTCAACTTATTCCCCTTTTTTGATTTCTAATACTCTCTAGTTACTTAAAACTTCTGTCATTATTTTTTTTATTTTATTTCCATTTTCAATCCTATGTCTACTTTCTAGTTTTTTTTCCCCTATTTTGACCATCCGTTATATTTGTATTCGAGTATTTTGCTCTTTTTAATATTTTAAGAGGGTTTTCCGAGATATTTTACAATACGTTTTCTCTATTGTGTCCCAATTTTTGACCCATAATATGTTTGCTTTTAAGTTATAAAGGAACATTAAGTCTTTTTTATCCTCTTTTAGTGGCTTTTGCCTGTGTATGATAATTTCGAACTCTGTACCTCCTAGAGTTACCAGCCGTTGGTGTGAAATTATAGTTTTTCCCTATTTGTCCCTATTCATACATTTTTATTGTTTCGAATACTTTTAGTGGTTTCACATGATTTGCATTTGGAGTTGGACTTTGAGCCTATTTCCGTCCGATATTTTTGTTTTGCAATAATTCCGAGCCTATTTCCGTCCGATATTTTTGTTTTGCCCTTTTTCGATTCCCCCCTTGTAGTTGAATAATTTCCATGAATTGTTTTCCTTTGGTGTCCGTTTGCATTACTCTCTGCTTTATTTTAAATAAAATTTGTTTTTTCATGTTTTATACATTTTTCATTTTCATTTGGAGTTGTCCATTTTAAGCTCTTTCCCCTTTTCCATCTGATATTTCTGTTTTGCCCTTTCTTGATTTTGCCACCCCAGTAGATAAATAATTCCTCTATAGTTTTTCCTCTGGTGTCTTTATTTATACCAAAATTTGTGTTTTCATGTTTTATAATTTTTGTCTCTTCTTTATTTTTAAAGTTTTTTCTCTCAATCGACTTTATTTAAAATTGTCTTTTCCTTTATTCAACGTTTCTTATTGCCTTTTTTGTAAAATGTTCGTCTCGAGCGCCTTAAATTAAATTAGTCTTTCCTTACCTTCCATCTTTTAATATTTTGCTCGCTTTTTTCATTTGGATTTGTTCTTTTTAAGCTTTATTTGACTTTTTGGTTTTGGTGATCGTTTGTTGTTATTATTTTTGAAAGAAGAATTACTCTACAAGCTAATAAGATCAGGTTTGCGCTTTATTGATTTTGCCACCCCAGTAGTTGAATAATTTCCCTATAGTTTTTCCTTTGGTGCCTTTATTTATTTCAAATTCAGTTTTTTATATTATTTTTTTATATACTTATATACTATTTACTTTTTTAATTTTCTACCCACTTTATGTCCCGCTTTACTGAGCTCTTCACGCCTTTTATCCAATTTTAGTACCTTTAGTCCCTTTTAGCATGTTTTTGCCCCATTTGGTTATCTAGTCGACTAAATTTCAACGAAGAAATAATATAAAGAAATGTTTCCTATTTTGTCTTTTTTATGCCATCTAATTAGGGTTTTGCTCTACTTTCTTGCTTTGTATTTTGTAACCTGTTTTAGTACGTCTTTGCCTTTTTTTGTCCCGCCTCAGTATCCATATGCCCAAATTTTATCTTTTTTGTCCTGGTTTAGCACGTCTCTTCAGTATTATTTTGTTCATTTTTCAGCGTTTTTTTAATATAAAACTTTAGACATAATGTTTGTTATGTTATTCCATATATTTCCAATTTTCTCTTTGTTTTGAAATTTTGTAAAATCCATCCTGAGTGTAAGTCTACGTTTCGATCGCCTTCTTCTATATGTAATTCTTAGTTATATTGCCCTGAATTTGGTAGATAGTAACGAATTTTTCCATAAATTAAACAACGAAATTTAAATAGAACAAAGAACCTATAGAAAATGCAGATGGCGCCAAATTCGGTTGCTGCACCGTGTGTAAATTTTCGTTGATGATGTGGAAAATGTTAAATATTTAAAGAAAACCAACACACACACGCACACCATCTCAACCAATCACAACCGCCATCACCTACACCGCATATCCGCTCATTGATTACATTTCTATTTCTCCACACACTGTGCACACAATCAAAGGGCAACTTAACACACATTATTGACAAAAGTACAAACAGAGATTTAACATTACACACACACACCTACACAAAGAGACGAACTTACATGCAGACAAACACTATGGCATTCCAATCAAAAGTACTCAGGAGTACAAACGAAGGACTGTGTACATACATACGTACATGCACACAAAGTAAACGGCACCTTCAAAGAGCCAACAAAACCGGAAAAACCCCCGAAAGCAATAGAATGTGTTACAAAAAAAGAAAGAAATATTTTCGATCTTTTTTTGCTGTTGCTTTTGCACATTTTGACTTGTTTACGATGCCAAATTGTTGAAATTTAAATGCATATTTTCTCAGTTACCACCTTCGAACAAAAACAGCGGCCCCAGCCCTGCCCTGCCCTGTCGTAGCCACAACAAGAAAGTCACAGAAAAATTTGCATTTGACACACTTAGACAACAGGGAAAAAAGGGCCAAGTGAGCGAGAGAGAGAAAACAAGTGTAGCATAACAAAAAGGGCATGAAATTGAAATGAAGAGATTACAAATGGCAGCCATCACAGGGTGTATGTGAAAGTGGGAGGCAGAGGAGGGAGACCGTTTTGCAAGTGCACCACACTTCACTTCGAACGCTCACGCTGCCCTTTGCTTGACTCTTTGGCATGTGGTTTCCACAAAAAGAGGAATTTGTTTATGGCCTCACTTTCCACTCTCCACTCTCCCCTCTTGCCTTTGTTTTATTTTCAACAAATATTGTTTATTTTTCTTATGCATGTGAATTTGGAATGAGTGCACTTTGTTAACATTTCAATTTTCCTATTTTCTTCAACAAATCGTATTTGCTGTTGCTGCTGCTTGTGTTTCTTTCCCAACACCAGTTGTGCTGTTGTTTTCTTTCACTTTTTTATTTTATAGAAAGTGTGTAGCGTGGGGGCCAGGTGTAGGTGCATATGTGCCGGTGTCTGTCGTTGGCGCTGAAATACAAATAAATTTTCGCTATGAAATCGCACTCATCGTATGTGGAACAATATTTGCCTGTAGGTGACTGGGCGGGGTTGTAGGGGGCGTTGAGTGTTCTCCACTCTCGTTGGTCTGGTCTCTGTGTTATTTATGCATGCCTACATGTGTGTTTGTCTGTCGAGTGTCGATATTTGTTTGTTTGCTTTTGGATACTAAACCTTGAACTGATTGAAAATTAATAGCTTTCATAGAAATGCTAAAAACACACCGAGGCTAACGAAATGTTCGTCCGTTCACTACTGAAACTACAGCCATTGTCAGCGTTTAGGTGCAGCATGGCACGAATGGGCCATGGGTTAGTCGGTTGATTGTTAATAAACGTTGGATTTAATTATTTGAAATTTTCCAATTTCAAATAAACTCCACAAAGTGTGCCCAATAAATATTAGACTACGTTGCCGCCTAATTGTATGCCACTTATTTTCACAACAATGATTGAAAGTTACGTTCATGCGTTGTCAATTGGAATGTCCAATACAATAGAGTGTTTTCTCTGGTTTTTTTTTTAAATACGAGTAGCTATTTTTTAGCGGCGCTTAAATTACTTTTGTTATTTTAACTTGTTATTGGGGGCTACCAGTCCCCTTTTGAATAACACAAAAACTGGGAGTGGCTCTTGGTCTTAAGGTCCGACCGGAGACCTTTGTCTAGTACTACTAGTTAAAATAATGCTTTAACGAATTAAAAAAAAATTTAATTTTTTTTATTTTAATCAGATTGAACACTTGAATTCAAATCAAAGTCCAAACTTGCCGGCAGACTCTGACCTCAGGAATGAACATGATACGTCACTAAAATTCTAACTATGCTCAAGAAGAACAGCAGAATTGGCATTCTTGCCATTACTGACTGACCTCAGCGCCCTCCTTTCTATTCGTCCATAAACTCTAAAGAAAGTCTTGAAGCACCTGCCCAGATGTAGGAGTTGCTATCAATTTTTGGCCGAATGTAGGTGAAGTAGATGTTGAGAAGTTCGGGGAATTTCTTCCACCGTTTAAAGGCTTATTTCTACAAAAATATGCTTGTGCCAGCGAACTTTACATCGAATTTGCATGCCCAAAACATCAAGGGCGTCGGACTACTCTATACGTGTTTATCGTTTCATTTATCGATGTATAGAGTGGGGAATTTAAAATTTAAATTTGAATCGGTTGAAAATAAATAACTAATTTTTTGAAATTTCTGGTTTTATTGGATAAGTTGAACTGATCGATTTTTCGGTAAATTTCTTCATCTCCTGCCAAACAATCTTCAGCCCATTATGCGAAGCGAAAAGGCTTCGGATGGTGATCCATTAATAAATGGAAAAGTTTAACCTTTCCAATAAAACCAGAAATTGTAAAAAATTATCACTACTTTTTTTACAGCCGATTCAAATTTAAAATGGCACATCCTTTATAATGGTTTAAAGAATTAAATTTGGTCTTGTGAGAATTTAAATCAATCCTTTTCTCAAAACCCACATCTGAGATCATCGCAAGTACCACGTTGAGTGTGCCTATTTCCGCTTTATCAGTATGGCACGGTCCACAGTCTAACAAATATGATTGGTAATTGTTGCTGTAGTAAGGATTGAGATACTCAGGATAGCACCAAGAAAAATAGGAAAATGGAAGAAATTCAGACTCCTTTTCATCGCATGAGCCCCATCATATTAATAAGTGTAGAACTCGAGCCTATTCGCAAACCCCCAATCCGAGATCCTCGCAAGTACCACGTTGAGTGTGTTAAATTGTCTCTTTATCAATGAATCCCGGTTCAAAATCAAACAAATATGAGTGGCAATTGTTGCTGCAGTAAGGAATGAAAAACTCAGGAGTACACTGAGAAAAATTGGAAAAGAGAAGATGAATAGAATTCAGTGGCGTCTCTGCTTTTTTAGCATTCTCCTCGCATGAGACTCCGTCTATATCAATATGTTTAGAACGACCTTCGAGAAAACTCGATATGAATCCCGAAAAATAAGTGCTGACGCCAAAAGTGCGTTAAAGCGTTAAAAGTGCGCATTAGAAAACCCAGAGCCACTACTTTACTTTCGTCAAGCCGCTAGATTGATCGGTTCTATAGCTCTGAAGGAAATTCCAGCATTTACGAGAAAATGCGTTAAAAAATGTTAAGTGTTCTTGTCCGGATTTAAAACAAGATTGATTTTGTGATCGTTGCGCGCTAAACCTTCATGATTCAGTTTTTGTAAATTGAATTCAGATGGGCTTAGTAAAAACACTTTTAAGTGAAGACTTGAGTGAGCTTCCCATTAAGATAATTTGTATTACACCCCTTTAAAGTCACTTCCAGAAAGCCGTATCTTAAAATCCTATATCAATTTATAAATTAATCGTCTTAGGAAACCTCGAACTTTATCTAAAGTTTTAAACTTATTTTTTGAAAAACGAAAAAACTTGTTTCTTGATTTTATTTTAGACAGTCTATACTAAAATGCGATGACTTGAGCTTCCCTCTACAATATATTTTTTAAAAATGTATACAGGATTTCATGTTACGGTTTTGTTGAAGTTTCTTTAAAGGGATGTGATCCTTTAACTTCCACAAAATCGTATCTTCAAATCCTGTATAATTTTTTTAAATTTGTCGTCTTAAAAAAATTGAATATTATTCAAAAGTTTTTTAACATATTTTGAAAAAGGACGAAAAGGACTCCTATTTTTCTTGATTTTATTTTAGATGGCCTAACTAAAATGATAACAGCAGTACTTAACACGATTTCTTAAAAAAAAAAAACTAAGGAGACGCTTAAATCAGATATATAAATTTTACGTCCTCGGTGACCCCTACTGTAATTACCAGGGAAACATTTTTGAAGAACTAGCGAAAATGACCCGCCAATCCTAGAGATAGGATGTTAAAATCTTCTGCGTAAATAATCTCCATACACTTTCGCTCCAGACATCTTATCTCTAAAACTCGCTAAAATGAAGAAACATGTACTTTTTCTTAACTTATTTCATACGGAGTTGGATTGTAAAATTAATACTCAAACAGCCCATAAAAAATAACTGAGACCTACCAGGACACTGTTTTTTTTGGCGATTTACTATACTCACCTTAGTCCTTCATTTTCCAAAGGAATGATCCACTCCCCAGGGAAAGTCCGAAATTTTGCTGCATAGTGTTGTAGGTCGCTCATAACGCACCATGCTTCATTTGAGCTTGATTGGCTCCATGCTAACGCACCATGCTTCATTTGAGCTAGATTGGATTTACAGTGCGGCGCTTAGAGCCGAAAAACCCCAAGTCGAGTATGTGGATGGATGTTATTTTAAAACTTGCCCGTAGCGCCGATGCTTTAATTTAAAATAGTTGTAGAAAACAGCAATCTTGCATTGCAACGCCTTCATAAGGCATCTTAAATGGCCTATTGTTTGTCTCTAGGATTTCTGAGCGTTACAAACGTAAGTCATGAAATCTTCTTTTAACTGACACTTTTCCACAATTTTCGTTAGTTTAATTCTTAAAAACTCAAAAAAAAAACTCCCAACCTCAATTAAATCAGTTCTAATTCTTGGTTTGTGAGATTAGTCCAGCTCTACTGAATATTGTGAGATCTTCATTAATAAACAATGCATATTTATAGGCTTATGGAAATGTCCATTCATTCTTAATATGATTTCGGAGAAATCGTTTTTTATGAAGACACAAAACTCGTAAATTTAACTTAAAAAATAGGTGCTATTACCCAGGTCAGGTTTATTTTTCTTCTATCGACCGCAAATAAAAACACCCTCAAGTAGGTACGTTTATCTTTGCCTACATTTAGGCTTTTATTTGCACAAATCAATTACATACGTATACATGTATTTTTTTGTACTTCAGTCCTCTTACATGGCATGTAATTTCGTTTTATGCATGAGCTCAAACTATTGCCTACATTTAGGTTTACGGTTCATATCGTTTGCGAAAAAACTATTGCCTACATTTAGGCTTCGGTTGTGCTATAAACACATCCCACTACATTATATTAATTCATTTCATTTTCTTAAGCAATCTAAACAAATGGAATCTCTTGCAGCAGATCTTCTTTTAGCCAATGCCAAACGAACAAAAAAGGTAGCCAACCTTCCTGACTCGGTAGCAAACGTAGAAGATAGGCGGAGAAACCAGAGCATAACGACAAGGACGACAGAATGAAGTGCACAGAGTAACGCTTTAAATTTAAATTAAATTGATAAACTCTGTTTGCTTTCTTTCCTTTATAGAAGCTGTGAGTGTTTGGTTGGATGTCTGTCTATCAGTCTTTCTGTCTGTCTGTCTGCCCGCCTGCCTGTTTGTATGGGAGTGTATAGGTTTTCGAACCACTGGTCGGTCAACATACTCGTTTTCTTACCACTACAACTATTCAAGATTTCCGGTTCCTTTACGTTTTTTTGTTGTTGTTCGTCGTCTTCTTTTCGTTGTTTTTTTGCCTGTGTTTGTTCTGTTTCACTAGCTTTTCAAACAATTTGCAATTACTCGGTTTGTTTGAGTCTGTATGCGAGTAACTATCTGTGTACACACGTTTGTATGTGGTTGTATGTGTGGTTGGCTTCATTTGTGTGTATTGGTGTGTTGTATTTTGGCAGGTTCTACTTTTAGCAGATACACGTGTGTGTGTTGTTTTTTGGTCTATGTTTGCCCGAATACTTAAAACAATTTTAAAATGAAATGAAATTTTCGTTTTAAGGTTTCTCCTCTGGTTTCCCATAAAACTATTGCCAGTGGTTGTTCAAATTTAACAAGTTTTCCTCGAAAGCACAAGATTTTCACATGCATTCTTTGTCTCTCCATTTTTTTTAAAGGTAGAAGAAAACCAGAGAGCTCGTCCGAACTAGGACTAAGGGAAGATTTCTCGAGATTGCTTTGGCTTCGACTGGCCAGAGCTGGGTATAGTAACTCCTTTTGTCTTTTCATTTCGTTTTGTATTATTAACCTAAATTGTCTTTCTTTTTGGTTTAGAAATGCAGCGTTTTTCCTTTCGTATGACTGCCTAAAAGTATGCTTTAAAATGTTGCCAAAAACGCTTTGCAGTAAAGGTGGAGTAACCGTCTGTCAGTCTGTCGTGGTGCTGTCTCTGCTGTGCAACTTTAACTAACCAAATTACAGGAGGTAACTAACAAACTGTCTTTTTATTGTTGTCATTGAATTAAGAACATTATCTGTATGTCTCGGTGTGTGCGATGGAGCCTCCTGTGTCCCTGGGTTTTGTGTCTCGTTTCTGGTTCTGATTTTGATGGTATCATTCAAAACCAAATAGAGTTGTTAACTTTTCCTTTGGCAAAGAAAATTAGATTTTCAAGAGTTCTCTTTATACTTACAGGCGTTCGTTTCTCTGTCTGTCTGACGGTATATGTCTGAGTGTGTAAGTGTAGCTCTGGGGTTTTGCCATTTTCTGGGGGTTTTCAATTTTCATAGACGAGTTCTTACATAATGGTTCTCTGCTTTACCAAATTAAGTGATATGCCACATCATCAGCATCATCATCATCATGACTTGCCGAGTAACGAAGGATTGAAGAGTTTTTTCGGGTTTCTTTAAAGAAGTCAACTGAAGAGTATGTTTTCATGATTAAGGGACAATAGGTGCACACTTTTGGACCGGTAATAGCAGCATCTCATTAAAAACCGTAAACTGGTTGGGTTTCGTTAGGTTAGAAAGCATGACAAAGCAAGTGCTGCAGTATCCACCACTTTCATTGTGTTGACTTTTGATTCGTAAGTTGGAGAATATCTAAAAAGGCTTAAGGCTAGAAACCCTTCAACATGGCTGCGCCATTTTATTAGGTGAAATAACTCTTCCCTCTCTGTCTTTTCCTTTAGCTGCCTTTTAAGTAGGATTCGAGTGAACTTGTCATTTTTGATGAGGCAATATATGACTGACACACTCAACGAAGATCTTGCGAGCGACTCAGAGTGGGGTTTTGCAAAAAGGGTCGAGTTTAATGCTAGCAAAACCCAATGCTGCCTGTTGAGCCATAAACGATCGATGGGTTTAACATCGTCGGCAATATTGATGAATGGGACTGTTTTCGAGGAGTCGGATGCTCTTAATGTTCTGGGCATGAAAATTCAGTGTGATGTTTGCTGGAACAAACACATTTTTGAAGTGTCGAAAGAAGCATTCAAGTCAGGGCTTTTTAAAGCGGTGCAAGAAATACTTCACTTCCTCCGACCTCCTCACCATCTACATCACATACATTCGGCCAAAAATGGCCGGGTACAAGTGAGGGCGCTGAGGCTTGTTGGAGATAGCAGTGTAGCCAACTCTATTGTATCACTCGAGCATCGGCGGAGTGTTAGTTGCGTATCACTCTTTTACAGGTACTTTAAAGGGGTGTGCTCTTCTGAGATAGGTGATCTCATCCTGGCGGTCAGAGTGTTCGCCCGTAACACCCGCTTGTCTAGAAGTTCTTAGCATCCATTTGTTATTGATTGGCCTACTGATCGCACGACGCATTACAGGGGAAATTCGTTTTTCAGCCGTGTTGTCCGTATGTGGAACAGACTTCCCGCAGAGGTGTTTCCTGCCATCTACGATATGAACAGGTTCAAATCAAATGTCCATAAGCATTACTTTCTCTATCCTTCCCTACATTAACTTATCTTCCCTTGACCGATACAAGGCTCTGCATATATAGGGGAAACACCCTGAGTGTTGGTCTGAATATATTTAAAAAAAACTAATGAAATTTGCTTTTACTCAATCGCGTATGGTCATATTTACTATGGTTCGCTTATTCCCACCGTAGCATCCATTTCTACGTCCTTGAGTCCAAGCCACCATCTTAGTCAATTCTTCAAGATATATCAATATTTTAACACCTCGTAAATGTGCTGTAATCGGTTGTTTCGATCATAAACGCCGGATTTTAGCTTTCTATTGTTCCAGAGTAAAACAAAGGCTCGCAATTATGTTCTTCCAACTTTACTGCATCCTTTGCGGCCAAGTCGCTCCCACTGAGCCGGCTTCCGCTTTTATTGCCCCCCCCCCCCCCCCCCCCCCTCTGGGTATTACCAGGTCTAGTCCTTCTCCTGCTGCTTTGAGGATTTTACTCATTCATTAATCGAAAAACCAACAAGAACATTTTGATTTTTTCTAACACAGATTGAAACTTCCTCTTCTCACACTTATTTCCGTGTTTGTGATCTGTAGTGCTTTTATATTGGTTGCTTGTAGATCATTCTACTGATCCATGACTCAGAGCCAATTAGTATTACGGATCGATAATTAAAAGGGAAAAGGAGAAGTTAGTATTTTAAGTGGATTTGGGGATATTTTCACTCATTTTTAAAGTCCCCGAAGTTCCATATCAAACTTAAATCTCAGCTAGGATTTAGAAACGAATTTGTATTTAAATTCTTTATTAAGTGTGCTTTAATCAAAGCATCCATTTTGGTCAATTTTTTTTTTTTTGACTAAAATTCCCAATTGCGGGCCGATCTGGAAAAACCGAAAAGTATCTATCCTTTGCTAACATCCGTATTAATTGAAATCAATCGCTTGATTTGTACATACGGGCCGTTTTCGGGTCCCCCAGAGCCCACGAGTCTCAGATTCAATTCCGGTCACATCTTTAAAATAAAGGTAAATCTAGACTCCTCTCCTAGTGAATTTTCTGTAATTTGAGTAACCATATGCCCATATTTATTAGTGGTTGCTTCCTGTGACCATAAGGACCACTTCAAGGGATCCTATTGTCCATGTCTTTCAGCTTCAATCGTAACCAACCCTTAAAAATAAATTCTTGTTAGAATTCGAAGTGAAATTTTTTTCCTGTTTCGCGTTTGGATATAAAGTTTTTTAGGCTTCCTAGGGCCCTTAATCCCAAACCCCAATCTAAGCCAAATCTTCAAAATTAACCCATTTGAATTCGCAATGAAATTTGCTTTAATTAAAGAACTCTTCCGCACATATTCTCGATTGGTCTCGATTGGTTTGAACACAACTTTCTTTCCTTGGGCCTCTTAGTTCCATGAGCCAAAGCTCTTATCACAGCCAAATTTTTAAATTGTATTAATTCTTTAAATGTGTTACAAAATTTGCTTAGTTTAAGTACTTATGTATGGATTGACCAAAAGGTCCTTTTTATATTTTTTACAATTAAATTGTTTCTTTTATGCACACTTTTCTGATTATTAGAGCGTAATAATTTGTAGTCATTACCAATTGCTATTAGTTGCCATAATAGGCGTTTCAGGCAACCAATAATTTAAACATCATTTGGTTGTTGTGACCGTCCTGTACCATTTTTATGGTGTAGTAATGATCTAACGTACGTCCAACCAAATTTACAGCACAATTATTTACATTTGGTAATTTCTCGTCTGACAGAAGTTATGTAGTTCGGTCCGATTTCCATCTGACCTTTGCTCTGTGTGCTTTGTTATTCTTAAACAGTTAGATAGTGTAACTCCATTGAATTCGAACTTCTTAAGGTTTTTCATAACGCTTAAGGTTTTTCCAAACGCATCCTTGTAGGGCGTTCCGACCCAGAAAATGGTTCTGCACTCAATATCCAACAAATTCTTTGTCAGAATTGGTCTGCTATGCCAACCGAATTTTTGTGGCTCCATGTCTTTTTACTATTACATCAGTACAACTGAAACGGCGGTTCTGATATCCAATGATTTGGACACCTTTCCATTACTATGACCAATGGTTGTTTGTATGTGCCATAATATAATTATAACTATCATGGGATTATATGTCGAATAGAATTTCCTTAAAAATAGTAATACTTGGTGATTACAACAGAAAACATTTACTTGTAACGGAATTTTTGTAGTTAAACCGATTTCTGGCCGTTTTATTTCTCTGTGCGTAAGAGGTCTTGGATTATCTTTCATGCTGAAGGTCTTGGTCATCTATAATATCGAGTATATGGAAGTTTATCGAGTATATGGTAGTTTCTTGTACTTCTTTAGTGAAATTCAGTGAGAGTATCAAACGATAGGAACTCTTATGGGGATCTCCTCTTTTACCGCTTCCTTTTCTCCACACTCTCTTTTTGTACTGCTCTGAAGATTTTTTGGGTTTATCTCAATATCATATCCATGGCTGCCCAGCGGGTAATCTACTGAACCTCACCTTAGGTAGCTATTATTATTTATTTGAAAGCGGACAATTCAGTTTTGCCGACCGATGACAGCTGTACGCGAAATGGATAGCCTCCTACACTGTTTTATATAAATAGCCAAATTGCAAGACTTTTCTTATTCAGTATTCAACTTAAACACAAAAATATTGACTTGAATATCTTTGTTTTTTCATAAAACTTTAACTGCAGCATACTTTTAGGCTAACTGAGAATATTTTTTATTTATATAAAAGCGGACAATTCAGTTTGTCCCGGCAGTGTGTGGATAGTCTCTTTTATCTGGTTGGATAGTCTCTTTTATCTGCTTAATAAAAATAACCAAATTGCAAGACTCTATACTTATTCAGTATTAAACTTAAAGAAAAAAATATTCACTTGACGATCTAAGTTTTTTTTTTTATAAAACTTTAAATGCAGCATACTTTTGTGCTAACTGAGAATAGGTATTTTATTGTCTTCTTGTTTGTAGACCATTAATATTATTTCAAACTACATTTACTTCAGCCGTTTCTAATCGAATAAACACATTCGATTGAAATGTAATTTCCAAATGTCAGCTGTCAGAAAAAGGACTTCACGATGGACGTGCAACCAGTGATGAAGAGTATCTTTTTTTTAAGGTGTTTCGCATGAAATGCCCATACAATTGTTTGAATATTCAATGAATATTTAATGACAATTAAATGGCAGTCTTTTTTCGCTTACCCCATTCACTTGCTGCCACTTTGGCTAAAGTGTAATGGCACAGTTACCGATGACTTCTATGCCGTCCTGTAGTTTTTGGCTGTTATAAGTTGGTAAAGGGGACTGAATACGAACATTCCCCAGGAATCGGTTCGCTATTAATGTATAATTTAAATGGGGTTTTTTGTACATCTTTAAAGAAGAAAATGTGCGTTTAATATTGGAGCGAACTGTGACTTGTTTTTATAGCATTTATTTACGTTTCATTAATTCATTGTATTTTTATGCCTTTATTTCCCCTAGAATCGTATAAATACTCTTAACAACCCCAAGTTCAGTGCAGTGTAGTAGTTGTGTTGATTCAGTTTTCCATTTTTTTTGTATTGTTGGTATTGAGCTCTCTCCCCCTCTCTCTATTTTATTATTATTAATTAATTATTTATGACAAAAGCTCTTTAAATCTATACGTTCAGGCATATGTCTACTTGTATGAGTGTGAGTGTCTGTTTTATGTTTTGTTTAAATTCCAATTTAATTTATATATTTAACATAAATTTTATTAATTCCATTCGATTCTTGGCTCGGTTTTTCAATGTGCTTGCCCGGGCATATTTATATTGCATTCAATTCTGTGTTTTTTTTTTGTTTGCCATGTTTTTCATAATACCGCATGCATATACGGATTTATGTTAATTATAGCTGATATATACTTTAAAATATCCTTTGAAACACTGCCAGAGTTCAATAATTGAACCGCTCGTTCAGTATGCCTGGGTTATAATGCTTTTAAACAGTTGTTCAAAGTGCTGACAATTACCGGAAATTGAAGTGTTCGAACCTCCCCTCCTATGTGTTGCTGTTGCTTTTTATTGTTTCGCGTACTGAAGTTTTCAATAATAAATCAAAAAACAAAGTTGGCAAGGCAATTAAATGCATGGCGTTGAAAGCAATAAGTCTTCAAAGCCTTAAAGTAGGCAGTGGTTTATAGAAATGTATTTCTCAGTAATAAAGCAATAATGAGCGTTTTTAATAAAGTTTGGGTTATCTATTAAGGCTATTAAGGCTAGTACTAAGTTTGTTGACAAGAAAATTTTTAGCGAAATCAATTTTTCTTTTGTCTAAAATGTCATCAGCAAATCAGTGTCGTCGACTACATATTATTGTTTATTTGACGTTTTTTCACTCCACTTTACAATAAAGTATAATACTCTTGACATTATTGTTTTCACTTTCCATTTTTGTTCGTTAAAATTATTATAGGGTATAAGGGTTACCTATTAAGGCTGGTACTAAGTTCGTTTACGAGAACATTTTTAGCAATAATAATTTTTTCCTTTGCTGAAACTCTCATTACCAAATTAGTGTTGTCGACTTGCGTTTTTTGACGCCAATTAACATGAACTTATTATAGTATTGGCATTATTTTTTTGCTTTCTTCATTCATTTTATTTTTTTTACTTCCAATTTTTGTTTTTAACAATTATGTTTACTTTATAGAGTTTATTTTATTAAATTAATTTACCATGCATAACAATAGCTACTTATATTCAGCATGCATATTCAATGTATCCAGACTCAATTTTTTAAAAATTTGCCATATATTAAAAAAGCGTTTTTTTCAAGATCTTGGGGACGGTTTCTGACTTTATCTCACAAAAGGATAACTCGATATTTACCATAAGAACCAAAATGATTAATGGTATCGCTTCGGGTATTTTATTAAATTCATGTGCCATTCATAACAATCGTACTTCATATTCAGCATGAGTAGGCAATGTGTCCAGACACAATTTTTTTTTTTCTTAAATTTTGTCGACTTTATACTCAGCTTTGCTTTTTTCACAGATATTCAGCAGATAGTTCACACTAACTTAATTTTCTATGGAGTTTGACACATTTTCACTGAAAACCTCGAACATAATAATTAAGACAGAACATTCCTTTGCCTATAGGCCTATGCCTCGAAAGAATTTATTGAAACATTTTAGGGAATGTTTGTGAAGATGACCTAGCCAGACAAAATACAACCTAACACGTTCCACTCGATCTGGGAACCGTCCTCCCTACATGCAAGCTCAATCTTAGATTAGCATCTCTTAAGGCAAGGGAATAAAATATAAGCTTGGGCTGGACTGTGCCTGACCACCAAGCAAAACTGGCCTAGGTACGATGTAAATCGTTTAATTACTAAATATCCATCTCAGACATATAAGCCTATATTCTCGGTGAAGTTGCAACGCCTAGAGAAAACGGCTACTAATACAGTCGAACCTTGATAAGTGGAATCGCTAGGGACCGCCTGTTTATTCTTACTTAAGAAGTATTCCCACTAATACAGTTTTCCACTTATTCAGGTAATTCAATTTTTTCCCCACTTAAAGAGGTAAAGCAAACTTATTTTTTTAAATAAGCATTTTGTTTATTTGATGTAACAACAATAACTCATGTTGTAATTTTTACCGAGCGCTCGCAACATCGCACCAGGGTTGTCAGTTTTTTTTAGCTTCTTTCACCAAAGCGTTGGTCAAAATTATCCGCAAAAATATCTCCAAAATATAACCGCAGTAATACTACTGCCAATACCTATGCCCCTTTATCCTATGATGAAAAGTATACAAATTCATAGAACGGAGTCATTCAATTGGATATGAGACAAAATATCGAAAATATCGCCTAAAAATTGAGACTTTTGGCGTTTAAGAATAAGCTACTTCTTCATTAAGACTTTCAAAAGTTAAATTAGGGCGTTTTCATAAAATCCGCCGTGATAATCGGCAAATCACCAAAATATGAGCCAAAAGTCTTTGATTTCGCCAAAAGTTACACCTCTACTTCGCACTTTGCAAAAACTCCCTTAGTAAAAAGGAAAAACAAAAGAAATAGAGCAAAATATAAAAAACGTACTTTGGAATTACAGAATCAAAAAGGGAAATCCTACTCATAGAGGTAAATAAGTAAAAAATTCTCACTTATAGAGGTAAATTCTAAAAAATCAAGTCCTACTTAATGAGGTCCAAATTCCTTCTTAACAAAGTTTTTTTTTATGGTTTTGTTTGAAGTGTGCAGAAAAAGAGTAACAGGCAAAACAAACACTTTTGGAGGTACAGCATCAAAAAGGGAAATCCTACTCATAGAGGTAAACAAGTAAAAATTCCCACTTATAGAGGTAAATTCTAAAGAATCAAGTCCTACTTAAAGAGGTCCAAACTACTTCTTAACAAAGTTTTTTTATGTTTTTGTTTGAAGTGTGCAGGGACCGCCAAAGCTAACCCACTTATAGAGGATTCCCACTTATGCAGGTCCCACTTATCCAGGTTCGACTGTCGACAGTCGAACTCTGATGAATACTGTAGAAGCTATCAGGACGAGGAGGAGGATAAAAGTATCTTTTAAGTTAAAGTCTTTAATAGTATACTTCTTTTCCATTCTATTAAATGTTCAAGGTGAAAAAGGACTTATCTTAGAGGACTCTGAGCCATAATTGTTGGTTTGACAGGGATTCAAAAAATAGAATTAAATAATTCAAACTACATTTCCTGTTCTACATAATAAATTGCCTAAAAATTTAGTCAAGAGTCGTTTACTTACTTGTTTTTTTTTGTTGTTGTTGAGCCAATTAACTTTTCCAATTTCCGCATTCACGTTAATATTAGCAATTTTCCATATTATTGCTATATGACATTTGTTTAACAAAAAAAAAGCGAAACAAATATACTTCTTCAATTTATAACAAATTATAGTTTTCATTTTCATTCAATCAATTTCAAATTGGCATTACAATTTATCAGGCGTACATTTGTACTCATGTATTAGATTGGTCCTCGTACGCGGAGAGAAAGACGGTCTGTCTAACATACGTAGAAAACATTTATATAAGTGTGTTGCAATATTCATAAACATTTATATGATTATGTGCAAACATATATTTGCACGAAGAAAAAATATGTTGGCATGCAAATAATGGGTGATCCATCTAGAGGTATTTTTTCAAAATAAAAAAAAAATAAAATAAAATGTGGAATATTTGCGGTTCTTTCGAAAGGACATTTTATGCTATTTGTTTTTTTAATGTAATTTCCTTTAAATATTGGCCGCAACTACGCTTCAGGGTGTCCATTTGGACTTTGCGTAGTCCCAAAGAAAAAGGTCTATAGGCTAGGCGGCCAACTCACCGGTCCAACACGTGAAATTGGCTGCTCTTCGTAATGACCTCTTAATAGATCCATTGCTTAAGCAGCTGTATGACAAGTGGAGCCTTCCTGTTAAATCCAAATGTCGTCAAGATTACGGGCTTCAATTTCAGGAAGCAAAAAGACCGATATCAAGGCGCGACAGCGAGCTACACTAATGGTTACGTTCCGACCATCATCATTTTTTAAAAAATATGGACCGATTATTCCACTAGCTCATAAACCGCACCGTTTTCTCTTGGTATAATGGCACCTCTTGAACCTCTTTTGGTTGCTCTTCAGCCCAAATGTAACAATTTTGTTTAATGACTGCCGTTGAGCGAGAAATGGACCTCATCACTAAACAAAATTTTGGTCGAAAACAGTGGATCTTCCCGTTTCTCACCGAACGCTCATTTCCATAACACAGTTGCCAATGTTTGAAGGTAATTATTTTCAAAAAATAAGTGTCATAAAATGTCATTTCAATTACCAATAAAGATTCACACTTGATTTGAATTTTTTTTTTCTGAAAAAACACCTCTAGGTGGATTACCCCTTATAAACAATGCTGAATAAAATCATTTGTCAATTTCTCAAAAACAAAGAAAACGTTAAATTGGACTTTAAATATTTAAGTCTGGTGAAACTGGTCCGATTTGAGGTGCTGTCGCTATAGAATCCATGAGGCTATTTATATATGTTTTAACAATGACTCTGATATATAGTTTAAACCACACGTTAGGAGACAAACCCAACAGTTGTAATTGAAATTTTAATATCCATGTATTATAAGTACAAAAGTAGGCCATTTAAAATTGAATCGGCTGTAAAAAGATCAGTTTTTCAAATGACTGGCTTTATTGGAAAGGTCGAACTTCGTTTTTTAATAATGGAACACAAAATCATTCATATCAGAACTGACTCGACAGTACCTCATCCGATCAACCCTATTTTTGAAATGTGTAACTTTAATTTGGTTCCTCTAAACAAACATTTATTCAAAATAATTTATTCCTCAAGGTTTTAAGTCTTTGGCGAATAATTTAGATTTTGTTTCGATCAAATCCAACCAAAATATACTTGTGCGACCCACTCTAATGTACCACTGCAGACAGCCTTATTTATTAACTCATCGCCATAGCATGTTGTTGACAATATTTTGTTGTTGATTTTTTTCTTCGTTTGGCGGTACTATTATTAACAACATCATCAGCCAGGAGTTACAACAACACCAACAGCAGCATAATGTCATACAAATTGCAACAAATAAATATGAAGGACAACAAGAACGACACCCACAACCTATGCCCGTCTGCTACTGGTTTGAGTTAAACACAACTTGACTTGGTAAACAAGTTTTATTGTGTTTGCCTTTTTTCGAATTTTGTATCGATTACATTGATTATGGGCTTTTGCAATGGGCCCCACGGAATATTCGTTCCGAACACCGAAATCCAACTAAACGGCCACACACACATACACTCAGAGGTAAAGTGAATCTAGAGAGTTGCAGAAACGCCACAGCAGAAATGGAGGCGTATCTCTTTGAATTCGGAGGGCGTTTAACAGCAATTATGGACGTACTGAGTTGAGTTCAATACCTTTTGGTTTCCGACAGAGTTACACACAACTGGCTGGCACCACACACACTCACATACACTCCATAAGGAGTAGTTAAAGTTTGCGTGTTCATTTGTTTTTTTTTCTTTTTTTGATTTTGAAACAATTTTTCGAATACTAGAGTTAAAGGAATGTCTGTCTGTCTGCTAGTACTTTTAGTCGTAGTAGTTGTCGATTGATGGTGAAACAATTTTTCGTTAGTTAGTAAAAGTTGCGATGCGGAGTTGTTGGCGACTGTTGTTTGAATATGCCTTTTTAAAAAAATGTTGCTGTTGCTATAGTGGGTTATATATCCTAAACATGCAACTGTATAGTGGCGTTTTTTCTCTCGTCCTACCAAAACTGCAACTTTCCCTGGCTTCCTTTACATGTCCCTCTGCCTTTGGGCCCCTGCCTCGTGTAGTTTTTCTTTTTCCTTGCAATTTGTTAAACAAAAGAGTTGTTGTTATTTTACTACTTGTTTTTTGTTTGTGTGTGAAAAATTGTTTAGGTTTCGTTTGTTGTTTACAAAAACGATATTGATAATTGGAGGCGTTGTTTTCCTCTTTGTTCTTCTGCTTTGCTCTTGTTTTGCTTTTGGTTTCAGTTCTTTTTTTTTGCATTTTTACTGTTCAAATTGACCTCCCACGCCTTTGCCGGAGTGCACATATGCTTCTAAAATACAGCAATTAATTGCAGACCAATAGATCCTTCTGGTGAAAAATAATCATACACACGCTCCATAAAAAGACGCCGTTCTGTTTTATAGAATTGTGTATAAATATTCAGAAGAAGAAAAAGAAAACGTAGCATACTTTTGGGAGGTTTGACTAAATGGCAATTTTTATGGCGACATAGTTATAGAAACTTTAAACGTTTTGAAATTAGAATAAGGTCAACAAAATGTAAAAATTGAAAAAGACAACAAACAGCGAGTTTTGCTGGAGAATTGAGTCTCTGTGTTTGCAAAGAAAAATAACCTTAGAGCTTTGATAGCGAAAATATATTTTCGATTAGTGTAACCCGGTCTTCATATGTTTCCTTAAATTCTGGTATACTGCTGAACAATTTTTAGCATGGAAATGCTTTCATAACAATTACTAATAATCGCTCAGATCACTGCATAAAGCAACTCGAAAATTATTGTCTGGAGTTTTTAAGCAACTTCACTAATTTAAAGAGTTCAAGCCAATGTTTACTTTATCAGCACCTACTGATCATAGTATGAAATATATATCTAAGATTCTGATTCCGTTCAAAGACATGCTGCCCTATTTTTTTTTAAAGCACGCCTCAGGCAGTTGTATACACAATCCTACGCTTGGGAGCAATTGTTGGTCGCAGTTACTAAGCTCTCCGTTGATCTATCTAGAGGTATTTATTTCAAAATAAAGAAAAATATAAGTACAAAAATTCAAATCAAGTGTGGAAACTTTATGTTCATTCGAAAGGACATTTTATGCCATTTATTTTCTGAATATAATTTTCTTCAAATGTTGGCCGCAACTACCTCAAGGTGTCCACTCTGAGGGTTTAATTTTGATTGACTAGTTCGAGCATTGTGACCGGTACGACACGCGTAACGTTAGATTCCAAAACCTCAATCGTAGCTGGTTTATCAGGATTGACTTTGGACTTAAAGTAACCCTGAAAGAAAAAAGTCTAAAGGTGTGATATCACACGATCTAGGCACACCCACACTCATCGGTCAAAAACGTGAAATTAGCCGCTCTTCGAAATGGCCTCTCAATAGTTCCATTGTTTGACCAGATTACGGGCTTCAATTACAGGTAGCAAAAAGTCCGATGGCGCGAAAGCCAGCACCATTCGCGGTTACGTTCCGGCCATCATAATTTTTAAAAAAATATGGACCGAAGTTTCACCAATCCATAAACCGCCCCAAACCGTGGTTTTCTCTGGGTACAATAGCACCTCTTGAATCTCTTCTGGTTGTTCTTCATCCCAAATACGGCAATTTAGGTTATTGACGTTGCCGTTAGGCCAGAAATGCCAGGTCTCTATGGACTTAACCCACTACTGCCTGCCCATAGATCGGCCCGTACAATTTTTATGAAATTTGGA
This sequence comes from Hydrotaea diabolus, assembly GCA_963513945.1. Classification (NCBI taxonomy): domain Eukaryota; kingdom Metazoa; phylum Arthropoda; class Insecta; order Diptera; family Muscidae; genus Hydrotaea; species Hydrotaea diabolus. The sequence continues at coordinate 6,869,753 of OY740719.1, read as the reverse complement.
AATTTATGTCCAAAAGACAATAGATGTTGAAAGAAAAAAAAACTCAATTTTTACCTGAGATATGACATGGGTATTTAAATATCCGTGCAAGGTGTTTCTTTGAAGTGCAAGGTGATTTTGCATCCCGCTACTTGCTTCCTGGATTATCACAACGTTGTACCAGATCAAAAGAAAATTACTAAGGCTAAGTGATTTATTTCTTTTAAGTACCATGTTTTCTTAATAAAATTACCCATTTGCATTTGACCGGATCTGGAGGCCAGGTGTGTTGACGTATCGCTGCCCGATTTTTTTCATTACATAGTAGACAACTTATGCTATTCGGTAAAATTAGATCTTTTTAATTTGTAAGATTTTCCTATGCTTGACAGCAATTTTCCGGAGCATTTTCCGAAAAAAAATCTAGATTTTTGCATGCAAAAAACAAAAGATATAAAAATAAAAAAATCCTGCCAAATGTTTTAATTTAGCCCAATCTTTCCTCTTTTCTATAAAAAAAAAATATCGCTCACCTGCCCCACGCTAAAATTATTTATGTATCAACACTTCGATCCCACGACAGCCGGTTCTACGCACCAGATCGACCCGAAACACCAATTCTTCGGCCAAGGGCTGTCACACCGGTACGGTTTGCCGCTAAGACAACAACATGTATCAACACTTTCTTGGGTATTTAAACACCCATTAGGTAGGAATAGGTTAAGGGCCCCAAAATCTATCTGTATTAAAAACAATAAAATGTCGTCTACGAGTATATAATCCATCAAAAAAATTCAATGTTATCCTCTAAAAGACTATATTTGGCAAAAACTATTATTATATGTCGTCCTTTAAGGCATCTCTTTAATACCCGCAACTTATTAAGCTGCCCTCGTATACCAAATAAGGCCCACATGATGGCTTTGCTAAAAAACCGACATCCTAAAACTGGCATTATTTGAAAAAACTTTTTAACATAACAAGTTATTACAGATTATTCGCATGTCCTTAGTCTACAGCATTTTTCCGGTTAATTATGTCCTTGTTCAAGCATGTCCTGTTTTATCCATTTTTCTTTGCTTTTTGTTTTTTTTTTGTAAGTTCTTCATCATCTACAGATTTTTAGCCTCAGTCTGCTTGTAAATTTGATTGATTTTTGACATTTATGCTCTTTTAGTTCATTTTCAGTTAAACGCCTGAAGTTATGCTTCAAAACAACATCATTAGTTTTCATATTGTTTTCGCAAAACGAAGAAGAAGAAGAAAATCTAACCGAAAAGGATAAACTTGCAAGCCGATAACGAATGATGTGAGGCGAACTATGATGGCTGCTTGAATGGGGTCTATGTCAAATTGATAGTTTTTTTTAGAAGGAAAATAAAATAGGAAATAATAGCGAAATGGGAGAGCAGGCCACAGTTCCAACATCATTAATCAAGTGGAAATTATGGTACAGTGGGTGTTAGCCTGAAACTCTTGATTAGCCTTTGGTATGTTTCTGCTGCGTTTATGGCACTATGCCAGTTTTTTCTTTCTTTAAGGGCAACAGAACTATTATAAAATTGATGGTTATTTTGATGTTTCACTTGGCTCCACAAAAATATGCTTTCGCGTTAACAAGTTGAAAATTTCATTTCTGCCAAAACTGCTCCTGAAAGAATACTTTATTTTCTAATATAATTACTTTGAGAAAAATATAATTTAGTTTTTTTGTTCTCTATATGACATTAGATAACTACGCATCATGACTATTCCCCAAAGTATGCTTTATTTTTAGAGCAGTTCTTTTAATCCGAAAAGTATGCTACACTTTTCATGATTCTATTTTCTTAAAAACACATTTGCTCAAAGAAACATCCGAACAAAGTTTACATTTCTAAGTTGCCAAAACAAATTTAAAATTCTCGGCGTCACATATGCTGCTGCTTTAACTCTCTTAGAAGAAAAAATCCAAATAATTTTTTTTAACGTTTCCTGCAGCTATTCTTGAATTTATACGAAATATCTCCACAAATTCCTACTCGCATTAGTCGACTTGTGTTTGAAACTGAAATGTATTCCTAAACTGAAATTCTCCATTGTATGCGAAAATGTTTCATCTATTGGTACACACGAGAAGTATCGGCGACAGACGGACATTTCTGCCGGCAAGTGCATCATCTTTAAACACTTTACCCCAGATTGATATTCTAAAGAAGAAGAACAACAAGACCAAAAACAAAAATACTTCACAGCAGAGAATGACTATTAAAGTATCGAGAAAAGAAGGGCAAGAATACAACAAAAACAGAATGAAAAACACTCACTCACATTCCACTTGCATTTCTTTCCACTTCTCGTTGAATAAAGCAAAAAAGAAACCGATGAACTTAAACTTTTGATATCGCTCAAAGACATGAAGATGAAAGTGATTAAAACCGATACAACAAACACCCTAAATGCTTAAGTAGGTGGAATGTATAACGTTTAGACAAAAAGAAACTCTAGCAAAAAGGACCTTTGTCTAAACTTAAACTAAAAGAAAAACAAATAACGTGAGAATTTTTAGGTTTAATGAGTGTATAGAAAACTAAGCTATCGCCTCTAGGCAAAGGAGTTTCGTCTTTTTTTAATGAATGTAGAGAATTTTCTTTAAATAAAGAAACTTTAATATTGTTAATCTTAAGTGGTGATAGATTTAAAAAAAGGAAGCTCCTAAAAGTAGGCAATGGATTTAAAAAGGAGTTTTTCTGCTTTTTTCTGGCAATAACTAACAAAAACCTTAATTTCAATTGTCTTTTTAAACAATGTTGATGTTTTCGCCTAAAGATGTGTAATAATGAAATAATTAAGCTTTCCGAAAGTATGCAGTTGATTTAAGAAATATTAGTAATGGTTGCTCTCAAAAATTTAGTGGCCAGTCTTGAAGTGATCTGAAGATATATTGTAAATCCAACCCGAACAGCGGCTTTCTCGGTAATACTGAAAGCAAGCTGCAATTATTATAGTATAGGATACTTTTTTCGCAATTACTTCTATTTAAAAGAAAGAATGAAAAGTTTTCCAATTCTTGTTACATTTTCCACAGACAAAATAATTTAAGCGAATCGATTTCTTCAAAACAAATCAGGCATTGTACCTATTGGATTGTGAGCCTACCAAATTTGTGCGAAATTCAGTATTAGAATAAGTGTACATGATGCCTTGGTGAACTTTAAATATTTATGATTCTCAGGAAAGTAGCAAGTAGGCAAACAGAAAAACCCTGTCCCCAAAATTGGACTTTTGAAAATTCTTCTGGAAAGTAAAATTTAGCATCATTTGGATTATTTTTTGAATTATAAATGGTCGAAATGGCTTCGAAAGAGAAACTTTTTTAGTATATCGATATTCTGATCAAAACTATATAGTATATCTATTATTAATTTTCGTAAACTTCTTATGCGATATAGCCAAATCCGTCTATTCGAATGTCTATTCAAAGCTCGATAACATTCGTATTATCAGGGGCTCTTGAACTTTCGCACGAGACTCCTTATGGCAATAAGCTGTTTGGGATTTTTAATGCACGAAACTAGCCCAGAGGGGATAAAGTTTCCCTTTAAGGGACAAAAGATACTTCAAAAAAAAATTAAAATATTCTGAGTATTCGCTTGAAAAATCACACATTTTTGAACGAACAATGATTAATTGTCACGCTCTGAATTGGTACGCTTTAAACACTGCAAACAAGTTCATAGTTGTTGGCCGTTTCGACTCATGTAGCCCCAAGCACGGCCAGTATGGTCAAAAGTGGCTATCAATAGTCAGTATGGACATATGAGTACTCAAATGAATGTAAAGTTTGCTAGGAATCCAAAAAGTCGACTCTTGATAATTTGACACTCTTTAATTTGAATCTCTCGATTATTTCAAGTTTTTGCTTGGAAAAAACTCGACAAAAAAAAATCAATTCGAAATGATGCTAAATTTAAGTTGTAGGAATAATAGTTTTCTCTGCCGACATTCGATAAAGTCGTGCCTTCCTTCTCTCTGTAATTGGAAGTCGAAAATTTTAAGTCAGTGATTCACAATTAAGTTTCTTCTCGGCCTTTATCACCATCAAAAATTCATTGGACGATGATAGATTGAAATCGCTTACTTTAAAGGAAAAGAACTGAGTTTTACTTAAATGATTTTTTTATAAAATTTGATCAATCTATGTGAAATTAAATTCTTGTTTATTTGGATCTACCCCTATCTTCCTCATTCTTTTTCAAACTCTTTTATGTTTTAAAACTATCGGTAATTTTTTTCTGATCCCTTTAGTCTCAAAATATTGAGCAGGGACTAAGAGTAGGGACTGGCACTTGGACCTTGAAAACGGCCCCTAATGTGGATATGTGACTACACAACTTCAAGTCGGGTTAACTACGACTCCAAAAATGTATTTATTTTAAAGATTGGGCAGAGATTGGGGTCGGACCCTTTAACCGAAACGCACGAAACGCCATACTTAGCGACGTTTTATTGGTTTATTTTAAAAACTGGATTATTGATATATACGTAAGTTGCTTTTTATTTATTCATGCCTATTTTATCATATTTCATTTTTAAGGTCGGCTTAACTTCGACTCCAAAAATTGATTTATTCTAAAGATTTTGCTCACCAATAAACGGACCACTTTAATTACCGGTGGAGGTATGACTTCATTCAGGGTAGAGTTTTGGTTTGACCATATTTAACGACTTTTTTACGACGTTTACTTGTTTATTTTAAAAACCGGATTATTGATATATACCAAAGTACTTTAAATTTATTTATGCATAGTTTATATTTAATTATTGTAAAGAAGCCAAAAAAATGTATTTATGTCTTTCAGAAAAACACCAGTTGCTGCGGAATCATCTGTAAAAAAAACTAGAAATAACTCCCTTTTGGCCTTAAACACTCGAATATATTCACGGATCCGTTTGCTAGTCGTAGCAAATAACAAATGGGTAAACTTGAAAAGAGGAACATGGATTTCTACTTAAAACCCGTCTCAAGAAAGTCAACATGAATAAAAGAGAAGACTAAAAATTCCAGGTAACAAAATACCAATCTCCCCATAAGCAGTTAATAGTTTAATCACTATATAATCAATACATTGTTTTATTTTAGCAATATCTACCACCTCATTGAAGCTGTGACATCTAATACGTATTTGGAATGAAACAGCGAAGACGTAATCACCCCAAGGAATAAAGCGAGACCGGCATTTGCAACTTTAAACTCTGTATGGAAATCGGTACAACTCTTGATCCACTTCCCGGAAAGAACAACCTATAAATTCTAGCACTGTCAAACGGCAATTTATGAAAAACTGCACACGGAGTTACATATCCCATCTAATTTATTGTTGTTGTTGTAGCGGCATACAAAGTGAAGGGTTTTCACCACCCTTGGCCGAAGAGTTGCTAATTCGGGTCAATCTGGTGCATAAAAGCGGCTGTCGTGGGATCGACATCATTTTTTGATAAAAGCTGGCCTCGACAAATCGCCCACTTACAGTAGGAAAGTCAAAATGTCATTGACTTATCGCTCTCTAAAACCCCGTTACATGTTAAAATAACTTAACGACGTACGCCGACAAAGTCACCTAATCAGATTTACACATTACATCTGCTATCCGCGCTACCGAGTCCTAAAGTTTAAAAGTCAGCTCTTTCCGGTTGTCAAATATCGCGAGCAGCAAGGCATTTCAGTTGGACGAACCAGATTTTTTAGTATTTTGTAATAATTTTAAATATAACAAACAAAAATGGCTTTCAGTGATGTTAAAACTCCACAAGGTGTTAGGGAATTGAACATTTCTTGGCCTACAACAGCTACATTAGTGGTTAAGAACCAAGCAAAGCCGATATATCTGAACACTTAGTCAAGGCTGCAGCTGGTGAATTGCCCCATATTCAACGTTGGTACAAACACATTGCCTCCTTCGAATCCAGCGAAAAAGCTGCATGGAGCGGTTCCCCTGTGCCTCAAGCTGTAGGTGGTAAACCCATCGTCGCTGCACCTGCTTCCACCGCTGATGATAACGTCGATCTATTCGGCTCTGATGATGAAGAAGAAGATGCAGAGGCTGCCAAGATTAGTGAAGAACGTGTGGCCGCCTATGCCGCTAAGAAACCCGCACTTATTGCCAAATCCTCCGTGTTGCTCGACGTGAATCCTTGGGATGATGAGACCGACATAAAGGAAATGGAAAAATCCTTACGTACCATTGTGATGGATGGTCTCTTGTGGGGTTCCTCCAAACTGAGTCCAGTCGGTTTTACCATCAGCAAATTGCAAATCATGTGTGTTATCGAAGACGAGAATTTTTTCATTGACTTATTTTCAAGAATTCGAAGACTTTGTGCAATCTGTTTATATTGCTGCCTTTGGGGTCCAGTAAATTGACGGCTTAAGTGAGTATCATCGGATTAAGCCGCTTCTAGCATTATTCATTCATTAATTTCATAATGCTTTTTAATTTACAGGCATTACAATAGAAAGAAAAGACGAGATGTTTAAAAAAAAGGGTTTACAAATATTAAAAATGTCTGGAATTGGAAAATATACTCACTTCCTGTAAGTATATAAAAAGTCGTCCCTAAACCTAAATACTTCAAACAAAGTCATTGGGTTCAAAAAATCTGCGTTTGAGTTGGGTTATTATCTTACGTAAAAGGTTTTTTTGAGTGGTGCTAAAGAGTCTTCTTATTTTTCAAAAAGAAAAATAGTATAGGATTTATGTTAAAGGTACTTGTAGGACTCACAATTAAGCCAAGATATAATTTTTGCGCCATTTGTTTGGAGCTCGCAGTTGCTTGACTCTGAACTGATAACTTGCAACAATTCCTTCACATATAAATGGACCTAATAATAATATCTCCTATATCAAAACAATATGAGGAATAAAAGCAGAAACTACTAAATTCAGGATATCAAACTCCATAAATTTCGATTAATACTATAACAAAAAATATTTGTTTGTTCAATCGTCTTAATATTCTCAATATAATTGATTTGTATTGGATCCCTTTTTTCTGTCTTTAGAGATGCTTATTGTCTCTATGGGTATTAAGAAGCATCCACTGAAGGTGTATTTATTCTGTAAACAACTCTGTCTAGTCAACTACAATATTATCTCTTTCACATCAAAGGTAACAATCAATGAATATTATTTGTTTAATGTTAACATCTTTATCGACCTTAGCCAGTGCCCCGATAAGATTATTGCCCACTGCAATTGTGTCCCACATTTTCTTTATATAACAAAAATATACCCCTGAAAATATGCTACATTATTTTGAAAGCAGTTAATTCGGCCATTCTTCTTTCCACACTTTCTTTATTGAAATACCATTGTTTGATGATAATTATTCGCTTTTAATCTGCATCTCTGCGTGGTTTTCTCTTTTTTATACTTTTCGTTTATATTTTTGAAAAAGTCAATACTCCTCAAATAAAGCAACCTCATTCATTGCCTCATTAATCATCGACTAAAGAAAGGCGACTCATATTTTCTTTAGAACGAAATTCGTAGAAATTGTGAAGCATTGGTCGTATTTCTTTGTCTAGAGTCGTTAAACTCTTAATATACATTAATGGACACTCAAAAAAAGGTCAAGTATTTGACACGCTTTCAAAAAAGTTAAGCCAAAAGCGAGCGCTTTGTAATATAAAGAAATTTTAATTGAAAAGCTGTTCGTGTCAAATATCCAGCGCCAATATATCTTTTATGAAAAGACGGCAGACGAGATTTGTAAATTTGCCTGGAAAACAAACAAGCCTTTGAATGCAAAGGCCCCTGAAGTTACGCTACAACTCTCAAACAAATGCAACATTAAAAGTATGCAATGTTTTCTTCTAACAATTGCCTACATTTAAAAAAAAGAAAAATACAATAGCAAATAAGATATGTTTGTTATGTTTTGCAGAATAACATCGTAGCCTAGATGGAAAAATTAGCAAAGGACTCAAGGTCTGCGGCAAAGTCATATCGCTTAGGGCTACTTGTTCAACATGCACATCTAGACATATCGATCTGCTTCTGAAGAACTTCTTTCAAGTGGAGATGTGAGTGTGAGATATCCCTGAAAGGTATGCTATTATTTTTTCTTTTAAGTGACTACATTTTATATAAAGAATAGTAAAATAGGAAATGTTTACTGTTATTATTTATTTGCAGATTGACACGAAACCTTCAATAAAAAACCTTGATAAGGACTGGGTAAAGGTCTTTGACAACAACATCTTGGCTAATAGACATTCTATTGAATTACTTCTTCCATGTTTAGGGACGAGTTAATAAATCCCTAAAGGTATACTATAACTCTGAAACAAATGCACTACTAAAAGCATGCAATGTTTTCATTTTTCAGGTGGGTTACATTTTAATTTAAAAACAAAATGCAATAGTTAATTTGATATGCTTTTTGCAAAGTGACACCAAATCCTCAAATATTAGGAAAGGACTCCTTTAAGGTCTTTGACAAAGAGAATTCTTCTCGGGCTACTTGTTCAACATGAATATCGAGACAAATTGATATTCTTTAGAACAACTTTTCAATGGGGAGCATCGAGTGGTAGACATTCTCTAAAGGTATGCTACCTTTTTATATCTGTCAATCGTCATATAAAGAATAGTAGAAAAGAAAATGTAATATGTTTGATATGTCTTTGCAGATTGTCACTAAATCCTCAATAAAACTAGGACTATGTCAAGGTTTTCGACAAGAACAGCTTCGCAAATTGATATCCTATCAAACTACTTCATTAAAGCAAGGGATCGACGACTATAAATCCCCCGAATGTATGCTTTATCTTTAAAATAAAATACGTTTTTATATCGAAATTGTCTACATTTGAATTTTAAAGAAAAAAATCAAAGCTAATAATTAATGTTTGCCATATCTTTACAGAATGACTCTAAATCCTCGAGTGAAGAATAAAGAATGAACTTAAGGTCTTCCACAAAAAGATTCCGCATCGAGTTTAAAGTAGAATGCAAAACATCTTGACATAACGACATTCTTTTCAACTACTTCTTATGAGTGGAGGATCAAATAGTTTTCAAACATCCATCTCATGCCTAAGCAGATAATGTAAATATCAATTTTAAAGCAGTACTAGATGTAATAACTCCCTTTGTGTCAGCAAATACGAATAAACATGTTCACGAGAACTGGCCCTCTTTTGATGGAGATCAAGTTCGAAACATCATATATATTTCCCACAACAAATAATTAAGGAACGGAAATCATCTGTTAAACGAGTTGGAAAAACGTTGCCAAAAATGTCAGATGTTTTTACCCTGATATAAACCTGCGGCTGTTGAGTGATATTTGGGCGCACTACCTATCTTGCCAGGGCTAGTGGCATATCCATCTTTAGTACGGTTACAACAAAAAATATTCTGGATCTTATTTTTAATATTTTTATCATATTAACTTCTTCTTCTCCTCCTATTATCGCATATGCATATAATATTGACTTCAACGGAAAATTATTGCCTTATTTTAATGAAGCTGAAAAGTATTTACCTGGATTGAAATTTCTAAAAATAAAGCCAAGTCCTATAAATCGGTCATGAATATTTCCTTTTACACCCCAATATTAAAAATGGAATACTTATAACAAGTCGGCTCTAAAAATGTCGGGTGTTCCTACCGGATATGAACCTGGGTTTGTGGTGTGATAGTCGGGCACACTACCTATCACACCACGGCGAGTCACTGGCCTAGAGATCTTCAGAAAGAATGGAATCAAAACGTTTCTGAATCATAAAAGGTAACTATAATATTTTCAACGTCTTCATTTCTAGATAAATACAAAATATCCTCTTCAATCGTGCAGGTAATGGTGAATTATGAAGTACTCTAACTCTCGAGGTGAAATTGGAGAAGAAACCCAAAATTTGCTAATGGTTAAGGTCGCAATAAATGAGATGGGTATTATTTGACCTACGAAGTATACACACTTTTCAGGACAAGCATATTGGAGAAGGAATATTAACATGTTCTTATGTTCGAAAAACACAGATTTTAATAATTTTGTTCTTCGCACGAAACATATCTTTAACAAGGAGAGGACCCCAGATTACATTTTTACTTTAATGGATCTTATAAATGTCACTAATTTCTAAAGATTGCGGAATGTGAATGTAAGTTCAATATATCCCTCTGTACAATTTTATTTATTTACCTTTCTCTAAAACCTGAGCATAGTTTTAGAATAACTTTGAATTTTTGCTGGCTGTCTTCACTTCACTAGAGCCTTGGTCTTTCTTAACTTCTGAGTCAGAAAGTCCCCAGGATAATAACGGAAATGGAAAACAAACATCTGTTATCCTACCGCCATATTTTATTCATCGAGGTATTGTGCCATACTGCAACCTAAAAATTAAACAGCGACTATGTTAAATTATCTGTTACTTTCAGATAAGGAGGTAATCTTCGTTGGAATCAAGCCACTAGTTGGTTTATATCAATTGCACTGACAATCCAGCTTTTCTAGATAAAATAATTATAAATTGATCAGATCTGCCAATGCCATTATCAATTATGCCCCGTTTAGTTTGTCATTCAATCAGGAGTATTTAAAAGGCAGTAATTCTTAAATTGCTTACAAGTTACCGTGCTCTACGTCTACTTATGGTCGGTGTTAGACGTGTTTTATTTGACAAGTGAAAAAATTCGCTTTAAACCCCTCCAAAACGACATTTTTGAATCGTTATCAAAAAACACAAAACTATTTTTATTCACTGAGGCTGTGTGTGAAAGGAAAAACTTCTATGCCACTCCCAAAACTTCAAAGATTTGTAACAGTTTCCATTTCACACACAGCCTGAAATCATGTTGGATATACCCGTCAAAAGTTGTTTGTTTTTAAAAATGTTGAGTTATAGAAAAAAAAGTTATTGGAGAGAAAAATTTAAGCGGACTTAAGGGAATTCGCTTAGCGCTTTTGTTGAATAACTTCATTTGTTTAATTTTCAAATCTTCAAAATAAACTCCTTTCGACGCGTATACCGAACACATTCTAGGAAAATAAAAAACATTTCAGTTTTTTTTTTTAAATGGTTTAAAATTATCAGTATTGCGGGGTTTTTATCGTATTTTTTAGCTTTGCCTATTATCGTCCTTCCTAGCGTCTTCTTCTACTTAACATGTTTACTCTAAATGACACTTAACATTTCGCACAGAGGAAATATTAACTTTTGTTGAGACTAGTACTGAGGACCACCTAAAAGTATCGGTCCACTTTATAGAAAAATTTTACCTTAAGAAAAGAAAATTTTTACCTGAGGATTTCAGGAATTAAAGTCAAATAAACGCCAATTGCAATGTACCTCCTTTTAATTGATACAAAATTAATTGTAAGTGATTGCACCTATTTATTGCAATATTCTCTTCTATGAAGGGAATCATTTTTAGCTTGGTTGGTTGCAAGTCGAGGGTGCGGTTAAAAGCTTCATGTCACAATGACATACACCTAACAGTCTGAATAAAAGTCCCCATCTAGGTGCGTAATTTTCGCCCTTGAAAACGCGGGCACTGACAGATGTAATGCTTCAGGGTCTTGGTTTTCTCTTCTCATGCTTGTAATGGTGTCTATTTTGTCGAGGACCTTCATTTTTGAGATCTTCTGGCCCTTTCGTCGACTTTTTGATACCATTTCGTCAACTTCAAACCTATGTCACTGTGTCTAGGGACCCATGTCCGTAAAATAGCTGCATTTGGAGTATAGGAAAGGTAGGGTCTACAAAAACTCACTTTTTAGTGTGTTTTATAGAACGGTGGAAATAAATGTCTACTTAACTTTAGCCCTTCACTTTTTAATACCGGAGTCTAGAATATTCCGTGCTGGTTATCGTCTCATTGGCTAGAGAATACGTTTCTTTTCGATGCATTTATCTACATTGATAGATTAGCTTCACTATATTCATGTCAAATGCAGTTAATGGATTCCTTGACTTTTGTTGTCTCCTTTGGACATGTCTCTCTAGGAATAATTCTCATTAGAAATTGAACATGGCTCAAGTTATGATTAAACCGAAAGCTCGCTCAACCTCTGAAAAACTACTTTGAGGATGCACATCCTTCATAACTATTAGCAAAGTCTAGAGCTAAAGCGTTCAGTTTCGGCGACTATAAATAATTGCTATATTATTCCCATAACGCTAAATACTTAATTCTAGCTCTGGTCTCATACCTGGCAATATCATCGATTATTCCAGAGACCTTAAATACTTTATCAATACCTGAATCTATTTCGATTAAAGCTTTTACAGCGGATCGATAACATTCAAGTGCTTATCCTATACAAAATTTGGAGTTCCTTTTACCACAGTATTTTCAAAAGGCCCAATAAAAAAACATAGCCTTTTTCGAATCCTTTTCGTTAATGCCTTGCTTTTTAACGCCAATTTCCAATGCTTCAAGTGCTTCTACCATACGTCACACTGACCTGTAGGGTATAAGCAGCAATCACTGATGGAATGCTGCACCATTATCTGGCTCCACTGATTGTCACTAGAGCATGGGTATGGAAATGAATTTCTCCAGTGAGAAGCCAAAAAAAATCGAAATTTTATTTTTTTTTTGTAGAAGAATGACATGCTTCTTTATTGCTGTGGAAAATGGGACGTGTATTGAGGAGGGGGTTGGGGGGGTGGAGAAGACGAAATATCAATACACAATAAAACTGAATGTTTGACAACATTTTAAACGTTTTCCATCTTCTTATACATCGTTTTTTTCTGTCAGCTTTCTTTCTTTCTTCTGGCGTCTTCTGCTATTCCATCGCTTACAAAGGCATGCATTGTTTGATTTTATTTTTTGTATTGTTCTTGTCGCTGTTGTAGCCGTAGCTGTCGTTCCCACCTTTTGTTAAAATAGAGAGTCGGTTGGCTGTCTGTCGCTGACGCTGACACTAGCACACCGAAAAGATGGAGGTGTGCTTGAGTGCCACTTTAGTTTGGTATTCAAGTGTAAATTGAATCGTTTTCGACTTGGGGTGCTATTTCCCTCCAAAGCTTTTTCCCGTCTTCACCCTCTACTTGGGACCCTTAATGTACTCTTATGCCAAAAGTTGTGGTAAGATAAGGTGGTCGTCCGTCGTGGGTGTTTTTTTTCGTTTTTTCGTTAGGAACACCTTAAAGTATGCTTCATTGCTTATCTTTTGGGTGTTGGCATGTGTGTGTTGTGTAGAATAAGTTTTTCTTTTCCGTTTCTTTTTTTTCATTTTTTATTGTCAGCTAAAAAAATGTTTGTTGGTCTCGTTTCATTTTATACCATTTCAGTTTACGTTTTCGCTTTCATCTCTGATCACCTGTATAGCTTTCAGGTATTACGATTATGATGAGGATGAGCAGCAGCAAGCAAGCAAGATGAGGATGAAGATGATGATAATGATGCCAGACAGAACATAAAATTAAAGCTAAACAATAATATTTGCTCGAATATGGCCAAGATATGTGGGAGAGAAGCGTCAGCCTTCACTGCTGGTTGGCAAGGGGAAAGGGAGGATGGAGCAAAGATAACTGCCTTGATTTGATGTGTAATCGAAACACGTACAAGGATTTAGAATTGAATTGGTCTTTAATATACCGGCAATCTCCGCCTGCTCCATCTCGTTCTTGTTCTCGCCCTGCCTGCTATCGATGGGCAGATATGGCCGTCAGCCAGACAGACAGACCGACAACATTGGAGGAGTTTCATTTGCCACTGAATGTTTTTCAACTAATGGAGCTTATCAGATATTTATGGAATTGCTGGAGTTACTATAAGGTTCGTTACATAAAACAGCATATTTTAAATGAATACTACTTACCTTATTGTTTCAGGTAGCAATGGCAACACTGGCGGCAGCAGCAACATAAGCAGCAGCAGCATACATACGTTTGAGTATTGTTGGGTCGATTTGTGGTGAGTTGTTGAGTAGATTTATTTAAATTGATTTAGATTTGCTTAAAGGAATTTGTGGTGGTTTATGTAAACACTTTGATAAGGAAAATGCTTCTACTTTAGAGGAAATGCCCTTAAACCATATTTCCCAAATTATTTGTGAAATATATTTTGAGCCTTGAATAATTTGCATCTCTTAATGCTGACCAAAATACGGCTGTTCACACAGGTTCACAAAACGCACATTAATAGAAATAATTACTATGACCCTAAGGTATGCTTTAGTTTTTAAAAGGAAAATGTTAAAAGCCTAAAAGTATGCAACATTTTATTCATGTATAAATAAAAGCATATTAATAGAATTATAAAAAATGCTTTTATTTAAATTTATGTAAAATGTTGGAATAATTTAGAGCAATAAATACTACTCTTTAGCCATATCAGATCTAGAATTTTTTGTCCTCGTTTTATTTATAAATTATTGCTAATAATTTCTTTGATTTGCATGGAAAATGTAGCTGACAAAATACTAGTTTACGTGAGAAAATATCTCTTTAATATCTCGGAAAAGGAATAGTTCATCGAAAAGCAGAGATCGATGTTTCTTTCATAGACTTTTTTTTAAAAAAAAGCACATTAATAGAAGGTATGCTTTAGTTTTTAAAAGGGAAATGTTCAAAGCCTTAAGGTATGCAACACTTTATTTAGGTATAGACAAAATTAATAGATTTGTAATCTATGCGTTTGTGTTTATTGCTTTTATTTAAATTTCTGTAAAATGTTGGAATAATTTAGACCAATACAAATAGTATTATCCATATCAGATCTCGCTCGTTTTCTCTATACCAACAAATAAACATTGTTAATCATTTTCTTGGTCTGGTTTGAAAATAGAGCTGACAAAATACTAGTTAACGTGATTCTAAATATTACTTTAATTTCTCGGAAAAAGAATATTTTATCAAAAAGCAGGGATTGATGTTTCTTTAATAGACTTTTCTTAAAGAGAAATTAAAAAAGAAATAGTTTCCTTAGAATATAATCAATACTTGGCATAAAATGTATCGCCTGCAAATATGCAACAAATTACTAAAAGTATGCTACATTTTATTAAAAAGTTATCCCTAAAACTATAAAAATATATATATCAATTGCTTTGCAGATGAGTTTAAAAAAAATTAGCCTCACACAAAAAGAATGGATTTTTAAGTCCTGTACCATTGGATAGAGTGTAGACTTAACTTGTCTTTTCTAATCCAGTTATGGATTAGAAACCCTCAAATGTATATACAAGTTTGTATTAATATTATTCATTGTAAATTTCTATGTCGAGCTAGACACGTCCTTCCGTCCATTCGACCATGTGCCTTTTAAATAACGATAGCGGGCAAACGAATTAAGCTAGGACTTTGAAATTTTGCAGCATGACAGCTTAGTGTCATAAGCTGTTTGGGATTGTTAACGGCCGAAATCGACCAAGGCTAAAAGAAATTTTTCCTTTATTGGACTAAAAGTACCTCTGAAAAATTAGTTTCTAAAAATACACTCTGCATATCTTCATAATTTTTTGTGTACAAGCCGAAGCTCAACTTGGTAAAGTTAATGTTAACTTACTAAGGACATTTAAATAAGATTGGTTTCTGACCTTAAAGCTCTAGTGGCCCAAAAAACGTGTCAATTTGTACTATAAGTATAGATATATGAGTGCTTTAATTAAATCAAATTTCATTACAAATCCAAAAATTTATTTAATTCTATGATTTATCTAAGATTAGAGGCTCGGACTTATGGTCCTTTTGGTGCCCTAAAAATGACCCTCATAGGCAAAACAATGGACATATGGGTACTTCATTTAATAATTTAACTGATACTGGGGTGGGTCACATTAATCTTTGGGGTCTGATAAACAAACAAGTCAAAACAAAACCGAACGAACTTTTACAGATCAATTAGATTTTTTGTCGCAGAAAAAAGGGATTTCATTGCTGCTATTAATACCAGTAAGGCATATAGGAGCCATGAATGAACTTTCGCTAAGACGGCCCAAAATCACACGATTAAAAAACCCATAACAATCAATCCCATGACAGCCGGTTCTATGGACACCGGATTGAACCGAAGGGCAATTCTTCGGCCAAGGGCTGTCACCTTGATACACAGTTGCCGCTACAACAAGCCATACCAATGAGGTCTAGAATGATTTCAAGTCACTTCTTTGAGTTATTTCTAACCTCATATGCATGCTAGATAAATATAGATTGTAAGTATAGTTGAATGTAGGCGAACCCTTTTTCAAATAAAATTTAGTTCAAGGTAGCAAGGACAGTTCCTAAAGTCTATTTTTAAATGGAGTCGTCATCACATATAAATGGTATTGACAAGTCGTCTCGCCAACGATGAAACGCAGGTCTACCAGACGATGTTGTGTTCGTGTTATCTTCGCTGAATTAGTTTGTGGTCTAATTAATTTGTAGAGTAATTCACACTTTAGAAACGCCAAAATGTTTAGTTATCCGCGTTTTTCTCTAAAGCGTAGTTGGCTTAAGGTTTGGCTACTGAGTCTTACAAAAAAGCTCTTTATCTAAGATGACATACAAATGTTGGTGCTTAGAAAACTATAACGTATTATTTTAATTTTATATAATATTGGTGATTTTGTCTTACCGAAGGATTGAATTTGTTAAATTTTGTTGATAAGAAAAATTTCTTTATTAGTATACAACAGTGCTTTCTCACGGCGAAGTAGTTATAACTGAAATATGTTTCCATAAGTTTCCTGTGACAATACGAAATTATTATATGTCCTTACTTTGACTGCAAATTGTCGTTTTAATTTTTATTCCTACTATGAAAAAAATCGAATTTTTTATAACCGGAAATATGTTTCTTTGAAACGATATTCAATTTCACCAACTCAAATTAAATAAACGAATCGAAGAAAAAGTGGAAACTGCCTTCAACAATTTCCCAAATTGACGATTCCAATATGATGAGGGACAGGTGGCTTATGGAAAAACTATAAAGGGAAGGTATCATTTTTTTCATCGTTGAAAAAATTAAAGTTTGGGTATGCCTTTTAAATTACAAAATGAAACTTTACTGAAAGCCTTATCATATTCCTAGTTGAATAAAGTAGTACTTAATTAAAGTGATTTATGCTGACATGAGCACATAAACAAATTGTTTTTTTTAAGGTTCCCTTTTTAATTTTGTTAAAATCGAAGCAATTACTTTTTGAATTGGCCACATAATAGATTCCCCGAAAGTAGATTATATTACGTTACAGTTTGAATCAGTTCTTATAAGCACTATCAATTACCCAATGTTAAATAACTTTGAGGCATAACCTTTTTCTTCATTACTAGCATTTTATTTCTAACTAAAATTAGGCTTCGGCTTATTCCCTCTTTAAAATGAAAATTTCTCAGAATTTCAAACTTTTTCCTTATAATTGCATAATCATAGCTGAGATTGTTTTGCTATGTATTTTTAACATACGACTCGATGTGTATGCATAAATAAATCTCTTTGAAAACTTCCTCAGAAGTATGGCCTGATTTTGAATTTTTCTCTTGAGAGCACAGAATATATCATGTATTTCCCATTTATGGGTTTTGCAGAATTTCTTAGAAATACTTAATTCCCAAATGAAATTGTTTGTCTATTGTTGAGTTAGGCACATACGAGTATAAACGATTGGTCCTGGTAAGGTGGTAGGGTACCAGAAAAATATTTCTTTAAAACTTTCTGGAAAAAGAAGGATGGCTGCACATTGGCTCGATGTACTTGTCATTTGTCGGTTTGACAGATGGAAGTAAATTTTGAAATGTTAAATAAGTTTAAAAAGCTAAGAAGTAAATGAATCTAGTAAAGAAGATAAATTAATTGGAGAAATAAGGTATTCCCAGTATGATTTTTAAATAGTTTCTGTTATTCTTGAGAAAAATGTTAAATGAGAAAATTGTCTACAATGTATAGATGTTTCTGTTTAATTTTGTAGATCTTAAATATTTGCTGTTGGCAATAAAAACCATATTTAGCATTATTAGGAATCAAAATAGGATATGAGGATTTGTTGAAAAAAATGCTAGCCACTTTTTTAGAAAAATAGCTTTTTGTAGCTATTTTTAAAAATAGCTCATCAAACTGCCGCCGAGTTGTGATGGATAGTCTGCACGACTACCACACAATAAACTTTGACAGAAATCCGAAAAAGTAAACCGGCGCCGTGCATCTAAAAATCAAAAAATATTTCAAAGACGGATTTCCAACTCGTAAATGCCGGTGGAAGATTAAAGAGATAAATCTCTAAGCCATGAAAAAGCTGCTCTATAAAATGCATTGATCGTTCGAAGCTAGGTAGGTCCTGGTCAAAGAGTATGCGAATTATATCGTGTGCAGCTCATCTATTTTTCTATCGGCAATATGTTGATTAAAAGACATGCAAAAAGGTCATTAAAAATATTCATTAGCTACTATTAAAAATCTTCTCTTTATTATAAAGAATCATTTAAATGCTAGGAGGTATATTACAGCAACCAAATAAACTTTTCTTAATAAGCTCATGGCCATTAATGCTACCTCTGGCAGGCATTAGAAGCACTGCCAGAAAAAAACACAATTTGTAAGAGAAGTGCCAACTTGTTTTTCTCTGGCTTAAAATTCTGTGTAAAATATCGCAATTTATGCCTTTCTTTTATAAAATATTAGAATAACTTATCTTTGACATTCTCCATAGAAACATTCATCATAGAATTAAGCTCAAAAGTCACAGTTTCTAATTTTGCCTAAAAGTATTTTGTTCGCTTTTCTAAACAAAGTTTATTTTTAAAATGTATTGAACTGCTAATTAAAAAATACCCAGCATCGACCTAAAAATAGACATTTTGAATTTAAACTTAGAAAGTAGTCTTATATTTGTTTTACGAGAATGTCCTCTAAATTCATCAGAACAAAAGTTTAAAGTTAATGAATTACAGACCGTGTTTCATTGGCTACTCACTTGAGTGTTCTGCAAGTTATAAACTTCTCCTCATTGGCAACAAATAGAAAAAATGAATTTTGTTTAATTTTGACGAGTCTTTAACTCAACTCAACACTTCAGAATATTCTACGATATACTTTTAGGGGCACAATGCCGTAAACACATTTTCGTTTGAAAATCAAAGTAGAGATTTAAATTGGATAAAAAAGGAAACAAATCCTTTCAGAAAAATCTCTTCCATACAGTCATATTATATTACCGGCTTATTAAATTATTTTTTTCATAGCACACATTTAGGATTTATGCCTTTCGACAAGTTTTCCTTTTTTCCCTGTATGCCATTCAGCTTTACATATAAAATTGTGTGATGGAAAGGAGCTAATTTATTAAAGCTCATTAAGATCTTAATGTTACTTGTTTTTATAGCATATATTAAAGGATATTTTCTTCTTTTTTAAGGGTTTTTGCAGCACGTGTTGCCAGAATTTCAATGACTGAGTGGTTAAAATTTGAATATACACAACATTTTGTTTATTTTTTTGCAAACCCTTTCTTTAGCATGCTTTTTAGTTGACTTAAGTAGCAAGGTATGCCGGTTTTTTTTAAGTTATACAGAGATTACAGACTTAGGTTAGAGGTATCTTAAAGGAGCCAAAGAACCTAAGAAAGAGATGGGCTAAAACTCGCTTTGTCATACTTATTCTCACAGTATAGATTTTTTTTACTTATTTTTGATATACCTTATCATTTCTGTAATTTTTTTGTAACTTGAACTTGATAATACTCTAGAAATTTGGTTTTAACGAAGCTTTCTAGAATGCAATGTTCAGTGGACCACCCTGTGCAAATTAAATTCCAATTTGCCTTTAGAATTTGAATCAAAATGACTTTGAATTTTGAAAAACGCCTTTATATTCTTTTAAGGCTTTAATTTAATAAGTCAGAATTAGTTCATACTTCAGGAGGGTCCTTTAATTTGTTTCCCAATTTCCAAAAGGCGTGATTAATTTGTGTCGACGATTTTTTTTCTTTCTGTTTAAATTAAAGAATAAAAATATTATTTCTGTTTGAGTTCAAATCTTTTGTCTCTGTTTAATTATAAAAATTTGAGAAACTCTGTCATTTTGTAAAAAAAATTGTCTTCTTTTTAAATATACTTTATAATAATGCCTGCTCAATTATAGAAAACTTTAGATCTCAACATTTTCTGCTGCCTACATTTAAAATTTTTGTTTAATAATTATTTTTTAATGCTTATTTTTACTCTTTTATCCCAAGTTTTGAAGAAATAATTTAAGATCTTTGTAATTCCTTTTGGCGAAACATCTTTAACTATTTTTGTCTTCTTATCTTAAAAGCGTACACATGTACTTCATATAAATGATATTGCCTACATTTAGGATTTTGGAAAAATATCCTATATTTTATATTTCTGATAATTCGTTAAAAGTTAAGTAATTCTTTAAATGTTCTGTCTTCTAAGTTTAAAACTTATTTATTTTTATTAAAAAATGTATTTACAAAAGTATTTAAATTTGATAAAAAAAAATATCGTATCTCTTAAAATATCTAAAATTTTCCGTTGCCTACATTAAGGATTTTCGTAAGGCAAACAAAAAGTGAAAATTCGGAAATCCCTTATGTAAGCTAAGGAACATTTAAGAATTTAAAACAGATTTAAAAAATATCTGACAATGTTTGAATATTTTTAAAAAAAATAATTTAAATATTAATTAAATAGGACTAAACAAAAACATTATAAGAACTATACAATAAAACAAGAAAAATAGAACTAAGTATTTTTTCGAAAATGTAACCCCAATCCTAAATGTAGACAACAAAATTTATATGAAGTATAGTTTCATATAATGAAGCAAAAACATTTAAAAGAGAAACACTGAAATTTCAAGCTTTTTTTATTACCATCTTCATAACTTAGGTGTTCATTTATTATTTCTAAAAGTGTCCTGCATATACTACGTATGCGGTTTGATTTTCGTTAAACTTGTTACGTTTGAAAACTGAAAGAAGTTTTTTCGAAAAATGTAATGAAAAACCTAAATGTAGGCAACATAATTTATATGATGTATAGGTTAAAGGTTATTAAGAAAATTGTGCCAAAAGATTTAAAAACGAAAAATCACAGACATTTTAGATATTATTTACCTATACCTTAAAGAATTAGGGGTTCATGTCTAATTTCTAAAATGTCCTGTGGTCTGCTTAAAAAATTGTATTTCTTTTAAAAAAAGTATCTTGAAAAATTGTTGTTTATTTACGGATTTCACTCAACATTCCATTTAGAAAGTAAATTATCTAAAGTTTATTAACTTCACAACTTTTATAGCATACATTTAGGACTCTTCTATTTTGATTATACTGAAAGGTTATACTTTGATTTCATCTTTTTTCAATTTTGAAGTCAAAGGTTTAGCAAAAACATTGTTTTTTTAAGTTAAAAAACCCTCACGTTCTTTAACTTTGATATTTTTTGTAGCCTACATTTAGGAGTTCAATTCTGTAAAAAAAACAATAATGTGGAAAGATAGAGGCTTTATAACTAAATTCATCCAAAATGGGTTTAGTTTAGTAAATGTAGGATTTATTTTATGCGATAAAATTTTCAATTGTTCTTTTAAATCACATTCGTTGCTTGGGGTCTGGTAAAGTAGTCTTCACCGAAACTGCAGTCGCCTCTAGTTGCAACGAGAAGTCTTTTTGAATAACATTTCATTTCTGTTGAATGAATTTAGAATAGAAACAGGGTCTTAATTCTAAAAAATATGCATAGCAGTTCTAATTTTTTTTAAAATCATGGTTTAATTGAAATTGTTGGTTTCAGCAAAATCAAATCCTTTTATTTACCAAAGAAAAAAAAAACTAGCACAGACAAAAAATATTTTGTCTCTGGTATAAAATTTCAAGTGACCTTTCTCTCTAAACCTTTTCTATAATCTTCCAAAAGGATCTACTACAAAATGTGGCCATTTTTAAGTCTTCAAAATTTGTTTATTCATTACAACTTTGTTACAGGAAGACCTTTATAAATCTTTATAACCAACTTAAAGACTCTTCTGCAAAATGTTGCCTTTTTTAAATCTTCAGGGGCAGTAGCTTATTTAAAAAAAATATATTCATTGAGATATTTTACTGTAGACTTTTTTTAGGCTCGCAGAAAAGGCGCAAGATATTAAGCTTTGTTTCAGAAACCTTTACCGAGCTTTTTGCGGTGGATTTTTCTCCCACATGTAGTGTCACTTTATTTTCCACCCGTGCATAATTTTGCTAAAATCTTTAGAACGTTAATTTATTTTTCTTTGAAGACATTCCTTCTTGGCAGAAAGATATTCTTCTAGTGGTCAAAGTTATAATATGATTCCCAGATTTTCGTTTTAGAAATATACTGTAAGTCACATAGGATAAAAAAGTTTCACTTAAACCAAAGCAATACATCCTATTTATTTTTTTTATAAAAAAAATGGTTTAGCCTATTTTTAGGCGTTATGTATCTTTTTAAGGACCTAAATCTTCTTTATAAGCATAATTTGTATACAGTTTTCTTAAAAGAAATTTTCCTTAAACACGCTTAAAGTTGTTCTAAATATGAATATATCACGTACACTTAAAGAAACCTTCCTTAGCCAATTTCTGTATTTAAAAAAATGCTTTCCCCCAAACTGTTAAAAATTCAAAGCCTTATTTTAGTCTTTATATATTTTCTATGCGGCCCATAAACATAAATTTATTGAGCTATAATTCACAATATTAATACAAAACGTGTTTCTATTTAACAAGTCAATGCAGGACATTAGACAGAGTGAATTTTGCCGGTCATATTCACAACCAGCTCAAAATGTATTGCCCATAATTAGGCTTATGGTACAGAAAATCGAAAAGTGCAAAAGAAATTGTAGGTAAAAAATTACCCAAGGTTAGTGAAAAGAAATGACAACTAAAAACGTTGAAGTTCCTACGAGCCTTAGATAAAATTACAGAATTTCATAGCATACTTTGAGGCATAAACTGAATAGCCATTGCACTCTTCTAGTTTATTGACACCAGGAGCCGAAATTTTGCCCTGTAGTATACACAACATGAAACCTACATGTGGCTGTGTGTATGGAGTATGTGAGTAATATAACTAAAGACCGATTTTGTAGCATATTTTTGGGGGGGCGGCATAAATACCTTAATCTGTTGTATAACTAAAGTGGGACTACATATACACCTTTTACGTTTATATCGGCGACAGCTGTAGCATTGACCAGCCTTTGTGTAAACTCTAGTCTCTTGCTGCCGGTGGAGTATCAATTACAAGTCAATCATACGCCTCGCTATGCTTTACGTTTTTCATATGCAAAATTTTCTGGCGTTTTGAACAATATTCGCTGAAATTCTTTGAATTTATTGCATTTACTTGTACTTTATTTTTCTCTGCCAAGGGAGATTTTGATTTTCTATTCCGTAGCGACGATTTTTCTTTTCAATTAACTTTATTTTTTAATTTTTGGCTTCTCTTATTAGGTTTTGCGATGCGAAATTGTGTTTGTATGCCATAAGCATCAACATCGCCACGCCATCCGCCAGAAAACGCTCAAATTTGTATTTATTAATTATTTTTTCTTTCTTTTTTATTTGCGTATTTTACCGAGCTCTACTGCGTAAGGCCACAATTTCATTTCATATCGAATTTTGTGGTTATATATTTATTTTTCTCCCAGACCGTCGACGTAATTTCGAATTAAGACTGGCTGGCTGGCTTTCTGAAAAAAAAATCTGCTCACTGAAAAAGTGAAATCGCTTTAGAAGTAAACTAGAATTTCACACGCGTGCGAAAAATTTCTGCGGTACGTTTGTGAAAGTGTTGTTAACGGTTTAAGTGTTCGTTTGCAACTGAATTTTGAGGAAAGATTTTTGCCACACTTCCAACACAATATTTGGGGGAATTGCGAGAAGACGAGTGCAAAAACGGAGAAGAAAAAAAATAAACGCAACGAAAGGAACGAAGAAACACAGTGGCATTTTTCCGACGGTTCTAATGTGTCGATTGTTGCGAAAAAGAGATTCATATGGAACAGCATGTTGTTGGTTTATGACCAACAACACTATTCGTCTCATAGTAATCATGAAGTTCGGACGGATGCCTCTATCCTAGCCTCTTACACTAAACAAAAACAAACATTCCGCAAAAGGTTTCATTGCCATATGGGCCATTTTCCACCGACACATATAAAGATTTCAACGCTGGCTGGCTTTTAGATTTTTATCAGAACTTGCATGTTTCAATTATTACCATCTGTTATTTCGAAATCCAAGTCCCTACAATTGCATACAGTCCGGTACGTCATGGTCCGGTCTATGCTCTCCCTCTCAGTGCACCCTGTTTTCATGTTCTTGTCGTTTCTTGTCGATGGTATTGTTTTCTAGGAGTATACCGCTATTTTGTTTCATATCCATTGGAAGTGAGAGAGGCCATCGAGAGAAACCAGAGGAAGTATAAACAAAAAAAGCTGTGGAAAAAGCTCTTTTCGAAAAGCTGTGTGTGTACCCTACTATAGAGGGGACAGAGTGGTGATAAATTCCGTATGGTCCTCTAAATTTTGAAATATTTAAAACCAATAGAAATAACAAGCAAATTAAATTAAAAATTATTTTAAATCCAAACAATCAAACTTTCAAACAAATATTGAAATAGAATAATGATATATTGTGCTTTGTAGATTACTCCACGATCTATTTCAATACGCAAAGGGTAATTCTCATTAATTTGAATGAGATAACTGCATAAGTTACATGATATGTGGCCAAAGTAATTGTTTATTAAAAAATGATAGATTGTGCTTTGTAGATTGATCTACGAACAATTTGAAGATCACACGAAAAGGGAAATTCTCATAAATTTGAATGAGACAACTTTATAAGTCACTTGATTTTTGGCGGAAGTAATCCTTGTCAATAACTGCTAAAGAATGACGTTGACGGGCTTAGAAACAGTTGTAGAGTCTGCCTTGCAACCATAACCAAAACATTTTACCAATTTTTACGGAAACAACAAAGATCTCAAACAGGAATAACAACCGTATCCTAGATTTTAAAATTAATAGAAATTATATGCAATTTAATTCTAAATCCAAAGAATCAAACTTACCAAAAAATATTGAAGTAGAAAATGATCTATTGTGCTTTGAAGATTGCTCTACGAACAGTTCGAAGATCATACGCATAGGATAATTCTCATTAATTTAAATGGAATTACTGCATAAGACACATTAATTATAGCCGATGTAATCATTGTCAATGACTGCGGAAGAATAGCGTAGGCGGATTTACTATACAGTCCGCCTTGCAACCATATCCACCAATCATTTAGAATTAAATTGCATATAATTTCTATTGATTTTAAAATCTAGGAGACGGTTGTTATTCCTGTTTGAGATCTTTGTTGTTTCCTTTTAGAATTTATGTAAAAATTGGTAAAATGTTTTGGTTATGGTTGCAAGGCAGACTTAACAACTGTTTCTAAGCCCACCAACGTGTTTCTTAAGCAGTTATTGGCATGGTCTTGCAACCATGTCACCAATTTTTACGTAAACTCGAAAAGGAAATAACAAAAAGAATAACAACGATTCAAGTCGTAGTACTGATAAAAGACTGAAAAAATTGAATCAAAAATTTGTTATACAGCGTAGCACGAAAAAGACCTAGTGATGTTGTTGTAAAAAACAATTTTTCTTGAAGTCATGTTCGTTAATATGCGGATCTGTTTCGTTTTCCAGTTAAAGGAAACGCGACATTTGAAACGGGTGCTTCCAAAAAGGACTGCGGGTCAGCTTTGTGGGCTTGGCCGGACAATTGAAGAGGTGCATCACATCCGGAACTTTAGCAACAAGTCGCGTCCAATACGAATTGAGGCGGCTGCACCATTCAGATCTCAGCTGAGCTAGAGCCATGAGCGTCTGTCAGGGTAGCGTCTTCTCCTTTGATGAAATCTTCGTGGGATGTTCCCCTAGTACTACATTCACGCTAAAACTGGATACTGCTGCTGTGACTTTATCAGCATGAATGTCGTTAAGACATGCCTGCTAGTTTTGATGACCTAAAGGCTCTCTTGTGCTGCTGGAACTCCCTCTCTAGATCATAAACACCGTACCTTATCTGCCTGGGCGGAGGCATCCTGTCCATGAGATGGTGACGAAGACACCCAAGCAGATACTGCTTAGACAACAAGAAATTGTGTCTGCGCACCTTTGCCTTAGTCTTCCCATGCAGATGGTCCTCAGGTGGCATTTTCTCTAGTTGAGACACCAGCATTGCTAGAAAAAAAAACTCTGAGAAGAGACATGTCCAACCCGAACTGCTTCAACAATTGAGGGGGTTAATGTCTTAGTGGTATATCCCATCTTCGAGTCTTTACATACATTTCGTCTTCTCTGGAAATGTACTTGTGAATATTTAGTTGTCTTAAGATATAAAATATTTGCCAAATTGTAAATTTGTTGAGTTTACTTTTTTTTAAATCATCAGAAGTAAGCTAAAAACTCCTCCGTGTCACTTAACCCGGAATGTGGGAAAGCCCAATATAGCATTAACGCCCACGATTAGTTCAATTGGTTCTAAAATCTCTGATTTCACTGACTGGGCTCTTTTTTGGTTTACAAGTTTTGATCTCTCGCGTTAAAGAATACCAGAGAAGATCTAAAATATTTCACAAATTTAATGAGGAATAGCCCACTCTAGCATAAACCCCAACAATTAGTCCAATAGGTTTTGAAGTCTTGAATATCAATGGGTGGGTTAAATAAGTCCAGAGGAGAGTCATGCCTTTCAACATTTTAAACCGCATCAGTCAAGGTTTGCTTTTATGAACTTAATGTCTGGTAGTCATGACCAGCATTAGTTCATAATTCCCTGTATTTTTAATCCATTCCAGAATCATGTCCAGCAAATACGATAGCTTTCAACATTTTAACCTGCATCAGTCAATGTTTGCTTTTTTTGAACTAACTGTCTTGTAGGTATCCTCAGCATTCATTCTGAAATCCCTGCATTTGCATTCCATGTTTTTTTTAATTATTTATTTATAAATGTTTATAGTTTTAAGAATCCCCAACAATTTCCCAGAAATTAACTTTCGGCATTCACAACCCTGACCTTCTTTTCTGTTCTTTATTTTCAGTGTGCGTTGTTTTGTTTCACATTTCGTTTCCATTCCGTTCCGCAG
Organism: Hydrotaea diabolus; assembly: GCA_963513945.1. Taxonomy (NCBI): domain Eukaryota; kingdom Metazoa; phylum Arthropoda; class Insecta; order Diptera; family Muscidae; genus Hydrotaea; species Hydrotaea diabolus. Next base: position 6,842,673 of record OY740719.1, on the reverse strand, counting down.
CAGCAAACACAGAAAATTTTCCCAGAGACCCTACCTCAATGTGGTATGTGTCCAGGCTTCCAATTCAACACACCAAAACACCACATTCCAATACGAAAATGTACGTGGTGCTCTACTTTTACCCGACGAGAGGAAAACAAACTCAACACACACAATTGACACTTCAAGAAAATGTCAAAACTGATTTCTCCATCCAATCCATGTGCTGCCGAGTGCTCAGAAGATGGAAGATGGTCCTGCTGCACTCCATAATATATTTCGTGAACACACAGCATAAATAAACAAAGTTCATAAAAATAAGGTCTCTCCCTGACTTGCAAGCGAACGAGAGAGTAAGAGAAATTGAGAGACAGTAAATGCGAGTGTAAATACGAAGTGTAAGAAAATCTAACGAACGCTTTTCTACGAACCTACCTTAACATAATTAAATAATGCCGGCCGGTTTTCTGGGAGAGGGAACGACAACGTCGAACAGGCAGCAAAGGGCGGCGAATGAATAATACGAAGAAACTAAAACAATAACAGCGAATAAGAAAACAAAACAAAACATTAAACATTCTAGTGTGGTGCGGGCAAAATAAACGATGCGAAGGGCCACATGTTACGGCAAGCGTAGGCAAAAACGGGACATTTTTGCGGCCGAACGGTATGGGGAATATGTACCTAAGGAAAGGTAAAATCCGTTACTATTGAATGAAGAAAAATTCTTAATGGGATTCTAATCGGAAGTTCGGCCGAATAACAACAAAAGACTGAAATATACCAAAGAGCTAAAAAGTACCTCCGAATATTTTCATTCGTTAATAAACTTGCAAAAAAATTAAAAAAGTGTCGATATTCAGTGAAATATTTCTGTAGCTAATTGACTTTTAATTTTATTTTATTTTTTAATTTTCGGTGATCTAGAAGCAATCAAAATACACATACGGAATGCTATATTTTAATGGAAGAACATAACCCGTTAAACAATTTCCGATGTGTTTAAAAAGCAGAGCACTGGCTTCAAGTGAAAAAAGCACTGGCAATGTAGCGGTGTTAACTGTTGGTCAACGGTTTATGAACATTTCTACAAAAAGTGATACTCGTATTCCGGCTAAGTGTAAGTTAATGTTTTATTTGACCACACTTTACAACAAGCACTTTATATTTTGTATTCCAAACATGTCCCCAGCACTCTGAACCTGACCGAGTATTTTGATGTTATCATTATGAATCATTATCTTCTGTCTGGGTAAGCATGGACAAAATTTTTTATTTAATATGGTCTTTAAAATAATGGGTAATCCATCTAGAGGTATTTTTTTCAGAACAAAAAAATTATAAAAATGCAAATCAAGTCTGGAATCTTTATTGGTAATTTGAAAGGACATTTTATGGCATATATTTTTTGAATATCATTTCCTTCAAATGTTGGCCGCAACTACGCCTCAGGGTTTCCATTCTGAGGGTCCAAATTTGGATGACTTGTTCGAGCATTTCGACCGGTATGGCTTTAATGACACGTGTAATGGTGGCTTCCAAACCCTGAATCGTAGCTGGTTTGTCAGCATAGACTTTGGACTTTACGTAACCCTAAAGAAAAATGTCTAAAGGTTTGAAATCACTCGAATTAGGCGGTCAACTCACCTGTCCAAAATCTGAAATTAGCTGCTTTTCGAAATGGCCTCTCAATACGTATAGATCCATTGTTTGAACAGCTGTATGGCAAGTGGCACCGACCTGTTAAACCAAGTGTCGTCCAGATTACGGGCTTCAATTTCAGGTAGCATAAAGATCGATTACATGGCGCGATAGCGAACACCATTCACGGTTACGTTCCGGGCATCATCATTTTTGAAAAAATATGCATCGATAATTCCACCAGCTTATATACGGCACCAAACCGTGGTTTTCTCTGGGTACAATTGCACCTCTTGAACCTCTTCTTGTTGCTCTTTAGTCCAAATGCGGCAATTTTGTTTATTTACTTTGCCGTTGAGCCAGAAATGGGCCTCATCACTGAACAAAATTTTGGTCGAAAACAGCGGATCTTCCCGTTCCTCACCGAACGCTCATTTCCATAATACAGTTGCCAACATTTGAAGGAAATTATTTTCAAAAAATAAATGCCATAAAATGTCCTTTCAAATTACCAATAAAGATTCCACACTTGATTTGAATTTTTATATTTTTTTTTTTTGTTCTGAAAAAATACCTCTAGATGGATTACCCTTTATATACAGTATCGGACAAAACTAAAGCACATACTTTGACATAATAATATTTAGTTAAAAAAATGTTTAAAACAATTAACTTTTTTGTTATTACCCTACGGAAAATTGGACCGGTTCTGAACCAGTCATGTGATGGGTCCCTCATGGATAGGGACCGGTCCCAGTATCGACCCAACTAAAGCACCGGTAACTTTTAAATCGCTTTGTCATTGGCGGGATTTAATTTACACTGCTCAGATATCCTGTTACTTATCACGGGACTGATCAGAAAGGACAGGTACCGTACGTGTCATTATAGTACCCACTATGAAATACCCCTCAGTTGTACCCATCACACTCAAATATCTGTGGTAATTGCATTGGCGCTTTTATCGAAGCCGACGTTAAAGCAAATAGAGGGGACGCATATCAGTTTTATTAACCCGTTTTGTACAGGCAATTTCGACAACAGTTTTGCTGTTTTTTTTATTAAATAATAAGAAATTTTTGGTAATGGAATTGAATATTTTTTTTATAATTTATAAAACTTACTTATAATAGCCTGTTTCACCGAGTGTTGCTGGGTATAAAAAACCAAAAAAATATGTTTGGCCTATTTCAAACTAGCAATGAAAATTTCATAAAGATTAAAAAACATTTTGTATTCTGGTACAAAATGGGTTAAAGCACGTTCTTAAACCACGTGCAGATACGCGCACAATATCCTCGGAATTAAGTAGTCAATTTCGAAATTATAATAGATTTCTAAACAAAACCCACTTTAGGCGGATTTTTTTAAAGGCGAATTTCTGAAATTCTCGTTTTTTCTGTGAATATCGGTATGCGGGTTTGTGTGGAAAGTTATACCGCGCATTAAAATATTTCAGGTAATTGGCACCATTTTATCCATATCAATGGATCCATAACAGTTGTTTAATAGGCTCTCAGGACATTTGACTCTGCATTTCCCGTAGGGTTATTAAGTAACATCTTTGATTTGTTGTTTTTTACTCAACCTCTTGTGTAAATCATGGTACAATCAAGAAGCTAACAGCTGATTTTATGATTTATGCTAACAGCTGATTTAAATTTTTTTCTCGTAGTAATTTAAATTGACAATTTGAAAATTGGACAATGACGCTTGTAAAAAAAATTCACAAAAATGTATTCTTGGCATTCCCTTTCAAGAGACTTTGACAATCTAGCGAACTTTTTTTGTTGTTGTTCGGCTAGTGACTATACCTTGTTTATTGTACCATGGTATAAATGTTGATGGAATTTTGAGCTTGAATTCAACAAGTAAGATTAAATAATTTTTTAAGTAAATTAACGAAATAGTGATATATTTGTTTTGTTTTCTAAAGAAACATAAAATCTTTGAACCTTGGAATATCGGAGAATTCGGTGTGCATTTCTTCAGAAAATAAAAATAATTTATTTTGAAAGCTAGACCCCGAAAAAATTCATCTAAAGAGGCTATACATTAGCATTTGTGGACACTCGGATTCCTTTTTGTTTTCTCGAGCTGTTAAAACTGATGTAGGAGTGGACATTTTTACTTTAACTGTGAGACGCCGATTAGAAGAAAGTATTTAATTCGGTAGATCTTCCCGCATTTTAAAGGGTTGTCCAACTAAAACGCACGATGTTAATTGTAAATGAAACAAACAGTTTTTAGAGTATTATCTAAATATTTTCTTTAACGATAGTAGGATCTAAGACAATTATGTGTTAAACAAAATATCCGCCAAATGCTCGCCACGGCTTCAGTGGCAATTCCTCTATCCAATGGTGCATATTTTATTTTAAATATCCCCAAAGAAAGAAGTCCGACGATGTCAAATCACATGATCGTGGCGGTCAATTAGCATCGCCTCGACGCGATAAAGCACGGCCATTGAATTTCTTGCGCAAAAGAACCATTGTTTTGTTGGCTGTGTGTCAAATGACACTATCCTGTTGGAACCACATATCGTCGAGGTTCATATCTTTAATTTCGAGTCACAAGAATCTCCATTATCATCTCGAGATATTAAGATAATTCTTTGAAAATTATTTTAAATACATTTAACAACCTGCGTGTTAGTTGGACCACCCTTTAGAACAATTAAAACCTCTTTGTTTTAGTTTTGTCGCCCCTGGGAACCCCCGTTTGAATTACTGGGCTTGTGTATAACACATTAAAGCTTGATTTTCAGTATATTCTATGCAATTTGTTTAAATATTTGTCAAAATTCGACGAGTGTGAATTATCTAGTAACTCGATTTAATTTACAACGGCCGTTCACATTTAATATAGAACAACATTTAAGCTGGGACTATTTTCTCTAGAAAAAAATACTTCTGCTGAACAATAGTAAGATGCAAATTTTTGACGAATTGTCAGTTAATAAGTCAACTCAAAAAGCGAAATCAAAGTCAAAAAATAAACATAAATTTATTCTTGTCGTTCCCATGTAGAACTTGGGGCCAGAACGAATTCGCTTGCATGTATTCTTTTCCATTTTAAAATAATTTAATAGGCACTAAAATTCTTAATATTTTAGATAATTTTGAATCTTTATTACGCATTTAATCTATTTCAATATTTCTTGTTTTTAAAAGAAGAGAAGAAATATTCTAACCTTCACCTCGTAGGAGGATTCGATTTCAATGTTTCTTTCGATTTGGTCGCACTTGCTCTTAAATCCTTTACCGATTGCGATGTTTGTGGCAATTCCTTGCTCTCCTTGAGTGGACACTTTTCCAGTTGTTCCAACTCGAATTGGGGATCGCCACGATACTCCGCGATAAGGCAATCACTTTCATCCTGCAAATTGGCAATAAGTCCCCTAAGACGACAAACCATTAAGTTTTGCTTGTTCTTAATGTCGCCCATTTTCTGAATGTCCCTCTCGATGCGAGGCAATTCTTCTGGTTTGCATTGGCTAAAGGCATCCACCTCTTCGAAGGCGATGCGCTCTAAATCTTGTAAAAGCTTGACGCGTTCCATCGGCTGGGCCTGCATCAACTGGCGCAGTCGAAATTGCAAACGGGCAAATTGTGTGGTCAGACAGAGAAAGGCCGCCTGCAGCTGCTCATATTGGCATTCCAATTTGCGAACATATTCGATCTGTTTCACATTATTGACCGAGGGATACCAGATGTAGGAGCTTGATTTCGATTTGTATTGTTTAGCACAAAGGGACTCCATAGAGCGGGGATCCGGCATGTCGTCACTGTCATCTTCACTTTTGCCACAGCAACCAGTGGGCATGATGGAAGTTATTTTAAGATTTCAAGAAGTCGGTGGTTAGGACAGGAGTAATACTAAAAGGCGTAAGATTTAAGTTGAGAGGAAAATTTAAAATTTTTACAGGTTTTTTAACAGAAAATTTTGATTTTGTTAACCAAAACAAAAAAAAAATAAAATGATTATTGAAGAAGTTTAGTTCAAAAGCTATTTAGATTTTAAGTTTTCTTGGGGGAACCAAGTGTCTTTGGTTATTTTGAAATTCCAAACTTTGCTCCCATTCATACCAGGCCATTTTACTTGCCGCAACTTTTAGTTTGTAGGAGTAAGTGGTAAGGGGAATGGAAAGGGAAAAACTTTCTCCTACTGGCAATTCCTTTTGTGTTTTTAATAGTGTGAAGTTAAGTGAAGATTATTTGGAGATTTTGTTTTTAAATAAATACAAATAAACAGTACGCCATAAATTATAATTATTATAAAAGTTATAGAAACGAATTTTGACATTAATCTTATGCCAACTTCACACAACGAAAAACACTAAAGGAATTGCCAGTGCGAGTACATTTTTTCCCTTTCAAGTCGCCTTACCTCTATCTCCTACCAGCTTAGAGTTTCGGCAAGTAATTTTTATTGAATAAACAACTATGTATTTCAATTGCTCCATGTATTTTTTACACAAAAATCGAAACGATTAAATCACAGAATATCAGAAACGGCAATAATGAAAATAAAAAATGCCAAAACCGAATTGCCTTGTGTGAAAATTGCCTAGTGTAAATGAAGGCAAAGGAACAAAATTAATTGTACTGGAAATTCCAATAAACAAGGTAAAGTCACTAGGCCAACAAAAAATGAACCGTTCGCTGTAATGTCAAAGTCACTGGAAAGAAAAAGCCAAAAATACATTTTCCTTAATGTTTGATATAGAAATTCAGGAACTTCAGGACTTTTTCAAGTTTAAAATTTAAGTTTATACGAGAAAAAATAAATCAGCGGACTGCATAACATAACCTGCTTTATTGTCACATGGTCTTTTCTTTAGACCAGTGCTATTGTTTTTTCACGTGAAACATTAACTGCCTAAAATTAATTATAAAATAAATTATAGGTACCAAAAATTTTGTTAGTGAAATAATAGACACGTTTATTATTTCCAGGAAAACTAAAAACTTTTTACAATAACGTGCCCTTTGCAGGATATTGATCAAAAATAATTGTCACTATAATTTCTCAGATTTTTTTTGAGATAGAGTTTGACGTTTATGTTCATACCTTGCAAAGAAAGGCAAAAAATCGAATTACACAGGCAAGAAATACTTCTTCAGATTAATGGGAAAATCTTTTAGATTTATGGAAAAGCAGTGGTTGTAACTTGACGATTTTGAAGCATTGCAAATTGCGACATTTTTAGAAAAAAATTAGAAACGAAATTTTATAACAGATAATATGATTGGAACTAGGAACAAAGGCGATTAGACTAACTAATTTATTGACAATAGTACCAAGAACAATTTGTCTATTTTTTCGAATACGCCTCATTTTACCGACTTCTTAAGAACTGTTGGAATTTAAACTGGTCTATTAAGAACATAATGGAGGTTCAGTCAGTGTCGTTAATATGCCAAATTATCTCATCCTTAGCTTTTGGCTTATTGCCCAAACAAAGAAGTCCAGCGATGTCAAATCGCATGAACGTGTGGCCAATTAATACCGCCACGACGTGAGACAACATGACCATTGAATTTCCCGCGTAAGAGAGCCATTGTTTCGTTGGCTGTGTGGCAAGTGGCACCATCCTGTTGGAACCACATATCGTCCAGGTCCATATCCTCAATTTCTGTCCGTTGTTAGCTCGCGATAGCGAACACCATTCACGGTAACAGCCTAATTTTCGAAGAAGTTCGGCCCGATGACGCCACCAGCCCATAAACCTTACCAAACAAGTCACTATTTGTGGACGCATCGGCTTTTCCGCAATCGTTCGTGGCTTCTCATTTGCCCAAATGCAGCATTTCATCCTATTAACGAATCCACTGTAGAAACATTTGATCGATTATGATGACCAAATGGTCACGAAGTGCACGAAATGAATTTTGATTTGAAAGCCCATTTTCGTAAAAGGCTTCAACAATCTTAAAGCGCAGCTCAATTGTGTACCTCTCCATCGTTGAATTTATCAAACACTGAGACAAAGAAATACCAATTTAAGTTGGGTTAGACTCACAATTAACATCGTGCATTGTGGTTGGGCCACCTTTTATTTGAAATAACACAGAGTCTTGTATGAAGGACTTATGATTTAGCTGCTGTATCTTCGTTAGCTTTTTTCCGATTCATCTCACATTTGCACGCAATATTCTTGAAAGATTTACCACGTAAAAAGGGTTAACACGTTGAGCTCAAGACCAACAATCGAGATGCTAACGAAATTAAGCCTCTCATTTTTTACCGAGGCAATTTCACCATCCGGTTGAAGCTGAGTCGGACATTTTTCATAAATGGAACTTCAAAAACACTTCATCAATCAATTTTATTTTTTAATTAAAATGTTTCTAGTGCTAAACAAATCTTCGATTAAAAGACCCGAAGAAATAATTTTGTATCATTTTAAAAAATCCATCAATGACCAATACTCGGCGTAGATCCAACTTCGTTTGGAAGATACAGACTGGCACATGAATCGTGCAACAAAACCAAAACGTAATAACTTTTTTTTTGAGTGAGCAATCGGCCTATTTTTTATTTTATTTGGAAGGTTAGAATTTAGTTTTATTAATTATTTATTATTAATTAATCGGGGATGAGCATGGAGGTGATTTACGGTCTATTATCTTCAAACACAATCAGTCACATAAAATTAAATTGAATTTTCTATGCATTAAAAAAAATAAATAAAAAGACATTGTTAAAAAAATAAGTTATTGGAAAATCTTATTGTAGCACAATTGGTGCGCTACCCTGTATGTAAGGAAGATGCTAAGGTTCTGATATTACGACTATGAACATTTATCTCTTCATCTTAACTTTAGCCCTCTTTCTAATAGGCTGTTTCCACTACGGTCGCGTCCACGTCCGCGTCCAAAAATCAATGAACGCGCGTTACAGCCTATACAAAAAACATAGGCAGTTAGGTATGGGAAAAAGTCGCGTTCATATTGGTCGCGTTTACTATAAATTCGATTATTTTTGCAGTCGAAACCCACCCATACCTATCAATGGCAATATCGCAAATTGCACATCCCTATGAAAACAGCTGTTAATCATTATAAATATAAACATCCAAAATGCAAAAAACAGGAGGTAAGTTAATATTTTTGCTTTTGTTTAAATAATATTAATTTTTTCAATTATTTTAGATTTCAAAAAGACGGAATGGACAGCAATTCAACACTATATCTGTTGGACCTCTGGGAGGAAAATATTGATGGCCTGAGGGGTGCTCGCAAAAACACCCACATACACAAAGAGATGGGGGAGAAGCTGGGAGTGACTGGCGCGGAAGTGAAAAATAAACCATTTGGTCCTCATTTTCCACTGCGGTTAGCAAAATAATATCATTAACCTCCATGATAATGTCACAACACAAAAATATTAAAATTTTTGGCACCCCTAAATAAACAAATAAACATAAACAGCTGTTTGAACGCAAACGTGGACGCAAAACACAATGGAAACACCATTAAAAATTATCGATAAATCGTGGACGCGGACGCGACCGTAGTGGAAACAGCCTATAAGAATATACTTACATACTCTAAGTACAGAAATCTAGACTCGTTTTTGTTTCAGAAACATAGCTTCAGAAACTTTTATAAAAAAAATCTTTCAAAATTGAAAAATGAATTCATAATGCAATGCATAGGTACTGATACTCATCACTTTCTCTTAGCTTTGACCCATATTAGACTTATTTTTCTTTCAGAAACTAGTAAAGTCTTATTTTTATATATATAGTGTGGTCCATCTAGAGGTATTTTTTCAGAACAAAAAAAATAAAAATTCAAATCAAGTGTGGAATCTTTATTGGTAATTTGAAAGGACATTTTATGGCATTTATTTTTTTTAAATAATTACCTTAAAATGTTGGCAACTGTATTATGGAAATGAGCGTTCGGTGAAAAAGGGAAGATCCGCTGTTTTCGACCAAATTTTGTTCAGTGATGAGGCCCATTTCTGGCTCAACGGCAAAGTCAATAAACAAAATTGCCGCATTTGGGCTAAATAGCAACAAGAAGAGGTTCAAGAGGTGCCATTATACCCAGAGAAAACCACGGTTTGGTGCGGTTTATAAGCTGGTGGAATCATCAGTGCATATTCTTTAAAAATGATAATGGTATCGATCTTGACGACACTTGGTTTCAACAGGACGGTGCCACTTGACATACAGCTGCTCATCAATGGATCTATTGAGAGGTCATTTCAAAAAGCAGCTAATTGTACGTTTTGGACAGGTGAGTTGGCCGCCTAGATCGAGTGATATCACACCTTTATACATATTTCTTTGGGGTTACGTAAAGTCCAAAGTCTACGCTGATAAACCAGCTACGATTCAGGTTTTGGAAGCCAACATTACGCGTGTCATTAAAGCCCTGCCGGTCGAAATGCTCGAACGAGTCATCCAAAATTGGACCCTTAGAATGGAAACCCTGAGGCGTAGTTGCGGCCAACATTTGAAGGAAATTATATTCAAAAAATAAATACCATAATATGTGCTTTTAAATTACCAATAAAGATTCCACCCTTGATTTGAATTTTTATATTTTTTTTGTTCTGAAAAAATACCTCTAGATGGATCACCCTATATAAAGATATTTCGAAATTGAATCTTAAGGCAATGCATAGCTACTGATATTCATCACTTCCTCTCAGCTTCAAACTATCTTCCATAGAATAAACAGAATTTTAGAGTTCTAGTTGCTTTTACCATTAGAATCTTTCAAAACTGCGAAATTAAATCTTTTGACAATGTGCGTACCATGCCATTGACATTTTATTGCGTTTCAAGTAATTTCCCCCTCTCCCCTCCAGCATTTGGCCAGATGTTACACATACGAACGTGTCCAAATCGTAGAAACCCGCATCTGTGACAGCAGCACACCCAGCACCAACACGCACACATTACGACCATAACATCACATAACCGAAGATCTTCCTCCGTTCAGGCAGAAAGAACAACGACTAAACGCATGCGCCAAACACCGGAACGAAGAGTAACAGCCAACGTCGCACATACTTGGACTTCATTAATCATAAAAACACAAATACTCGCTCTGAAGAGCAGCTCTTTGGCTGGCAGGAACAATGGCTATTTTAATGAAAGACCCAACTAGTCATGAAGCGGCCACCACTCAGGGCTTACTCGCACAGCTAAGGGTAACAACCAAGAATCCAACACCAGCAGATGTGGCAGAGGCAGCAGCAGCAGCCAAAAGCAAAGATGTTAAGAGAACCGCAGAGAAAACACTCACACACAAGGATTTCATTGAACGCACGTACAAACAAACGTGTAGATGATGATAAAACCGGCGCAAAGAACATGGTTCGAACCTGGCAAACAGAAAATCGCACAAAGATTATCACTTAACAGGCAGCAGCAGCAGCCAGGAAACAACCCTTAAAGCGCGGCAGCAGCCAGAACTCTTGATAATTGCGGCGCATGCGCATATATTTTGCCATAAGAATTTATGGCCGAGCCTGCCTGCCGGCCCTGTTGGCAAAAAAAAACACCAAATCTGTTTGCCACAGCAGAAACCAATCCAGCAAAACTAGTTCAGCCGTGCGGGGCTGTGTGGCTGTTAACAAAGCCGGATTTGTTAGACGGTCTAAATACCAGCAAGGATGGTGGTGGATGATGTTGCCTACGTGTTTTTGTTGTTAACGATCCTTTTGTGTGCGTGTGTGTGTTGCTGCCGCTTTTTGTCTCGGATGTTGTGGTGAAAAGGGGTCAATGGCCTTACTCGCATACCTATTTGTTGTTATTGTCTTTTCCGAATGTTTGGGTTTATGAGATTTCGTTGAAAACACTCATTCCTGAGCATCCTTTTATTATGAGTGATTGTGATTGATGATGGTGCTTCTGTTTTTTTTTTATTGAGAAGCAATATAAAGCTGAGAATGAAAAGGATGTTTAATAAAAAGGACTATTGCAGAGTTTCCTGTTTATGGCCATTGATGATCTTGCCGTTTTAAGCAAAACTTGTGTATAAATTCCAACTTGGATTTACGAGGAACAGAAATAATTGAATATTGAAACTTAACAAAATATATTATCTTTTAAGAAAAAAGCTAGTCCTGAAATCTACTGATCAAGTGAGAGATCTTTAAGCCACTTTTTCCTTCAAAATCTCATTACTACGTATTAAAATTGTCTCGATAATGGAGGCGCCAATTAGTTCCCAGTTTTGTGTAGGGGTCAGAATACCAAATACGGACCTAAACATTTTGCTCGGAAAGTTTATAAAACTCTTCTTTATAATGGTGCAAATGGCTACTATAATTAAATACACTCCATAACACAGCTTCATTCATGGTTTGGTGGGGTGTCTTTTACGCTGGGGTCACTGGCCTGCATTTCTGCGAACAAGGAGTCAAAACATCGGCCAAAGTTTACCAAGAAACCGTTTTGGAAGCTGTTGAGAAGCCTCTTAACAATTCCCTATTCTAAAACCAGCCATGGAGACTTTCCAGCAGGATTCTGCGCCGGCCCATTAGGCTAAAACGTCCCAGGCCTGGCTGGCTTCGAAACAATTTGCCAGCGTCCATTTCCTCTGAAGAATGGCCCTCAGGCAGTCCAGATTTGAACCCATTGGATTACAAATTGTGGACGGTTTTAGAGGACAAGGTTTGTCACAAAAGATACCCCAACATTGGATCTCGTAAGACTGCTTTGGTTCGAGCTTTCCAATGGACGAGGTTCGTGCAACTATTGACGATTGGCCAGTGCGACTTAAGGCGTGTGTAAAGGCAAAAGGCGGACATTTCGAATAAGTAGATCATTTAAATATATTAAAAAATATTTGGTCCAAAAACATTCAGTACTTTTTATTTTACAGCATAAAATGTGTGTAACAGTATTTCCCTACTAAGTAAATCGATTTATTCTAGGAATGTTCAATCTCTACACACAAAGAACAGATTCGTTGCCACAACGAATTTTTTGCCAAACGAATAATTAAATTTACATGCACCCTGGGTATTCCATCAGTACAACCGAATGTTAGTTGGTGCTCTGTAATTCTCAGTTGTTGAAAATGCAGTATCGGTGCAACAGACTAGGTATTTTAACCTTCAGAAGAGAATTTTGTGAATTAACCATAAAAATTCAAATTTTATTCAAAGGCAAAAACTGTTTTGAAGTACTTATAGGGTGGGTCATGACGAGGAAAAAGTAGAAAAGATAATGGATGATTTTAACTGGAAAACAATTTTGTTAGTCGAATGGCTTAGTCAGTTATAATCAAATTATTTGGTTATAATCGAACTATTGGCTGCCACAACCACCACCACAAATACCTTTTTTGCGTTTGATTGGTATGACCGATCTATAAGTTGTAAGTACGATGATCATATTTATCGTCTTATGGTATTTCGAACCGAATACTTATTTATTCTCTGTACGTTCCCCACCCTTGGTTGGGCATTTTATAGATTCGCTATTAAAAATTCGCTTGCAAATATTTTAACAAAACTTCAGTATATTTAATAATTTTTGGTTTCTTGGGGTATTTGGTTTAATAAAAATATGATATGATAAACATATGTATGTGTATATATATGTAAATATATGAAGGAATAATCTAATAATCGATAAACTTAAATTAATAATAAAAATAAAATAGATGTAGGTTTAGATGTTACAACTATAACTTTGGCACCCTTAAATTACATTTCATTTAAAAAAAGAAAAACAGATTAGGAAAATGATTGATTGTTCAGAAACAAAAGTAAAAACAAAATGCAATATAGGAGAAGAGTAAAACTTCCTAGAACACACATACGTATAATAAAAACAAAGACAACCTAAATCGAAAGTGGCCTAAGCGACAAAAGGAGTTTTCCAACGTAGCTATAAGTTTTTCTACAAAAAGAGGTAAACATGCCACAGTGACATTAATTCTTTTCAAAAAGTGAACTAGGATGACCGCCCTCTGGGTAGTCTCTGTTAAAAGAAACATTAAGGATGTTCGATGGTAATTTATAAGGTTCCAACTTACTATACAAAAAATTGAGGTTTCGCCAGCGTGGACTACAGTCTTTAAGATAGATCTTGAAATTATTTTTTTAAGCTTAGTTCTTCATAGAATTTTCTTTTCTTATGGCTTGTTGAAAATATCCCTTTTTGATTTTCAACGACTTTTTAAAATAATTGGTTTATAAAAAAAACTAAAAGCTTCAAACTTAAACACTTTCTTAGACAAAGTAAAAATATTTGAGTTTTATAAATCCTTTAGAAATTAATGTTCTTTCCTTTGAGACATATTTTTCAGGTTGTTCTTTGTATGGAGCAGAAAAAGATTGACAAAAATAACAATTAATCTCCATATGTACACTAATTACAAAATAAACTTAAAATTAAAATTCAAAAAAAGAAAACTAAAAATATCCTATGTGTGTGTGTGTGTGAAGTATTATTGTAAAACTTATTCTTAAAAAAAGAAACGTTGAAATAATAATTTAAGTTTGTTAAAGAAAAACTAGTGGCAAAATATAAATAAAATTCACAAAACGTGATTCTTTTTCTTTAGGCAAGTTTTGGTGTTCATTAAAAATTAATAATAATCTCTTTGTGGAATCCATTTCTACTTCCAGTAACGAATATTACAAAAATATGTTTGTATGTGTGTTGTATATAGTGTGTGTATGTATGTATAGAATCACAAGCAAATTTGTAAATGGCACTTTTTTCCGCTTCCTTCTGCTGATGCTGAGTTTCAAATTTCGCCCAAAAATATTAAAAAAAAACTAGCGTTACTACCTCACTCAGCGTTACTACCACATTCAGTCCTTGGTGCATGCAATCACTTGGACTCATTTGTGGTGGCGGACGCGACGGCGATGGCGGAGGACGCCGCTGATGGCGATGATGAGGCGGCCACAGCTGCTGCTGCCGTGTTCATTTGTGTCTGCACGAGGAGCATGAGTATTTTGTTCATTAAATTATCCGCCTCGGTATCTTCCATGCTATTGAGTTTGGCCGATATGAAACCGCAGAATTTGGAATTTAAAACTTCACGCACGGTCTGAGGTGGCGGCATCATCTCGCCCATTAGACCACCGGCCATTAAACCGTTATGCGTTAGACCATTGGCCATATTTTGAGCCCGCAAATGGCGGTGTTGCTGCAACATTTGTCCATCGTAATCGTCCTCATCGTCATCGTCGGCCTCGCCATCGTTGTCCTCCTCGCCGGTGCTATTCAAGTGCTTACGTCGGCGTTTCAACGGTGGACCACCACCGCCGCCGACACCGTTGGCTCCGCTCGTGGTGGGCGAATTGGAATTGAGTATCAACGGATAGGGAAAGTCGGCATCGATGGCTTCCAATTCCTCCACCTCGTCGGAGCCCTGATTACTGAGAGCCGCGGTCTCATCGCCACTACGCATGGAGGAGTTGTCCAGATCATCGAAAGTGTTGTTCTGTGCGGTGGTGGAATCATTGCGTGTCGATGAGACACGGCTGTCATTTTGGTGTTGCATCTGCTGATGTGGGTTTTGGTGCGGTTGTGCTGCTGCTGCTGCTGCCTGTGGATGCTGATGAGCGGGCGTGTGGTTGGCGGCTAGCGCCATGGCCTGTTGTTGTTGTTGCTGCTGCTGTTGTTGTTGCTGTCCAACCGCGTTGGGATTAGTGTTTTGATTAGATAAATCCAATTCGGATTTGACGTAATAGTAGTAATCGTCGCTGCTCACATTGAGGCTGGAGGAACATTTGGAGAGATTCAAGGCGGAATCATTGAACGATGAATGCAACGAATTCAATTTGTTGTAGCTTTTGTTGTTATTGTGATTGTTGCTGTTGTTATTATTGGCAGCCGCCGCATTGGATATGTGCTGGGCCAGGGCCGAGAGGTTGAGGCCCAGCGGGCCACTGTGTTCGATGGCATGGGAACCGCCTCTGTAAAACGGGGGAAAAAATAGGAATTAGTAAGAAGCCATTAAGAAATTAACGTTAAGGAATAAAACACTAATAAGGAACATATTTTCAAAAATGTGCGAAAGGTTAATAAAAAAAAAATTCTTTAAACCTCTTTTAAGTTTTTATTTATTTATAAATGGGTTAAGAAACCGGAAAACTAGGATAGAGAGACGTATTATCTTACATGCCACTCACTACCCAGTCAAGACGATGATATATTGAAATATAACATTCTAATCGATTTAAGCAAAATTTTTTTTTTATATATGTGACGCGCAAAATAGAAAGGGATCTAAGGTTAATAACCAGTTTTGTTCAGGAGAGCCATTTTAAAGATTAGGTCCCTTTCTATTTGCGCTTAGAATCGTCGACGTCACTTTCATAAAACGCGCATACCTCTGGGAGGGAACACTTTTGGGCATGGGATCGGTCTCATTCAATGCTCAGATGTTGTCCACATCAAAAAAAAAAAAAAAAAAGGAAAATTGATTTTTTTTACCCTCAGGTCCCTTTCTCTATGCGCTGTCACACATGGAGGCCTTTACAAGAAATGCAGCAATTTCATTCTGGCAAAACCCGGTCTTATAATTTACGTCTTGTCCATAAGAGGTTCACTCAAAGTGTTGTCAACAATGACTGGAGTTATAAAGGCATTATAAAGGGTGGTCCAAACATAATACACGATGTTAATTGTGAATCACACTTTAAAGTCATGTTTTTTGCCCAACTTAAATTGGAATTTCTTTGTTTCAGTATTTGACAAATTCAATCATGGATAGGTAGACAATTGAGCAACGCTTTAAGATTGTTGAAGCCTTTTTCAACCAGAACTGGCGCATTTGGACAAATGAGAATCCACGAGTGATTGTCGAAAAGCCCTTGCATCCAAGAATGACAGTTTGGTGCGGTTAATGGGATGGCGGCGTCATCAAGCCGTACTTCTTCGAAAATGAGGTCGTCCAAGTAGTGACAGTGAATAATGTTTGATATCGCGAGATGATAGCAGACTTCTTGTGGCCACAAATTGAGGATATAGACCTGGACGATATGTAATTCCCACAGCGAGATGATAACGAAATTCTTGTGGCCAGAAATTAAGGATATAGACCTGGACGATATGTTATTCTAACAGGATGGTTTTACTTGCTACACAGTTAAACAAAATAATGGCTCTTTTGAGCGAGAAGTTCAATGGCCGTGTGATCTCACGTCGTGGGGATGTTAATTGGCCGCCACGATCATGTGATTGGACACCGTTGGACTTCTTTCTTAGGGATATTTAACAGAAACATGGTATGTCAATAAGCTAAGAACAATTCAAGAACTAAAGGATGATATAGTTCGACACAAGGACGGCTTTGAACCTCCATTATGTCTCAGAGTGATCCATCGGTAAGAGATATGGCACCGAAGCCGTGGCGTCAATAAGCCAAGAACAATCAAGAGCTTAAGGATGAAATTATGGACCATCGGATAGAGGTATGTCACTGAAGCCGTGGCGAGCATTTGACCGATATTTTGTTTCACACGTAATTGTCATACATCCTTCTATTATAGTTAAAAGCAGTAAAGATAATTCTCTGAAAATTGTTCTGTTTTATGTACAATTAACATCGCATTTTAGTTGGACCAGCCTTTACACCAATAAATTAAATGTTGCTCAAGCCATTGGAACGTTTTAAAAGCGCAGTGTTCTGACTAAAAACTGAGTGACAACTTACAGATTGAGGACCTACAGTTTTCCTAAACCTCGGCCAAATGTCGGAGAACATATTTGATTTTTTTCATTTACCATATGTGAGATTTTTCTAAAGAAACCGGATATGGAAACCAAAAAAAAACACAACTACCTATGAATGGTTGTCCTCATACTTGGCTCAAAACTCGATACACAAACGTCGTAGACCACATTATTTGCTTTAACGATCGCTACCTCTCGCTAAATGGTTTTCAGCTCAAAATCTACATACTACCTACATTGGCTAAGCGCTGCAGGATCTTATTGCTAACAGCCACAACAAATCCTGGCGCGTTGGGTTTAAAAATAGTTTCCTTTTCGGTGGGTAATTGACTGAGCATGTTCGACACATCTGCTTTACAAATGTTTGCGTTTTGTGCCTGAAATAAGAGCTCTTGAGAACATTTGTCTTCGTCGTTCCATCAAGTCCCAACAAATACAAACACACAAACGTATATGGAACATATGTAAGCATGTAGGGATGTCTCAGTGCCAGCACTTAAGGCGCATGCGTGCCTTTCCAAACATTTTGGAGCTCTAGCTGTTCTGGCCCTCCGGCTGTCCTTCTCCCTCTCTCTGTCAATTCCCTTTAGTTGTGTGTGCACATGCGCGTGGGTACAAAAGAAAATCTCTTGTAATTTGATATTTATACCAAAAAAAAGAAGAAGAAGACGAACTTAATGTCTGTCTACAAATCTTTCAATGTATTCCCAGGCGAAGACGCACTCTAAAAGGAAATGCGTGGTGCTGGGCTTGTTGTGTTTAATGAACGAACAAGCGAAAGACCGAACAAATGAATGAATGAATGACTAAATGAAGGAGGGTGTTCGTACCATAATTCATGGGAAAATGTAAGAAATGTTACATTTCCTTTAAGATGGGTCACTGCATTTGAATGATACTCCAGGGCTGCATAAATGCCACCAAAAACTCGTAACTAAGAGACAAATTATAAATTTAGTTTAAAGTGCAGCAATGTGTCTACGCTTTGTGGTACAACAGCCAGGGATTTTATTTTCGAAGGCTGAAGAACAATTGCCTAAGAAGTCTAAGAAGACAATAAAAAAATTACACTTTTATGTTGCTTCTAAATATATCTTAACAAAAAATATATTTTCGAGTTCAAACAAAGGTGGAGTCTGATTAAACTGTTTAAACGAAATATTGGTTTTTTAGTTAATGAAGAATAAATATGGAAATTATATTCACAAACTTGATAATTGACAATTATAATGCAGAAGTTTAAATCACTGTTAATTAAGTAACGGATCACTCTATGTTGAACTATATTTTTTTCGGTATTGTTTGCCATTTCATCATGGAAAGACTGACACGGCAACAACGTCTCCAGATTCTGCAACTGTATTATGGAAGTGAGCGTGAGAAACGTTTTTCGACAAAAATGTTGGTCAGTGATGAGACCCATTTCTGGCTCAACGGCAAGAGGTGAAATTATACCTAGAGAAAGCCACGGTATGGTGGGGTTTATGGGCTGGTGGATTCATCGGTCCTTATTTTTTCAAAAATGATGATGGTCGGAACGAAACCGTGAACGGTCCTCGCTGTTGCGCCATGATATCGGACGTTTGCTACCTGAAGTTGAAGCCCGTAATCTTGACGACATTTGGTTTCAATAGGACGGTGCCACTTGCAATACAGCAATTCAAACTATGGATCTATTGAGAGTTAATTTCGAAGAGCAGCTAATTTCAGGTTTTGGACCGATGAGTTGGCCACCTAGATCGTGTGAAGTCCCACCTTTAGACTTTTTTCGTTGGGACTACGTAAAGTCCAAAGTCTATGCTGACAAACCAGCTACGATTCAGGTTTTGGAAGCCAAAACTACGCGTGTCATTAAAGCCATATCGGTCGAAATGCTCGAACTAGTCATCCAAAATTGGACCCTCAGAATGAAAACCCTAAGGCGTAGTTGCGGCCAACATTTGAAGGAAATTTTATTTAAAAAATAAATGCCATAAAATGTCCTTTCAAATTACCAATAAAGATTCCACACTTGATTTGAATTTTTATACTTTATGTTTTAAAACTCAAAATCGGCTTCTCACTAGGAATTAATGAAATTTCTACCGTTTTTAAATAACTTTACAGCAGAATATTAGTCAATTAAATAAATTACTACTAATGCCCTATTCACATACACAAATAACCATATTCACCGGATTTCGTGCAGAAATATAAGTAAAAATTGGATTTGACAGCCGAAATCCAATGAAAATTAAATTTTGTTCGTATATGAAAAGATTCGTATATGAAAAGATGCTTATACTTGTTAAAATCCATATGTACTGACTATAAATAGGTTAAAAATGCTTTAAAACATACTGTTTTAAAAAAAATTAAAACTCTCCACAAGTCTCCACTTTTTTGTTTGTTATCAAAATGGGTATTTTTCAACAACTGCTAGTTAGAATAATAAATAAAATCAATAACGTACCAAAATAACATGGTCTCCAGTAGCAAAAAACCGACAAGAAAAAAAATTTTCACTTAAAAAAGTTTAGGTTTTAACCTAAAGTAAGAAAAAACCTTTAATAGTAAGGTTTTGTTTTTTGGTTAACAGACTTAATATAAAGACTAATTAGAAGGTTGAAACAAAAAAATTACAATTGACTGAGAAAAATATTTTGTAGGTTAAACTAAATTAACAAAAAAAAATGTTTTTGTCTTGTGTTGTTGTCTTTTTTTTTAATTTCCGGTCGTTCATTGGCAATCTATTTCTATATGATTCTGTTTTAAGCTGAAAGGAAAACCTGTTGCCAAGAACCTTGTCTCGTCGATATCAGTTTTGCATTTCGCAATGCCACAATGATTTATTCAAAACCCAATTTCAAAAAACTTTTTGCTTTTAAACCGTGCCTTATTGTCGACAAATGACTCATGACGGGGTAGATTTTCTTAACAAAGACTTCTACGCCGTCTACTGTTGTTGTCAATACAAACGACGACGACAACAACAAGAACAACAGTCGAACGAACGCTTCATTTTGCGCGTTTTATTGGAAATCGTATCAGAAAGTTCATAATAATGCACATACATTTCCATATTCTCGAGCGATTCCTCCTCCTGCTGCTGTTGTGTTTTTTTCGTCAGTGTGGTTCTTAGGCGTTTTTTGCTTTTAATTATTTAAACAAGGTTTTACTTGCGACCAGAATACAGTCGAGACTAAATCGACCACCACCATCATCACCACCACATATTTCCATGCCCGGGCCGTCCAGCGGCAACAACAACTATTTGATGATAAGAAAAAGGGGTTTAAACGAACCAAGTACAATACGTTCCTATAGTACAAATGCCCAAACAAAAGCAAAAAACTAACTGCATTGACGGACTGACGACGCCTTCATGCTCCCTATGCTCGCTGTGGTTTCTTTTACGATGTCTTGATATAAATAAATACAACAACAATATAATATTGGTCAACATTCAAGGAACGGTTTTGTGAAATTGTGATAAAAACTCTCAAGGCGTGCTAGAGTATTTGCTGGGTGTTTGGCTTTAAAACGAAGTGTAACAATTTCCAAGAACATGAAATGAACTCGCTACGCTGATAAGAAATTTCATCACTTAAAAAATATGTATAATATATATTTTAAAATATATGCTGGCTAAAATGAGGGTATTTTCAAAATTCTGAAACTCTCCACAAGTCTTTACTTTAAGTTTATGTCAAAAATCGATATTTTAATGCTCTTATTTATTTAAATAAATAAAAACAATTGAAGTTAAATAAAATGACTCCACTGACAAAAGTCTTAAAATTAATAATTTTGTCAAAATTTCGTATTTCAAATTAAAATAAAATAAATGTATTTCATCAAGGAGTATATTGCCAGTGTTTCTAGTTAAAAGACCGCAAAATAAAGTTAAAGGAAAAGAAAATCATATCATAAGCCTCTTTGTATGATCATCAAAAAATGAATCGAAAAGAAAAAATTCTTAAAGTCGATAAATGGCTACTTTCCTGGTGGCCTTTAATGAACAAATCTGAAACCTACTCATGATATTATTAATTATAGCTGACTGGCTAACACATCTTTAGATACGATTTTACACGTCTAATACTCAAAATATAGCTGACATTACCTAGTAAGACCGCCTCATAAAAATTTCACATGTTTTCTTCCTGATTGGTCGTCGCCGCCCACCACAGCTAGCCAAAACTATTTGACTACGATCATGGGACTTAACACTGTTGGATTTCTTTCATTGAGGATATTTCAAAGAAAACGTGTACGTCAATAAGCCAAGAACAAGTCAAGAGCTAAAGGATGAGATAATTCGGTACATTAAGGACATGGAACCTGCATTATGTCTCAGGGTAAGTGAAAATATGAACCATCGGATTGAGGTATGCCACCGAAGCCGTGGCGAGCATTTGTTCGATATTTCACACATAATTTCATAACTTCCTCTATCATTATTGAAAATATTAAGAAAATTCTCTGAAAACTTCTTGTTTTATTTACAATCAACATCGTGAGTTTTAGTTGGACCACCTTTTATATAAAAGTTGCAAATGTACCCGTCTAGAAATAGATATTGATGAGTGTAAGAGCTCTTTCAAAAATAGTTCGACGTTGGCTAGCGGCATGGATTTGTTTTAAAATAACATTTAAAAATTGAATATTCCTTCAAAATTAAACTTTTTGGTCGTTATAGTTAACTTAATAATTCAAATTTTATATTTAACATTTGCCAGCGACCGACACAAAACGCCTGTAGCCCCGTAGCTAGAACATCCGCTTTAAAGTTTTTAGGTTGTGAATTTAAAGCTCAGAAATTCGATTTTGTTTTCTTATTTGACTCTCTTAAAACGTTTCGAAAACATTAAATACATAATCGATTTCAAGACCTTTAAAAAACATGTTTTGTACTGCCCCCGAGGTTCGACCACACAACCTTAAGAGTTTTTAAATAGAGTTTAAAAACGCTATATTCAAAATTGGTTGCTCACTAGAAATTAATCAAATTCTTAGCTCTTTCAAAAACTTTACAGAAGAATATTTGTCAATTTAAAATAATTACTTTTAAAAACTTTACAGCGGAATATTTGTTTATTTAAAATAATTACTACTAATGCCCTAATTACATTTACAAATTACCACATTCGCCGGATTTAGTGCAGAAATAGATATGAAATTAAAACTGATGGGCAAAATTCGATGAAAATAAAATCAAATGAATTTT
Source organism: Hydrotaea diabolus (assembly GCA_963513945.1). NCBI lineage: Eukaryota > Metazoa > Arthropoda > Insecta > Diptera > Muscidae > Hydrotaea > Hydrotaea diabolus. Next base: position 6,820,168 of record OY740719.1, on the reverse strand, counting down.
GTTCGTAAAACCGGATGCGAAGATTCAAAGTGTCAATCTTTATTAAAAATCCAAATGTACTGACTATAAATAGCGAAAATGCTTTTAAAGATATTGATTGAAAAAATTTTAAAACTCTCCAAAAGTCTCCACTTTTTTGTTTGTTATCAAAATGGGTATATTGCAACAACTGCTAGTTAGAATAATAAATAAAATCAAATATCTACCAAAATAACATGGTCTCCACTAACAAAAATGCAACATATAGGAACATTTTTTCATTAAAAAAAGGTAGAGAAAAATCCTCTTACAGAAAGAGTTTTTTTTTAGTTAACGGACTCACACCTTGAATTTTCACAAGCACATGTTCCATCACTAGATCGCGAATTAGTTTTCAGAAAATTGATGACATTCAATGCAAGTTTTACCAAGTTTATTTTTCCATTCCTATTATTAGTGGTATTTTTGCTTAAGCCTCGGTAAATAAGACTGGATAGCCGGAATAGTTAAATCATTTGTTAACAAAAAATGTCAATTCTGTTTGTGTCCATGGGAATGGTCCAGAAAAATACTAGTGTTTAGAAAAAATTCGAAAAGTAGTAAAGTTAGTTTTCGTAGCCATTTTAGTACTTAGCCTGGAAAATGGTTTATACTCGATAGTTTTTTAAGCTTAGTACTAAAATGGTTACAAAAAAAATAATTTTACTACTTTTCTAATTTTTTTCTGAAGACTAGTACTTTTCTGGCACTTAAATGGCAACAACAAATTATTTTCTAAACGTTTTTTTTTTCAAAATCAAGTACAGCAGTGCTTTTTCTTTAGACAAGCTTAAAATGGGCACCTTTTGTTAATAAGTCGCCAAACTATTGGTCCTAATTATCGTGGCTCAACCAAAACACCACTATTGTTCTCTACTTAACATTATGTTAAAATGTATGCGGAACAGAAAGAAAGCAGCTATTATGTAGACAATATTTTCGAAAATTTAGAAAAATACCAGGAATATAACATTGGCCGTGTTCTATTGGCAACTCGCGTAGAAGGTCGCCAACGGGATGACATGATAAAAATGATTTTGTTTACAGAAAACTATAGACAATTTGCGTTAGAACTCGTTTGTTTTAAATACGAGGGTTGCTATATTTAGCATAAACGTACTTAGAACGGTTTGACGTACGATCATCATTTGTGTTGTTTATAGTGACTTGAAAAAATCAATTTCGCAAAAAAATGGAAATAACCCGTGAACATTTTCGTGCGATCATTTTTTACAACTTTCGACGTGGATTATCACGACAAGAGTGAATCGAAGAGTGAATAAAGCACTGTGAAAAACTGGTTCAATGAATTCAATCGTGGCCGACGCTCGCTCAAAGACGAAGGTCGTCCAAAAACGTCCGTTGTGCCAGAGAACATTGATGCCGTGCGTGAACTGATAATGCAAGATCGTCATGTGACATACCGTGATATAGAGGCATCCTTGGCCATTTCTTCCACCAGCATACATTCGATATCCCCCACAATTTGACAATCGCTCAAAAAAGGCTCGTGTCGATTGGTGCAAAGAAATTTTGAAAATATACAGTTCTAAGATCGTCAAAGGTGACGAATCATGGATCTATGCGTATGAGCCCGCAAAAAAACAGCAATCGACCGCTTAGGTCTTCGAAGACGAGCTAAATCCAACGAAAATTGATTGTGGAAGAAGCACTTCGAAGCAAATGGTCGCCTGTTTCTTCGGCAGAACTGGTCATGTGGCGACTGTGCCGCTTGAGCAACGTTGGACGGTCAATTCTGAGTGGTAAACCACAATTTGTTTGCCTAAAGTCTTCGGAGAAATTCGAAAAACGAACAAGAGAAGACGAATCGTTGTGCAGCATGACAATGCGAGCTCTCACGCATCGTCTCAAACTAGCGCCTTTTTGACCGGGCAAAATGTCGAATTGAAGGGTCATCCGCCGTACAGCCCTGACTTGGCACCCAATGACTTCTTTTTATTCCCGCACATGAAGAAAAAAATGCGTGGTCAACGATTTTCGTCGCCAGAAGATGCTGTTGAAGCGTTAAAAACCATGTTTTGGAGGTGTCTCAATCGGAGTGGAAAAAGTGTTTCGACAATTGGTTTGAGGGCATGCAAAAGTGTATAAATCATGCTGGAGAATATTTTAAAAAAACAATAAAACCATTTTTGATGATAAATATTCGCATTTTCATTATTAGGCCAGAAATATATATAGCAGCCCTCGTAATTTAATTTTTGGGGAAAAAAGTTATTCAAGAACAACGCTTAGCGAGTTTAAATGGTAAAGTTTTGAACTTATCGTCTTAGCCATTACCTACTCGTTTGATAAGCAAGAACCAATAGAACACACCTATTATATTCACTAACAAGAAAGACATGCTTTTCTCTGTTCGAAACCATTGAATTTAATTTACAATTTTTAGTTCCATCCGATTTTCATTTCTTTACTGACCTCTAATTAATTCAAAACCCTAAATTATAAGTCCACTTGCTTGCTCTTTCCTAATATACAATGAAAACTGAACTATTTTTTTTCTTTTTTTGGTTTTAAATCAAACTTCTGATGTCTTCTAAATATAAATTTGATTTTTGTCTCTTTTTTTTGTAAAAATTTAGCTTAATTGATGTTAATGTCTGAGAAACCTTCAGCTGATTTTGGCTTAATCAAATCCATCGCCAAACAAAGCCAACCACCACACCAGTAAATTGGATGCTGGCAAAAACAACAAACGGTGTAAAGAAAACTGACATTTCACAATGGAATTGAAAAAATCCGTTTGAATTAATTGAGGTTGACGACAACTGTACCACCATGCCCATCATCATTGCCGCCGCCGCCACCACCGCCGCCGTCATCATCAGCATCCTCCGCAGCATCAACGTACATGCGATGAAGGCAATGTGTGTATGTACGAACGGAGCATCAGCTAACACACCATACCTCGTCCCATAACTACAATGTGCGATTGGTACTCTCCACAATAAGTACGTACATACATATGTATGTATGTATGTGTGTGTATGCATGTGTACATCTCAACCATATTTAAATAGCAGAAACGTACAAAATATGTATAAAACGGTTTAAGGCTGATAAGAGACGGGGCGAAATAATAATAACAAATAATAAACAGCGGCCATATACGTACGAGTACAAACAGGCTGGCCGACGGGCGACGAGGAGTACAACGCACAACCTTCCATTCAGCCGTTCGTTGGACCGACCATCTACCGATCCAATCACACATGTACAATAAGCCACTCTCACTCACTTCATTTGAACGAGCATCGGACGCCGCGACAGTCGGACGGACGAAACGGGCAAAAAGCCACAGCGTACAATAATTAAGAGCCACCGCAGCAGATACCACATGCAAAATAAAACGCAGACGGAGAACGCAGATGGGAGGGAGAAACCCTCGACGGTTTTAAATTCAGGGAACAGGCATTGTAGGCCAGACCGAGACCAGCAGCGAGCACAGAATACATGATGCCCGGCCAATTTCAAACCATCCAGCCACAATTACTTCTCAGTTGGGGCCGTCAAATGAGTACTGAGAAGGGAAGTCTTGGCGATCATGTCGACGCTAAAAACAACCACAAGTGCATCCAATTCATACTCATACACAATACATACATACATACATATGTTCACCGTTGCCTACAAAAAAGAAAAGTCCGGGTTAAAACCAGAGATAGTAAACTAAACGGAGGCAATACCACCTCCTCATATTCTGCTGCTGCTGAGAGAGAGAGAGAGAGATCTTTTCCCCCATTTGCCAAAACCCAAACATCCAAGAGAGAGGGTAGTAAGTAAATAATGCACAAGACCAGCCAAAAGCACTCTGGTGTACACACATACTCATAAAACCGTTTTAATCAATTGGGGGGAAAACTGAGATGAGCAGCAAAGATCACTTGGCAGGGCACAGTGGTACAAACTTGCGATTGTTATGGAATAATAGCCGCGTTCTTTTAAGGTAACTAGCTTAGTTATCTAGTAAGTTTGGAATTTTTTAATCTAGAAACATTGAACCAAAATCCCCATTTACAAAAGACATCTTTACTCGCGTCAAGTTTTACGATATCCATTTAAACTTGACTATAGAGTTTACACAAGTCAATTCGGTTACGGCAAATTTTGTTCTCATTCGTGCTGACTTTTGTGTGAAAAAATACCAAAATAATCTGCAGCCAACTTCACACTCCGAAAAACATAAAAGGAATTGACTCTCTCTCCTACAAACTGACAGTTGCGGCAAGTAAAGTTGCTTCGTGTAAATGGGGATTAATTGAAAGTATTATGGCAATATTGTATCTCTTTGTTTACACCAAAAAGAAATAACGGCATGAGGGTTCATTGGCGAATTATCAAAAGCAGGCAATAAAAATCTATAAATTTTAAATCAATAATCATTGAAATGCAATAAATTAGTTATTTGCTACACGTCTGCTTTTTAAAAGTTTATAAAATTTATTTGAACTTTAAATAGTAATTAAAAGTTTTACTTATCACTATTTTCCCACTACGAATTTGCCGATGAGACCTATTGTTGTTTATTTTTTTAATACATAAAAACAGGGTGTGTTATATTGGATTTTTTGTAGAAAAAATTGGTGCGGTAACTCTAACTTATTTCTTTAGCGAGTTGAGGTCAACTCGCTTGCAAACTGTGTAACTTAAATAGAGATGCTTGTTAAGTAACCTGAAATGACCACAGCTAATGTGTAATAAACTTAAACGTTGCAGTAAATTTCATTTCTGTTAAGAATGAAGTGCATAGGGAAGGCCATAATTATCCGCTTTCAAAGAAAAACGTAGGTTAGGTTTTTTTGATTTCGGAGCCTTTTCAGATTCCAACCATTTAACTTGTGAACCTTCTAGTTTGAGTCAGTCTCCATTTATAAAGGAAACTATGTTGCTGTTTTAAAAATGATGTTCTTTCATACATAAAATCTGAATTTAAAGTCTATGGAAAAGTATAAAAAGCGCTTAAAAATACCGATTCTTTAAATTTTCTTTTTCTTTTTTTTTTCTTTTTAAACTACATATGTATGTTTTTAATCTATTTTGTTAGGAACTATAACCTCATAATTCCAGACCTTAATCAACTACAGTTACTTGGTCACTTGCAAAATATCACCACCGCTGCCCTAACCACAAGTTTTTGTTGAAACAACCTTTTAAACTACTCTCCAGAACTACACAGCATTTAAATCATAGGCAATTGGTAGATGTATTTAGGTTCACAAAATTTTAGAACACTTTGTAATCATAGGCAATTGGTAGATGTTTTTAGGTTCACAAAATTTTAGAACACTTTGTAAGCACCTTAATTGTTGGTTACCATCAAAATACACCTAGTATTTTCATACAAGTAGCCTTTTTACAACTAATCTCAATACTTTTCGTTGATTTTAAAGTACGTAGTAAACATTTGCTACGACTATAATATTGATTGGTGGTAATTCTGGCAAAGATTTCATACTAAAATGTAGCAACCGTTCATTGCAATTTTTAATTCAAATTTTAACTTTTTAAGAATTGTTAAATAAAAAATGAAAAAAAATCTAGTTAAATGTAACACGTTTCAAAAATGTAATCACTGATTCAGAAATGTTTTCACTTATTAACGGTCGCTACATTTCTTAATTTAAAAACTCTCCACAAGTCTCCACTTTTTTGTTATGCATTAAAATTAATTATTTGTTCAACTAATACATTTTTTACAAGTTATAAAACAATAATCACTCAAAATAATATGGTCTCCACTAGCAGAATGTTGTTTGAAAAATAACTTTTTGTGTTTAATGTCTCACATTTTTAAGAATGCGCTTATTTCGCTTAGAAAAGACTCTACACTGGACCCCTTTTTACTAAAAACTTCTTATGTTGCTCAGCAAATGAAAGGCACTACTTGTTTCAATGCCTTAGAACTGACTTTTATTAATAACTACTGGACTCTGCTCTATATTTCAGTAAAACAAATGTGATCTACTGAGTTGATCAAGGCAGTTTAATTGGGACTTGTAGTAGTTTTAATAATCTTGAAAAACATACAATTGACCTATAAAAAACCGTTCCCAATATATTTAAATAGCCTCACTGTTTCGATACAAGCAATTCCAGTGAGATTTTCTTAAATGCGCCCTATTTTACGCTCCGGTCCCACAGTTCGGTGGCAGCAATCGTTCTGATATGATTTAAAAACATTTTAAACTGAAATTTATTTTAAATTGTCTACAAAAAAACTTTTGACGATCTACGTTTTGGATCAGTCTTTTATGGCAGTTTAGCAATTTAGAAGCCGTGTTTGAGTCAATGAAATGGAGACTCTACAAGGCAACGGGCAGGCAGACGCAGCTCCAAAGTATGTGGCAATAAATGTTGCTCACTTGAATAGAGCCAAATAAAACGACAGCTACAACAACAACATAGGAATCTGGAGCAATTGTTTGATGATCGAGTGTAGTGGTGGCGTGTTCCACACAATGCTTCAATTACAATTTCAAGCTGGAAAAATGGCACAAGAAATGGGGGATGAAATTCTGAGTTTAGTTTTGTGTTGACTGTTGTGCGTTGAATTCAGTTTGGCTCGCTTTGGTTGGATGATGGGCTTTTCAGTATTTGGTCGGATGGTTGCTTGTGCTGGCTGGCTGACTGAATCTGCCTTGAAAGCAAAACACATTTTATTATTTAATGTGATCATTATTTCGAGCAAAAAATGTTTAAAATACAAAATACAACGAATGGCAATGCCTGGCTTGGCTTGGTACGGATGGTGAAGATCACGAGGAGAGTGTGTTGTACTTACTCGTCTCTATAAGAAGATTATTATTATTATCATTATGGCCGCTGTTGTTGGCTTTTGCCGACAGCGTCATCGTAGTCGCCATCATTCACAACAGATTCACGTCATAACTGGGCGTAAACCATTTTGTCAATTCGGCTGCTCTTGCTTTCTTTAATTTTTGTGTATTTGTTAAGTACTTTAGCAAGAGCGTTTGTTTTTGGTTGGATTGAGAAATTATTGAAATGTTCTTAAACAAAATTAGGATTTATTAGATAATTGTTGAAATGTGTTATCGTTAAGCTCGCTCACATTTGCATATGTTTTCCGGAATGACTCAAAATCTAAATTCAATGTTTACGAAAGTTTCGACAAACATCGTTGTCCAAATATGATATTGATTCTTTAAAGAAATTCGCTTTTTAAAGCGCTTAAACAATCCTACAATTTCTAACATAAATTTTCAATTAAATAAAGAATTAGTTTTAGAGGTTATTTCTGTATAATATCAAAACTTTGGAGACAGTTTAGTTCCAATAAATACTTTGTCTTAGATAACTAAAATTTAGAAACTGTCCATTTTTCCATCCATTTCAGTACATTTCAAGTATTTTTTATTTAAACATTATAAATATATAGGGTGGTCCAAACGTTACCATGGGGTTTACAAATTTAATAACTTTTTCGTTTATATATTTGTTCTATCTTCAGATTATATCAATAACACATGGAGAATAAATAATGGAGAGGTTCACAACTGAACAAAGAACCAGAATAATGGAATTTTATTATTTAAATCAACGATCCATTATTTTAACGCATAAGTGATGAAGCTGATTTTCATTTGTTATTAAGCAGAACTTTAGGTTCTGGGGTTCTGAAAATCCAAGAGGCGTTAGGTGTACAGTATAGTGTGGGATCACATCTACAAATATCATTGGGCCTTACTTCTTCGAGAATGAAGAGGGAAGTGCTGTAACCATAAATGGAGAGCGGTATCGGTTTATGATAGAAATTTTTTTACGTCCTGCTTTCGAAAACAGACCTGAGATGTGGTTTCTGCAGGATGAAGCCACTGCCCACACTGCCCGAGAAGCCACTGTCCGAGACATAATGGCACTTTAAAGTCAAATTTTCTGAGAGCAAAATATTTCCAGAAATTCTTAAATTATTTGGCCAGCACGATCGCCAGATTTGTCAGCACCCTACTATTTTCTTCGGGGTTATTTGAAGGAGCGAGTATATGTAAACAAGCCCGAGACAATCCTTCAACTCAAGGCCAACATTGTTGCAGAATTCGATACTATTTTTGTCATTTTTTCGAATGTTTTACTTTTTTTTTTAAAAATATCAATTGTTTTCAAAAATTTAAAAGTGAGAAATGCTTGCCACGTGTCTGATTTGTATTGATAAAGTGTGTCTTTAGAGGCTATTAAGAATTTTTTTTAAGAGCAGAACTGAAATTAGTTTTCGATTTATTTTCATTGCAAGTTTTTATTTTTTTTTTAATTTGTTTTTGGCTATTAGACTTTTTTTTACTATTTTTAAAACTTTTTTAATTGTTTTCCAAAATTTTAATGTGAGAAACTCTTAAATCGTGTTTCCAATCACGTGTCTGATTTGTATGGGAAAAAGAGTAAAGTTAGTCAGTCTTTAGAGGCTATTAAGAATTTTGTAAAGGGCAGAACTGAAAGTTGTGATTTTAATTTAATTTTTTAGCCGAATTTGTATATTTTTGGGTAAAAATTTTCGTTTTAATTACAGGGGAAAACAATTTTTTTTTAGTTTTGTAAATTTTTTCGAATATTTTAATTTTATTTAAATTTCTTTTATTGTTTTCCAAAATTTTTCATTTTTTTTATTCTTTCTAAAAAGTTTTAAATTGAGTGGTCTGCATACCAACGCTCACATATTGTGATCCTGGAATCTTATTTCACTACGATCTCAATTGTTTAGCCATATTTTTCATTCTGATGCAATTTTTATTTTCGTAGGTTATAACATTTAAGCTCCCTATGGACATTTTCCTATCCTTACATAAATTTTCATACTTTTGGGTGATTTTGAGTGAACATTTGCCATTTCAGGCAGCGGAAAGTTACAGGATCCCTGTTATATATAATAATTCTGTACCATTTTTTCCGAAACTAAAATTCCTACTACCTACATGCCTTCTAGGCATACACATATCCATTTGAGGCTAACGAAACTTCATTTTATCTACACAAATTTACTGCTGCCCCAACTGGTGGAAAATTAGAACTTCAAAATCGTATCGCCCTGATTAAGAAGGTGCGTTACCCAACAGAGAGTTGGGCCTAAGGGACTTTTCGTGCTCGTTTTACCCATATTAAAATAGAGTAGCCAACAATTTATTGAAATGGAAAACAACCTTTTCAGTTTTTGTCAGTCTGTATAGCTATTGGGCTTTTACACCCTGAAAACTTCTAGTTTTCGTACGTGTGTATAGCTCTTAGGCTTATGCAGACTGGTAAAACCAGAAGGTAGTTCCAAGGACCGCCAAAGTTGGATTCACAGATTTTTAATAGCCTACTTTTGGTGCACCTTATCCCATATCTAGGTTTTTTATATATGCAAACTATTCAGTCAATCGAAATAAGTTAGTAATTTGTGGTAATTTTTAATTTAAAAAAGAAGTCTTTAACCGTTTCGCATACGTATGAAAATTTAAGTTTCGTTATTTAAAAATCAAAAAACTTAATACTCACTTTCTCTCTCTGATCACGTCTCTGAGAAAATCCATAGCCTCGTACAGACTCCATTTGGGCTTAAAATTACTGCCCATCAGCTTGACATGGGCCAATTCGCGACGATAGGATTCTCGCAGAGATTTGAAGGCTCGCGCCACACGCCTGCCGGGCGCATTGAATTCCTTGCCAATCATTTCCCAAGCACGATTCTTCTCCTCTTCGGCCCCCTTGAAATTGGGCAGACGCGAGTCCCACAAAATGGGATTGTCGTGGACCATCTGAATGAGTTTTAGCTTGTCGGAGGCATTACGTCGGACCACTGCAAGTAAATCGAGGGTAAATAAAAATTTTTCTTTGGTTAATACAGACGAGTAGTTAGAAGTGGTAGAAGATGTAGTGGTGGTGGTGGTAGTACAACAACAAGATGAGGTGTAACTAGTATAACTACAACAACTACTACAACTGGAGAAAGTGAGGGCCACGGACGGCGGTTTGTACGACCTACTGCCCAGGCCCGCACTCTTCTTTTTCGCATTGTGTAGGAGGCTGCGGGTAAAGGGTCGATTCGGTTTGTGGATCAACGCACATTTTTTGATTTTTTGCTGTTGCTGATGCTGCTGCTGGTGCTCCGGCTGAATTTTGGGCTTTAAATCCAATGCCAATGCTAAAGCGGCGGCTGAGGCGGCGGCGCTAGCACTCATCTCTTTGGAGGATCTGTCGCTGTTGGACTCGGAGATGATATCGCTGGTCGTTGAGGTGGGTGGTGAATTGTAGGATCTCAACAGCTTTTTATGGCTCATCAATGTATTGCTTTTGCTTTGGCACACTTTAAGAGTTTAAGCGAAATTTAACACTTTGTGTTTTTCATAAATCACTATTCATTCATACACTTGATCGATCGATCGATCATTGATCTTTGGACTTTGTTTTTTATAATTTAATTTCAGTTTTATTTTTATATTTCTTTTTAGTTGGCTTCAATTAATTCCCGTTTTAAGTTGGTTCTGTTTTTGTTTTTTTTTCTAGATTGTTTTGATTTTCACAATTATCATCACTGTGCCTTTGGCTGCAATTGTGGCTGAGTGTGTGTTGTGGTGTGCTCGTTCGCCTGCTTACTACCCTCTCACGACCAAGTTTAAAACCCAACTAAAAGCCATCACAGCCGAAGACCTAACCACCCCAGCCAGAGCCCGCATTTTTGAAATTTGTATTTACAACAACAGCAAGAACGTCATGAAACAACGGCTACAACTACTGCGAAGAACGTCAGCAGAAGCAGCAGCAATAACTAAAAACAAAAATAAATTCGTCTTAGACACAAAATTTCATGCCATAACGATCACTTATTTCATGCACACACAAACAACAGCAACAACGGCAATGGGCAAAAACAAAACCTCTGCTGCCATACTCGCATATATATGTACATACATACATTGATATGTATGAACATTTACATTAACTTTGTCTAAATAGAATTGTACTCTTCTTCGAGCGACCGACTGACTGTTGTTCGTTCTTGAGTTCAGTTCAAACATTTAACACATACATACACAGACAGGGACGCTCGCACACAGCCATCACGAACTCAGTTCAGTCAGGCAGGCACACTCAACGCGGCTCGGCAAAAGGCGAACAGCGAAGAATACAACGTCAGAAAAATCACGCTTAAAACCCCGTAAATTGAACTCGACAAAACCAAAGAAAAACCCCTCGTTGTTTTTGCAGTGCCCAATGTTGTTGTTGTTATTGCCTGCTGCTGTTTTTGTTTTGGTGCGATATCAGTTGTTGTTTTTTCTTTTCAGTGGTGCTCAGTATAAAGAAACTACAAACAATTTAACGGTTGTGAGCCTTGTTCTGTGTTTTCAAACGCACACTCTCTGCCTCTGCCGCGTTTATAAAGTCTGTGCCTTTGGTTTTAGTTGTTGGCTCTTCATTTCCACTCTCACTCTCTGCTGGCTCATACTTTTGTTCTCACTTATCTGATGTGGGTTTATTAAGATTTTGGTTTTCCATTCTTATTTTGGGGACTTTTTGCAGTACGTCTCATTCTGATTTCCCAGATTTGTTGTTTTGGTCTAATTTAAGGCGAAGAGTATTGCTGAGCGAGTCGTTTGTATATATTTAAGTGTGTGTGTGACAGAGCGGGAGTTTAGGGGATTTGGACGACCAATTGTAGATCGTCGCTCGTTGTAGATTTTTTGTCATTTAAATGGTTTTTTGAGAAATTCCAATTTATAAATGGGCTCAAATTGAAGATGGGTTTTTTGAAAACGTTCGTATCATTACATACTTTTGGCATAATTGAAGTACGAGGGCCAGGCAAACATGTGGGAAGAAGGACAAATGTAAAATAGGTACACATACTGGAAAATAATTAAGAAATCTGGTCTTGCCCTTAAATTAACGTTGCCTAAATAGCAATTCATCGGCGGAAATAAAAATAAATATAAAAATTGGACTGAGGCATATGAGTCCAAAACGACCCGCCCATTCAAGTGACAATAAGTTAAATTAAATGAAATGTCCTCAGAATTTGTAATATCAAATTATTTTCAGGTCAAAGTAAGCTATGGGTTTTCGGCAAAACATTACTTTATCGGGTACACCTCAACTATAAACTGTATATGGGCATTTCGAGGATCGCAATAATGCTTTTTTGATTATATTATTATTTGAAATGCCTAAAATATTTAATTAAAAAAACATAAAATTTTCGCGAACGGAACATCGTTAAAGCTACAATAATTTCCAAAAATTTTTTTTGTTTTTATCGTTTTTTACAATAAAAAATTGTTGCTGTTGTTTGATATTGTAATGTATGTACGAGTATGTATTATATCTGAATGTTAAAAAAAGAATGAGGCCCTGGTCTTCAAGAGTTCGGGTTTCCTTTCAACAATTGCTGCAAGGCTTTCTGATAAAGGTCGTCACGGATCCGAAATCGCGATAAAAGCAGTGTGCAGCTACGAAAACCAATGCCACGTTGCATTTTGTTAAAAACTTGTCTTCTATTTACTCGAAAACATAGATGCAAGAGGTCTCGACCCGGTTAATCCCTGCTCAAAGTGTAAAAGCAAAAGACCGAAATGAAACAAATGAGCTAAACAAAATAAAAAAAATGTTAAAAGTTTCGATATTTTAGCGTAATCCGGAGTTTAAGCCTGATTTTTGGTCAGAAAGGAATGGATCAGTAATTAAAGAGCAATAATACATTTATTATTGAACAGTATTTTTTTTAATATCGAAAATTAATACAGTAGAAGCTCACAAACTAGAATTTCCAGAAATTAGAACCAGCATTTTGATGCATTGACAATTCGGAAATAGGAACCAATAAAAACTAAAAAACAAACAACTATTACAGATTAGATGCAAAAACTTAGTATGATTAGATACACTGCCACTGCATTCCAGCAGTTGAATAATAACACTTTCCTTTACTTCAATGAATTATTTTAAGTTTGAATCATTAATGTGATGTAATGTGACTGAAATGTTATTTAAGTTTTCGGTTTTCTTAATAAAATACTCAAAATTGGATAAAAATATTGCATTCGCCTTATTTTTGCGCAAATAAAAAACATCCAGAAATTAGAACCACCCGAAAAACAAAGTGGTTTTAATTTGTGAGCGTCTACAGTATTTTTCTTAATATCGAAAATGAATGTTTATTTAAGCACTTTTTATTTTTTCATCGCGGTTGACCATCCGGTGGTATTATTGATCGTCGTAGAATCTAAAGACAATCTAGCCAAGTGATTGTTGAAATTACGATGGCGATCGAACGATTTAGCTTGAATTTTTGCATGGTAATTGCTTATGGTCATAAGCTGTGGGATTGTAAATAGACGAAATCGGTCAAATAAGTATTTGCTTAATTTGAGTATCAGCTTAACAAAACATAATATTTCATTGACGAGCACTTTAAGTGGGGACTTCCAGTTGGGGCGCACTTAGTACTTCAAAAAGCGCATAGTTAGTTTCGGCTCAAGTGACCCAAAAAAAGGCCAGTATGCTGAAAATAGGCGATTAATAGTTAAAATGGACATATACTCAAACTTTGCATCGAATCAAGATATAGATTTGCTTCGATGTTGAGACTAAGTCAAGGGAAGTACACATCGTCAGATGAGGCCCAAAACGGAAAAAGGTTTGATCTAGCCGAATATAACGACGTTTGGCATGTTGTTTATAAATATTGCTTTTGGAACTTAACGTAAAATGTACAAAAAAAGGTAAGTGCATAAAAAAGGTACTAAAATGTCAATTGTACCCAATTAATCGATTTGTAATACTGATCGAACGATGGGTCGCACAAATGCTTAGCTTATACTATGAAGTCCTACGCAGAGTTTTCGATACATGTATGTATGTAATTCACTCTTCAGAATGTCTCATGTCTTAATTTTAGGTTTTGCATTGTAAAATGGAAACGAAGATACTCGAAACTAAGGTACCTCGTGTAGTAGAACAATATCCTAGCAGGTTAGCGTTACGTGCACTAGGATTCCCAAAGCCAAATACACAAGTTTATACCCAAATTATAAAGTGTGAACACGCCTTATATCACTGATATCTCATCACATTATCAACAGTTAGTTTCCTTCACAAATCTGCCCTCATCATTTAATTCGGATTAATGTACATACATATACAATACATAAGTTGAAAAAAAACCAACCACAACAATAATAACATCACAAAGAGCCCTAATAAAGTCGCTTAATTTAATTTAGTTTTAAAACCATTTATTTGTCATTAAAATATTGTTTTCATCACTCACTTCCAGACTTTATCAAACGAACGTAATTCAGTCAGTCTCATTACATCCACTCTAACTACTCACAAATCACTGCTCTGCCATTAAACCACTCTCACTTTGCTGCAATAAGACAAAATTAAACCCCTGCGAGAGAGTAACAAAACGAACGGAGAGGGAGTGAGATTAACAAAACAAAAAAGAAACTGATTTCAAATTGTACTAGGCCTACACAAACACAGGGACATCACTCACATACACACCATGTGATATTCGTATTAGGGTGATGGCTGAGGGGGGATAAGTGCATTTTGGTTTATGAACACAACGTCGCAGCAGCAATAAAGACGACATCAGCAGGCAGCAACTCACAAGCCATGGTTTATGAAACCAAATGAACCAAATATGTAGCATGTGTATGAGTCTCTCAGTCTCTAGTCTTTTAAAATGTCACTTCTGCTGCTACTACGGCTTTGTTGTTGCAGCCTTTTCACTTTCTGTTACTGGATATTATGGCATAATATACATATTCGCTCTCACACTATTCCCATCCCAACGCACTACACATCTTCCGTTCATTCAACAGTACGAATGTTGGACGTACTGGCGGCTGTCGTACTACAACTATTCGTTCGCAAATGGAATGTTTTGAATAACGGAAATGACTTCTTAAAGTAATATCTATTTAACAAGAAGAAGACCGACAAAGCAGAATTATGATATTGAGAGAGTGAAAGAATAAATTCCATACGAGATTGAGAATGAGGCATAACATAGAGAAAGGGACCTAAGGGTAAAAAAACAATTTTCACTTTTTTTTTTTGATGTGGACAACATCTGAGCATCGAATGAGATCCCATGCCCCAAAAGTGTTCCCTCCCAGAGTTATGTGCGTTTTATGAAACTGACGGTACACCAAAGAGAGCCATTTTAAATCTTTAAAATGGATCTCCTGAACAAAACTGGTTTTTACCCTTAGGTCCCTTTCTATGCGCGTCACATATGTACATTAAAAAATAACCGTTGGTATCCCAGGAATAAAATATAGGTCCCATTGGCCAGGCCTTCAATTTATGATGATTTTTAAAGCAAATGTTAATCTAAAAAATGAACTTTGGACAATACCGAATAATACTTCTCGAGAACAGCTGTTTATACGAAGATTACTATTTTGTGCTTGTTCTACCCTCCACCGCAGGACGGATTATATTTATTTTTGTTCCATTTCCAACACCTCGAAAATAAGGAACTGTAAAAAAACCTGTGCATGCTCGCCCGGTTGGTTCCGTCATCGAAAATGAGGTCAGTTAGGTTATGGAACTGGATGATATGTGGTTCCAACAGGATGGTGCCACACAGCCAACGAAACTATGGCTCTTTTGCGCGAGAAATTCAATGGCCGCGTGATCTCACGTCGTGGCGATGTTGATTGGCCGCCACGATCGCATGATTTCGGACCGTTGGACTTCTTTCTCTCAGGATATTTAAAAGAAAAAGTTTACGTCAATAATTCAACCATTCAAGAGCTAAAAGATGAGATAATTCGACACATTAACGACAATATTAAGATAGTTTTCTGAAAACTTTTTGTTTAATTTATTAACATCATGCGTTTTGTTGGACCACCCTTTATATAAGAGTTGCAAATGTACCTCTCTCAGAATAAAGATTGATGTGTGTAAGAGCTCTTCCTTTAATATTTCGTCTTAAGGCATGGATCAGTTAAAAAAAAAACAATTAAAAATGGAATTTTAAATAGAATGACTTTCTTGACTTTATAAAATTATCGATTTTATGATTTTGGGCAAATAAATGATAGTATAAAAGAACGACTCTAGCTCTTGGTATCTTCATTAAAATAATTTTGAAACTCGGTTTTACGCTCGAGATATTTAGAGTATGGTCAAATTTTTTACAGATGATTAACATTTTTTTCGAATTTTTTTTATATATTTTGAACCCTCCATCATAGGATAGAGGGCGTATATTCATTGTCATTACGTTTGCAAAACATCGAAATACTGGTCAGAGACGCCATAAAGTATATATGTGACGCGCAAAATAGAAAGGGACCTAAGGGTAAACACCAGATTTGTTTAGGAGAGCCATTTGAAAGATTTAAATACGTGTATCTTTGGTGTACCATCACTTTCATAAAACGCGCATATCTCTGGGAGGGAACACTTTTGGGGCATGGTATTGGTCTCATTCAATGCTCAGATGTTGTCCACATCAAAAAAAAAGTGATAATTGATTTTTTTTTTACCCTTAGGTCCCTTTCTCTATGCACTGTCACATATGTATATTCTGAATCGTCTTAAAATTCTAAGTTGATCTAGCCATGTCCGTCTGTCTGTCTGTGGAAAGCAAACTACAGGTCGCACTATCGAAGCTAGGTGGCTAAAATGTTGCAGAATCATGTGTTGGTAGACTGAAACGGTTGGTATTAAAAACCGAACAGATCGGTTAAGAGGTAAAAATGTTTCCATCACAAGGACTGGGTCAACATCTGGAAAACTAAACAATCCTGAAATTAAAATCACAATATCTCACTTGTTATTAGATGCTGGTATGGTATGAAACACACCCTGATAGAAAAGAGGGCTGCACCACGCCCCTTGACAAAAAGTTCATATTTAACCGTTCTCCATGGTGGCGGGTATACGAGGGTTGGCTGCTAAATATATATCTGGCCTAATAATGAAAATGCGAATATTTATCATTACAAAATGATTTTATTGTTTTTCAAAGTATTCTCCAGCATGATTTATACACCAATTGTCGAAGCCCTTCTTCCACTCCGAATGAGACACCTCCAAAACATGGATTTTGAACGCTTTAACAGCATCTTCTGGCGACGAAAATCGTTGACAACGCATTTTTTTCTTGATGTGCGAGAATAAAAAGAAGTCATTGGGTGTCAAGTCAGGGCTGTACGGCGGATGACCCATCAATTCGGCGTTTTGGCCGGCCAAAAAGGCGCTGGTTTAAGGCGATGTGTGCTCGCATTGTCATGGTGCACAAAAATCCGTCTTCTCTTGTTCGTTTTTCGAAATTCTCCGAATACTTCAGGCAAACAAATTGTAGTGTACCACCCGGAATTGACCGTCCTACGTAGCTCAAGCGGAACAGTCGCCACATGACCAGTTTTGCCGAAGAAACAGGCGAACATTTGCGTCGAAGTGCTTCTTCCACTAACAATTTTCGTTCGATTTATCTCTTCTTCGAAGACCCACACGGTCGATTCATGTGTTTTTTTCGGGCTCATACGCATAGAACCATGATTCGTCACCTGTGACGATCTTATAAACGTCGTTTGAAGCACCGCGATCGTATATTTTCAAAATTTCTTAGCACCAATCGACATGAGCATTTTTTTGAGCGATTGTCAAATTGTGCGGGATCTAACGAGAACAAACCTTTTTTACGGCCAGGTGTTCATGCAATATCGAATGTATCGAAATGTCTAAAGATGCCTCTATCTCACGGTATGTCACATGACGATCTTGCATTATCAGTTCACGCACGGCATCAATGTTCTCTGGCACAACGGCCGTTTTTGGACGACCTTTAAGACATTCGTTTTTGAGCGAGCGTCGGCCACGTTTGAATTCATTACACCAGTTTTTCACAGTGCTATAGGATGGTGCTTCATCGCCACATAAAGATTTAAGTTCATCGATGCACTCTTGTGGTGACAATTCACGTCGAAAGTTGTGAAAAATGATCGCACGAAAATCATCACGAGTAAACAACACAAATGATGGTCGTACGTCAAATCGTTCTGAGTACGTTTATGCTAAAAAATGTCAAACTTTCCAATAGAAATGTCAGATGGCACCATCTGACATTTCTGGCCTAGGCCAGAAATATATATAGCAACCCTCGTATAAGCTTCGACATCGTCGAACTTTATTTTACCACTTCCTCAGTTTGTTTTCTATTTCAAGGTATTACCTAAAAAAATCTGGTAACTTAGTGCTCTATTATTTCTTTAGATTGAAACCAGATTATAATTCTTAATGAAACCACAATCAAAAATGCGGAACCCTAAAATCAAAAATGCAGATAGAGATACAAGAATTGTTCAAATTTCATGAAAAGCTTTTGAAAAAAATACGCTTAATTTTTCGAGCATAAAAACAATTTTTAAATTGATTTTAATGCAGGTTTCACAATTTGGATCTGTTTTATAATGTTTAGTTATTTTTTGAACAAAAACATAAATTCGAGGAAGTATTTCATTTCTAAAGCTAACTAAAGCCAACATATTTTGGGATTCGCATTAACGCATAGCAATCTCTTTATTGTAGTGGGTGCATTTTCATCTTGTCGCGCTACACAAATCGAGGCACTTCAAAGTGTCTATTTGTGGAAAACAAATTGCAAGATAGCGGTGCCACAGTGATTAGACAAAGGGGCCTGAGATGACCACCCAAATGTGTCATTTCGTCATCAAGCGCCGAGTCCACTAGCTTTATAAACAATTTTATGTAAAGAAAACGGTCTGTGACTTTATAAGATCTAGCTGATGGATGAATTCAAGCCGATGGACCATAATTTTCAATTAGAACCCAACACGACTGTTTTTATTTTATTATTTTATTCAATGATGAGGATAATTTCTGACTTAATGAAAAATAAAATCGGCAAGCACGTTACCACCATTAACAAGCCCTATTGAGTCAAAGTATTAGATTCTATTTGCCCCAATAGAATGGACTGATTACATTTTGTTCCAACAGGACGAAGCCTTATGTCAAACCAATTCAATGTGAAACCCTTTTAAGATAATTTAAATTTTAAGTTCTAAACATCTTAACGAATACCCTTTACTTCGCGTCATGTTTTACACACAACCCTGTTTATTCAATTTTCTAGACGAAGTGTTACAGGCAATTCAATAAAAGGGAATACAACTTACAGGAAATGTTACATACAAAATTATCATATCCTCGAAACATACATAAACGGATTTTATCCATTTCCTAGAAATCAGTGTGCTGTAGTCTAAAACGATGTCCACTTCATTTGTTTTAAATTAGGTTCAAAGTTCAAATTGTTGACAATTTCCTTTTTTTTCGTGTCACCTCTTCCGCCGACGCCACCGTTCATGTAATGGAGTGTACCCCTATAGCGGAGTTTCAACACTAAACCGAAGCAAATAAAATTATCATATTATCTGCTTATGCTTACTCATGTCACTGTGACTACAACAACAACATTGACAACATTGAGGCTTTTGTTGTTGTTGCTGATCGCCTGAAAATACACAATGCAAACACACTCGTACATACATATGTACAAATACTTATCAACAACATTTACTGTTCTGATTGATATCCAAACATATGTGGGGAGAGTATGAGACAGTGAGAGGAAGAGTGAAGAGCATTACAGCCGTGTCTGAACTCTCCTAATCAGTTTAAATATCATTGTTGCTAATGTCAGCCTGCAATTGTTTTTGTTGCAGTTGTTGTTTGTGCAGAAGGTACTTTTGTTACAAGGCGACCGTGTAAACTGCCCTCTGTTCGAGCTTGAGTTTTCTGTTTTTAGGTTTGGTCGAAGTTTATCACTGAATGAGAATGAAGAAATGTTGTCGGCTTTACATATGCACATACATTCTAAATTTCTTCAGCTGGGGTCTTTTTCAGAGTGACCAGACTTGATTAGTGTGATTAATTCAGAGTTTTCTTATTTCAGATCAGGCATGACTGTTGTCAAGATATTTTACAGTTTTCTTTCAGTATTATTTGGCAATTTGTAAAGGAAAGTCTTCTTCATGGTACAATAAACAAGGTAAAGTCTCTAGCCCAACAACAAATAAACAATGCCGTCTAAAATCACTTTAAAGAAAAAACCAAATATTATTTTTGGTGAATGTTTGATATATGAATTTTGCTTAACAATCTTTTGTTAGTGTCATATTTAAAATTTGAAAGCATAAATTTCTACGAGAAAAAATTGTTTAATCAGCTGACTGCATAAATAGGGTGATCCATCTAGAGATATTTTTCAATAGGGTTTTTTTCACAGATTACGCGTGAGTTGTATTAAACTTTATTTTTTATTTGTTTTCAGTACTGATTGACATTTCATAATGGAAAGACGTACACCGCAACAACGTCTCCTAATCGGACTGTATAATGGAAATGAGCGATCGGTAAGAAATGTTGTTCAGTGATGAGGCCCATTTCTGGCTCAACAGCAACGTCAATAAACAAAATTGCCACATTTGGGCTGAAGAGCAACCAGAAGAGGTCTAAGAAGTGTCATTATACCCAGAGAAAACCACGGTTTGGTGCAGTTTATGGCGTGGTAGAATTATCGGACCATATTTTTCCAAAAAGATAATGGCGCTATGATATCGGACTTTTTGCTAGCTCAAATTGAAGCCCGTAATCTTGATGAAATTTGATTTCAACATGACAGTGCCACTTGCCATACATCTGCTCAAACAATGTATCTATTGAGAGGTAATTTCCAAGACTAGCTAATTTCTCGTTTTGGACCGGTGAGAGATCTATGGACTTTTTTCTTTGGGGCTATGTAAAGTCCAAAGTCTATGCAGACGGAACAGCTACGATTCAGATTTTGGAAGCCAACATTACGCGTGTCATTAACGCCATACCGCTCGAAATGCGCGAATGATTCATTGAAGGAAATTATATTCAAAAAATAACTAACTTTGAAGGAAATTATATTCAAAAAAAATTGGCATAAAATTTCCTTTCGAATAAACATTAGAGATTCCACACTTGATTTAAATTTTTGTGTTTTTTTTTTGTAAAAAAATATTTCTAGGTGGATCACCCGTTACTACCTTCTTTCTTGTAACATGCACTTCTTTCTCTCAGATCAGAGAGACATGTTCGCGATATTACCCGTATTACTCACTGACGATGAATCAATCAATATTCAATGACGGTTTCGAATGGCTAATGAGGGTTTACATGATTAAGAGACGAATCTTAAACTCTGTAAGGTGGCCGGCAATTGCGTAATAATTACCACTTTTGACTTAATTACTTGTATGATAGCCTCGCAAACCAACTCTCAAACGACAATGACCTACCTTATGTATTAAGTGCTTGAACATAATTTCTGTCAAGTGGACGCCACGGCTGGCCAAGATGTGACGCATAGTTTTGACTACCTTCTAAAGCTATGAGGCCTTATCACAGCAATTGTTTGCATAATGCCGACAATGTCCTACGTTTTTGTACGCCTTAGGAGACTACAACTATTTTACTTAACCTCGGAGAACAAATTCAAGAGTTGTTAAAAAGTACGATCTCGGTGGAAAATTGACTAACAAATTTGAGAAATAACCCATTCACCAATAATTTCCCTTAATGAGACAATTGCTTAACGTGACATAATGCAAGTGATGCTGTCCTGACTTCAATCAACATTCCTTTCGTTTTTAAAAGTACAAAAATTAAACCCGCTCCGAAACAGGGAGTTTTTGTGGATGAAACGATTTCTGGTCAATCTTTAGAGGATTTTCTGCGTTCCAAATTTGATGCAAGTGACACCGTCCTATCTTCAATGTACTATCCATTTAATTTGTACAGAAAAACAAAAAAACGGTCCCTAAAGCACATCTAACATTGAGAACTTTGTGGAACGATTTCTGGTGAATATTTTGGAATTTTTTAAGTTTCACATGGGGCCAAAAGAGAACCTCAGCACTGAATAGGATATTGCAAGAGAACGACAGCCGGTGGGCTCAGCAATGAATAGGATATTGCGATACAACAGTGGGTGCGCTTTTTTTCATGCAACAGCTGGATATTTTAAGATTAAAGGCCATGATCGTTTCAGTAAGAGTTCAACGATTCGACTACTTTGGTTCATTTTTAGTACTACACATCACAGATATTATTATACTTATATATAAATTATTTCCTCGGTAGACACTATACGACATATTTGCGGATAAGTTTAAAATGGCGCCGAAACTATAACCCTATTTTCTTTGGCTGAAATATTGTGTAGGGATGAAAAAGTTTGGTTAAGCTTTAGGATTATGTTAATTTGATGACTTACAGTTGTTTATTAAGTCAAGAAAGTTGTATAAAAAAATATTGGCGGCGCGGGTGTTTCCGATCGGCGTCAGCGGCCTGATTTCTTCATAAATTTGGGCTATGGGCGGCGGCTGAACATCGACTAATTGTGTTTTTTTAATACAAAAAAGTAAGTTTTCACAACCACGAGCAAATATATACAATGTAAAATTTAAAGGTTAACTTTTAGATTATGTTAATGCGCTTCGCAAATGCAACTATCGAATTATGCCGTTAAGAAAAAAGAAAGTTTTCACAACCACAAGCAAATATATACAATGTAAATCCAAAGTTAACTTTTAGGTAAAGTTAAGGCGTTTTGCAAATGCAACTATCAAATTATGCCACTAACAAAATGAGAAGTTTTCACAACCACGAGCAAATATATACAATTTAAAATCCAAACTTAACTTTTAGGTAAAGTTAATGTGTTTTGCATATGCAACTATCGAATTATGGCACTTACTTCTATTTAAATGTAGCACAGAGATTAAATATTTAATCGAATTAATATTTTTTCGAATTATGCCACTAACTTGTATTTAAATTCTGCACAGAGAAAAAATATTAAATATTAAACACACACTTTCATAATTTTTTAGTTTAAGGAACAGCTTAGCCGATATTAACAGTGGCTTCGTGAAGACGATTTAAGCCGTTTAAATGGGCGGCTAGGCTTAGTAAAGCCGTTGTCGCCTACAATTTGAAAATGAGCCATGATTTTCGAAAAAAATTGCAATTTCTAGCGTTGTAAAGATTAGATCAGTTTTTTACCCTGGGTGAGCAGTCATTAGTATCAGCGGTGGGTGGTGAGGGGTAGGGGGTAAAATATCAAGAGGGGTAGGAAAAAGGTAACGAAATGAAAATTCAGGGGGATTTTTGACATTTCTTTTTCTCCTCTTACTCATGGTTATAAAGTCTTGACTTGTCAAAGTGATTTTTTATACAAAAAGAGCTAATTAATGTTTTAAAATTATTAATTACACACAATTTAAATACATATTATATAAAACATAACAAATACAAATACTACAAACAAAGTTTTGATAATATTCAATTTAAAATTGTTACGAATGCACAACAAAAGAAAATTCATCAACAAAACTTGAGAAACGGTCACGGGTTTTAAAAGAAAACTATCAAAAAACTGAAGTCATCGTGCTAAACTGCTCTAAGTCAATTCACTATAAAATGGCAAATCAAACTGAGCACAATTGGTTTGTGATTGTTATCGGATGGAACATCTAAAAAGAAAAGAAATGTGAAAGACAACCGCAATAACACATTTGAAAAAATGTCCCTACATTACACTGATTTTCTTTAATACATTTTTTATTAGCTGCTGTACGAAGACCTTACTGGCACACTGTAAATAAAAATTCAACAACAAAAACTGTGGATCCAGTTGTTGGGATTTTAGACATTTCTTTAAAGTGGCTGACCAGTTTGGACAAAAAACCTACAGGCCGTTTTTTAGTATTTTTACTCCTTACACTGGCAACCCCAAATCACGCTCCATATGAGCACAGCTCCTATTTGGCTTTGGTAAGTGTTGTAAAAAATTTACATACGGCGACGTACATAAATATGCATTAATGACAACAATAGCTGCGACGACGACTTTTGACATTTGGAACACACATGTGTTGCCACATACCCTCTCAGTGGTTTCAGTAAAGAAACAAAAAACGATCAACGCTCTCGCTTCTACTGTAGCGAGGGCCTACCTACCCTACCCTCTCCTCGATCCATTCTTATTGATTTTTAGCCATAAAATAAAATCCCATTTCGTTGGTTCTCGTGGAAAACAAAGTCATAAAACACAATTAGACACAAAATATCAGGGTTACAATGTTTTTTTTTCTGCTCGTATTTTGTTGCCTGAGCATTATCGCTTTAAGTCGGAGGAGGGGGCCCATATGTGGTCAACAAGAACAAAGCAGCGCTTGCCAGCCAGCCATTCAGCAATTACTCACGAGTGATAAGAACGTTATTGTTTCATTCGTTCTTAAAACCAAAATTTTATGAAATTATGAGTCAGTTGGGTGTTTTGGAAACCGATTTGGTTGGACTTGCTGTGTTTTGTTTAAACAGTGTGGCGCGTTATCTTCGGGTTTACAAAATAAATGATTGCTGGTCGGTCGGTTCCACCCAAAACAAAAATTGCCATAATTCCTAATAGCGGCTTGAGATACTCAGAGATATGTACTCCATAATGCAGTCAACTCTTTATTAATAACTAAATATCTCTCTCTCTCTCTCTTTCGCTCTCTGCCTGAGCATACTCATCTCTTCAGTAACGGTTTCTTTAATCACTCCATTTTCGAGACGCTCTTTATATCGACCATTGTGCTAATGATCATCAAAGTAAACTGTGTTGTGGGAGGCAGGGTTGACTAATGTGGCGATTTCTCGCCAAATATAGGGTGTTTTTTATTGGGGTATAGAACTTTAAGTTGGCATCACTTTTTTAACTGGCGGCCATTTTGTCAGCTGTCAAGTGATTAATATTTAGTTTGGTTTGCCATTTCATCATGAACAGGTTGACAAAAGAACAACGCTTGCAAATCGTGCAAATTTATTTCGAAAGTAATGGTTCAGTTCGCGAAGTTCACCGCAAGCTCCGTCCATTTTATGGTCGACATAATCGTCCATCAGAGCAATTAATTCGGTTAACCATGGATCGGTTAACATGGACCATTGGATTATTTTCTTTGGGGATATGTGAAGTCGCTCGTCTACGCCAACAAACCAGAAACACGTTAGGGGACTTGGAAGCCAACATTCGTGGCGTTATTGCCAACAAACGGCCCCATATGCTCGAAAAAGTGGTTGAAAATTGGACCTGTAGAATTGGCTTTATTCGAGCCAGCCGCGGCGGCCACATGCCCGAAATCATATTTAAACATTAATGGCATAAAATTATCCTTCCAATAAAGCCAAATTGATGGACATTAAAACGATTTTCTTGTGTTTTATTTCAATTCGAAGTTCTATACCTCAATAAAAAAACACCCTTTATAAGGAGTTTTTCAGTCGTTTGGCGATTATAATTTTATTTAAGCAATTTTCCTGGGGAATTTATACGAAAAAATTGCAATAGTTATAGTTTCATTTAAACTACTAAGGCTCATATATTTATCTTATTTAGTGCAACTATAAAATCGGGCTTCTCTAGTGGGAGGAATTAAACTATAAAAAATCTCGTTATGCTTATGCCCTGTAGGGAAGTCACTACAGTAGTGCTAAACTGTATATGGCATCCCTTTTTTCTGAGATTTTAACACTTTAAAGGGATTAAAGATAAACTTCAAGAATTTAATAAGTTTCTTAATTGAAAAAACGACTTTTTGGTCGTGAACTGGAAGAAATTTTACAAATCTACTCATGATTTTTAGGTCTTTGTATGGTATTATACTTCTATATATGCCGAGGATCATGATTATTAAGGCTATGTATGGTATTATAGGCATTTCCTCATATGGCTCATTACGAGGGCCATATGATCAAAAATATAAATATTTATATCAAAAATATAAATATTCGCATTTTCATTATAAGTCCAGAAATATACATGGACTTATAATGAAAATGCGAATATTTATATTTTTGATGATAAATATTCGCATTTTCATTATAAGTTTTCAATTATAAGTTTTTATCGTTTTTCAAAGTATTCTCCAGCATGATTTATACAATTTTGCATGCGCACAAACCAATTGTCGAAGCCCTTTTTCCACTCCGATTGAGACACCTCCAAAACATGGCTTTTTGAACGCTTTAACAGCATCTTCGGCGATGAAAATCGTTGACCATGCATTTTTTCTTCTTGATGTAAGGGAATAAAAAGAAGTCATTGGGTGCCAAGTCAGGGCTGTACGGTGGATGACCCATCAATTCGAAGTTTTTGGCCCGTCAAAAAGGCGCTGGTTTGAGCCGATGTGTGAGAGCTCGCATTGTCATGGCGCAAAATGACAATGCGAGAATTTTTCCGAAGACTTCAAGGCAAACAAATTGTGGTGTACCACTCAGAATTGACCATTCTACGTTGCTCAAGCGGAACATTGGCCACATGACCAGTTTTGCCGAAGAAACAGGCGACCATTTGCTTCGAAGTGCTTCTTCCACGAACAACTTTCGTTGGATTTGGCTCAACTTTTTTTGGATTTGGTCTTCGAAGACCCACACGGTCGATTACTGTTTTGTTTCGGGCTCATACGCATAGAGCCATGATTCGTTACCTGTGACGATCTTATAAACGTCTTTTGAAGCACCGCGATCGTATTTTTTCAAAAAAAATTTTGCACCAATCGATGCGAACCTCTTTTTGAGCGATTGTCAAATTGTGCGAGATCCAACGAGAACAAACTTTTTTTTTCGACCATGTATTCTTACAATATCGAATGTTTGCTGGTGGAAGAAATTCCCAAGGATGCCTCTATCTCACGGTATGTCACATGACGATCTTGCATTTTCAGTTCACGCACGGCATCAATGTTCTCTGGCACAACGGCCGTTTTTGGACGATCTTCGTCTTTGAGCGAGCGTCGGCCACGATTGAATTCATTAAACCAGTTTTGAACAGTGCTCTAGCATGGTGCTTCATCGCCATACAAAAATTTGAGTTCATTGATGCACTCTTGTCGTGACAATCCAAGTCGGAAGTTGTGAAAAATGATTGCACGAAAATGTTCACGAGTTAATTCCATTTTTTTGTCAAATTCATTTTTCAAGTCACTGTAAACAACACAAATGGTGGTCGTGCGTCAAAACGTTCTGAGTACGTTTATTCTAAAAAATGTCAAACTTTCCAATGGAAATGCCAGATGGCGCCAGGAAACACTTAGTGCTGCCTAGGCCAGAAATATATAAAGCAACCCTCGTATATTAAAACTTTTATCGTAATGTTACGATAATGTTTACGGGGTGTAAATCTCTTCTTGACCTTACAAAAAGGTTGTTAGGGTTGCATGATTCATTTTTCTTCAGAGTTGTCGATTTTTTTTTTCAAAAACTCAGGGATTTATAAAGGGTATTTTTTAGACGGGGGGTTATCAAGAAGAAATAAAACGGATATAATTTAATAAAGATAAGGGTTTGCCATTATGTTTTAAAAATGATTGCGGACAAGTGGCCGCCGTGGCTCGCTTGAACAAATTCCACCCGAGAGGCCCAATATTCGATCACTTTTAGCAGAATTTTGGGCCGTATGTCGCCATAACGCGCCGAATATTATCTTCCAAGGCGTCCATTTTGTCGGGCATATCTGCGTAGCCAAGCGACTTCAAATAACGCCACAAAAAATAATCCAGCGGTGTTAAATCGAACGATCTTGGAGGCCACGCCACAGGCCTACGACGCGAGAAAAAGCGCTCACCAAAAATTTCCTTCAAAAAATTGATTGTTTCGTTGGCTGTATGGCAAGTAGCTCCGTCTTGTTGGAACCAAAGGTCGTCCACATCAACATCCTCCAATTCAGACACGTAAACCTAATTAATCATGGCTCTATAGCGTTCCCCAATTGACTGGAACATTATGGCTGTCTTCATTTTTAAAAATTCCACAAATGGCTTGTGGATTTTCATTACTCCAAATGCGACAACTTTGGTTATTAACGTACTTATTGAACCAAAAGTGAGCTTCATCGCTAAAAAATGTTCTTGTAAAATTCAGGATTGGTGGCCATTTCGTTTTGGGTCCATTCGCCGAACATGCGATGCGCTTCATGGTCGTTCGGCTTCAATTCTTGTAATTCTTTGATTTGTAAGCCCGCAAAACCAAAATCCTTTCGTAAAATCTTTCATAAGGTGGATGGCCACAGTTCCAATTGTTGCGCGCGATGATGGATGGACTCATTCGGGTCTTCTTTGATACTCTGCTCCACAGCAGCTAGAGCGCCTTCGGTGCGCAATGTACGGCATCTCTGAGGGTGCGCATTATCCACCAGAATTAAAGTGGTGCGAAACCGATCTATGGTTGCCCGAATTACCGACCCTGTAGGTCAGTAAACAAGGGATTTTTGACGATTGCTTTTGGGATTTTCTATGGTTCAGTGTTGGTAAGGCCCATGAAGTCGGGCTAATTGAAAATTAAAGGGAATTTCGTTAATTGAAATGGGAATTTTTGGCTAGAGTTAGTTTGGAAAAATCCCTTGGATCCTTATTTTGCAATTATGTGCTCTCAAGTAACAAAATGAATGATTCATTTTTGAAAAATCGAAATTCAATGTGGAAATCCTAGTGGCTATTTAATGTCAAAAGTGCGTTGATATCCCCATTTTTCCCGCTTATCAGTTTAAAACTTGGACATGTGTCATTGTTCTGTAAAGAAAGAAATACATTCTAACAAATTTAAATTAAAGCGATTTGCCTTTTTTCCGAAGAATAGAAAAAACGTTTCTATTCACACGCACGTTGGGTAAGCAAAATAGCGCAGCAACGAACAACAATCCCCTTCGAGCACTCTCTGATTTTGACCCATTCGTTGGCGATGGGGTCAAAATTTGAATATCTTTTCCTGTTGTGTTAGTTACACTTCCAACACAGCCACCAGCCAACGAGCTGTCATATTGTAGCCGATGTTCTTGTTGATATTGCTACTGTTGTTGTCACTTTAAACCCAACGCTTCGGTGGAAGCGGCAACAAAACTATTTTGCATAAACTTTTCACAATGGCAAGCGTAGAAACAGAGAGAAAGATAGACAAAAAGAACCAAAGCAAAAGACCCACTTTGCCAATGCGCAGCAGAAAGGGTGAAATAAAATATGGTCCGACGGACGGTGGACGGACACGGACACACAAGCCAAACATACGGACATAAACTGCTGAACTGTATGCATAAAACAACGATTGATAAACCAGGAAAACACAACAGAAGACAGCCACAGCGAATTAACTGAATTTTTTCCTCTTCTGTAAGAGCTCGAGTCTTGTGTTTTGCGTTCTTTCTTCAAAACAGATAAAATAGCAATTTCGATGATGGTGGAATGGCAGACAAGAACAACAACAACAGCAGCAGCCACACTATCGGCCGACCGTGTGGCAAAGGAAGCAAATCAGCCAGACCAACAACTACTATAACATGGCAACCGAAGTCAACCGGGTTGGTACGAGACTTCGAGTTACAAGCTTCGTTGTACATGTGTTCAACATACGATGACACATTTTGTAAAACATCTGTAAACTACGAGGGTGGTGCTATCGAGTTTGGGAAAAATTCTAACAGCGACAGGAAGAAATCTCAAATTAATAAGAGTAGCACGATCAGTACCAAATGCCACATTCTACGAAAATATGCCGACGTCGCCGGAAAGAAAGGACGAAATGTAAAGGCTACCTTTCGAGAATAAAGGAGTCGACAAAAATGTCCTAGATGATGCTTGCAGCTAGTGAGTCGAGGTTGTAGACTAATTTATCTACCTCGGATTCTCTATTAAGAGACACAAAAAATTTCAGCATCGGAAGCAAAAGAATAAACGTGCACTTAATTAGATGCTTCTTTGGGCTAAGAAAACATATGTATATAAGTAGTACACTTCGTGATTTTTTCGGTCAATTAAATCGTCCAAATGTGCGTACAATCGGAAAAATCGTGCAAAAATTTGAGCAAACCGGGTCTGTAGGAGGAGCAAACCAGGCCATTGCTCGAACCAAAGCAGTCTTAAGAGATCCAATGTTGGGGTATCTTTTGTGACAAACCCTGTCCTCAATTTGTAATCCAATGGGTTCGAATCTGGACTGCCTGAGGGCCATTCTTCAGAGGAAATGAACGCTGGGAAGTTGTTTCGATGCCAGGCCTGGGACGTCCTTATGGGCCGGCGCAGAATCCTGCTGGAAAGTCCATGGCTGGTTTTGAAACAGGGAATTGTTAAGAGGCTTCACAACAGCTTCCAAAACGGTTTCTTGGTAAACTTTGGTCGATGTTTTGACTCCTTGTTCGCAGAAATGCAGGTCAGTGCCCCATCGTAAGAGACACCCCACCAAACCATGACAGAAGCTGGGTAATGACCATTTTCCACCTTTGGGATCAGTTCAGATGCTTCCTTAATTGACCGCGCATACACTCTATCATTTAGCATGTTACATTTTTTCTGAACGGTCAACATTTTTTCATCGGTGAACAAAATTTTTTTTTAATTAGACATCGATCAAATCGTAATCTGCATTCTGACGTCAATGTGGTCAAGCAAAATACACTAAGTGCAGCTGTTAGGAAATATCGGTGAAATTAATCCGAATGCTCCAGCTAGAATAGTTACATATAATTCTTATAATTGTTATCGTGCACAGTTAATCGATTTAAGATAATTTATCGTTTTGTTTTTAATTAGAGTTCGGCTTAGCAACAACACTTTAAAATTGCGTCACAATTCACCGGTAGTATTTAACTCATGATCCAATTTATACTCATAGCCTAAATGGATCTTCAAGGATGCAGAGATGAGTTTTGAAACTATAGGGTGGGACAGTTTAAATTTGAATACGAGTAGCCTGTAAAAAGGACTTAAATTTTTTTTCTTCAAATTTCCGGTTTAATTGGAAAGGTTGAACTTTGTTTGTTTAATAATGAAACACCATCCGATGCGTTTTCGCTACGCCCAATGGGCTAAAGATTGTTTGGCAGGAGATGAAGAATTTTACCGAAAAGTCATGTGTTCAAATGAAGATTACTGTCATCTAGGTGACTTTATCAGTAAGCAAAATTGCAGCATATGGGCTTCGGAGAACCCACAGCTGACTATTGAGAATCCATTGCATCCACAACGGGTCACTGTTTGGTGTGGATTTGGCCCTTCACGGAGCTGTGATATGAACCGTTTTGGATTATTTTCTGTGGGGAGCCATTAAGGATAAAAGTTACGCAAAGCATTCAGAGACAACTGAAACATTGAAATCGAAGTTGCCAATGAAGAGATACCACCCGAAACAAACGATAATGTACAGAAAAATTGGGTTGATCAGATGAGGTAGTGCTGAGCCAGTGGTGGTCGTCATATGAATGCTATTGTGTTCCATTTTTAAATGAAAAAGTTCAACCTTTCCAATAAAACAGAAATTTGAGAAAAAATATCAGTACTTTTTTCGACAGCCGATTCAAATTTAAAATGCTAAATCGCCCCTGTACCAGTAACGAATGGACCGGCGGAAGTATTAAATGGAGAAAGACATACTATAGACAAAAAGTAAATTTTAGGATTATGATTGGCATCAAGAATTCGTGGAATATATTGAACTTGCTGTATTCCATCAGTTAAATCAAGGAGCAAAAATGATGAAAACTGTAATTCTAGATGTTATAATCGGAATTTTAACATAGTTAACCTGTAACACAATACTAAGCTTAACGTATATCGGTAGATTTACCAGCTACTTGAAACAAAGTTAAAACTTAGCCTTAAAGACAATCAAAGCTGTTGTATCTGAACGGCAAAAAAGATTTTTTATAGCTTTACAGATTATCTCTTATTGTAGAGTAGCCGGTGGCAAAACCCGCTACTATAACAGTCTAGTCCTCCTTTTTCACCTATTCCCAGAAATATAATGAGAATTTCTATTAAATGTTTTTAGCTTTATAGATTATCTTTTATTGTCAATGAAAGAACCCGCTACTAAAACAGCCTTCTTCTTCTTTTTTACCTGTTCCCAGAAATATTATGAGAATTTTTACCTAATTTCCCAAAATGCTTGCGAGAAAAATCGTAGTGTTAGCTTCCATTTAAATTGTGCGAATTACTGCTGAAACATTTGGAATTTGTTTCCACTTGCTGGAAGATAATAAAAAGTTCCTTCAAATAGAGAGAGGCGAATCATATAAAGCTATCGCAGAAGCAAAAGGAACACATAGTATCTTTAAAAATTGTGAATTCTTCCTATGGTTTGCTAATCTCTCTAGAATCTTTAGATTGTTTGCCCAGGGTTGGTCGAGTAAAAGAACAATTTATTTTTCTTCTGTTTCAATAACCCAACTTATTGTCCCAGCCATCGTAATTAATATGAACCGTAAAAAGTTCAGTTTCTGAAGACGCGTTTCCACCAACAAAAACAACATCGACGGCGACATCACCGAGAAAATCGAAAACTTCTTCTCTGCCATAAACGCCAGTTTGAGAACGGATCAGTCATTGTGTTCGAGCGTGTGTGTGTACGCCTCGGTAAGAGTGTGTGTTGGTTGGTGAGACATTTGCCGTTGTGACCGTTCGGCCCTGTGTAAACAAAGATTTCTGTTGTGTCTCTTGTTCGTTCGGGTAAGTTTTCGTTGCGTTCTTTATCAGTTGTTGCTGTTGTATCGGTCGTTATTGTCAATTTGATTGGTTTTGTTTTCGATTTCGTTTGAGAGGGTCTCTTCTTTCTTCTAACTCAATTTCGAGCAAAGAACTTATGCTCTCTCTCTGTTGTGATGTTGTTGCTTGCAGTTGTTGCTTTAGCGCCGTTGTTGATGTCGTAGTTTATGGGTTAATTGCTGTTGGCGTTTTCTTTCCATATTTACGTCTATGACCGTCGGACTGGCTGATGATTTGTTTGTGTCTATTTTCGGGATTTTTTCCAATGTTCAGCGGGTTTGGGGTTTGTTTGGTTTGTGCTGTTCGATTTTTTTTTTGGCATTTTGCAGCTGTTGGACAAGGGAACGGGAAAAACTCCGTGAACGAATAGGCGGCGAGAGAAAGAGAGCGATATTTCTTCGGGTTGCTTTTATTGGTAATAGTTTTTCGAGTCTAGAAAGATTGTTGACAATTTATCCAATCGATCAGATAAAATTCATAACGATTTGTTTTTTGTCATCAACGGCGTTGATGTTGTTTCTTGGGTTGGGTTCAAATACGGCTTGATTGGGTATTGGGGTATATGTATGTAGGTCTGTTTGTTTGTCCGGAATGGTGTGATGATGGTGTCATCGTCGTCGTTTCGTTCCGTTGGTTGTGGCCAAGCCGAAGTCTTCCGTTTCGATGCGTTGTGTGAATAGGTGATTACCTTCGTCAATATTGGTTTAATTTTTTTCTGGTTATTTGTAAAATTCAAATTGCTATTGGGTTTATTTATGACCTCTTTTGACATGATAAGGGTCTTTAAACATGAGTTCGATTTAACCAAATACTCGCATATGACGCTTTTTTATCAGTTCAATTAAAGAGTTAAAGAAGACGGAAAAAATACGAAAAACATGAAGTGTGTGAATTCATAGGAATTTTAACGCCAAATCACATCATGAAGAAATGTATCGTACAAATGTTACAGATTTTAAAAGAAATATAAATCTTGGAAAAAAGCATTACCAGGGGCGACGCAGTTTGATGTTACAAAATGTCGTTCTTTCATTAGTATAATTTAAAAACAGTCGGATGAAATGGTGTTTTTTGTATACAGGGTGGGCCATTTTAAATTTAAATCGGCTGTAAAAAAAGAAGTACCGACAATTGTTTTAAATTTCTGTTTTTTTTTTAACTTGTCATTTAATAAGGGAACACAATATCCGTGACTTTTTAAATAAAACACTGTTTTTTGGTAAAAAAAATATTTTATAACATAATCTTCATTTAGCTCAATACACAGTCTAACGTTTCTCCAATTTTTGTATAACTCCCAAAAAAAATAGGATTTTTCGAGGACCATGAAATAGGCATTTGTTTGACCAATAATGTCATGACTGGGGCTGAATCTCTTTCACTGACCGATTTTTTTAGGTTTTGAAATAGGATTGTGTCACTGGGGGCTAAATCCGGAGAATATGGCGGATGAGGTACCAATTCGTTACCCAATTCATGCAATTTGGCATTGAGACTGCACACGTGTGCACCCAAGCATTATCTTGATGAAATGGTAATCGCGGCACGGATCTTGCAGACAGCTTTCTTTAATCCAACTGATCATGTGAAATCGAAACCACACTGCCATTTGAAATGAGTATGACATCAAAAATCTCACCCCCTTCGATCGGTCATTAAAATATCGTGGATTTTTTCGACACTTCCGGGTGTATTGACCTCAATTGGCCGTCCAGAACGGTCAGCGTCATTTGTACTTGTGCGACCACAACGAAAGTCAGTATACCGCTTTCTTGCCAATAAAATAAATAATGTAGAGTCCCCATAGTAATAAGCTAGCTTTTCCTTGGATTGATTGACGGGTTTTTTCCGCAAAAAATAATATTTAATGAGTACTTGAAATTCACTTTTTTCCGTTTTTAACAAAATCCACAAGATTGTAGGTTTGAACAGCTGTTAAACACAAACTAAATGGCGAAACTCTTTCAAAATTTGACAGTAGTCTATTAACATATGGTACTTGATGGAAGCAGTGTTGCATTTCCTATAACTACAAGGGAAGTTGAAAAGATCTGCCCTCGTATGACTACCACAACTGGCTTCGCAACTTCGATATCATGTTTCAGCGCTTCAATAATCTCAGCTTTTCAAGTGTAAAATGAAGAAAACTTTATTTTCAAAACGCTCCGGCCACTAGGGATTAGCCGCATGTTCGTCTACCGATGCATAAAACTGTTTGAGGACACTGGAGATGTAAAAGACCGCCACCGGTCAGGCCGCCCACGCTCTGTTTGAACAGCGCATGTCATCAAAGCCGTTAAATCAAGAATTCACAGAAATTCGCTCCGAAAACAGAAAATCATGGCCCCAGAGATGAATATCACGCAAAAGTCCATGAGTCGAATCATGAAAAAAGTCTTAAAATTTTGTTCACCGATGAAAAAATTTTTACCGTTCAGGAAAAAATTAACAAGCAAAATGATAGTGTATGCGCGGTCATCTAAGGAAGCATCTGAACTGATCCCGAGGGTGGAAAAGGTTCATCACCCAAATTCAGTCATGGTTTGGTGGGGTTTCTCTTAGGATGGGGTCATTGACCTGCATTTCTGCGAACAAGGAGTCAAAACATCGGCCAAAGTTTACCAAGAAACCGTTTTGGAAGCTGTTGTGAAGCCTCTTAACAATTCCCTGTTCCAAAACCAGCCATGGATTTTCCAGCAGGATTCTGCGCCGACCCATAAGGCTAAAACTTCAGAGGAAAACTGGATTAGATTAGACATAGTAGAATGGCCGTTACGAAATCCGTGTTGGCATGGATGGAGTAAATGGGCCACATATGTGAAACAAAATTTGTTAAAATTAGGAATTGCGCTTAATTTAGCAATCCCTCTATAGTTCGGTACATCCAACAGATTTTCAGATTAATGAAATAGAAACAAGTAAGACCTTTCCATAAATCAGGAAAGTACACCAATTTCAATGATGAATTAAATAATAAGGATAAGGGTAAGACAAGGGATTCAGAGCAGCCTTTTAATAATATATTCAAAATACCATCGGGTCCAGAGGTACTAGTGGGTTTAAGGCGATGGTAAATTTAATTCAATAAGTGAAAAATCTAAAATTGTAGGATTATCTGATTTACTAAAAAAATTTTGTAAGGGTACGAAATTCTTATTGGCAGCTACAAATAAAGGGTGGTCCAACCATAATGCACGATGTTAATTGTGAGTTACAATGAGTGAACGACAAGTTTTTTGCCCAAATTATTTGACATATCTTTGTTGCAGTCTTTGGCAAATTCGACCATGGAGAGGTACACAATTGAGCAGTGCGTTATGATTGTTGGAGCCTTCTACGAAAATTGGCGTTCAAATCAGCAGACCAATTGTGTCTAGAATCGGGAGAATTGTGCGCAAATTTCGGCAAACCGGGTCTGTCGGAAATGTGAAAACACATGAGCATGCTCGCCCAGTTCTTTCGGCGGAAAACATTGATGTTGTTCGCGATAGTGTGGCAGATGACGCCAAACTCGGCTCTTAAATGCTATGTGTTCGCTATCGCGGGATGATAACGGACCTTCAGAAGTTGAGGTTATGAACCTGGATGATTTATGGTTCCAACAGGATTGTGCCCCTTGCCACACAGCCAATGAAACAATGGCTCTTTTGCGAGAGAAATTCAATTAAATGTTATTCTACGTCGTGGCGATGGTAATTGGTCACCACGATCATGGCATGTAACTAAACCTCTCCACTCCCAGACCTTTACATCAACCATTTAGTTAAGCGGAGTACTGCGTTTTCAGGGTTCTATTTTTCCCATAGAAGAGTTCTACTATTCCTCCGCTTCTTTCATAATCACCAATCCTCCCCCTTCGAAAACTCAACTCAATCTCTTTCAGTACAATTAGACTTTTTTTTTGGCAAATCATGTGTTTCGACCTATACCACCCTTCGAAATGTGGTAAGTACTTTTCAAATTGCTCGGAAAGAAAGCGCCCATTAGCCCTTATTTTATCATTATTTTTTTGTTAGGCAATTGAATGCATAATTTCTCACATGACTTAACACTTTTAAATTCAGGGGTAACATTTTTCAAACAAAACAAAAAAAGAAAACTTAACAAAAATGGGAAAATGGCATAAAATACTTCAAAGTGGATTTTATTAGCAGCAGCAACGAAATCTCGTGTACATCAATTGAGGCATTTAAACAAGAGCTCAGGCCTCAGCATACTCGCATTTGTGGCACAAACGACAAATGCAGTTTTGTGTATTAACGCTACACGCTACGAAAAATCAACGAATCAACAAAAAAAAAATTAAGCGATTAATGCAAAATGAAACGAAATAAGAGCCACTCTCTCGCTTCGTTGGCAGCACTACTTCCACCATGGACGGTAAAGCGTGCGTTGTTAACATGTCCTCAGTGTGTAGTGGTAGCACTACTGACTCCGATGATGCTGCTGATGGAGATGACGACGACACCGATGATGATCAGCAGTTTGTGCCACACAACTATCGAATTAAAAGAATTGTTAGTTACCCCGTGCTGCTGCCACCACTCGAACATATGCCACAACCAGCCAGGCATGCCAGCGTAACAACCCAACGACACTCTACTAGCTACTGGCAAACGACCGAGTTCAGTTTATGATAGCGAGGACACAGGCGGCGGACGGACAGACGGATACATTACCCCATGGACAATTGATGGTTGTTGCTGCTCTACAGCCATTGAGAACGCAATACGCCGAATTAACGATAAACGCGCTTGTCAACAAATTTATGCTGGTTTAGCGAAGCGATTTTACAAACACTCACAAACGCACTCCGGAACACTGACAGCTCTCACGGATACACATGCAACATGCCACCACCGCCACCACCACTGGTGCTGTTGCCGTTACTACCACTAATAAAAAAAAGTTTCATTCGAAACACGGCAACAATTGAAGCAACAGAGAGTTCTT
Source organism: Hydrotaea diabolus (assembly GCA_963513945.1). NCBI lineage: Eukaryota > Metazoa > Arthropoda > Insecta > Diptera > Muscidae > Hydrotaea > Hydrotaea diabolus. The sequence continues at coordinate 6,782,600 of OY740719.1, read as the reverse complement.
TTCTCCATGCCACGATACAGGAAATTATGGCAACATCCACATCAAAGCCTCGATAGAGCTCTTCTCATATGGGTATTATTCAATGGACACCAAAGCCCACAGCGTACCAAACTGCTCCTCGACCATATGTGTGCCAAAAGAAGCATAAACTCGTACACGAGCAAGCGCAGGCAAGAGATCTGTGGTTTCCAAAACAACAGAAAAGTAATCTTCGGCGAGAAGTTGGAAAAACACGCACCCACACATAGGGAATAGTATTAACACTCGTACCGTCCAACACACGAGGGAAGTATGATAAGGGATCTACTATGCAAAATGGAATGGCTGGAATATTTTGACTTGCGGAGACTGCCGAAAATCTAAAAATTCCTTCAAATCCAACCCAAAAGCGTTGTAGAACCTTTGTCCTATATAGAATTTAGGAAAGTCGGGTCCATGCCCCATAAAATTAAATAGGGCAGCCTGATTATTTTTATACTTTTTTTAAATTCCACAACTGCGGAGGCAACTGCACGATTTTGGCAACTAACCACCGGATAAAGATCATCTGCGGTATTATTGACGAGTATCTCATCGATCTAGTCAACTTCTTAAAAGCGAGTCGAAGAACGTCAGTGACACACAATGGAACGAAAGGCCTTCACATGGCAACTCAGGATCATTCTAAGAAGGTCTCTAAAGCATACTCGGTACGGAAACACAACGCGATATTATGTAAGTAGTTCCTGCAAGCAGGGTTTTCATTCTGAGGGTCCAATTTGGATGGCTCGTTCGGGCATTTCGACCGGTATGGCTTTAATGACACGCGTAATGTTGGCTTCCAAAACCTGAATCGTAGCTGGTTTGTCAACCCCAAAGAAAAATGTCTAAAGGTGTGAAATCACACGATCTAGGCAGCCAAGTCACCGGTCCAACACGTAAAGTTCTCTGCTTTTCGAAATGACCTCTCAATAAATCCATTGTTTGAGCAGCCGTATGGCTAGTGACACCGACCTGTTGAAACCAAATGTCGTCAAGATTACGGACTTCAATTTCAGGAAGCAAAAATTCCGACATCATAGCGCGATTGCGAGCACCATTCACCGTTACGTTCCAGCCATCATCGTTTTTGAAAAAATATGCACCGATGATTCCACCAGCTTATTAACCGCACCAAACCGTGGTTTTCTCTGGGTATAATGGCACCTTTTGAACCTCTTCTTGTTGATTTTCAGCCCAAATGCGGCAATTTTATTTATTGACTTTGCCGTTGAGCCAGACATGGGCCTCATCACTGATCAAAATTTTGGTCGAAAACAGCGGATCTTCCCGTTTCTTACCGAACGAACGCTCATTTCCATAATACAATTGCCAACATTTGAAGGTAATTATTTTCAAAAAATTAATGCCATAAAATGTCCTTTCAAATTACCAACAAATTTTCCACACTTGATATGAATTTTCATATTTTTTTGTTCTGAAAAAATACCTCTAGATGGATCACCCTAAGGCTGGTCACCTTCAGGATCACCTTCATGAGGTGGCTGAGATGCTCAAGGTATGGGAACTCAACATAATGTTATCTTAGCAGTTCCTGTTGGTATCTTCCGAACTTCAGCCTGAATTACCTGCTATAAAATGCCGAAGGTCGGTCTATGGTAAGTTATACTTTACCAGAGGAGACGTGAACGTTGCACAGCTGCCAAAACGCTGCTCTTAGGAAAGACCCGAGCTGCCTTCTTCATGGTCTCCTCCTTGGCTTAGATAAACTCAGTACTGGAATAGAACATGACGCCATCGGAGGCATCATCCGAATTTTCACCTGATAGAGTTCCAACTTCCACCTAATCATGTAAGGAGAGAGCTCTTCAAGTTGGAAAGGGAGACAGCCGCTTATCTAAACCGGATATACCCGAAGCAGTAGTTCTTCGGCCAAGGCCTGTCACCTCGGCACTTTTTTGTGCCGCTACAAAAACATTAACTCGGTCGATGATGTTCTCAAACACCACCCCCAGATGTTTCCGCAGAGAAATGTTCCCCGGAAGGGATTTTATCGAATGGATCATACGAACTTTTCCTTAATGGAGTTGCAACCTCCACCTAGACAAGTTAGGAGAGTGATCTTCGAGTTGAAAAGGCAGATTCGGCTGTAAAGAAGAGAAACGATGAATCAAAGTGATTACAAGTCAGCCTACGACAGTAAACACAGGAACGCCCTCGAAAACAACTTATAGACATTGCCAAAGAAAAGTCTTCCAAGGAAGACCCGTGTCGTTTAGGCACAGCTGAGGTCAGAATGGTGCAGCCATTTCAATTCATATCAAGTCCGAATTGAAACAACCACTCTGAACATTTGTCGTGCATGTGGTCAATGCCAACATGATATCTTGCACCAATTCACCTGACCAGCAAAGCCCACGTCTCTAGTTTCCAGGTCACTATGGACCTCACACAAAGAGAGCTTATTCTATCAGCAAGAGCCTTTAACATCAGTGTTAAATTTATATAGTCTCTCTGGCGCAGTTGATTTTGGATGTTACTCAAAAAGTGATCTAATTATAAACTACGAAAGACTGTTCCAGATGCGCCTCTACATTCCCTCTTAAGGGTATCTTAAACAAAGCCTAAAGGTCTAAACACGTTAACAGCTTGAATTCATATATCACAGTTCCACATAAAACCTCCACCCACGTCGTGACATTTCGTTATTGGTGACTGAATTGTAGTACTAATCGAATCGCAGTCATACCCGACTTTGTTTTACGCTACAACTGCCATCTGGTTTAACCATAGCATCTGCTATGAAGCTTTTTATGAAGATGCTAGTGTCATCACTTTTAGTTTGAAATAAACCAGAAGACGTGTCGACAGATTTTTAGTTTTCCTATCCCAGTAAACATTTTCGGACGGCTCAGAATTATGAGTCCGAAATGAGTATAAATTATGACGGGAATATGAGGCTCAGAGTTATGAGTCCAAAATGAGTCCGAAATGTGTGTAAAGAATGTAGGAAATATGAGGCTCAGAATTATGAGTCCGAAATGAGTATAAAATATGACGAAAATTTGAGGCTCAGAGTTATGAGTCCGAAATGAGTGGAAACAATGTAGGAAATATGAGGCTCAGAATTATGAGTCCAAAATGAGTATTAAATATGACGGAAATTTGAGGCTCAGAGTTATGAGTCCGAAATGAGTGGAAACATTGTAGGAAATATGAGGCTCAGAATTATGAGTTCAAAATGAGTATTAAATATGACGGAAATTTGAGGCTCAGAGTTATGAGTCCGAAATGAGTGGAAACAATGTAGGAAATATGAGGCTCAGAGTTATGAGTCATCATCTCTTGCAATTACACTCCGCTTCAGTTGAATAGGTAATACATTTTTTATACAAAGAAAGGCCTATAACTTTAGTGGTGTTCTCTGATGAAAATAAATTTAATTTTGATGGCCCTGATGATTTCAACTATTATTATCACGATTTTAGAAAAAAGGAACGTTTTTTGTGTCGCCATCATAGCCGTAAAGGGGGTGTGATGGTCTGGGGTTTTCTAAAAATGTATTACCTATTCAAGTGAAGCGGAGTGTATTGTATTTTGGAAATGCCGTTACTTGTGTTTCCCCGAATTCAACGACCAACGAACACCTGCGTTCATCGATGAACAAAAATTCAGTATAAGTGTAACTGTTGAAGTGTAAAGAATAGTTTTTACCATCAAAAAGATTAACTAGCTTTTTTGTTAAATTTTTGTTTTTTTTTTACCAAAAATTGAATAAAAACTGAATTTTACTTTCTTTGTTTAGTATTAAAAATAATTTATGTTCTTGCTATTATTTTCTGTTGTTTTACTATAAAAGAAACAGACATATTATAGGAGCTCTTATTTTCTCTAAAATAGGAGTCATATATGACTCCTAAAAGAGGCTCATATGGTATATGAATTCGGACTCATATATGACGACCATCGCAAGAAGGGAAACACACTCATATTGGACTCCTATAAGAACTCTTATTTTCTCTAAAATATGAGTCATATATGACTCCTAAAAGAGGCTCATATGGTATATGAATTCGGACTCATATATGACGACCATCGCAAGAATGGAAACACACTCAAATTGGACTCCTAAAAGAACTGATAATGAGCGCTCACACTCCGAATTATGAGTCCAATCGGACTCATATCGGACTCCAAATGTTTGCTGGGTATGTCAGTTTGGAGAACTACTACTACCTAAGAAACGTTATTCAAGACCTTTCTCTTTCCATTAGTTCCTTTCAGAGAGCGTCAGTATCTTGTTTGTGAAGATGTTTGTGCCGAATAAATAAGCCATACTTCATAATCGTTTAAAAAGCTGATAAGATTAAAAAAAACATTTTTCTGTTAATGTTAAACATTAGGTGTATCCCTTATTCCACGCCGACATTAGAAGAAATAAGTTTAACTCGAAGACAGATAAGTTTCTTCATAAAATACAAATACCTATGGAAGCCAGGTTTAAAAACCCGTTTACTAGAAAATAGAATAATATAGAGCACGTATCACAGAGTTAAGAGTTAGATATTTGTTTCTTAATGATATTTTAAGAAAGGAACGTTTTACGGAGATCTATCAAAAGTAGTGTATACCAAATTTTAAAATATACCGGCTTATGAGAGCCTTTATTTTAATTCAAACACTTAAAAGAGGTTGTAGGAAATGTAGTGCTTACCAAAATGTGTTCTTAATGAAGTCATTATATCTCTTGCTGTGAGTGCCGCAGAGCCATCTTGCTATATTTAAATATTGGAGACATCACGGGATTATTGGTAGTGCTGTCTATTGTCGTTGTTTTCGAATTTTCGGACTGATATTTCAACAAATTACCAACAGTAATTTTTTTGTGGGTATTACGCGAATTTCTTTGAATGATCATCCCAAAAAGATTATTCCAATTGCGAAAATGGTATTTAGTGTATCCTTTAAGACATCTAAATTTGAAGCGAAAACATCAGATCTTCATTGAGCTGCTTTAAAGTTCGTTACTCGTAATTGAAATTAAAGCCTAAATTCAAGTCTGCTCAAGAAATGGCAAGCGTTACTGAATGCAATAAAAGATTGCATCTTGACACCAGAGAAGCGAAATCTGTAAGAAAAAAAGCAAATGAAAGAACCGCTTAATGAGTAACACTTTAATTCTTACCGTAAGCACCAGAGTGACCAACAACCGAAGAGCAAAAATGGCTAGATTAAAAATAAATATGGTTAGAAAACGTCTATATTAAGAGAAAAAAGGCTAGAAAAATAGCTAAAGGGGTATTTAAAGATTTTTTTTTGTATGTTAATAAAAATAGAGACAGGAAATCTCAAACTTTAAATATACTTTTTTATCTTTGAAAAAAATATTGTAAAAATTTTGGATCATCTTAAATATTAGCCGTGTTCCTTTGAGGTAACTAGCTTAGTTACCTAGTTAGTTTTAAATATGCTTTTTCAGTGTCAAAATACTTATATTAGTCAAAGTCAACATTTTCATCATGGTAAAGTTCACATTCGAGCAACGTTTAGAAATCATTAAAAATTACTACCGAAATTCTGAATCGGTGGTCGCAGCACGCGTTACAAATGATTTACTGGAAGGCAAATTCGGTGAAAGTGTTATCTCGAGAATAGGTCCGGTCGAACGATCACCTAGTTTATGCGATTTACCGCCATTGAATTTCTTTTTATGGGGCTACATCAATTCATTGGTCTTTGCCAACAAGCCGACAACTTTAGACGAACTCAGAGACTACATCCAACGCAAAATTGTCAACGTTCCGGTCGAAATGAGTGGTGGAAAGTTGGGTCCAAGGAATAGTTCGCTGTACACGGGCTTATGGTGGTCATATGACAAAAATCGAACTTAATTCTTAAAATGTAACATTTGCACTACACCTGGAATAAATTTGAACTCTATAAAATTTAGTATTAAATATTCTGTGTTTTATTAATATATAAAATTGTTACGTCCTTAATGGAAAACCCGGTATAAAAAAGCAAATGATTGCTGCACTTTTGCTTTGTAGAAATGTGTACAATTTCTTTGAACACTCAGTTTTAGTTGATTTACAGTTCCACTTATACTGTCACACTTATACGACACCTCTTCCAGTTTTATTATTACTAGCAAACAAAACATATGTTTTTAAAAAAAACAGGATGTCATATGTGAAATTTCCTTGCAATATAAGTGGGCCGCTGGGCCTTTTCGGAAATGCAACTTGCGCTGCAACTGTTGCGCAACTTTGAACGTGTTTTTAGTATGTTTGCCCAACATATGTTTGATAGTTGCTTTTTAGAACATCTGGCGCTTGCAGTGTTGCCGGACTTTGCAATTAAGAATGCGTTGCGCAGTACATGCAGTGCAGTGTTGCAATTCCGAAAAGGCCCTCTTACTCATTTCATTAGCGACTTGGGGCCAACTCGCTTGCTAACCGAGTAACTTGCAATGCTTGTTTCGAACCTGAAAAGAACACAGCTATTATCGCGGATTCCTAGACTTGAATATTTTTACATAGTGCTAGAAATTTTCAACTAATCCAAGGAGACCCTTTATGAGCCCAATCTTCTCTATTTCTTAATTCTCAAACCTGATCATAAATTATCATAACGACCTCGTTATATAGTTTACATTTATGTAGATTCATTTATGCATTTACGATTGTGTTTGGGTAATTATTGTTTTGTTGTATTGGTCATCCTTTTGTAGTTGTTGTTGTTTTGTTTTTGGGTCTTTTGCGACTACGTTCCGTTCTATTCACAGCAAATGTGTCCAGACGGACGAGCGAGCGCTTCATTCTATGGCTACTCCTCCTCACATCACAATCCGCTTTAAGATATTTTTATCAGTCTTTTCACATAAGCATATTTTCAGTTATTCACTCACTTCACTCCTCAGTGTAAACTTCTGTCGTATTGTGCGCTTTGTCTTTATGATTATTTTCAATTTCCAGTTGGTCATGATGGTCCCCACCCCAGGTCGTGTATAGCATCATAAGAGGAGCCCAAAACCGAAAAGATTAACGCCACTGACATAATTATCGCCGTCGCATAAATGACAATTTTGGTTTTCGAACGAAATTTTTTCGTTTGTGGCAGAGTGAGGGAGCAGCGTCGTTACATCGTTGTTTGGAAGGTTATTAAAGCGTTGGACTGGGCATTCATTATGTGGTACGCGAGCGAGATCGTCGTCGTCGTACGTACATATCGCTTTTGGTGTTTTTAGGTGTAATTGGTTTAAATTGTTGCGATAACAATACTTAACGACAGTTAAGAGCAGTACTTAGAACAAGGGCGGACAACGACCGACCGACCGACGATTCGATGATGACGACAATGGACACAGGATGTGGGCATAATCATCATCGTTATTGTTCAATAACGTACTTCCGCCGCAGTTAGGAGGGCAGTTGCTGCTAATTGAATATTTTTGAATAGGAATATCTAAAAAGTAGTAAATGCATCATTTTGTTAACGAAATTTCAATCAGTATATTGAGGGCTTAATTTCAATATATTCCTGAATATTGCGGCACCAATCCAAAAACGAATTCATTTTTTGTGAATTTAAAGGTATGGAAGCGTTAAAAACTAAGGGCCATATTCATTAAAACATCCAATAGGATTACAGAATTTTATCAAAAAAAAATATATTGAAATTTGAATATTAAACCCTGAAACTTTTACGATTACGACTCGGAGCGCTTAAAAGTCAATTATTGCTGTCTTTAAACAACACTAACTTTCTTTATCATCGCATAAAAAACTGCTCTCAAAACTATGATCTAACTAACTGATCTGGATCCGACTCCGAACGGGTGATTTATTGTATAGAAAAGCTTTTAGATACGAGGGCGGTTCGGAAAGTTCTTAGCCTATCTATGAAAGAGAATAGTTAGTTTTTCAAAACTATTTTTATTTTTCAATATAATCTCCTGAAACTTTAATACACTTAGTCCAACGCTTATCTAGCAATTCTATCCCTTGATTAAAATAGTTTTCCTAAAGGTCTTCAAAATAGTGGTTTACAACTGTAATTGCATCTTCATTTGAGGTAAAACGCTTGCCAGCAAGGAATTTTTTAGATTTGGGAACAGGTAAAAGTCACTGGGAGCTAAATCAGGAGACTAAGGTGGGTGGTCAAGCAACTCGTACTTTAATTCGTTGATTTTAGCCATTGTTAAAACACTCTTGTGCGCTGGTGCGTTGTCTTGATGAAAAATTATTTTTTTGTGTTGTAAGCCAGGACGTTTTTCTTGAATTTGTACATTTAATTGATCTAAAAGGTTGCAATAGTACTCTGAATTTATTGTTTTACCCTCTTGCAGATAGTCAATCAATAAAATACCTTTAAAGTCCCAAAAAAGCGTTGCCATAACCTTACCAGCCGATTGAATTGTTTTTGCCTTCTTTGGGGCACTTCCTCCAGCTTCAGTTCATTGTTTGAATTGTTCTTTTGTCTCTGGAGTATAGTGGTGGATCCATGTCTCATCAACAGTTATGAAACGACGCTTAAAATCCATTTTATTTCGCTGAAAATGATCCAAACAAGCTTGAGAAATGTTCATTCTTATGCGTTTTTGATCGACTCCGGCACCCATCTTGCAGCAAGCTTTTTCATCCGTAGTTCTTCATGCAAAATTAAATGGACTCGATCATTTGAGATACCCATGATATTAGCTATTTCACGCACTTTTATTCGTCGATCATTTAATACCATATCATGCACTTTGGCTACAATTTCTGTTGTTGTTGCTGTTTTTGGACGTCCACTGCGTGGTTCATCTTCAATGCTTGTACGACCACGTTTAAATTCAGCAACCCAATTTTTTACTGTTGCATATGAAGGAGCACATTCACCTAACACATTCACCATATCATTATGAATTTCTTGTCCCGATAAACCTTTTTTATGTAAAAATTTAATGACACCACGCATTTCTAATTTTTCCATTGTAAAAAAATCGCGGATGCGTCTTTTGAGAACACCTGTTTCTATATGAAGGAGTTGCCAGATCGAAACAAAATTTAACATGTGTTCATAGCAGAGATGGAAGTTTCCAAAACATTTAACTTTTTTCTGTTTATACCGCTCTTTTTGTGCTAGGCTAAGAAGTTTCCGAACCGCCTCGTAACAAAATTGGTAGATATTACTACGCGGCTTTAAACTTGTGTTAGATGTATCATGGTTATGTTGAACTACGAGGGCATATTAATAATTCCGTGACTTATCCATATTCCCTCGTTGTTATATGAAATGCGACAGTGCTTCCATCAAGTACCACCTGTTAATAGACTATTGTCAACTTTTTAGAGAGTTCCGTCATTTAATTTGTGTTTAACAGCTGTTCAAAACATACAACCTCGTGGATTTTGTTTAAAAATTGAAAAAAAGTGAATTTTAAGTGCTCATTAAACAGTATTTTTTGCGGGAAAAAACGTCAATCAAACCAAGGAAAAATACTACGGGGACTCTGCACTATCGATTTCAATGCTAAAAGGGTGGTTTACTGACTTTTGTTGTGGTCGCACAAGTTAAAATGACGCTGAACGATCTGGATGGCCAATTGAGGTCAATACACCCTAAAATTTCGATGTTAGCCGATCGAAGTGTAAAAGTGCGTGAGATTGTTGATGCCCAACGCATTTCATATGCCAGTGTGGTTTCCATTTTACATGATCAGTTGGGTTTAAGAAAGTTGTCACCAAGATGCGATTACCATTTCATCAAGATAATGCACGGGTGCATGTATTAGGTTACGAATTGGAATTTCATCTGTCATATTCTCCGGATTTAGCCCCCAATGACTATTTCCGATTTCTTAACCTAAAGAAATGGCTCGGTGGAAAGATATTCAGCCCCAACGATGAAATTATTAATCAAACAAGTGCCTATTTTATGGACCTTGAAAAATCATATTTTTTTGAAGGGATACACAAACTGGAGAAGCTTTGGACTAGGTGTATTAAGATGAGGAGATTATGTTAAAAAAATACTTCTTTATTTGCAAAAAAAAAATGTTTGTTATTCAAAGTCGGGGAGTTACTGATCTGCCAACAATGATCATACAACAATGGAAAGAGTTGTATAAAGGATGACCAAGGAGTAATTATAGTTTTTCCAGTTTTGTATTTGTTTTAAACCAACATAAATATTACCGGTCGTTATCATGGGTTCAGTAAGCAATCGATTCGTCGCACTGTTTCGAGCTTTCGGTCTTTTATCCTCCAACCAGACAGACATTGGCGCGAAGTAAAGGAAACATAGCGACGATGCTCCTCCCCAACCAGATCTAACAACTTCCATGTGCTGATCATCAGCATGGTTTCCGCAGCAGAACTATTGCTTTACACGCCATCACCACACGTCTATGTTGCATCCTTAACTAGAACAAGCCCAACGACAGGACGGTCTTCGAGGCTCTTGACCTTACCAATGCCTTTGACACAGTCAATAATGTGACTCTGTTCGAGGACATTGCAGAAACGTCGCTTCCGCCTAGTTGGAAACGTGGGGTCGTAAAATATTTGTATAGGCTCCAGTCTTATGTAGAATTTTCAGACTGAAAGTCGAGGCCCCACAGAGTTAAACAAGGAGTTCCCCAGGGTGGATTGATATCTCCGGCTCTGCCTTCTCTACTTCTCTAAAATTCCTGCACCTCCAGAAGGCGTTGAAATTGTGTCATACGCTGATGATTGCACAATTCTGGTGTGAGGACCTTAAGTGGATGACATATGCGAGAAAATCAACTGTTACCTCACTGACATTCACTGCGAGAAATATGAAAATAGCCGCCTCGAAATCATCAGCATGGACCGCAGAGGTGCGGTTGTCACTTAATATGAAAGTCGACTACATTAACATCCCGATTACCAACTATCCTTGAGGTTACATTAGACAGCCTTTTTCGATCCTTCGCACATGCTACTCCTCAAGTGACTAGCCGGCAGTAGTTGCGGAGCCCACAAAGAAAACCTTGTTAACCTCTTAAAAAGCGAAAGGTTGGTCTGTAGCGAACTAACCAGAGCCGGTGTGGTCGGCGAACGTGAGTACGACGCAGTGGAAGAAAGTTCAAACTTGCAAGAATTCCGGCCTGCTAACATCTCCTTATGTCTTTTGAGGACCATCTTCGTGGGGAGACGATGGTCCTTGCAGTTCGTAGACACAATTTTTGGTTGTCTAAGCAGTATCTGCTTGGGTGTCTTAGCAGTAGTTATCCCAACCACCGTCTCTTGGATAGGATGCGTTCGCCCAGGCTGATCAGGTACGATCTTCATGATCAAGAGAGAGAGATCGAGAGATCCAGCGGTACAAGGAAAACCCTTTGGATCATCGAAACTATCAGGCAGGTCTGTACGACATTTACTGTAGTATCTAGCTTAAGCGTGAATGTATTGCTAGGGAAACATCCCCCGGATATTTCACCAGAGGAGAAGACGCTACCTCGGCAGACGCGCGTAGTTCTGGCTGAGCTAAGATCTGCATGGTGCAGTACCCTCAATTCATATTGGACGCGAATTGATAGCAACGTCCGGACGTTTGTCCCGCTTACCATCAGGGAACAAATGACGTGCTGCACCTGTTCAGTTGTCCGGCAAAGCTCACTCAGCTGACCTCTAGGTATCTTAAGACGCATCCAGTTCAAATGACGATCCCTAGTTCAAATAACAATTCGTATAAACGAACGGGACTTCAAATTGAAATATATAACAAGAACATCCAAGAAAACCTTAATATATCGATCAATCGTCGATTAGCTCATTTGGTCATTGCCAGAAAATTAAGCCAGCTTGTTATGCGTTCAAATTTGGACTAACATCCCTATAAGATTATACTGATGCAAGAATTGAAGGCGGTCAAACATAGACAATACAGCGAGGTCTATAATTGAACGCAGGAAATGTTAGGTGGAGTTCAGGGCACTTGTCTAAACGATCAGTTCTTTTTATGGTTTAGCAGGCAAAGTTGTCGTTATTTGGCTGAACACTTTTTAATTGGCTTGGCGTGGGGCATGAGTGCAATATTGGACCCTTATTTCTTTTGAAATCATAAGAATTAGAGACAGTTGACGCCAATTGTCATCGTTGTAGAGCAATATTTTGTCGACATTCTGTGATAAAATTCGACAATATTCATTGAACAGGGATTAACCGGCTCAAGACCTCTTGCTTCTATAGTTAAATATAAGACAAGTTTTTAACAAAATGGCAAAGTGACATTGATTTTCGTGGCTGCACACTGCTTTTCGGGTCCGTGACAACCCTCTTCAGAAAGCTTTGCTGCAATTGTTGAAAGTAAAACCGAACTCTATAAGGCCAGGCTCTCCCCAATATACAATATCGATATATCCCAGATGCGGTTTTAACAAGACGGCGTTTTATGTGATATAAGCAATAGACCACTAGAAGTTGTAAAGTATTAATTTAGCGATTAGGTCGTATAACTATCTATGTGCTGTCATAATTGTCCGATGCTTAGTGTACGTTCCATCAAATTGCTTCCACAAAATGTCTATTGTGTCATTAGCTGAGTAGTACTTACCACCATCCTGTTAGAATGTCCTTCGCCCCCATACGATTTATCTCTGTTTATCATTGTTTCTCCGTGCGCTAATCTGTTTATCCGTACGCTCTCCGTTCGGACCGATGTCAATTCTTGTGGAATCAATTGTTCTTCAGCTCCTGGTTAACTTAGATTATGTGCGGCCGTTGATAGCTCCGAAAGGCTAAGATCGACGCGGTGAACATTGGAGCAGAATCGATTTCTTCTTTTGATCTAACAAACATTTTCCATCAAATTGCTTCTACAGAATGTCTATTGTGTACTTACCGCCATCCTGTTAGAACCACATGTCCTTCGCCCCCATACCATTTAAGTTTGTTAATCATTGGGTTATTTTCGATCGGAAGCTCTTTTTTTATGCCAATTCCACAAATTAATTAGCTTACACAAGGCGCAGCTTATTATCGTTGTCCTTCAGCTCCTGGGTAACTTAGGTTATGTTATGTAGCTCCGAAAGGCTAAGATCAAGAGGGCGCACATTGGAGCAGCATCGATTTCTTCTTTTGATCAAACAAACATTTAGAAGATGCTTAGTGCACGTTCCTTAAAATTGCTTCTACAGAATGTCTATTGTGTACTTACCGCCATTCTGTTACAACCACATGTCCTTTGCTTCCATACCATTTAAGTTTGTCAATCATTGGGTTAATTTCGATCGGAAGCTTTTTTTATGGCAATTCCACAAATTAATTAGCTTACACAAGGCGTAGCTTATGATCGTTGTCCTTGAGCCCCTGGGTAACTTAGGTTATGTGCGGATTCGGCTGACTCCGAAAGGCTAAGATCGAAGCAGCGCACATTGGAGCAGAATCGATTTATTCTTTTGATCTAACAAACATTTTGAAGATGCTTAGTGCAAGTTCCATCAAATTGCTCCTACAGAATGCCTATTGTTCTGTTACAACCGCATGTCCTTTGCTTCCATACCATTTAAGTTTGTCAATCATTGGGTTATTTTAGATCGGAAGCTTTTTACGTACGGACCGATGTCAATTCCAGAAATCAATTAGCTTACACACGGCGTAGATTTATTATATTTATTATCGTTGTCCTTCAGCTCTTGGGTACCTTAGGTTATTTGCGGATGTTGATGGCTTTGAATGGCTAAGATCAACGCGGCGTACATTGAAGCAGAATCGATTTCTTCTTTTGATCTAAGTAACATTTTGAAGATCCGTTTAACATTGTTGTAGTCTGTAAAATAAAAATGTTTTATTGAGTTTACACCAAATTTTAGCTAAATTTTTTTGTTTTACTTTTTAATTGTGAATGAATTTCGTACATACTTAATTAAGCTGGCAGCAAAACCTTTTGGACCCGGAATTGCTCAATAAATGATTCATAAGCGCTTTCGTCTTTGGCGTGCTCCCTACAGTTTCCAATACTAAGGATTCTTTCAATCTCCTCCACATTGTCCCTTCAATGCAATGAATTTCGTACATACTTAATTAAGCTGGCGGCAAAACCTTTTGGGCCCGGAATTGCTCAATAAATGATTTATAAGCGCTTTCGTCTTTGGCGTGCTCCCTACAGTTTCCAATACTAAGGATTCTTACAATCTCCTCCACTTGGTGCCTTGTTGTTGTAGCAGCAACTGTGTGCCGAGGTGACAGCCCTTGGCCGAAGAATTGTTTTTTTGGGTCAATTCGGTCCATAGAACCGGCTGTCGTGGGATTGACTTATTTGCCTTCACTGGAGTCTCTGTCGTCTCAACCTGCACTTTCCATGCCCAGGCCAATACAATCGGTATATTTTAAAGCACTTAACTTTGTATTTTTAGAGCGGGATACAGCTCACTGTTTGTTCTAGGCTTGAACACCCCGCCGACGGGTAGTCCTCTTGATATCTCTTAATACAACTTCATCTGCTTTATAATGCCTGTAATTCGGCGCCACCTGAAAGCATGGGTAGTATGAATGTCTTGTAATTGCACTTTTCGTCTTTAAAGAGAAAGCTCTGTACTTAAACTGCTTACCGGTCCTAAAAGTGGGGCTATTGAGAAACACAGGCGTTTAATGTGGATGTTTATCTTATGGCAAAGTTCCGGACAGCATAAAAATGGATTAACTTAGTTGAATCCTTATTGCCTGCACTTCAATTTGTCTCAAAGACCTCCACCACCCACAAAGTTTTGGCACCCATCGAATCAATGGCTCACTTGAAGTCGGCGAAACCATCCTCAGGTCAAAGAGTTTGAACTTGTGTTCGTGTTAGAAAGCACGCCTATAATGAAAAGAAAATGAATATGATAAATTTCTAATTCCATTTATGGTAATTCAATACTCGTATAATCCTCGAATATTGTAAAGGTAATCCTTGATTGAAATGTAATTTCCCATCTCACCAAATGATATATTTTATGAAATTTTATTCGATGTTTGACATTTTTGATACGCAATTTGATACAAATCAATTTACAAGGTGGCACGAAAGTAATGCCATACTGTGAATTTACTCTTATTTTGTTTCAACAGTAATTTATGATTAGTGTTATGCTTCTTAAGGAGATAAGGATAAGAAATGTAGTACGAAGGCTATTAAAAATAGGAGCCAGTGTTAATCGAAAACTATAATCACCATTTGGGTTAGCATGGACACACTTAAAGGCCCCTTGAGTCATTGGCGTCCCTAACAAAAACACAATTGATTTTAATCGTGTGTAAAATATAAAATACATACAAAGAATCAAGCATGCAAATGTTGCCCGTACTAATATTTAACAATTGATCAATCATAATGTGGCGATAATAAAAATGGAATCAAGCAAACAATACAAGCCCACATTTGCTTAGCCGCGATCATCGGCATATCAGTCGTCAACCCACCACGCACACCCTGCACCCTGTCACAATCGAACCAACATTTGTACACAGTCATACGACAAATACTCGCCTCGTATATTTTGAATAAAGAACAAAGCGTCCCATTAGCTGCGTCAGAGATGATGACCGGCACCACCCCACCACCACTTAGCACAGATGGTCAGATGTGTGGAGGACCAGCGATGCCAACTTGGTGGTATTTCCACTATTTGTTGTGAATGTTCATAATGGAAAAGAAGCGATTTTACTGTGGCGATTTTAACTAGCCACCATTCCCATTAGACAACTTAACTTGCCGAAACTCTAAGTTTGTGGGAGAGATAGGTAAGGGGAGTGGAAAATTATTCCATTCTCTCTCCTCCTTTCACGTAGCGCCTGTAGCGATTTTCACTTAAAGAACTTTAATTTCTTGTCTGGCATCATTATTTCTTGGAATTTTTTAGTACGAGGGTGGCTTTTTACATTTCGGGTCCTGACAATACTAGTGTTTCCAGATGCAAACTTGAACTTCCATTGTAAACTTTGACATTTTTTAGCATATCTTCACTCAGAACGTTTTGTCATTTGAGGCGACTTGTTTTGAAAAATTTACCGCAGTCAAAAAATGGAATTATCCCGTGAACATTTTCGTGTGATGATTTTTTACGAAACAAGAGTGTTCAAATCAACTTGTTTCGACTTTTGGTGATGAAGCATTATCAAAAACCACTGTTAATCGCTGGTACCAAGAGTTCAGTCTCGGACGCAGTAGGCTCCAGAATGAATTTCGTGATGGACGTCCAATTCGGTTACTTTGCCAGAAACCATCGATGATGAGAGTGAACTGATTAAGCAAGACCGACATTCGACATACCGTGAGATTGAGGCATCCTTGGGCATTAGTATGATAAGCATCAATAATATATTGCATGTTCATTTGGCCGTGAACAAAATCTGTTCTCCTTGGATCCCACATAATTTGACGAATGCTCAAAACATGGCTCGTATGGATTGGTGCAAAGAGATGTTGAAAAAGTAAAACTGCGGTAGCTCAAAGGCAGTGTTTGACACATTGTTACAGGTGACGAATCATGGATCTATGCATATGAACCCGAAACAAATCAGCAATCGACCGTAAGTGCCTTTCAAGACGAGCCAAATTCAAATGTTGTTCGTGGGGAAGTAGATCAATGCAAATGATTGCCTTTTTTTCGGTATAACCGGTCATGTTGCCTTAAGTGGAACGTAGGACGACCAATTCTGAGTGGTATTCAACCATCTGTTTGCCATCAGTGTTCGAAGAATGAGGAAAGATAATAAGAGAAGACGGATCATTTTGCATCACGACAATGGGATCTCTCACACATCAGCTGAAACGATAAGCTATTTGACCACTCGAGATGTCAAATTGATAGGCCATCCACCGTACAGCTCTGATTTGGCAGCCAATGACTTCATCTTATTCCCTAGCTTAAAAAAATGCGTGGTCAACGTTTTTCATCGCCCGAAGCAGCTGTTGAAGCGTTTAAAAATCATGTTTTGGAGGTGTCTCAATCGGAGTGGAAAAAGTGCTTCGAAAATTGATTTGTGCGCATGCAAAAGTGTATTGATCTTAAAGGAGAATATATTGAAAAACAATAAAACCTTTTCCAATGATAAATTATTGTGTTTTTACTGCCGGACCCGATATATAAATAACCCACTTTGGAAACATTGTTAACAAACTTGTTAACAAATCCACTTTGGAAACATTTAGTTGATTATGCTGACCAAAAAATCACAAAGTGCACGAAATGTATTTGGATTTTAACGCCCATATTTTCGTAAAAGGCTTTAACAATCTTAACGTGCTGCTCAACTGTGTACCTCTCCGTGGTTGAATTTGCCAAACACTGAAACAAAGAAATGTCAAATTATGTTGGGCAAAAAACTTGACGTTAAGATGCGACTCACAATTAACATCGTGCATTGTGGTTGAACCACCCTTTATAATTTTAAATAAACAAAAAAGTGATTTTTCAATGAAAATGGGATTTTCTAATACTGAATTTGGGATTTTATTAATCTCTGGGTGGGCAACACTGCAGACAAAAGAGTGTATCACAGGGGCTAAAGAGCAAGTGAGGTTTGACTGAGCCAAACGTCAGTGAAACGTGCATTGGCAATTGTAGCAAAGATAACGTGTCAAATATTCATAATTGTGTATATATGTATTTACATACGAGTATGTGTGTGTGTATCAACATACACAGAAATATACTCGGACACTTGGCTCGATCACATAAGTTAATAACGGTACACATACTTCTTCTGTATGATTGTAAGAATGTACACGTATAATTTATTAAAAACAAAGTCAGCTTGAAGAGAAACGAGAGAGAGAGAGTATAAGACGATTTTGGGTTGAGAGCAAAGGCAGCTCTGTGTCTTGCCCCCAAGGTTTATGTATAGAAGGTTACGCCATCCCAGCCCCCTTCCCTTTTCTGTTTTTGACGTTTGTCACCAATGACGTCACGCAAACTTTGTTCCTATTGGCTAAAAATTTCGAGCTAACAGCTGATAATATTTGTGTATTCATAACAGTGGGACAATTGACTATTTTTGCCATCAATTTATTTATTAGCGAAAAAACGAACAATTTTTTGTATATTAAGTTAAAGTTTTTTTTAATTTTCTTTTTTTGGTATAAATATTTTTGGTAATGTCGGCATTTAATATTCTTAACCTAAAGTACATTCTGCACCGGAAAAACATTCTTTTTACATTTTCTTCAAGTTCAACACCTTCAGCTTCTTCTATGAGTTTTTTTAAATATTGATTCGTTAGCCACAATGTTTTTTAACTAAATGTTTCTAATCAAACAATAAAAATGTTACTTATACACATACTCACATATTTTTTACTGTTGGTTTTCATACATTTGCCCACTGCACACTTAATGTTTACGTTTCGATTTGTTGTTTTATTTCTTCACAAATCTGACAAAGTGATTTCAGCTGTAGGGTTGCCAACTCACTGCAATATGTACATTTTTCACATGAAATCTTAGCTTTGTTAACTAAAAGTAGGCAGACATAGAGCTGGCAACCCACTTCTTTTTGATGTTTGTCACCAACTACGTCACCTAACGGCAATTTTTGCTGATGGCGTAACCTTGTATTTATAAACCTTGTCTTGCCCCCCATCATAATGATCATGTTGTTTGTCGTTTTCACACCGGATGTGGAGTGTTGCCACTTAAACTTAATTAAGGCAAATAAACAAGAAATTCTGAAATATTTGCCGTTGATATTCACTGATTTACTCCTATGTTACGCCTCTTTCTCCCCAGTATCTTGACGATGTTGGCTCTGTTGAAATGGAAGGAACATTTTAAGTTTATTAAAAAGTTTCGAGCTTGTATTTAACTTGACATAAACTTTGACATGTGTAAGTGCATGGCTGTCTCTGTAGATGTGTGTGTGAGTTTAATACTAATGAAATATTCTCTTTTTTTGTACCTTGTCTTGTTTCTTGTTTGTGCTCCTATTTTTTTTTTGCTGAACATTTCCTTAGGGTTTGTTAGACCAAAAGTTCCATGAGTTCGTTCGTCAACATGGCGCAGAAGGTTTTTCTTGATTTCCTTTACATCTTCCCCCTCGCAGTCGTCCCGCTGACTTTCTTGGCTTCAATCTTTCATATGTTCGCTTTGCTGCTTGCAAATGATGTCTTTTCATCCATTTGTATGGAAGTTTTGCTGTTTCTTCTGTTCTGTATTTCTTGCATTTTTTTCTGCTTTGCCTGTATTTTGTTGGATTCCCTTTTTTGTTTCTGTTCGTTTTTGTGTGTTGGTTTTTTTTTGTATTTTATTTTGTTATACATTACAAAGTTAAAGGAATATTTACCTTTGGAGCTTTCATAAATGGTAATGTTTAGAATTATAAAATAGCATTAACTACATCATCAGAGCGAGCAGCGAGAAGCATGATTCCAAGTAGCAGCAGCAGCAGCAATCACACCACCACCAGCAACAACAACAATCTGTTCGTATATCCGTTTTATAAAATGCATGAGAAAAAATCAACTTAGCGTTATAACAATTTTAACTTTATGAAGAAGAAAAAGAAGTATGATGATGCCACTGGTGCTGGCCCTGGTGGTAATGGAGAAGATCCCCTTGTTAGCGTTGGACTAGAAGCTGAAGCTGCAGTCGTAGCTGTGTTACTGCTGCCGACAGAAGTGCCAGACGATGGCTGCTGCTGCTGCCGCTGCTTTTGCCGTAAAGCCAATTGCTGTGTGTTGCAGCCATAGAACGAAGCCAGTCAGTGTTGCATGAAACATGAAATATCAACATCATTTGTAATGTCGTTCATTCTTCGCACTCTTCCCCACTCCTCGGCAAGCGTTTCGTACGTTTGAAAGTTGGAAAATCCTTTAAAGAAAACCCGACTTTCAATGCCTGGTATTTGATGTCTTTTGTGGGTTGGCGCATTGAGGCGGTTGGGCGTTTTATGCTTAAAATGTCAAAGCCAAATAATTCTTTTAAATCCGTACCCTAATAATGCCACTTTGATCTGTAAATAAGCAAATGAAATAATGAGACACATTTAAAATACCCCTCCTGCCAATAGGGCACCACTTTTCCTAGGATATTTTAAGGTATGCCCACACTTATAAGTACGTTAATAATACCTATAACATTCCATGAAGGGAAACAAACAGTGGACACGATAACATATACCTCATTTAAAATACCCCATTTAAAATAACATACTCCGTACAAAAAAGAGGACATCTTCTCCTAGGATATTTTAAGGTAAGCCCACACTTACGTTAATTATTCCCTCAACATTGCATGAGGGGAAACAAACAGTGGACACCATTAAATTTACCTCATTAGAAAAACCCCCTACCATATACCTCATTTAAAATACCACCAATACTCCCTACAAAATATAGGGCATTCTCCTAGGATATTTCAAAATATGCCCACACTTACGTTAGTTATTCCCTCAACATTGCATGCGGGGAACAAACAGTGCACTGATCTTGAATCAGAGAGCATGACACATTGATATATACCCGATATAAAATACCCCCTATAAATACCATAGCTCATTTAAAATACCCCCTAGCAAATAGAGTGCCTCTGCTCCCAGGATATTTTGTGGAATGCCCACATGTGCTTAAGTTATTCCCTTACCATTCAATGGGGGGGGGGGGGGGGGGGGGTAATGAGTGGGCTTCTCTTAAATCTAAGAGCATAACAAGATATAATTTGGGCACTCACTTTTACTTCAGAGTTTAATCTCTTAAGCCTGATACTAAATTGTTTCACGTGAAAATTATAGTTATGAAAATTATCCGTGTTTTATTTGATAAGTGGAAAAATTCACTTAAGACCCAGCTAAAGGCCCATTTAGTCTTGACGGTGGACGGTTGACGGTAGGCAATCAGCTATTTCAGTTGGGCGTTGCATTTTGCATATGTTAGAGGGAGATAACTACAGTTTGACGGTTGACGACGGTAGACTTCTGCAGGTTGCAGAATCAACCGCCAATACTAATTGGACCTTAAAGGTCCATTTAGTCTTGACGGTTGACGGTGGACGGTTGACGGTAGCAATCAGCTATTTCAGTTGAGGGTTGCATTTTGCATGTGTTAGAGGGAGATAACTACAGTTTGACGGTTGACGACGGTAGACTTCTGCAGGTTGCAGAATCAACCGTCCACCGTCAACCGTCAATACTAATTGGACCTTAAGGCAAAAACTTCAAATCGTTAGTACGTTCTCAATTATTTTAGGCAAAAACTAGTGGCAGAGCTCCAGAATTTGGGTAAAATTGTAAACCAACACTTTTAACAAAAAAAAACAAAATTTTAATTTTGTATGGCTGTAGCCATACCAATTTATATTGCCCATTTTCAGGTGATAAAAATTGTATGGCTGTAACTTTCACAACTTTTAGTCGTTTTTTAGATTATTAAGATGCATTTCTTACCAATTTATATTGCTCATTTCAGTCAGAAACATTCCATTTTAATGATTTAATGATAAACTATATGCGATGGGGGAAAACGAACCCTCAATTTGAATTTAGGAGATCAGTTTACAGTTTTGTCTGAAGGAGGGCTCAAAAGTTACCTTAATTACATCTTGCAGAACAGTGTAATTGGTGGTAACAAAAGATAAGATCTTTGTAGAATTTAAACCCCCTTTTGTTTACTTTTGTAACACATTATTGGTTGTCCCTACTTCAGAAAAACATCCCTATAATAGTCAACCAGTTCTATTCACTACAAATCTTTTTTTTAGAAACAGATCGTGGAATCAGTGTCCACCTTTTTGGAACCTGACTAAATTCTTAGGTGAAAAGTCAAGAAACACTCCTGTACTGAAACGATTCCAGTTTTGTCACTACATCAGAGAAATGTAAAATACTAGGTGAAACCTTTTGTGATAACCACTCTATGGCAAATTCCACTAATACTCTTACGGAACACCACGTATTGACGAATTGACGAATTCAATTTAAACCTCGATCAGAGTCACATACCTACGACCGACACCAAGGTTTCTGCTATTGTTAGAAGTTTAAGGACCAGGAAGTCACCTGGACTAGACAACATAAATAACAGCTGTCTTAAGTCTCTGCCGAGAAGGGAAATGCAATTTTTAACCATTTTTATTAATAGTTCAAATGTTTAAAACATGGCTATTTTCCGAACCAATTTAAGAAGGCAACGGTTATTGCCGTTAGGAAGCCAAAAAAACCTGCAGATTCTCCTTCTTCATACCGACCAATTAGCCTGTTTACAAAATATTGGAAAGGGTAATTAAAGACCAAATTACAGACTTCATTGATGATCACAATATTTTATCCCCGGAACAGTTTGGATTTTGTAGGGAACACAGCACTGTACACCCCTCAGTAAGAATAAGGAACATAGTCAAATCTTATGTTGAAAAACTATTTTCCATCGGAAGGGTATTTTACTTGATATCAAAGCCGCATTCGACTCAGTATGGCATGACGGTTTAATTTTCAAACTGCTACAATTAAACTTTCCGAAATACATAATAAGAATAATTCAAAATTTTGTACGTTCAAGGACTTTTAGGGTTCATATAGGATCTGCCTCCTCGGAGCTATTAGGAATAAACGCTGGGTGTCCACAAGGTTCATGTATATCACCTGTGCTTTACAACATATACAAGGCAGATATTCCAGTCCTGGAAAGTTGCTTTATGTCTAGTTTCGCGGATGACACTTCTATTTTGTTAAATTTGCATTAGAGATTATGTCAAAATAGCGTGGTATTTGACTATTTCTCCAAATGGAAAATTACCGTAAATTGCAACAAAAGTCAAGCGTACTATTTCACCAGAGAGAGAAAGAAATGATTTATTCCTCATAGTAGCATAATTATAAGCAATGGCGAAATAAAATGGGAAAAACATGTTAAATATTTAGGGGTTATTTTGGATCCCAAACTTACTTACAAAGACCATCTTTCGTATGTTGTAAATAAATGTAACATACTGATCAGAACCTTATAGCCTTTCATAAATAGATCCTCAGCGTTGAATATTGCCAATAAAATGCTAATATTTAAATTAGTTTTTCAAGCTGTGACGTTTTATGCAGCTCCCGCCTGGGGCAAAACTTCCAAATGCCATGTAAAGAGGCTTCAAATATTACAAAAAAAACGTTTTAAAGCTTATAAATAAACTTTCTAGATATTATTCTACGGCACGACTCCACCAGATCACTAAAACTGATCTTGTGGAAGTCAAGTTAACCATGCTAATATAATCTTTTAATGCCCAATGTAACAACTCCGAACATTTCTCAGAGCTGGTTTCTTGAGATATGAATCTAGTTTTAAGTTATTTTTATCACAAGAAAAAATTAACAAAGCAGAAAAAGGAATTAACTTAAACTCTTTGAATGGTATTTAGTATAGGGTGATCCATCTAAAGGTATTTTTTCAGAACAAAAAATAAATAAAAACTCAAAACAAGTGTGGAATCTTTATTGGTAATTTGAAAGGACATTTTATGGCATTTATTTTGAAAACAAATTTGCTTCAAATTTTGGCAACTGTATTGTGGAAATGAGCGTTCGGTGAGAAACGGGAAGATCCACTGTTTTCGACCAAAGTTTTGTTCAGTGATGAGGCCCATTTCTGGCTCAACGGCAAAGTAAATAAAAAAAATTGCTGCATTTGAGCTGAAGAGCAACAAGGAGAGGTTCAAAAGGTGACATTATACCCAGAGAAACCCACGGTTTGGTGCGGTTTATAAGCTGGTGGAATCATCGGTGCATTTTTTTCAAAAATGAGGATGGCCGGAACGTAACCGTGAATGGTTATCGATATCGATTTTTATGCTACCTGAAATTGAAGCCTGTTATCTTGCCGACACTTGGTTTCAACAGGACGGTTCCACTTGTCATAGAGCTGCTCAAACAATGTATCTATTGAGATGTCATTTCGAAAAGCAGCTAATTTCACGTTTTGGACAGGTAAGTTGGCCGCCTAGATCGAGTGATATCACTCCTTTAGACATTTTTCTTTGGGGTTACGTAAAGTCCAATGTCTATGTTGACAAACCAGCTACGATTCAGATTTTGGAAGTCAACAATTCGCGTGTCATTCAAGCCATACCGGTCGAATGCTCGAACGAGGAAATTATATTCAAAAAATAAATGCCATAAAATTTCCTTTTAAATTACCAATAAAGATTCTACACTTGATTTGAAAAAATCAATTCAAAAACATGGAATATATGTAAGCAATTTTATTGAATATTAGTAATTTGACTGCTTCAAATCATTTAAGATTGGTAAAGAATCGCGAGCTGTAGCTCTCATACAAATTTAGTTGTTATATTGAGTCGATCGGTATTCCAAAAGCGTGGTTTCCTCTGTCTAGGCTGGAACTCGGTACCGACTTAAAACTCTCATACAAATTAAGTTGTTATATTGAGTCGATCGTTATTTCAAAAGCGTGGTTTTCCTCTGTCTTGGCTGGAACTCGGTACCGAGTTCAAAGACTACTTAAAACTAACAATCAGTAAGAACAACCCAATAATCATATTATTTAAACATCTTATAATCATCTTATTCAGTCCCAATAATCATCTTAATTAGTTAGGGTAACCGATATTCTGTGTCCTGGTACAGAAAACCATGATACAATAAAGAAGGTAGAGTTATGTAGTCAGCTGATTTAAAAATTTTCTTCGTAGAAATTTTACCTTTCAAATTTGAAATGACAACTTTTAAAGTTTGTACAGCTAAATTTATATTTCAAACACTCAAAATAATCATCAAATATTCACAAACATTTATTTTCGGCATTTTCTTTCAAGTGTCTTTGACAAACTATCGTACTATTTTTATTGTTGTTGGGCCAGGGACTGTACCTTGTTTATTGTACCATGCAATCAACATTCGGTTGTAATGATGTAACGCGTGGATAGTCTATAAATAATGAAAATGTTTGCTTTTTCGAAGAAAAAAAACAATAAAATGATAAAAAAGTTATTTTGCTATTTTTAAGATTTTTTTTTTTAAAAAAACTTCAATTTTGGACCAAAAATAAACATTACAACTTTTTGAAATTATTTATGATTATTTTCTTCCGTTCTGAATTTCTTGTTTTTTTCTGTTTTCCTGTATTTAGTTGGTTTTGAAGGAAAATATGCCACTTACTTTCCTTCTAATTAAATTCCTAAGAAAAAGTTAAGGACGCCTTTAAATTTCCAGTAATTTATTTCGTGGGAATATCCTTTTTTGCATTTAAGCAATTATCGCTTACACCACTCCATGGAGACTTCCTAAGGAGGAGGAGGGGCGGGCGGGGTCATTTTAACTCAACTGCCATGTAACTAATCAAAGATTCCGTATATTTAACCTAGACACTTTCCGCTCATAATTACCTAGGCAAAAACAAGAGTATGAGTAAGAGAAAGACCGAGCGAGAGTGGGTTTTTTCAGTTTCCTGCTGCAGCCGGTCGGTCTTTTGAATGTGCCTTCGTTAGTTGTGTGCCTGTGTGTGTGTGCGCGCGTGTGTCTGTTGATGTTTTCACATACATTTTTTATGAAGTTTGTTTATAAAAATTAATTACAACTAAAAGTATTTCAGTTTTAACTCGACTAATTGCCTGTTTGTACAGGTAATTGAGCAAATGACGATGCTACCAGCACTGGCGAGTGTAGGGGTGAGAGGGGGTGTGACACAGGACGAAGGCCAACGTAACGCATCCAACATCAGGAACGGCATGAAGTTATAAAATGTCAAAAACTTGTTAAGTGAAGGTTTATTTAGACTATTTTGATTTGTTGTACTTTATTTACAGTATTTTATGCGTAATTAGGATGGATTATGAGTGACAAGTTGCACTTTGTGTAGTTGGGAAGGATGATGTTGCTGTGGTAGGGTCCGGGCAAAGGTTAAAGTTTATATGTCAACTAGAAGATGCCATGTAGGAAGACAGAATGTTATAAAGGTAAATCACAAAAAAAAGTTTAGCGTTATGGTAAAAACAAGCCCACTGTGCGAGGTAAAGATTGTTGGTAAAGGCTGGCTTGAGACAAGTTTTGTCTCCGTTCTCAGCTCACTTACACGGTGGTTTTGAATTCGATTTTACTGGCCAAAAGTCCAAATGTTTGCATCACCGATTCATAAATTTAAATGACATCCAATAGCAAACCTAAAAAACTAAGGCAGCCAAAAGATGAGCTTAAAATATTTGTTATCGTGGGCTGAAAATCAATATTTTATGTTATATTAAAAAAAAAAGTTGATTTTTTTAAATTTGTGTAGAAGGAAATTTTCGTTTCTCGCAAACTACTCGTATTATTGATAACGGGCTAAATTTTTATTGTTAGGTAGGTAGGAAAGTACGAGGTCTGCTATATATATTTCTG
Source organism: Hydrotaea diabolus (assembly GCA_963513945.1). NCBI lineage: Eukaryota > Metazoa > Arthropoda > Insecta > Diptera > Muscidae > Hydrotaea > Hydrotaea diabolus. Next base: position 6,756,319 of record OY740719.1, on the reverse strand, counting down.
GCCTAATAATGAAACTGCGAATATTTATCATCAAAAATGGTTTTATTGTTTTAATTCAATGTATTCTCCAGCATGATTCATATACATTTGCATGCGCTCAAACCAATTGTCGAAGCACTTTTTCCACACCGGTTGCTGTTGAAGCGTTTTTGAACGCTTAAACAGCATCTTCTGGCGACGAAAATCGTTGACCACGCATTTTTTTCTTGATGTGCGGGAATAAAACGAAGTCATTGGGTGCCAAGTCAGGGCTTTACGGCGAATTCGACAATTCGACGTTTTAGCCGGTCAAAAAGGCATTGGTTTAAGCCGATGTGTGAGAGCTCTCATTGTCATGGTGCACAATGATTCGTCTTCTCTTGTTCGTTTTTCGAATTTCTCCGAAGACTTCAGGCAAACAAATTGTGATGTACCATTCAGAATTGACCATCCTACGTTGCTCAAGCGCAACAGTCGCCACATGACCAGTTTTGCCGAAGAAACAGGCGACCATTTGCTTCGAAGTGCTTCTTCCACGAACAACTTTCGTTGGATTCGTCTTCGAAGACCCACACGGTCGATTGCTGTTTTGTTTCGGGCTCATACGCATAGATTCATGATTCGTCACCTGTGACGATCTTATAAACGTCTTTTGAAGCACCGCAATCGTATTTTTTGCACCAATCGACACGAGCCTTTTTTTTTAAGCGATTGTCAAATTGTGCGGGATTCAACGAGAACAAACTCTTTTACGGTCAGGTGTTCATGTAATATCAAATGTATGCTGGATGCCTCTATCTCACATGACGATCTTGCATTATCAGTTCACGCACGACATCAATGTTCTCTGGCACAACGGACGTTTTTGGACGACCTTGGTCTTGGAGCGAGCGTCGGCCACGATTGAATTCATTAAACCAGTTTTTCACAGTGCTATAGGATGGTGCTTCATCGCCACATAAAGATTTAAGTTCATCGATGCACTCTTGTCGTGATAATCCACGTCGAAAGTTGTGAAAAATGATCGCACGAAAATGTTCACGAGTTAATTTAATTTTTTTGCCAAATTGATTTTTTCAAGTTATCGTAAATAACACAAATGGCGGTCGTACGTCAAAACGTCTATGCTAAAAAATGTCAAACATTCCAATGGAGATGTCAGATGGCGCCTGGCAACACTTAGTGTTGCCTTGGCCAGAAATATACTTAGACGGGACATTAATACTGTTACAACATTGAACACACCCATTTTAATAGTAGAACTGAACATACCCTGTTAATGTCATATGGGTTTTGAAAGCTTACCTCAATAGCGTTAGTCTGTAACGGGATTTTAAAATCGTTTCAACTTTCATCATGGAGTGGTCTGATAATGAGAACCGTAACGCTGTAAAAGCGCTTTTCAAGTGTGAAATGAAAAAAAAAAACGATATTTTTAAAACGCTCCGGCCACTAGGGATTAGCCGCATGTTCGTCTACCGATGCATTAAACTGTTTAAGGAGACTGGAGATGTAAAAGACCGCCACCGGTCGGGCCGCCCACGCTCTGTTCGAACACCGCATGTCATCAGAGCCGTTTAATCAAGAATTCACAAAAAATCATGGCCCGTGAGATCAATATCACGCAAAAGTCTATGAGTCGAATCATTAAAAAAGACTTGGGACTTGGGGCTTTCAAACGACGTGCCGGACTTTTATTGACTGCAGCTTTAAAATAAAATAGGATTGAAAAATTCAAACGTTTTTTGGTGAAGCACGCTGATAGCTTGCCCAGAAAAATTTTGTTCACCGATGAAAAAATATTTACCGTTCAGGAAAAATTTAACCAGCAAAATGATAGAGTGTATGCGCGGTCATCTAAGGAAGCATCTGAACTGATCCCAAAGGTGGAAAAGGGTCATCACCCAGCTTCAGTGATGGTTTGGTGGGGTGTCTCTTACGATGGGGTCACTGACCTGAATTTCTGCGAACAAGGAGTCAAAACATCGGCAAAAGTTTACCAATAAACCGTTTTGGAAGCTGTTGTGAAGCCTCTTAACAATTCCCTGTTCCAAAACCAGCCATGGACTTTCCAGCAGGATTCTGCGCCGGCCCATAAGGCTAAAACGTTCCAGGCCTGGCTTCGAAACAATTTGCCAGCGTTCATTTCCTCTGAAGAATGGCCCCAGGCAGTCCAAATTTGAACCCATTGGATTACAAATTGTGGACGGTTTTAGAGGACAAGGTTGGTCACAAAAGATACCCCAACATTGGATCTCTTAAGACTGCTTTGGACATATCGAATAAGTAGATTCTTTTTGGATACAATAAACATCAATAAATATTTTAAAAAATATTTGGTCCAAAAACATTCAGTACTTTTTATTTTACAGCATCAAACGTGGTAACAGTATTTATGACCCTACTAAGTATATAGCAGACCTCGTAGGTTATTATATATAATAAAAATTATTAGGATGATTCTGTGAACAACTTATTGATCGCGCAATACCAATAAAACGCGGAAAAGGTTTTTAGTTACCATAACTGGTCGTTGTGGCAACCAATTGTTTTGCAAACATTTTGTTGTGTTAACCAATTACTGGTGAAGGGTTGTTAAATAGTAACTAGATTTTTAATTAAAAAGGCGTTATTAAAAAACACCGAGCCAATAGATAAATCCATTATTTCTTTCAGTTAAATCTTCCATCATCTTTTCCACTTCTTCTTTGACGTTATGTTTTACATAACTTCAAGTGGGTAGGCAAACAGTTTTCAGCCTCTGATGAAAATTTTTAATTTTTTCATTAAACAATTGAGGGTATGAGGATTTTTAGATACAAAACTTATATTTTAGAGGTTTGGATATTTTGGGAAATTCGGTTGTGGCAACGAGTCTGTTATCTGTGTGATGCTATGCCGTTCAACTTATTCTGTCTGAGAATATTTAAAAGAAAATCTTAACACTTTAATGCAAACATCACCACACTCACTTCCTTTATGTATCAGAGAAATCATTGCTTTATGATCCCACCTGTCTTCTAAATGTCATTTTATTTTTAGAATAGGCATTTTATTATATCCAAAAACAAGCTATAGTATTCTTTATGGCTTTAATAGAGAAACCACTCAATTATTTTCAATTTTCAAATGTGTCAAATTATTTTAATTGCGCACACAAACACACGCACACTCGTGCATAGCAAAGAGCCACAAAGAAGAAAGGAAATAAGTGAGAAAGAAGTGAACCTTATTTTAAAATATTTTCTAATTAAAATGAAGACAATTTCCATTAACTTCTGGATCTGATGAAACCGAAGCGCAATAAAAAAAGTCAACCTATCCAAGTCCAACAACAAACGACAGCCATAATAACAAAAACCACAAAAGACATCAAAGTTTTCGGAACACAAAAATAACAACAAACAGAAGAAAGAATTAAAAAAAGCAACAACAACAACCAGGAAACTTTTCGTCCTACCAATTGACAAGCAGACACTTGCACACCAAACTCCATAAGGATAACAGCAGCTCAACATCAGCAGCAGTAGTTGGCTGCAACACCGACATTTTTCGAAAATTCAATATAAAATTTGCAACAACAACAAAAACCAGTAGAATGCTAGAAGAAACCTTTATCGATAACATCAGCCATGGCTATGCAGATAAGAGTTTTGGGAAGAGCGGGTAGGGGGGATACACCCAGCAATAAAAACATTTGTGTTTTTATGCTGCAAGCCGAGCATAAAGGAGGGAAGTGTTGTAGGCCCTCGCCACCCAGCGGTGGGATGAAGCACAAGACAGACTGTCACCGTCTACCGGAGTGCGGCTGGTGAGCTGGCTGGCTGGCTGGCTTGACTGACAAGCACTCGGTATGGCTGACTTATTTTACATGGCCAAAGACAGCATAGACCAATTGAATGACAAGCTGCCAAAGGAAAGTGTTGCCACCTGATGACATGACAACGAGATGATGTGGCTTTTAAGCCACATTCATCTAAAGCCATGTTGCACACGATAATAACTACGTTTAAGTACAACGACGTAACGTACGTAACGTTTGCCGTTAACACCGACACCAAACAACGCCAGCCATAGGATGCAACAATCTTCTAGAGATGCACACTGCCGCAGTCACAGTTTTGGGTGTGTGTGTGTCGGCCTGCGAATTTGTCTCCTGACCGAGGAGGCAGAGGAAGCGAAGTCTGTGTCCTACCGTGTTGTGAGTTGCTGGACTTTAACGCATTGTTAAATAAGTAATTTGCAAAATGTCCAAACCAATAACTTAACAAATGACAACACAGGTTTAACTACGTTTTTTTTTTCCTCCCCTTCCCACAATGTCTTTGCATACGAATCATAAGGATAGCATTTTCAAGCATCCGAGGTGAGAAACTCCAGGCACGCAAAAGTCAGTTATTACACAGGGAAAGGTCTTATATTAGAAGGATTGAAATGGCCTTAAGCCTTTAGCGAAATAATTATTACCCTTGTCTAAGAGACTATAAGTAGAAGAGCATCTTCCGCCTGGCAGTTGAATGAAAACGTTTTCTTTAGGATACAACTCCGAGGAGGCCTAATATGGCTTTCCTCAGGATACAACTCCGAGGAGGCCTAATATGGCTTTCCTCAGGATACAACTCCGAGGAGGCCCAATATGGGTTTTCTTTGGATACAATTCCGAAGAGGCCTAATCAGGTTTTCCTTAGGATACCACTCCGAGGAGGCCTTATATGGTTTTTCTTAGGATACAATTCCGAGGAGTCCTAAGCAGGTTTTCCTTAGGATACCACTCCGAGGAGGCCTAATATGGTTTCATTAGGATACAACTCCGAGGAGGCCTAATATGGCTTTCCTCAGGATACAACTCCGAGGAGGCCTAATATGGGTTTTCTTAGGATACAATTCCGAAGAGGCCTAATCAGGTTTTCCTTAGGATACCACTCCGAGGAGACCTTATATGGTTTTTCTTAGATACAACTTCGAGGTGGCATAATATGGCTTTCCTTAGAAAGCAACTCCGATGAGGCCCCATATGGTCTCCAAAAGTGGTTGGTAAAACAGTTGAAGTCTAAGACTTTCTCCCTTATCTATAAAAATTGTCAATAGGTTTAAAAAAAAAACAAGTTTATAAAAAAAAATACATTAATATGAATATAACCTTATGACTATAACGGCCGGCCTTATGGGCACCCGATCTCATTTAGATCATAGAACTGAATTCATATATGAACTCATATTGAAAAGTTTGCTTTAATTTATGTAGCTGCCTAACAGGTGATCAATCTAGAGGTATTTTTTTAATTATGACTTGAACAGTTTTTTTTCTGGTTGGAGACCTTTTTGTTGTTTCTTTTTCAGAATTACGTAACGTAAAACATTGATGAAATGTATTTACTAGGTTGCCAGGCAGACTGTACAGCTGTTTCTAAACCCGCCAAGGTTTTTCTTCAGCAGTCTTTGGCAACGATTACTTCGACAACAAATCAAAGGACTTATACGGGAGAGTCATTTGAACTACTGAGAATTACCCTTTGCGTTTAGTCTCGAACTATACATAGAGCGATCTTCAAAGCGCAATATCATTTCCACCAACTCCGTTTCGCATGGGTCTTCGTTAAAAATCACAAATGCAAAAAGCACAATGTGTGCATGTTTTGTGCGTACATGTATTCATACATGCGTTGCACATTACCAATTCTTTTTAATAGTTTTTTTTCTTTTTGTTTATACTTATTCGGTCTTTTATCATTATTATGACTTGGACAGTGTTTATTCTGCTTCGAGACCTTTTTTATGGTTTTTTTTTTTACAGATTACCTCTGAGTTGTGTTAAACCTTATTTTTTTTTCAGTATTGTTTGCCATTTCATTATGGAAAGACTTACACCGCAACAACGTCTCCAAATTGTGCAACCGTATTATGGAAATGAGCGACATTAAAGTAGATCCGCTGTTTACGACAAAAATTATGTTCTGTGATGAGGCCCATTTCTGGCACAACGGCAACGTCAATAAACAAAATTGCTGCATTTCGGCTAGGGAGCAACCAAAAGAGGTTCACGAGAGGTGCCATTATACCCAGAGAAAACCAAGGTTTGGTGCGGTTTATGGGCTGGTGGAGTCATTGGTCCATATTTTTTCAAATTTGTAACGAGTAATCAATCTAGAGGTATTTTTTCTCAGATTACACGTGAGTTGTGTTAAACTTTTTTTTTCTTTTTAGTATTCTTTGGTGCGGTTTATGGGCTGGTGGAATCATCGGTCCATTTTTTTTTTTTCAAAAATGTTGATGGCCGGAACGTAACCATAAATGGTGCTCGCTATCGAGCCATGATATCTGACTTTTTGCAGCCTGAAATTGAAGCCCGTAATCTTGAAGACAACATGACGGTACCATTTGCCATACAGCAGCTCAAACAATGGATCTTTTAAGAGGTCATTTCGAGGAGTAGCTAATTTCACGTTTCGGACCGGTGAGTTGGCCGCCTAGATCGTGTGATATCACACCTTTAGACTTTTCTCTTTGGGGCTACCAAAGTCTATGCTGACAAACCAGCTACGATTCAGGTTTTGAAAGCCAACATTACGAGTTTCATTAACGCCATACCGGTCAGAATTCTCAAACGAGTCATCCAAATTTGGTCCCTCAAAATGGAAACCCTGAGGCGTAGTTGCGGCTAACACTTAAAATAAATTGAACTCAACAAATGACTGGCATAAAATGTTTTTTTAAATAAAACAATTATTATTCTTCACTTGATTGGGAATTTAGTATTTTTTATTTTGAAACAATACCGATACATTTCCATATTTATAATTAATCGTTATGATTTTTTTGGGCCCAACGAGTCCGAGCCTCATATCTGATCAATCAAATACACAAGAAAAAAACGTATCTAAGTTCGACCTTCATCGGGATTTAAAGTGGTTCGTTTTTTGGACTCTTTGGCCTAAGCGTCCAAAACCCAATTACAGCCAACTTTTTAAAATAAATCCACATTTGAATTCGGCTTTTATTAAAGTACCCATATGCCCAAGTTTAAAATTTTTTTTTTTAACAAAAAGGGTCGTTTTTTGGACCCCTTCGCCCCTGAGTCCGATTCTTATCTCTGCCAAAACTTTAATTTAAATCCATGTTTAGATTTTTAACAATATGTGCTCTAATTTCAGTACCCACATGTCTATATTGACTATTGATTGCCCGTTTTTAATAATAGGGGCAGTTTTTTGGGACACACGAGCTAAGCAAATGTGCCCTTTTCGAGCTATTAAGTACATCCAAACTGGTAGTCAACAATTAAACCATTATTTGTTTGCATCCAACTGATAGTCTACAATGCGAGTATATTCATCGTTTGTTCGCAACAAATTAGAACGTTTACAAAAAAAGTAAATGTTCAGGGGTAAAGGGACAAGTAGCAGGGTCGCCTGCAGTTAGAACTGATTTATCCCCTTAAGAAAAACGTTTTTCCTACTGGTCTAATTTAACCTAATTGAGTTGCTTATTATTCCCAAATAGCCATCATCATACAAAATTTCAGGATTCTAGGCTAACTCGCAATCGAGTTTTTAACATGAACATGAACAGATCTTCAAAGCTTTTTACGCAAAATAAAAATATTTATATCTTAAAGAGTCTAAGATCAATATTTTGAGGTTTTGCAAACGATATGACAAAATTTAGTAAAAACTCTCTGTTGGAAAGAATAAAAATCTTTACACATTCTCAGAGTTTTTTTTTTTAAATAAGAGCGCGCCAATCCAAGCATTTGGATTCACCTTTAGGCCTCAATTCAATCGGAGATGCCTTATAATATATGGAATTGATTCTAGTTGTATTGCTTAGTATGTACTTACCTAATGAATGTAAATGAAAATTATGTCCATAGTAGCATGCGGTGTTTTTCCAAAGGTCCATGTGATACTCAGTGCACACACCACTGTGCGTTTTAAATTCGTTCTAGCTGTTTTCTACTCTTACAGTGTAGCCAATAAATGTAAATCCATTTTAGTAGGTGTGGGGCTCCAGTTTATCCCATAAAGTTCCTGTGAGAATAATAGACATTAAGATCTTATTAAAATATTTTAAGCTTGCTAACAAATATACCAACCATATTTTCATAACCAACCATATTTCCATAACTCAGAGAGATATGAAGGCATTGAGTCTTAACATACTGCCTCTTAAAGAACAGACTTAACTCAGCCAGAGTTATAGATTTTTGTCTATGCCGACTTTATCTTAGCCAGAATTATAGATTTTTGTCTTTGCCTTAGTCAGAGCCGGGAGCTACTATTTATTTTTATTGCCAGCTCCGAACGGCTTATGTATTTCAAGGAGACGTTTTTACATGAGTTGAAGAAGACTTTTAGTCGTAAAGATATCGGTATTTACGAGAAGCGAAAACCTCTTAACAAAAAGAGTTTTCAGATTTTTTTATCCGGTTCGGCCCCAAACATTACACACAAATTTAATTTGTCTCAGCGAACAACTGCGTAAGTAATTCAAAATGACTTCGTATCAACCAAAAAGATAAAATTCTGCTCTTCTTAAGGGACACTCTGATTTTAAGACAGACAGACCAACTTGGTCTCAGCAGAAAGACTCAACTTTCACTTTGTCCAAGCCAGAAAGTCAGACTATATCTCAGTTAAAGAATATAACTTGATCTCAGCCTGAGACCTTAACTCCCCGTAGCCACTAAATCAGTATTAGCCGTAGCTCACGTGTCAAACATTGTCTAAGCCTGATATGCAATTTAATTTAGTGTCATGAATATTGTCCATGGCGATGCAATGAAGTATGACATGGTTGTGGTTTAAAAGACTTGTGTTTGTACCTAGAATGATCTGATTCATACGTGGAGCATCCACTGGGTATCCTGATAACAAAAAAAATATATATTGATTAGAAGTTTTTTTATTGAATACCTCAGATTCATTTACCTTTTCTAATCAATGATTATTGGGCTCTCTTTTTAAGCATCAACTGGTAAGCTTGTCTCGATGTAAGTTATATAATTACTGACCGCAACCTTCAGGCTCTGCCACGAACAAGGTTGAGATTTTTCTTTTGTAGAAATGGCCGGCGTTTACATGAGAAAAACGCGTAAATGCCGGCCGGTGGCATAACAATCAAATTTAGTGGCATGAATTTTGTCCTTGACGATGCGAAGAAGTATGACATGGTTGTGTTTAAAATGACTTGTGTTTGTTCTAGGATAGGCCTGAATGATACATAGAGCATCCACTGAGTTTCCTGCAAAAAAATATTCATTAGAAGCTGTATAATAATTACCTTACCTTTTTTAATCTAATGATTATTGGGATCTTTTTCTTAACATCAACTAGTAAGCTTGACTCGATTAAAGATATATAACTACTGGCCGGAACCTTCAGGCTCTGCTTCGAAAAAGACTTTGGAATTTTTCGCTTGTAAAAGTTGCCGGTATTTACGTGCGAAAAAAACTGTTAAAAATGTCAATTTCATTTAGAGGTTGTCATGCCTCATTTAATGGCATGAATATTGTCCTAGACGAAGTATGACATGGCTGTAATTGGGATTGCTTGTGTTTGTACCAGGAATGGCCCGTAGTATATGTGGAGTATCTACTGAGTATCCCGATAAATAGCATTTTGATTGTTCGTAATCTGCAAAAAATATATACTGATTAAAAGTTGTTTAATAATTACCTTATCTTACCTTTTCTAAACTATAATTATTGGGCTATTTTTCTTAGCACCAACTAGTTAGCTTGACTTGATTAAAGTAATATAACTACTGACCGGAATCTTCAGACTCTGCTGCAAAAATGGTTTTGGAATTTGCGCTAAAGTATGACATGGCTGCAATTGAGAATACTTGTATTTTTAACAGCAATGGCCTGAAGGATATGTTGAGCATCCACTAAGTATCCTGTTAACTAACATTGTAATTGTTCGTAATCTGTAAAAAAATATAAATGGATTAAAAGTTGTTTAATAGTTACCTTCCCTTACATTTTCTAAACTATGCTTATTGGGCTCTATTTCATAGCATCAACTTGCAAGCTTGACTCGATGTTTAAGTTATAAAATTACTGGCCGGAACCTACAGGCTCTGCTGCGAACATGTCTTAGGGATTTTGCTCTTGTAAATATTGCCGGCGTTTACTTGAGAAAAACTCTGTTGAAAATATCAGATGTTCTCACATGGCCTTGATCCTGAGTTTTTTAAAGGTAGACGCGCAAACTACCAATCACAGCACAACCAGCTCATTGTTTATATGTAGACAATAAAGGGATTTAGTGCTCAACATAACTTATTTGTCGCCTATGATGTTTTTGTCAAAATAACTATACATCGGTCATGGAAGTCAAGGGCAACTGTCATTAAGGGCAGGGCTATCATGACTGTGCTGATGTTTTTAACACCCTAAAGGAAGCTTGATAGACTTATAAAAACTCTTACTAGAGACACAGAATCATTTTTAAACGTTTTAGACATTTCCGTCTGTCTATTCTTGTAATTAAACTGCACTACATAAGTTCCAATCAAGGAGTTAATATCAGCATGTTTTCAGATATTTTTGATATAGCCTTCCGATTTGTTGTTAAAATTTCTTTTGTGTCGCAGTTCTGCGCCAGAACAAACATCTATGAAAATAGACCGGATCGGGTTATGTTTTGTTAAAGGTCATAAAAATGCAACTTCAGTTTTGGGGTCAAACCGAGCTAATTACGGCAAAGTTCATTAGATTTCTGTGACATTTGTTTTATGGCGTTAGTTGACGCACTGAATACCACATTGTGGAATATCTTTCTGATTGGTCCATGTTTTGATATAGTTCCCATACAAAGGAGCCTTCCAATTTGGTGTATAACTCGCATAGTGCTGATAGAATTAACAAGTCGTGGTTAATTAGTCTTGTACCTGGAATGGCCTGAAGGGTAAGTACTTTTGTGATTGTTCGTAATCTGCGAAAAAAAATTATAAGAAGCCGTGTTTAAACAATTTCTGTTAAATTTACCTTTAATGAATGTGGGGTTCTGTTTCTTGCTACATATTCGAAATCCATATATGTCATCGTCACACCATCCCTATCAATGTACGTTCGTGTTACCTTTAACATCTAATGGTGAGCTAGTCTCTGGCCGGTACTTACTGCCTCTGTCTCTAGCATGTCTTAGGTTTGATAACTTTCTAGTAAAGTCGCCATCGTATAGAAGATGAAAAATGCTAAGGAACATGTTCTTATGTTATTAGAACCCAATTGAAATTGGTCGAAATCGACTCACGTTTTCATAAAGTCTGGAGTAAATGCTGAATCTTTCCATTGGTATTTAAATTTCGTTTGTGTCGTAGTTCATCATCAGGAAAAAGATCTATGAAAATAGACCGGATCGGTCCATGTTTTGTTCAAGGTCATACAAACGTACCTTTTGATTTGAGGTCTAAACGACTTAATAGCGGTTAGACCTCATTAGATTTCAATGGCATTACTTTTGTGTCGTTAGTTGGCGCACTGAATAACACATAGTGGAATATTTTTATGATCGGTCCGTGTTTTAATACAGTCACCAAACAAAGGTACCTCCCGATTTGGTGTTTAATTGAGCTAAGTGCTGATACGATTTTGCGGGTAAAAAGATTTGTGCTTGTTCCTGGATTGGCGTGAAGGGTAAGTACAATTGTGATCGTTTGTTATCTGCAAAAAAAAAAATATTAGAAGCCGTTAATTAGCAATCTCTGTTAAAATTTACCTTTGATAAATGTGGGATTCTATTTCTTGCTGCATATTCGTACTGAAAACCCTATTATCCCTCCTAATGTACTTGTGTGTTTCCTTTAAGATCTAAGGGTGAGCTATTCTCTGGCTGGTACTAACTGGCTCTGCTGGTACCTTCTGGCACGTCTTAGGTTTAATCTCTTTTTTGTAAAGTCGACGACATTTAAAGATAAAATACGCTAAGGAAAATGTTCTTATATTATCAGATCTGATAACGTTTCATATATATAAAAAATGTGGTCTCATATAGTCTTGAGTCCTTGCTGAAACTTCCGATTGGCGTTAGAATTTCTTTTGCGGCGATGCAAGTTTTTCAACTGGACATCAATTCCACGACAGCCAGTTCAATGGACCGTATTGATCCGAAGATTAATTCTTCGGCCCGGCACAGTTGCCGCTACAACCACCAGGACAAACATCGTTGAAAATGTTTCAATGTTTTTATAAAGGCCATATCGTACAAATGTTTCTTCAGATTTGGGATCTAACCGTCCAAAGTGCGACAAAGTTCATTAGATTAAAATGGTATTTATTTGGGATTTGTTGGAGCATTGGATAAAAATATTACAAAATTTATGGGTTCGGTCCGTGTTTCGATACAGTTTCCCTTTAAAAGAAACTGTTTTTTTGTGTTTTACTGATTTTAGTTCTGGTAAATTCATTAGGTTTTAAATTAAATTTCGTTTGTGGCGTTTGAGTGTAGTGAGGGTGTTATAGCGTCGTTGTAGTACGGCTTGAGACTTTTCTTACTTTTGTTCAATTCTAAGCTCAACAAAGTTCGCATACTTTTCATTGCCGCTGTTTAAAAATCGGAGTTTTAAGTTTCGCTTCAGAACAATTATTTTCCCCCTGCGACGACGTTTTACTATCTTCTTCGGGAATAAGTCAACTTCAATGTTCACTATTTAAAACTGTAATCAAATTGAAGACTTTTGGGCGCTTGAATTCATTGGAGGGATAACTGTGTGGATCTTTATGGGTGTGGTATACAGGACCATATTTCATTTAATTAAATGAATTTCGGTCGATTGGTTTCATTGGAGCGATAATTCTCTTTAGCAGATCTTTTTTGGGCGTGGTAAATAGGGAATTTGCTACTCCGCTGTCGTTTGCCATATTTCCTTTAAGACGTATTCGCACCGATTGCGGTCCTAACGATCCTTGCACAGCTGTCAGTAAAACTGTCTTTTTGTTCCACCTCTCCTTTTCTCTCAACTAGCGGAGTCTGAATATTAAACAAGTGAATTCATTGGAGGGATAATTCTGATTAGCGGATCTTTCTTGGGTGTGGTATACAGGGCTATATTTCATTTAATTAAATGACTTTCGATTGAATTCATTGGAGCGATAATTCACTACTTTGCGGATATTTTTTGGGCGTGGTAAACAGGGCATTTGCTACTCTGCTGTCGTTTGCCTTATTTCATTTAAGACGTATTCGCACCGATTGTGGTCCTAACGATCGTTGTACAGCTGTCAGTACAACTGCATTTTGGTCCAATTCTCTCCTTTCTGCCACCTAGCGAAGTCTGAATATTAAAAAAGTGAATTCATTGGAGGGATAATTCTGATTAGCGGATCTTTCTTGGGTGTGGTATACAGGGCCATATTTCATTTAATTAAATGACTTTCGATTGAATTCATTGGAGAGATAATTCACTACTTTGCGGATCTTTTTTGGGCGTGGTAAACAGGGCATTTGCTACTCTGCTGTCGTTTGCCTTATTTCATTTAAGACGTATTCGTACCGATTGTGGTCCTAACGATCCTTGTACAGCTGTCAGTACGACTTCTTTTTGTTCCACCTCTCCTTTTCTCCCACCTAGCGGAGTCTGAATATTAAAAAGTGAATTAATTGGAGGGATAAATTAGTTTAGTGGATCTTTTCTGGGCTTGCTAAACAGGGAATTTGCTACTCCCCTGTCGTTTGCCGTATTTCATTTAAGACGTATGCAGAGCTGTCGTACAGCTGTGTTTTTGTTCCACCTCGATCTTTTTCTCACACCCCGCAGAGTCTGAATATATTGGACATGATTTAGCGATAAGATTTTGCCATAGACAAATGCCAATCATACTATGAGCGACTTTCTTTACTGATTCTATGTCTATCTTCGCTTGGATCTCATGTCATGGCCCCTTTTACTAATCTGGTTGCCCTTTGCGGTTGCAATGCAACTACCGTTTCATATGATTGCAATATTTGATATTGCGGTTTTCCTGGAAATAAACACACACAAAAAACCATGTCTGTAATAAAACGAAAAAAGGGAAATCCAAATAAAACAACGTAACCTCTCCTTCTCTGACCAAAACTCCTTTTGGAAACGAATTTCGGATCTTGTTAAAACCGTACAGACCAGACACACTTCTTCAGCTTGTAATGAATGTAGCCTTGCCTCACCTCACTTGAGGACACATACTGCCAGTTAAGTCATGTGTGCATAACAACGTTATGTTATCCACCCAGTGTACCTGCAATGATGGCTCCCGTATGCTCCAGTGCCTTCACAGCCTAGCCTGTAAGAAAGGATGGGGGGAGGGGAAGAGCAAGTAGAATGAAACAAGGCAAGGCATTCCCATTTACCTTTCAGTTTCTTTTTAAGTAAATATTACTGTGATACTTTTCACTGTTCCTCGTGTGCGCCCGGTGGTCGGTGTCGAGTCCTAGTCATAGTTAACATCCATCTGTAGTTGTTGCGGAACAAGTGCACGAGCAACATATGCTAGCCCAGAAATTGGTGGTATGTCCAACTGTCTGTTTGATGTGCTGTTATGTTTTAATGAAACGTAAATATCTTATGGCCTCTTATGGCGCATCACAGTGTTCCAGTTTTTATTGTTTTTTCCCCCTCCCCCAATGTGTGAGTGTGGAATTCGGTTGTAAAAGAGACCAGAGACCATTCCAAGAAAAATATTGTCATTTTTTGCATAAGGCCAGTGCAGCTGAAAGAACAGTGTGCAAGGAACAGTAAGGATGAGGAAATGAAAAACAAAAACTGAAATATTTGAAGTTTGTTTAACTGTTAAAGTTGTTGTTATCGTTGTCGTTGGACTGGTTGGTCACAGCGTCGGTAGAGCGGGGTCATTTCCGCTTGAAGAACATGCATTCATTTATGAATGACATGGTTTAGTTACAAATGAAAATTCCTAAAAGTACTTGGACAAACATGAAAAATAAATGAAATGTTTTTTCCATATTTCGGTTGGTATGCGGAGGAGGGTGTCCATAAAAGAGAGTAGCAAGAATTTAAGAACATATCTCAGTGAAATATCCCATTATGTAAGAATGGCTTCCTTATCATAAAATTATGTTTAAATTTGTTGGCGACAATGGGGGCAAAGTGGAAACTTTCAATCCTAAGGGTATACCACTTTGTTGTACGTTGTCCTTATCCCAAAGTACGCAATGATTGGGAGACAGAATTGAGAATCCAAAAAATGGTATCATTTGTTCAAAAATGTGTTAGTCCTAAAAGTAGAAGGATCTATTAAAAGAATTAAATTTGCTGTTATTTAAATAAGAGATTACTTAGGCATTTCCTAATACTGCAACCGGTCTTGGTTTGTTGTGGAAGTACACAAAGGGGATGAAAGGGGTGAAAGGGGATGTTTATTTTCTTTCCGCTTGCCACACTTAGAACTGTGTGCCGACAAGGAAGGTCTCTAAGGTGTAGGAAGACATGCCGAGAAATCGACCTTAGTTATCCCTTTGAAACCAAGTACACTGTCATTTAATATTTGGACGAACTATCCTGATTGTAGGCTCATCATCCCTTAAATACAAAACTCACCCAAATAAAATGCAGCGATTGTTCTGAAATATAAATCAGAATTAAAAGTTCGCCTCATCAAAGCTACTTCTTTACCATCATGGACGATCCCACTACAGCCGTTTCTATGCACAGGATCGACTCGAAGGAGGAATTCTACGGCCAAGGGCTGTTACTTCGGTCCAATGTGCCGCTACAACAACAACAACAACATGTACCATCATGGAAATGGTTGTGTCGGCAAAATACGGTTGAATTCCAAAGGTCCGCTGGTACTGGACTTACAAAATGAATTACAAAATTCGTCTTATTAATGCTGCTTCTGTACCATCATGGACGATCTCACGACAGCCGGTTCAAGGCACCGGATCGACTGAAGGAGTAATTCTTCGACCAAGGGCTGTCACTTTGGCACTATGTGCGCTACAACAACAACATATACCATCATGGAAATGGTTGTGTCGGCAAAATACGGTGGAATTCCAAAGGACCGCTGGTACTGGACTATTCCCTTCGTCTGTTCGTAAAACGAGCCCAACCTTTTTTTGGGTAAAAAAGTTTCATCTTAATTTGTGTTTATGCTGAATTTCTTCCAGGTGGTAGTCCTACACTGGTCAGGTCTGAAATCTAGAGTATCAGATTAAGTAAAAAAGCTTTATATGTCGGGCTCGATTTAGTTTAAAGATAAATACTTACAGTGGAATTCACTAGGCGCGTGAAAATGTAATCCAAACGTCCATAAGCAGCATCGCCATTCCTTGCAGCCAGAATCGCCATTCTATGTAACCAGAATCGCCATTTTTTGCAGCCATCATCGATCAATCTGTTCGATGGTAGCAAGAATTCAATTCTTGCACTATCTCCGGACAATATTGAGCCATATGGTGCTAAGCTATTTTTACTTTTCTAATATTTTTCACTATAAATTAATAAAAATTCACAAATTAAATAACAAAAAACTACCAAAAAAACAATTTTTAAAGTTTTTCTTCTTCTTCCGATGTCTGACAGTCACATGAACTTTGCTAGAGATCGTTCAGTGGATAATGTATAAGTGGGGTTCGCATACAACAATATGTGTTCGAACGCAAGTGGGTCGAACGCAACTTTAAATACTATTGTATAACTTTTCTCAACTCATAATTTCTTAAAAATAACAAATTAAAAAACGTTAAACGACACTATAAATACACTGAACACGGGCAGTAAAATATGAATTTAGCAAAACAGTTTAGTTTGTTTGTTGGGTAAAGAGGGTCTGCAACCGTAATGGGCTTAAACATATTAAATTAGGTACAATAGCAGAATGTTAAAAACATCTTCTCATTAAAATTTCCATTTAAAGCGATAAAGCAAAAACTAAGTCGAAGTGCATTTTGCATTTTCAGATGCAGGATTTTAAAAAAGTCACATTATAAGTAATTTCTATTTTTTATTTTATTGTCTTCATTGTGATATACGAGTACATAAGCCTTTCTGGTCAATAACACAATACAACATTTTTAGGTGATTGATTCGGGACTCAATTCTGATAATTGTTTGTAAAAGTAGCCCCAAAAAGAAGAACTTCTGCATCATACCTTTGGTCAATAATAATTTAATAATTATTTTGAAGTTAGTAAGTATCGTATAGGGGAATTTGTCACATTTCAGGCTCTTTTGTTTGTCATAACTCGAGAACCACTAGTCCGAATAAGCTGAAACAAATTTAAAAAACATTAAAACTTGTATTTTTTATGACTTAAAAAAAAACTTTAATTTTTAAGGCAAAAAATATTTTTTTCTTCATACATTTATTTAGAACTGCGAAACTGTTGCTTTTGTAGCGAAACGGATTAAAGGAATTCTAATTTTTAATTTGTTTAAAATTGTTTAAGCTTATTCGGACTAGTGGGTCTCGAGTTATGACAAACAAAATAGCCTAAAACGCGACAAATTCCCCTATACGATACTTACTAACTTTAAATTAATTATTAAATTATTATTTGATTACCTTGACCTAATGAATGATGCAGAAGTTCTTCTTTTTGGGGCTACTTTTACAAACAATTATCAGAATTGAGTTACGAAATCATGTGTTGTACTCTGTTATACTATATTACGTATTTACACAAAAAACCCGCTGTAATAAGAGTTGTGGATTTCTTTTTAGATCTACAAAATACAAACCTATCTCTTAAAAACGGAGGTGAAACAGAATTTATAAAAAGTCCAAAAAAACATAACCTTAGTTTTATTTTTTATTAATAAACAGATAGTTGCAATCTAACCAAATTTTTATATTTTCCAAGGTTGAATAAATTGGTCCTACAATAGACTCAAAAGAGGCTCCCTCGAAAAAAAAGATGAATATCATCCGCATAAGAAAAGACGCGACAATTGAAATATATATAAAAAAAACAATATCCTTATTATATAAAAATAAATAAATCGGACCCAAAACAGTACCATGGTGGGCTCCGTTCTCCACGGGATGAGTTTTAGGATTGACACCATTCACTGATAAATATTGCAAACGCCCTTAACATATGAATGCATGAGCCTGCAAGAGGTACTGGAAAACCGTAACCTATTTCTTAATTTATCAATTAGTTTCACATAACCCGTTGCTGGGTTATCCGAAATCCAAACGATAATCGCTTTCCTTAGTAATGTTTGGGCAGTTTTACAAAATCTTAATTTTTTAAAAAATACTTCTTAAAAAAATACTTTAAACGCTATTTTTTCCGAATAAAATGGCTCATTTAAAAAAAAAACTATTAACAAATTAAAAAAAGAAAATTCTTCTGGGTTACCTCATGCAGCAATTTTTATGTTATAAGTGGCACCGTCTTTAAAAAGGTGAGTTGTGGGCAAACTGCTTTAAAGTCCTGAATAACTCTGAATCATGTCAAAATAAAAATGTAAAAATACTGCTCTGCTCCCATTTATTATCTATTTTTTCTATTCACCTTATTAAAAAAAACCAAAAGCAATGTATATATCATGATTTATTGCTAAATTTTGTACTTACCATTAGATCTCATAGCCCAATTAAAAAAAAGAGGAATTCAGTTTTATAGATTGGATAAAAAAGACGAATTGTGAGTGTAAATAAAATCATTTTTTTCTTTGGAATACCGAAGCAAAAGCAAGTGTCAAATCAAATTAAGTACGTGTAGTGTAAACAGGGTAATTCGCGTAAGTAATTCAGAGAGCGAATTTGTTAATTCGTGATGTAGTGTGGACACGGCATAACTGCTGCATCTTCGTAAGTTTTGCTCCGATTCACCCACCCCCATTTCAAAATTAGTTGAAAAATACTGCAACTCTTTTAAAATAATTTATTTATTTCCTTTAAAAAACATGGAATTCCTGTTTGGAAAATTTTACATAATCCCCAGGTCTAAAGAAGCCTTATTAACTTTTTCTTGAGTCGTTTGGTCTGGCTTGAGCTTTCCTTTAAACTTAGTATAAGTATTCGTTAACCTCAATCACTGAACGATCCCTACGGTTCTCAACTGTGCCGACATGCCAAGCAAAAAGAAGAGACTGTCAAAGTTTCTATTTTAATTGTGTGAGGTTTTAGTTTTGCCGCAAAATAATTTGGAGTTCGGAAATTGTTTTATCCCTAAGAAAAATATATAATTTGTGCTGACGGTTCAGATATGTGCATTGGCCTTATAAATCTTCAGAAAGGAATTGGCTGAAGCATCCTTGAAATTGAAGAGGAAAAAAGAAGAAAAGTAAAACTAAAAATTTGTGTGAAGAATCGTGAGAATATTAATTGGATGGAAGACATCAGTGAAACCGGCATGCAGAACATGAAGAAGGATAGAGGTTATGTTCATTTTCCACACTTCCAACCCTCAGAAGAATTCCAAGTAAGTCATTGTTTTAACTTATTTACGCAGATATTCTAGTATTTTCTTTTCACTGATCAATAGATCGCTACACTTACCGCCACCATTGCTTTGCATCGAAAATCCAAATGTAGGCACCAAAAAAACTTGGAAAATTCCAAAAACTTAAAATATCTTAGTTTTTGTTAAGGTTCATGAAGGTTGAAGGAGGCTAGGGTTTTGCATTGCTTCGCAGTTTTTGTATGAACGTCTGTAACTGCAAACTTGACTCCAACTAATCGGGGTGGTCACTATAGCACAAAGATCGCGTAATACTATTTTATTTTGATACCTAGGGAGGTGTTGAGGTTAGTAGAAATGTACATTATATCGTTGACCACATTTTAAATTATTTCTTGTTAGTTTTAAAGCCAATGCTTGCATTTGAGTATTATTTGAACTGATAGTAAATAAGCTTAGGTTCCAATATTTTGGAAATCCGTATGCCTTGGACAGGTTCCACATATTTTAATGAATCTTAAGGTGAGCAACTAAAATATCACGTATACGCCTATTAGTACATTTTTTGTTCTCGCTTCAGATTTCCTCCGATGTACACCGAAATAAATTAAGGGTGGTCCAAATAAAATGCACGATGTTAATTGTAAATAGAACAAAAAGTTGTCAGAGAATTATCGTAATCTATTTTATTCTGACATTCTATGACAATTATGTGTGAAATATCGGCCATATGCTGGCCCCGGCTTCGGTGGCATACCTCTGTCCGATGGTCCACAGTTTCAATGACTTTGAGACATAACGGAGATTCAATGTCGTTAATGTGCCGAACTATTTCAACCTTAAGTTCTTGAATTGTGCTTGGCGTTTTCCTTTTAATATCCCTAAAGAAAAAGAAGTCTGACGGTGTCAAATCACATGAGCGTAGCGACCAATTAACATCGTCACGACGTAAGATGAAACGACCATTGAATTTAGTACTCAAAAGAGCCCTTGTTTCGTTGGCTGTGTGGCAAGTGACAACATTCTGTTGGAACCACATATTGTCAAGGCTCATATCCTCAATTTATGTGCACAAGAAGTCCATTATCACCTCGCGATAGAGAGCACCATTCATGGTAACTGCTAGGCCGACCTCATTTTCGAAGAGGTACAGCCCGATGACGCCACCAGCATATAAACCGCACCGAACAGTCACTCTTTGTGGAAGCAGCGGCTTTTCAACAATCACTCGTGAATTATCATTTTTCCAAATGCTGCAATTCTTATTGCTATAGATTCTTTGGAAAAATTTGGTTGATTATGCTGATAAAAAAAAAACTCACGAAGCATTTTGATTTGAACGCCCATTTTCGTAAAAGGTTTCAACAATCTTAAGGCGCTGCTCAATTGTGTACCTCTCCATGGTCGAATTTGTCAAACCCTGAGAAAAAGAAATGCCAAATTAAGTTGGGCAAAAGAAAACATGACGTTACGGTGTGACTCACAATTAACATCGTGTATTATGGTAGGACCACCCTTTATATGCTGCACAGCTGATAGTTTTTTTTTTTGATAAGTTTGTTGCGGTACCCTCGCGCTGAATGTATTGTCCATCCGCTTTCATGCCTAAAAGATAAGCCTCACATGGGAAACGCTGAAAAAAATCAGGCGTGACGACACCCTATTATGGGGCCTTAATACCTATGTGGCGGTCTCCTTGCCACAAATTTCAGGATTCCAACCTTTGAGCAGCCATGTTTGCCATACCATGGTGCTGTAAGGTTCCACCTTGGTTAGTCCTGGTTGATTAGTCGCATAAGTTAGAGTTTGCATGCATTTGTTTTTAGTAGGTTAGGGGTTAGTTTTGGGTTTCATGGTTGCAAGATTTCGTTGGGATGAAACTATGTGGAGTCCATCCATAGTGGCGGAAATGCGACACACGCGGCTGGGTTGTACCGCTGCTTATCCCGAACCCAAACAATGCATGTAAGGAAACTGGCTCAGTTGGCCCAATGTTCCATTAGCTAGTGGGTTTGGATGGAAGGGTTTTCCAATGCAATTGACACCTTTTCCAGCCAAACTAATAGGCTGACTGGACTCAGGTCACCTAAAATCAGTTGATGGGGTCAGTGTGAAGGAAGGGTAAACTTCGTGACCAAGGGTGGGCAGGGTAGCTGGAGAAAATCATCGTCTCCCTTTCCGTGAGATGTTCTGTTGTTGAGTAGTGTTTGTTTAGTCGTTTTTTTGTTTATAAATTTTCCATGGGCAGTGACGAAGGGAAGAAACCCCTTTCCTGAGACAAAAGAGTCCGTTCGTTCAATCGCTGCCATGACACCGTAACAAGTTCTACGTCTAATCTCCAACGGAATGCTTAGGAAAACCCCAACATCTGAACATTGCGTTTTAGAAAACTTTTCCAGATTTTAAGATTCAGCACTGAATGGCGTTATACAAATTCTCAAGTCAAAATAACTCTGCTTTATTTCCAATAACTTGCACCACTCACATCCTAACCCTGCCCTTCATTATGCAAATAAAAACTCTTTTCAACTTGGAGATATTCAGATTGATTCAAGCATTATTTCCCTAGGAAATAGTTATTTCCCTCTTACTGCTAACCTTCATTAATTAAAATCACATTAACAACTTTCGTCAGAACTATTGTCATTAGGATATCGTTTGGGTGGAGGGCAAGTTTCCATACGACTACAACAACAAGTCTCAAGTATGCAATTTGTTAAATACAAACTACTGGAGTAGCCTGACTCCACTCCACTCCACTTCTGCCCAACCAACGGTTGGCTTCCATAAATATGCTTGCAAATGATACCTCAAATAAACTGTTGTAACAAATTAAAAAGTTTTTTCTAGAGATGCCACAGAGACACACACACGCACACTCGTACAAATGTGCCACACCGAGTGTGTTTTGGAGATGGATGCAACAATCTGCTGCCTGTTGTGCCTGTAAATATGTCGCTTTTTTGAAGTCAATCATTCAAATCTACAGCAAAACTTTTAGTTGACATCGGCAACAGCAGCAGCAGCAACAAAACTTCGTTGCTCTCTGTATTTTTCTACCCCACCTTCCTCCGAATAGTTGCCCTAAGGATATGTTGATGTTGCCTTTTGTGGTACGACTGGTACTGGGTTTTGTTGTTGCTGCAGCGCCGCTGATGGTGTTGCAGTAAACTGGCAACAACTTCAGCTAACCAGTTGTGGCAGTAGTGGAGGCATCCACATCAATATGCATCCCCAGTTCGTGCGGTAGTTTTCCGTTACTGCAGGAAAATCATTGACAACTTCACGGTTATGTTCATAAAAGTTTCTGGCAAATGTTGTTATGTTGCCGTTGCTGTTGTCATCATCGCCTTCCTCTGCCCTTCGGTGTGTCATTTTCGGCCTTACAGTTTTGTAACGGTTCGCATCAGGCGCAATTGTGTGACAAGTTGCACCAACCCTGCCAGCCAGCCAGGATCACAAGGATTTAAGTTCATATTTTTTGCTGTTGTTGTCGTAGCTCTTCGTAACAAGTGAGCTTTACTTGCCGTAAACTGCAATTTTTTTCCTAGTTTCGGATAAGCTGGCGTGGGGGGTCATTGTTCTTTAGCGTCGTCCCAGTGGCGGCCAGTACTCGTAGAGCATACCAAGTTTTTTTTCGTCGTTTGGGACTTGCAGCCTTCTATCGGCTAGAATCGTGTAGGAAGTTTTAAGTAATTTGTACAATTGAAGTTTAACATGGATCGCAGAGCAGCATAATCAGCTTTGCACACAATACAAGCATTGTCGAGATGGAATTCATAAAAATTTGTGAATGGTGTAAACATTAATAGAGCATTGCCCCCGGTACTTTAGTAATCCCTAGCTAATACAGTTTTTGTACTTTTATTGAGCGACTACTGCTAAGGGCATTAAAAGAGGGGCTCCTAAGGCGGAATCTCATGAACTTTTTTTTCCGGAACAGCTAATGAATCGGATCAAAGCTCGGTTTTGTCCCTTATAGTGAAATAAAGGATGGTCCAACTAAAACGCACGATATCAATTGTAAATAAAACAACAAGTTTTTAGAGAATTATCTTAATAATTTATATTTTGAAAGCAGGATCAAAGCTCTGTTTTGTGACTTATGATAAAATAAAGGGTGGTCCAACTAAAACTCTGTGTAATTGTAAATTAAATAAAAAGTTTTCAGAGAATTATCTTAATACTTTTATTATTATAAAGGGTGGTTAAATTTTAAGGGCCGATGTTGAATATGAACTACATCTAAACGTCAAGTTTTTTTCTGCATTTCATTTAATATTTCTCAATTTTAGACTAACTCAATTTGAACCATGGAAAGATACACAAGCCAGCAACGCGTTAAAGTTATTAAGAAAATGAAAATCAATTTTCGAAGAAAATCATCTTCAGTGATGAGACACATTTTCACCTCAGTGGATTCGTCAATAAACAGAATTGCCGCATTTGGTTGAATGATAATCCAAAGAGTAATTGTTTGGTGCATTTTATGGGCTGGCGGCATCATCGTGCCGTATTTTTTCCAAAATGAGGTCGGTCAGGCAATTACTGTGAATGGTGTTCGCTATCGTGAGCTGATAACGAACTTTTTGTGGCCGAATTGGAAGATATGGATGTGGACGATATGTGATTTCAACAGGACGGTGCCACTTGCCACACAGCTAAGGAAACAATGGCTCTTTTAAGCGACAAATTAACATCGGCCCTTAAAATTTAAAGGCCCTTTAGAAGTTTCTATGACAACTATGTGTGAATTAAAATATTGGCCACGGCTTTGAAGGCATACCTTTAGTCGATGGTCCACAGTTTCAATGGCTCTGAGACTTAATGGAGGTTTAATGTCGTTTATGTGCCAAATTAGCTCATCCTTTAGCTCTTAATTTTTTTTGGCATACTGGCGTACACTTTTTCTTTTTAGTATCCCCAAGAAGTCCAACGATGTCAAATCACATGATCATAACGGCCAATTTACATCGGCACAACGTGAGATAACTCAGCCAATGAATCTCATGTGCAAAAGAGCTATTGTTTCGTTGGCTGTATGGCAAGTGACACTATCCTGTTGGAACCACATATCGTCCAGGTCCACATCCATAAATTTCTGGCCACAAGAAGTCCGTTATCATTTTGCCATAGCGAACACCATTCACTGTAACTGCTTGGCCGACTTCATTTTTATAGAAGCACTGCTCGATGAGGCCCCCAGCCCATAAACTGCACCAAACAGTCACTCTTTAAGGATGCATTGGCTTTTTAACAATCCCTCTTAGATTCTCATTTGCCCAAATGCGGCAATTCTGCTTGTTAACACATTTACGGAGATGAAACTATGCCTCGTCGTTGAAGATGATTTTCATTGTAAAGTCACCTTTCACTTCTGTCTGTTCAACCAAACATTCGGCGTATTGAGGACGCTTGAAATGGTCAGTAGCTTCCAGCCCTTGAGTTAATTAAACCTTGTAATTAAGTGTAAATTCAAATCTTTATTTAAAATTCGCATCAGTAATATTCGTGAGATATTCAATTGTTGGTCCCGACGACAGGTTGACGGCTCTTTTGCTACACTATCGCAAACAGCTTCAATGTTTGCCGCAGAACGAACTAAGCGTGCATACTCAGGGTATTTACATTTCCTACAGACCGGGTTTGCGGAAATTTGCTTACTTTTCTCCCGATTGTGGCTACATTTGGTCAATTATGCTGAACAAAAAAAATCAAGAAGTGCACGAAATGCATTTTGATTTGAACCCCATTTTCGTAAAAGGCTTACGCAATCTTAAAGCGCGGCTTAAATTTGGACTTCTTTTTTGGTTGAATTTGTCAAACACAGAAATGCCATGAAACAAAGAAATGCCAAATTAAGTTGGACACAAAACTTGACGTTAAGTTGTGACTCACAATTAACTTCGTGCATTAGGGTTGGACCACCCCTTAGTATGCCCCGCTCGACTTCAGTTTAACCTTCTTGTAGTGAACTCATGTTGGGTATTAGCTGCCCAGTTAAAACTGGAGTTACTCTTGGTGGTCTTTATCCACTTGAGATAAAGGATGAAAAAGAAAAGTACTGGATTTCGCCAGGCTAAAACCAACGAAACTGTTGCCTGCGTCACACTCGCTCCAAGTTTTGACTTTTAAAATTCCTGGCAAATTGCATTGACTTGAGATGGCCAGAAGACAAGTGAAGCTGGGTCTCGTACATAGTTAAGAGGGTTTTAGCTCAAATATTTCTAGGTGTTACAGCCCTGGAAGCTTCTTATAGTACAGGTTAAAAATAGTCCAAAAAAAGTGTTCAAACCCGACAGTCGTTTTTTCAAAAATATGTAAAACCCACCATGTCGGTATATGCGGTTTTTTGCTGTCGGCTTTTCCTGTTATCAGCAAACAAAATTCATAATATTCAAGTTCGAAATAAGTAACGCGTGATCCATTTCGAGGCTCCCTACTTTTTTAAAGAAAAAAAAACACAAAATTCAAATTGAATGGGGAATGTTTATTATCATTTCAATGAACATTCTTTGGCATTTATTGTGATGTTTTGCTCCAAGGCCTGAATCGAAGCGGGTTTGTCTGCATAAACTTAAGACTTTACATATCCAAACAGGAAAAAGTCTAATGGCGTGATATCACTCAATCTTGGTGGCCAATCGACCGGCCCAGAACGTGAAATTATCTACTCAGCGAAGTGTTCTCTCAATAAATCCATTGATTAATGCGATGTGTGGGAAGTGGCGCCGTCTTGTTGAAACCAAATGTCGCCGAGATCACGAGCTTCAATTTCAGGCTTCAAATAGTCGGTTATCATGGCACGATATCGCTATTGACGGTTACGTTCTCACCGGCATCATTTTTGAAGAAATATGAACCGATGATTCCACCGGCCCACAAACCACACCAAACCGTTGTTTTTTCTGGATGAAGTGGCAGCTCTTGAACCTCTTGTGGTTGCTCTTCGTCCCAAATGCGGCAATTTTGCTTGTTTACACAACCAATGAGCCAGAAATGGTCCTCATCACTGAACAAAATTTGGCTCTAAAACGTCGGATCTTCTTGGAACTTTTCAAGAGCCCACAGAGCGAAGCGATGTCGCTTGAGAACGTCGGGCGGCTTCAGTTCTTGCACAAGCTGTATTTTGTACGCTTTCATCTCGACGTAAAATGCGCCAAGTCGTTCCATACGTCAGTCCGAGTTTCTGCGAATGGCGCCGAATCGACTCTCCACGATCTTGATGTACACTCACAGCTACGGCCGCTACATTTTCTTTACTGCGTGTTGGACGTGGTCTATTCGGTCTAATATTAACCAATAACGAATGCTGGATCTCAAGATGGGTGATGGTGTTGCGAATAGTACGCTCAGTAGGCCGATTATGTTGACCATAAGTTGAACGAAGTGCACGAAACACATTCCTCACAGAACGTGAGTTTTCGTAATAAAGTTGAACGATTTGTAAACGTTGTTCAGCCGTAAGTCTTTCCATGATGAAATGCCAAACAATACTGAACAAAAATAACATGACAGCATGACACGACTCACATGTGATCTGTCATAAAAAGGCTTTTCAAAAAAGTATCTCTTGAATCACCCATTCTTACAAATATTTCAGTTAGACCCACCTTTGAGTGCATCGCTCGACTCCGAATTGATTCGATTTCAAGAAATCTGTTTGTCCGTCCCTCCGCCCTTCTGCTGTGTTTTCAAACTAACGGACGCAATAGTTGTCTAATCTTCATGACATTTGCAAAAGTAAGTTTTTTGGATAGGGGCTGTTGATTTTTTATGAAAATCGGTTAAAATTTACTTATAGCTCCCACACATATGTTCAACCGATTAACTGTTTTTAGATCTAGAAGCCACATAGTACATTCAATATTGATGAAATTGGGTGCAGTTCATTACGAACGATCAGTACTCGGCCCAGATAACGAACGGGCTATAAATCTAGAGGTATTTTGTTTAAATA
Source organism: Hydrotaea diabolus (assembly GCA_963513945.1). Lineage (NCBI taxonomy): Eukaryota > Metazoa > Arthropoda > Insecta > Diptera > Muscidae > Hydrotaea > Hydrotaea diabolus. Next base: position 6,729,019 of record OY740719.1, on the reverse strand, counting down.
GGGTTTTTTCACAGATTACGCATGAGTTGTGTTAAACTTTATTTTTTTTTCTTTAAAGTATTGTTTGCCATTTCACCATAAAAAGACTTACACCGCAACAACGTCTCCAAATTTCTGTGTTTGGGTTCTTCAAAACTTCGAAGAAGATCCGCTCTTTTCGACCAAAATTTTGTTTAGAGATGAGGATTTGTGGCTCAACGGCAACGTCAGTAAACAAAATTGCAATGCCACGACAGCCGGTTCTATGCACCTGATCGACCCGAAGGAGGAATTCTTCAGCCAGGGGCTGTCACACCGGCACTATGTGCGCTACAACAACAACAAAATTGCCGCATTTGGGCTGAAGAGCAACCAGAAACGGTTTAAGAGTTCCCCTTATACCCAGAGAAAAACACGATTTGATTCGGTTTATGGGCGTAGAATCATCGGTGCATATTTTTTCAAAAATGATGATGGCCGAAACGTAACCGTGAATGGTGCTCGCTATCGCGCCATGATATCGGACTTTTTGCTGCCTGAAATTGAAGCCCCTTATCTTGACATTTGGTTTTAACAGGACGGTGCCATACATGCCATACAGCTGCTCAAATAATGGATCTATTGAGAGGTCATTTCGAAGAGCATCTTCGCCTAGATGGTGTGATATCACACCTTTAGACTTTTCTCATTGGGACTAAGTAAAGTCCAAAGTCTATGCTGACAAACCCGCTACGATTCAGGTTTTGGAAGCCAACATTACGCGTGTCATTAACGCCATACCGGTCGAAATGCTCGTACGAGTCATCCAAAATTACACCCTCAGAATGGACACCTTGAGGCGTAGTTGCGTCCAACATTTAAAGGAAAGTATACCCATGAAATTAATGGCATAAAATGTCCTTTTGAATGAACAATATTGATTCCACTGTTTTTTTGAATTTTTTTTTTTTTTTATTTTGAAAAAAGTACCTCTAGATTGATCACCCGAAACAAATGGATGATACCGATCCACGTTTTTGGGTACAGAGATGTTCAAAGGGACTATTACCTTACTCTTGATTCCGAAAATAGTTCCCATTAAACACTAAAACACTTAAACACTAAAACCGAAATGTCCGGTTTTTAACATTTCAAAAACCCTACGTTCAGTTTTGAAAAAATCCTAAATGCTCTTTTTTTTAAATCCCCGGTTTTTTGGACACACTTAATATAAATCTTGTCGATACTCGTATGTGCATTACGTGTTAAGTTAGTAAAAGTAAGGCCTGCTTTTGGGGGTTTAAGCTCTGTGATTTAGCTGTAAGTGTACCGATTTATTCCCTGTCTGCCTTGTTTTAACTAAAGAAGCCTACTTTTAGGCTCGAAATAAATAAAAATGCCTATATACCAGTTAACATTAAACAAATAATAAATTTAAAGCGTAACCATACTTTGCAATTCGGTTTGGCTATTCCCTTTTATCCGCTTAACCAGTGTTAGTCAATACCCCCGGCCCACCACACCGTCCAAATTGTATTGTTGGGAAAAATTGTGCGTGTAAATAACCACATGGAGACCTATTACCACATCATTATATGACCACAGGGATCAAATACTATTTTAAATACACAACTCAACTAAAACGCTCACTAAACACACACACATAGTCACACACCCGCGCTTACTCACAGACATAGGTTGACATGGGAGCAACATACGCACTTGGACGACAATAAAAGGACAACTGCAGCGGCAACAGCGTCAGCGTCAACGACAAATCCAAACCCAATGGTAATGCTAAACAAAAACCGGAAGTACACCACCAAAAGCATCATTAAGTCAATTTGTGACAAGGAAAGTTGCAATTTAATGGTCAAACAGTGTAACAAACACTCAGTCACTCGCATACATGCCACACACTCACATGCAAACACCACAGAGTGAGAGAGCGAAAGGGCGAAACACTCAACAATGACTGTAGCCATAGGACGATGCAAAGAGCTTGTGTCTGCCACTGCATGTGAAAGAGAGGAGGAAGGGTCAAAAGGACTTTGGGAGAAGTCATTTGGTTGCACACATTCAAACACACACACACACACACACACACTTCCAGTCACACACACACACGTAACTTAAGTTAGACAAGCGAATTGTAATTTAGAGGAAGTTCCAACTTCAATGATAATTAAGAATATTTTGTTTTCTGTTCTGTTCAATCGTTTTTTATTTCCTTTTCTCCTCTTTTCTTTTTCTCCTTTTCCTCCTCTTACTCCCCAAACTTTTGATATAAATTATTTGTTTTTGCTGTCGTGGTTGAAGATTTGGTGGGGGGGGGGGAGGCGCGGGGATGTGAAAGTTCCAAATGATTTTTGCGGTTTATTTACTGCAGCTACTGGCCATTAACAACATATCAGTCAGTTTCTCAACTCAGTGCTTACGAGGGGAAGGTGAAAAGTTAACAACCTAGGGTGTCTTCTAAACATTAGCTGTGTTAGTTTGAAGTTACCTAACTAGCATTTGTACGGAAGTAACAAGGTTAGGAAGCGAGTTGGCCTTAGAGTTAGTCGATTTGTTCAAAACTGATGGACCCATAGCCTAAAAAATAAAGGATGGTCCAAATTTAACGCACGATGATAATTGTTAATAAAACAAAATGTTTTTAGAGAATTATCCTTTTATTTTTTTTTATTGTGATAGAAAGATCTACGACAAAAATATGTGAAACAAAATATTGGGCAAATGGACAGACAGAAGGACACACGGACGGAGGGAAGGGCATACGGTCATTTAGGTTGTCTTGGAATTTTACAACAATCAATTGTGTATAAAGGGTGGTCCAACTTAAACGCACCATGTTTATTGTAAATAAAGTAAAAAGTTTTTATAGAAATATCTTAATATTACGGGTTGCAACACTTAGCGCCACTGACATTTCCATTGAAAAGTTTGACATTCTTTAGCATAAACGTATTCAGAACGTTTTGACGCACGACCATCATTTGTGTTGTTTGTGACTTGAAAAATCAATATGGCAAAAAAATGGCATTAACTCGTGAAAATTTCGTGCGATTGTTTTTCACAACTTTCGACGTGGATTATCACGGCATGAGTGCATCGATGAACTTAAATTATTGAATGGCGATGAAGCAACATCCTATAGCACGGTGAAAAACTGGTTTAATGAATTCAATCGTCGCCGACGCTCGCTCAAAGAGGAAGGTCGTGAAGGTCGTTGTGCCAGATAACATTGATGCCGTGCGTGAACTGATAATGCAAGATCGTCATGTCACATACCGTGAGATAGAGGCATCCTTGGGCATTTCTTCCACCAGCATACATTCGATATTGCATGAACACCTGGCCGTAAAAAAGGCTTGTTCTCGTTGGATACCGCACAATTTGAGAATCGCTCAAAAAAAGGCTCGTGTCGATTGGTGCAAAAAAAAATTTGAATGAATACGAACGCGGTGCTTAAAAAGACGTTTATAAGATCGTCACAGGTGATGAATCATGGATCTATGCGTATGAGCCCGAAACAAAACAGCAATCGCCCGTGTGGGTCTTCGAAGACGAGCCAAATCCAACGAAAGTTGTTCGTAGAAGAAACACTTTGAATCAAATGGTCGCATGTTTCTTCGACAAAAATGGTCATGTAGGACGTGGTAGGACGGTCAATTCTAAGTGATACACCACTATTTGTTTGCCTGAAGTCTTCGGAGAAATTCGAAAAACGAACAAGAGAAGACGAATCATTGTGCACCATGCCAATGCGAGCTCTCACGCATCGGCTCAAACCCGCGCCCTTTTGTCCGGCCAAAACGTCGAATTGATGGGTCATTCGCCGCACGGCCCTGACTTGGCACCCAATGACTTCTTTTTATTCCCGCACATCAAGAAAAAATGCGTGGTCAACGATTTTCGTCGCCAGAAGATGCAGTTGAAGCATTCAAAAACCATGTTTTGGAGGTGTCTCAATCGGAGTGGAAAAAGTGATACGACAATTGGTTTAAGCGCATGCAAAAGTATAGAAGCCCTCGTATTTATAATGATAGAAGGATATATTACAATTTTGTGTGCAACAAAATATCGGCCAAATGCTCGTTACAGCTTTGGTGGCATACCTCTATCCGATGGTCCATCTGTTTAACGACTCTAAGACATAGTGGAGATTTAATGTCGTTAATGCGCCGAATTATCCCACTATTAAGCTCTTAAATTGTTCTTGTCTTATTGACGTAACCTTTATCTTTTGAATATCTCCAAAGAAAGAAGTCCAACGTTGTCAAATCACATGATCGCGGCGGCCAATTATCGTCGTCACGACGTGAGATAACACGGCCATTGAATTTCTCGCTGAAAAGAGACATTGTTTCGTTGCCTGTGTGGCCAGAGGCACCATCCCGTTGGAACCACACATCATTCAGGGTCATATCCTCAATTTCTGGCCCAAAGAAGTCCTTTATTATCTCGCAATAGCGAACACCATTTACAATTACTGCTTGGCTGATGTCATTTTCGAAGAAGAACGGCCCGATTAAAGATCGACGACAGAAAGAACTGGGCGAGCATGTACAGGTGTTTTCACATTTCCTACAGAACCGGATTGTTGAAATTGAAAATTGAATTCTCCCGATTGTCGACACATTTAGTTGATTTCACTGACCTACAAAATCACAAAGTGCTTTTTGATTTTAACGCCCATTTTCATAAAAAGCTTCAACCATCTTAACGCTCCGCTAAATTTTGTTCCTCTTTCATGTTTCAATTTGTCAAATACTAAAACAAAGAAATGTCAAATTAAGTTAGACAAAAAACTTGAAATTAACATGTGACTAACAATTAATATCGTGCATTATGGTTGGACCACCCTTAGCCGACATACGGCTTGTTGTGTCCTTTTGTTTGATGGTTTGTCAATTTTCTTTCATTATAGACCTTCTTAACGAAATTTGATCTTCCTTCATTACGTTCCCCTTATGTGCTCTAGGCTTGTCACACTGGCCGAAAAATGTTTCAGTCTCGAAAATGCTCAATCGTTTCGTTGTACGCCTGGCATGCTTAGCATGTGTTTGATTCAACTCTTCTAATGCGAAAGAGATGTGCCTTAAGTGGTAAGTGGCCAGTTAGAAAGCGAAATATGACCGATTTTGCTTAATTCAGACTTATTATCACTTCGAAGATTTATTGTTTTTATTTTACTAGGGTCTGCCTAATATATTTTGAAGATTTTGACGCCGTTCAATAGCGGTTTGTAAGCCTAAGATTAAATTTCAGCTCTTATAGCTTGAAAAGGAATGGCGTTTCCCACGTCAAATGCCTGTTTAGCTGACCCTTTTCTTGCAAGATCGTCGGTTGCCGTCATTAAGTTGCCCTCAATATTAGAATGTCTACCTTACCAGAGTTACCAGACTAGTAAGAGTTGCCAGACGTATGTTTTCAACAAAACAGTCTTACATGGCACACCCTGCTTTTTGAAAACATAGTTTGTTTTGTTATCTGTACTTGAAGAAAGATTTAAACTTGCGAACTTTTTTCGGGTTATAAATTTAAATACCTTAACTTATATTTAAATAAACTAAATCTGAGAATGAGAAGATATTGAACATACTTTTACAATGCAAAATTATAGCAATTAATTGAATAAATTCGAGTACATTTCATTGATTATTGTACTTTCATTTATAGTTTCTTTTAAAGTCTGTTTCTGACGTATTCGCTGATCCAAAGTTGTTTGAATATATTTGATCTTTATACAAAGATAATTAATAAGGCAACTTTTCTTTTAACATTTTGTTTAAGAGAAGTCGGTGCAATTTTTGTTTACTGGATGCAGATTGTGTGGATTATTCCAGTAAAGGCATTACGAATGTTGACCTCGACCTTGTTTAACCCGGTTGACTTGTCAAAGTGTATAAAGAACTGCATGCAGTCCTTAAGAAAGAAATCAGAGAGTGCAAGTCGCATGACCGCGAAAACATGTCGTGAGATGACGCAAGTTGTTAATTTTTTTCTTTACAACTTTAACCGTTGCTATACCCGGGATCATAGACGGCCTTCTTTGTCATTTTGGATGAAACAAGGTGCGATGATACTGCCAAAAACCACATTAATCTGTCAGTATTTGTGGAAAAAGTGGTGCTAGGTCTTATATTTATCAACTGCTTTCGCTCCCACGATGATTATTCAAATAGCCGCAGAGCTAAGAATTGGCTTTATCCAAGAATAAGATTTTTTTGTCCAAAAATCAGATCTCCGGCCAACATTACCAGCGCCCAATTTGCGAACCTGGATGTTGTTCATGGTCTAATAAGAACGGCCAATTGGGGTGATAGGCGCCAAATAGATATTTCATCAATGGGAAGGCTTTTCTTTATTTAACATCGACATGACGGGTATGTTTTGCACTTCGCACAGAACTCTTTCTGGGTAGTGTATTTTTTTAAATAACCGAAACTCAGGGGATTCCCCCTATACATGCGGTGCATGGGTTGGCGAGAGGAAAGTAAAGGATCGGAGGGGGGAAAGACGGTGTAATGTTTATTGACACTTGCCTTGAACTTCTGGATGTCGCAATTAGTGAAAAATACATTTGCCGGATGTCGGACTGTAGGAGCGAAAAACGAATTTGATCTGTAGTGTATGGTGCGGTCAACTGGCCAACCGATAACAAAGCTTCAACTCTTTCACGTTCAATTTGCTACGACAAATTGTAGGCGCACTAAAGCTAAAATAGAGCAGACCTCACGACAAATATATTTATTACTGATCCGAAATTAAAAAAAGAAGGCTCAGTCGGTTAAAAAATAACTTTTTCTACTGGGTCGCATTGTAATTTCATCGGCTATTTTTATTGTCGAGAAGCTAAGAATCCACTAGCAATGTTATTTTTGTCTAGGACCTCATTTTGTCGTTTTTCGAAAAATGCTGATGAAAACACCATTTCGGTCGATAAATTCAAGATAAAAGATATCTGCTTCCAGCAGGAGGATTCAACAAGTTGTACTGGCTGTCCATTATTATTTTACTCTTTAGAAAGTTATTTCTTCGACTTGAAGCTATGCTTTCACGTAGTTGGATTTTGATCTGGGTTGTCATTAAACATCGATACCATGCGCTTAATCCAGAAATAAATGAAACCCTTAAATAGAATATCGGGCTACCCAATTTATAGATAGCTTAGAGAACGGACAAAAAGATCTTGGAAAATTGGATTTAAAAATACGTTACAGCAACTACAGTTACTGCAATCCTGCCGCCCTCAGAGCTTCAACAGGGTGTCTTCTTATGTCTTCTGAGGACCATCTATATGAGGAGACGAAGGTCCTTACCGTGCGCAGACACAATTTCCTGTTGTCTAAAAAATACCTGCTAGGGTGTTTTCGCAGCTGTCATCCTAACCACCATCTCTTGAACAGGATGCCTCCGCCTAGGCAGATCAGGTACGATCTTCATGATCTAGAAAGAGAGGTCCAGCGGTATAAGAGAGAACTTTTAGATCATCGAAACTGTCAGGCAGGTCTGAACAACATTCACGCAGATGAAGTCGCAGCAGTAGTATCCAGCTACCGTGTGAATGTAGTGCTAGGGGAACATCCCCGGAGATTTTACCTGAGGAGAAGGTTCTACCTTGGCAGACGCGCGTGGTTCTGGCGCAGCTGAGATCTGGATGAGCAGCCGCCTCAATTCTTACTGGGCACGAATTGATGCTAACGTTCCGGACAACTGTCCCGCCTGCCATCAGGGACCACATGATGTACTGCACCTCTTCAATTGTCCTGCCAAGCTCTCTCAGCTGAGCCCCAGGTCTCTGTGGACGCATCCAGTTCAAATGGCGAGTTTCCTCCACCTGGATATCGAGCAGATCCTCCATAGACGAACAAGACTTCAAAATAAATATATTGTTGTTATAACAACAACAACTGCAATCTTGTAAAGTATATCGTGTTCCGTAAATAGTGGACATGTTTTAACCAAAACTTTATTTCTTACTCGCTCATTGCAGATACTAGTAATAATTTATGCTACACGCTGTGGTCGCCCGCTGTAAAAAAGAACCGAGCTAAAATTTAACTGTCATATGGTTGATATCTGCGGCCAGAATCCTTAGCTTTGCAGTGATCTCTTAGTTGATTTTATTCTTGATATTTATTGAAGTTTTTAGGAATTTAAAAAGATTTCGCTTACTACACCCATTGAAATTACACAGGGTGCCTCACATATATTTGTTGGAATAACTTGAAAGTTTCTGGCGATGCGTCCCTTTGTCAAGACCGATTATTTTAGCAGAATCACAAACTTGACAATGAACTCTTCGGTGAGGTTATTCTTGAAAAACATTATTACATTTTTCTGTGTTTTTAGGAAGTTTAAAAAATATCGCTTTCTACACCCGTTGATATTACACAGGGTGCCTCAGATATAGTTTTCAAAATAACTTCCAGGTTTCTGGCGATGTTTTTTTTTTTGCTAAGACCGATTATTTTAGCGCCTTCCCTCGTACCAAAATACGTATCCTGCTAGTGCATATGTGCCACAATTAGTAGCATAGTGTGGCCTAAAATCCCTTCGATGCCGTACTTATACGGCCACTTTGGATGAGATGGTCGTTGGCCGGCTGTACTGTTGGCCCATCTTATGTCATTAACACTATGTTAATGTGTTGTGTACTGTGGACTACTGTCACTTTTGACTGTGTGTGTGTGTTGCGGGCCAACTCTGTTGCATGGAGTGTACGCCCAGGCTCTTAGGCCATTAGTCCGTTCATTTGGCCGTCCGTCCATCCGTACGCATTGTCTAATCCAATGGAATATCATGTATTTTAAGTGGTTTCTATTTTGAGGTTTTCGGTTGCAACCTTAGTTATGTTACGAGTGTTTCACCATTTGATGTTGCTGCACTGCCCGAGTGTTGAAGTGCCTTGTTGCTATTGTCACAAACATGCATTGTTTTGCCAGGCGGTTGGAGGTGTACCAGCGACACAAGATGGAGGGCGCTTCGCATGACATGGCAGTGGGGGGTATTCGGCTATAAGGACATTGTTTGGAGTACAATATTGATACATATTTGTAACCGCAATAGTCTCTTTAGACAAGTTAAAAAGTGACATCTTTTCACTGTAATTTACAGAAGTTTGATTGTTGTATTGCAGTTTTTGTAAATTGCAGTCGTTGCGCCTTAAATTCGTGAATTAAACTAAAAGCGGAAAAACGAATTGCACGCAAAACTATAGGAACCTGTAGTAGAGCTAAGGAAATTCGCAATTTCTGTAAAGAAGTAATAAACTGAAGCCTAAAAGTAGGCGGTACTTATTATTGACTGTTTAAAATAAAAATATTAAGGAAATTCGCAATTTCTGTAAAGAAATAATAAACTGAAGCCTAAAAGTAGGCAGTACTTATTATTAACTGTAACATAAAAATAAAATAAACATAAAATTTTAATATTGTCCTTAAAATTTTGGCGTGCCGCAAAGAAATCATAAAGTGCACTTCTTATCTCGATTATTTTCAAACGCATTAAAAACAATCCAGAAGCAAAGAATGTTGCCCATACCGCAATGCTGCAGGACATAGCACTAAAGCAATCGTTGCCCCAATTAATATTTTAAGGGCCCCAGTATTTTTTTTTGAATTACTAGAAATCTAGTAGTAAATTCGTATGTATATTAAACTAAAAGCGGAAACACGAATTGCGCCGCAAAATTAAAGAAATTTATAGAAGAGTTAAGGAAATTCGAAATTTCTGTAAAGAAATTATAAACTGAAGCCTAAAAGTAGGCAGTACTTATTGTTTCCTGTTTGAGCTGAAAGCATACTGGTGAATTTGTAATGCTGTTCCTTTAATTTAAGCATGCTGCTAAGAAATCTTTGCAGAAATGTTCTCTCGATTATATTAGTACTCATTAAAAACACTGGAGAAGCAAAAAACGATGCCCATAACGCAACGCTGCAGGACACTGCACCAAAACAGTCGACTGCTAAGGGACCACCAATTGTCGGTCCTTATCATGTTTACAGTATGACCTCAAACCATCAACCAGAAGTTCCAGAAATGTTGACGATCAGCTTTTGGGTCGTTACCCTGACTATTTGGCAGTTAGATTTGGGCCTTTATCGAAATAAGATTGTTCTGACGTTAGAAATAAAACAAATCTATATAGACAAGGCCGTGCCGTGAACGCTTGTTGGCAGCTGGAAATGTTAGTGAAAGATTCGCAATTTGTTAAAAAATCATCTATTCCGGCAAAGATTCTCTTTTGGATCAGCTACTATTGCAACAAGCAAAATTGTCGTTATTGGAGCGAACATAAGTGTAGAATCAAGCACAGCTTCTACAAAATAACACTGTTTGATACAATATACTCGTATGTCATGGGAGCAATTTTGGCCAGCTATTTCATTATAATGTTTCTCGGTATAGATCGATTTTTATTGACTTTCTAAAGTTAGATTCGACAATATTGATATATCCGAGATGTTCTGCAAGTGGGTGCGTCATAAAATTAAAGGGACGCAATGCTCAAAATTAGGAAAAAGAAAATAGCCGAATGGACCGCCTCGATCAGGTAACTTTACACCCCACGATTATTATCTAAAACCAGTCTCTAACGTTAACTAAGATTCTGACGTCAGTTAAGTCTCTAAGGCCAGTCAAGTCTCTGACGTTACCAAGAATCTGGCGTCAGCTAAGTCTCTAAAGTTACTCAAGTCTCTGAAGATAGTCAACTTCAGTCACGTCTCTGTTGTCAGTCAAGTCTCTGATGTCAAACAATTCTCTGACGATACTCAAATCTCCGAAGTCAGTCTTGTCTCTGACGTCATTAAGGTTAGACTTCAGCCAATATTCTGGCGTCAGCTAAGTCTCTTACGTCACTCAAGTCTCTGACGATATTCAAGTCCTTGACTTCAGTCAAGTCTCTGTTGTCAGTCAAGTCTCTGACGTCACTCAAGTCTCTGACTTTAGTTAAGTATCTGACGTCACTAAAGTCTCTGACGTTAGTGAATTACAAGTATCTGACGTCAATAAAGTCTCTGACGTTAGTGAATTACAAGTCTCTGACGTTAGTGAAGTATCTGATGTCACTCAAGTCTTCGACGACACTCAAGTCTCTGACGTCAGTCAAATCTCTGACGTCACTCAAGTCTCTGACGTCACTCAAATCTCTGACGTCACTCAAGTCTCTGACGTCACTTAAGTCTCTGACGTCATTTAAGTCTCTGACGTCAAGTTTTTTACGTAAGCCAAACCTTTTAAGTCCACATGACGAACTCAAGCCAACGTTTAAGATGCTGCTGAAATAACTCGGCACAAATTGGATCGAGTTATCAAAAATTGACAGTCCGTTTAAAGCACGAAGCGGAGGCGTTCTATTTTAATGATATTTCATTGATATTTTTAATTTTATATCTCTTTGTGTTTATCTAGTCATATTGTATATGATATTAATTCCTTATTTTTGCTTTGAAAATATTGCAAAGTGTAATGGGATGTCATAACTTGGTAATGCCAATTGAAAGGAGATTACCTTACCGATAGTTAATTCTTGATTCTCAACATCAAAAGATCGATCTTGAATTCACTAAAATGGCAACTGCTCTTTTCTCTGACAGGGCGGTGTGGGATTTATGAGAACCATTCCAAGGAACTCGGTCTACACCGATGGGTCAAAAAGGGATGGTTTTTATATAAAATGTTTTTGAAAATCATAATAGCTATTGACAAAGCTGCAGCAAGGATATTAACTTTTACATCGACAGTCAGGCAACTAAGAAAGTTATACAACCAGACCTGGTGATATATACCTATACCATCATAGTCTAGGATGAGCGTTATGTGGTCTAAACTAAACAAAAGCAAAACCAAAACCCTGCGGGAAAAATACAAGAGTGATGTTGGGGTAATCGCAGGTGTCCTGGCGGGACATGGTAATGCTACGGCAACAACTGGAACATAACTGGCTAAAATATTCGAAAACAGCGGCTTGTGTGAGGATGAGGGATGAGATTAAGACAGCGGACCACCGGTTAAAAATACGGTATAGTTGCCGGGTGAAGTACTTTTCTAAAGATCTGGTAGAGTTATAATTTTGTAAGTTGATTGATCTTCAAAATTTGTAAACGGTTTGTCGTGGCTCAAGGGCAGCTTTCTACAGAACTTGAAGGCGTACTTCCTTATAGTTTAAGGACCGTCATAGGAGACCCTGAGTAACCGAGTGGTTGTACTACGTGTCAAATTTCTAGCTTAACAAAGGTATAGGTTTTTCTAACCTTATTTTCGCAAGAATTAGGATATATTTGGATTTAAAGTTAAAATGGTGATTATTTTCATTTACAATTTATTGATAATCTGGATTAAGTTTCGAATGTAAACTAACCCTTACTGGCCAACGTTGAAATGCAGCGAAGAATAAAATATTCTTGCCTCATGTACCTCGTAAGATAACTCAAAAGAATTCGGATGATTTGTGTATCGGATTGCTTCCACCACATTCTCAAGGCGTGACCTCTTAAACGAGAAAAAATACTTACTTGATGAAATGGCCGTTCTCAACCTTTAAAGGTCTTTGGCGGCGTTGAGATTTTAATTCCACACACTTGCGATCTTGTGCGAGAATCTACTACTTGTTTATACCAAGGTTGCGTAGATTTTGCTGGACTTGGTCTTTCCACTGGAGCTTTGAGGAAAATGGTTTCCTGGAGATTGTTCCCAGGTGAATTTATGGAAGTTAAATGGAAAAATAATGCTTGCTAGTGAGGTCTGAATAATCTTAGCTTTAGGATAGCACGGTCAAATTGCATAAATGCAATTGGCTGTTGTTCTTATTTACAAGTTCTTAACTTCTTCTTAAGTACAAGAAAATAAGGACAACTATATAGTCCCTTCATATTTAGATCTGTTACTTTTTAAGTTGCCCTCGTAGAAAAAAAGAAATTAAAGAAAACAATTTGCTTGTCATGAACTACACTGCCGACAGAACTTTTGAAACTGTTTGACTTCAAATAGCAAAATATGATTATTATTCCGTTAAATCCATCCGAGGATAAAATAAAATACAATATTAAAAACATACACCAGGGAAATGCCGGAAAACGACACATACACACACACGCGCGCAGCAACACCACCACCATTGCACCGAAGATTCAATACTGCAAAATTATTACACATGTATTCATACATAACAATTTATGTTTATCTTATGCCATGGCTGGTGGTAGTTGCACTAGTCGTAGTCCCGATAGCAGTCCTGGCAGTGTTAGTAGATAGTCCCCGTTGGAGGATGTTATGATGGCAGTTGAAGCAGAAAAAGCCCTGTTATGAATATATAATCGACACAAACACAAACGCAACTAACTGACACACTCGCTCGGTTACTTACAAATGCACATATCAAACATGGCAAATGTATGGGTAAATACAAACACAATCCAAGTAAAGTGCACCGAACCGATCAGAACTGAACTGAAGTTAAGAAAAACGCCTGGAAATTCAAACCAAACATAAGGTGCAAAGGACGACCAGTCGCACACACACTCACATACACTTTCATATACACACTTACACTAATATTCACCGTGCATTCAGAACTTGAAAAAGTTTTTATTCAAAATTTTACTGATACCAGTGTTAGTAGTTGGTTTTTTTCCGCTGCTGCATCTAAAACTTTATGCTGCTCATCGAGAATAAGAAATTTTTAATGGTTCCTTACAAGTGCATCAGGTGCCGTGTGGCAAACCGAATGGGAGTTGCCACTACTGCTCCCAGGCGACACGTACAGATTGAGCGTTGACATCTTCGAGGTTTGTGTGTGTGTGTGGTTGCTCCTGCCATTTTTCGGTTTTATTCTCTTTTCGTCGTTTCTTTTTCTTTGGATTCCTCGTTTCTTGCTGCCACCCGGAAGCTGTTGTTAAAGATTGTGGTTGTTTTTATTGCTTATTTTAAACTGTGGAAATGTTTATGCCACAAGAAATTTTTGCACGTTTGACACGTTAATGTTGCATCCTTCCGTTGAAAACTGTTGGAAGAAGGCCACAAAAGGAAAAGGGAGGGTGCAAAAAAAGACAAGCCAAATGTAACTATAAAATGTTATGATCAAAACAAACGGTTGTGGGAGAAAAAAGGAAACTTGTCACCATCCCCCCAAAAAACAAGATTTTGTAGGAAGATATTTTTTTAAATAGCTAGCAATAGTGATTTACATGTACTTGATTAATGATCCTTCATTCAAGTATTTTTGCACCCATTCTCACTGAGACCATATGAGCTGTAACAACCGATTTTTTGCAAACTATATTCCTATTGAAACGATTTTGCCCACATACTTTACCAAAGGGCCTATGATTATAAGCCATCATTATGCCCAATTTCAGACTACTAGTTAATTTTGTATGACCGATATAGAGTTTTTAATAGACGGTCAGCTAGATGATAATGTGTAATAAATACCTTATTTCTCCAATGTCCGATCAAAAGGAATGATGCGCCTGCTGCTAATGAAAGTCATTAGGCGACCCAGGCACACATTTTTCAAAATGTTTACTATCGCGGAAGCTATGCGTCCAGCATCCGTTTTTGCTTCAACCATAGAGCGCTATCACACTAGGGCAAGCTATCGCCGGTAGCAATTCGATGCCTTTTTAACATCTCTGCTGATCTATAGTTGTAACTACCCGTTTGCAATTCACATTAAAATGAAACTCTTAACGCAAAACAGTCACCATGATACTCCCGAGGGACCCCCAACTGCCGGTAGTACCAGACTAAAGTGTCCGGTCAAACTTCTTTATCATGTTTGTGTTCCAACAACATGAGAATAATGGACCAAAAACTATGCGAACTGTGAAATGAAAAGCTATAGTAGTGACAGTAGTCGACAATATTATAATGTCTCGTCGTCGCAGTTACCATTTCAGATCGCAGCGGCATTAACATAGTCACTGATTAAAACAGCTTCAACTTTGCCTCTAAGAAATCTTGCATTTTTATAAATCAGTATATCCAAAAATATACTGATCTAAGTCAAGAGCTTAGAACAAGAAAATCGCTAAGGAACAGTTGCTAACGAGGTAAACGATGGCACAATTTGTTGATCATTCTCTAGTTTTATTTAAGTACTTAGGACTTGTAAGCAAAAAACAAAGCTGAACGGCTTTTAGTAGTTTGCGCAGGCGCCGCCGACTTCATTCTCGACGCCTTATCCGTCGCCGACAAAGCTGCTCTCTTCGCCTGAAATTCTCAGCTGACTTTAAAGACTGAGCATTTGATTTAATTCTTATTCCTAGTCTGAAATAATATTAGATTGCAAAAAATAGTCGACATTTTTAAAGTTCTACAAAATTACTATAAGACATACGAAACTATTGTTTGGACTCCGATTCGGAGCCACTGTCCACAGTTGTCTTCGCTTTATGCTTATGAGATATTTATTTTTTCATATTTTCGAATTAATAGACCTAACCTCTTTTTTATTGCAGAATGTAGTTTGTTGTGCACGACTATCACACAAGTAACCCTGGTCCAAGTCTGCGTAAGAACATCAGACATTTTTCAGATGCCTTTTTCCACCTATTTACGGCCGGCGGCTTTACTATCCATGTGTGAATGTTCTCTTTAAATTGCATTTGACGTTTGGAGGTGTCTGCCAGTGAGTTTGAGAGTCAATCGTACACTGCTTCTTAGTTCAATAGAATTTCCCTATTTGTTTATTAATAGGAGGTTGGGGGAAAGATCTACATTCTATTTTCTATCAGTGAGGCAAACTATGAAGGTTTTAAATGACTTTTGTTGATTGTACACATAAAATTTTGTTCTCGGTTCAATTAAAAACGTCAAACAAAAAATTATGAATGCTGTGATAAAAGATTTCACATGTTAACTTAAAAATTCGTACTTTGGTTGTCGAAAATATTTCCGATTTTAAGCGTAAAACAAACCCGCATATTTACCAATAAAATTTTATGCCAATCTCCGAATTTATTTTTGGTGTGAGGTGATATTTCAATTGATATTTAAAAAAAAACGTGCAAATGCAAATAAAAACAGGCGTTACTAAGAAGGTTGGTAAGAGTCGCTTTACCATAATAAGACCTTAAGCAAGCGAATATACTGTACATGTACATGACAGTTTCGCATTTAATGAGAACTACCGACCGAGTAGAATTTTCCACGAAACACAATAAAAATCCCACGCACTGCATACATACAAAACACTTACCCTCTCACCCACACGATTTTGTTGTTGTAGTAACAACAATTTTTTTGGGTTTTTGCTTCCTGTTCGTCTATAGGGGATTTGCTTCGATATCCAGGTGAAGGAAACGCGCCATTTAAACTGGATGCATCTAAAGGGACCTGGGGGTCATCTGAGTGAACTTGATGGGACAATTGAAAAGGGACAGCACGTCATGTGGTCCCTGATCGAAGGAGGGAAAACTGAAAAGGAAAAACCGAAACGTTAACATAAATTCGCGCCAAAAACAAATTAATGCGGCTGCATCATTCCGATCTCAGCTGAGCCAGAACCAGGCGCGTCTTCCGAATGAATGTCGTTCAGACCTGCCTGATAGTTTCAACGATCTAAAGGCTTTCTATTGTGTCGCTGGACCTCTCTCTTAAGATCTTGAAGATCGTAGCTGATCTGCCTGGGCGGAGGCATTCTGTCCATGAGATGGTGGTTGAGGTGACTGCTGCAAAGCAAATACTACTTAGACAACATACGAGAGCGGTTCGGAAAGTTCTTAGCCTATCAATGAAAGAGAATAGTTAGAATTTTAAAAATATTTTTATTTTTCAATATAATCTCCTGAAACTTCAATACACTTAGTCCAACGCTTATCTAGCAATTCTATCCCTTGATTAAAATAGTTTTCCTCAAGGTCTTCCATCTTCATTTGAGGTAAAACGCTTGCCAGCAAGGAATTTTTTTTAGATTTGGGAACAGGTAAAAGTCACTGGGAGCTAAATCAGGAGAATAAGGTGGGTGGTCAAGCAATTCGTACTTTAATTCGTTAATTTTAGCCATTGTTAAAACACTCTTGTGCGCTGGTGCGTTATCTTGATGAAAAAATATTTTTTTGTGTTGTAAGCCAGGACGTTTTTCTCGAATTTGGTCATTTAATTGATCTAAAAGGTTGCAATAGTACTCCGAATTTATTGCTTTACCATTTTGCAGATAGTCAATCAATAAAATACCTTTGAAGTCCCACAAAAACCGTTGCCATAACCTTACCAGCCGATTGAACTGTTTTTGCCTTTTTTGGGACACTTCCTCCAGCTTCAGTCCATTGTTTGGATTGTTCTTTTGTCTCTGGAGTATAGTGGTGGATCCATCTCTCATTAAGAGTTATGAAACGACGCTTAAAATCCATTTTATTTCGCTGAAAACGATCCAAACAAGCTTGAGAAATGTTCATTCTTATGCGTTTTTGGTCGACTGTTAACAAGTCCGGCACCCATCTTGCAGAAAGCTTTTTCATCTGTAGTTCTTCATGCAAAATTAAATGGACTCGATCATTTGAGATGCCCATGATATTAGCTATTTCACGCACTTTTACTCGTCGATAATTTAATACCATATCATGCACTTTGGCTACAATTTCTGTTGTTGTTGCTGTTTTTGGACGTCCACTGCGTGGTTCATCTTCAATGCTTGTACGACCACGTTTAAATTCAGCAACCCAATTTTTTACTGTTGCATATGAAGGAGCTCTTTCACCTACACATTCACCATATCATTATGAATTTCTTGTAACGATAAACCTTTTCTAATTTTTCCATTGTAAAAAAATCGCGGATGCGTCTTTTGTAAACACCTGTTTCTATATGAAGGAGTTGCCGGATCGAAACAAAATTTAACATGTGTTCATAGCAGAGAGAGAGAAGTTTCTAAAACACTTAA
Organism: Hydrotaea diabolus; assembly: GCA_963513945.1. Taxonomy (NCBI): domain Eukaryota; kingdom Metazoa; phylum Arthropoda; class Insecta; order Diptera; family Muscidae; genus Hydrotaea; species Hydrotaea diabolus. Next base: position 6,711,165 of record OY740719.1, on the reverse strand, counting down.
CTTTTTTCTCTTTATACCCCGCTTTTTGTGCTAGGCTAAGAAGTTTCCGAACCGCCCTCGTAAAATTGTCTCTGCACACGGTAAGGAGCTTCGTCTCCTCATGGCCCCCAGAAGACTGTAAGAGACAACCTGTTAATGTTCTTAGGGCGGCATTCTGACCAGTCTGTATTTCTTTGAATGCGTCGTTCTCACATTCGCCGACAACACTGGCGCTGCGCAGCTCGCTACAGACCGACCTATCGCTTTGTAAGTGGTCAACAAGGTTTTTTTTGTCGGCTCCCCAAGTACTGCCGGCTATTGATTTGAGGACCATGTTCTTAATATTAAGCATGTGCAGGTTATCGAGAAAGGCTGTCCAATGTGATCCAAGGATTTAGGGGTAGTTGGTAGTCGGAATGTTCACGTCATCGAGTGTCACATTGAGTGACAACCGTACCTCTGCGGTCCTCGCAGTGTGGCTGTTGATTCGGAGGCGGATAATTTTATATTCCTTTCAGTAAAGAAGCGTTTTGATTGATTTGTTTCGTTTTTCCTATTCATTAAATATCATTGCAGTAGTTGATTAATAATTTAGCTTATTTACGAAAATTTTGGTTGAAATTTAAAGGCTTTCTTTTTTTCTGTGTATAAGTGGATATATTCCAAGTCTAAGGAGTAGGCTTATATCCTATCCCGCCTAAGGCAAACGATGGTCGTCCAGCCAAATATTTAGGCTTTGCTGCTGTTTCAGCAACTGTGTGCCGGGATGACAGCCCTTGGCCAAAGAATTTCTCTTAGCGTGAATCCGGTCCATAGAACCGGCTGTAGTGGGATTGTATTTAAGTTTTGATTGGCTCAGCCTTTTCTTTTTTTGTATTTGAGTATTAAGAAGAGTTAGGTCTAAGGAGTAGGGCTATGCTATAAGTATGAAAACTCTTCTTTTCTATCTAAGTCTGCAGCTTGTCCAAAGAAGCAACAGTCTAAGATGTTGTTCGATTCACATTTTCTATCATACGCAGAGTTTTGCTAGTTTTTATGCCTCCGCTCCTGCTTCCAGTGATATGTAGTTGATGCCTTTTTAACCGCCATAAAAACTGTTCGAGCCTTTTTTATGGTGTCGTGTCAGGAAAGATAAAATAAGACCTCTTAGAAAACGTATCGATGAGTTTAAAATTTGTAGGTAAACTCAGCATGTGCTCCATAAACTTCAGACTTCTTTAGTCCTCGTCTTAGTTTTGTTTTTTTTGTGCTCTGATCCTTCGTGGGGATGGTAAACAAAATGTTGGTTACTTTGCCATTTATTTACAGCCTTCCTTGGCTGCATGAGCACAGGTCGTGGGTATCTGTTCATAAATAAGGTGCAGTTATTTGGTTGGTGGTGGTGGTGCCGGCCTGGAACAACAAATTTTCGGTTGGAGTTTCTTAGACTGGCTGTTGGCAAAGGTGTCTCTGGGTTGCGCTGGAAGTGCAGTCAAGGTACGCTATGCTGTGAGTGTTTTGTAAACATTTGCAAACGACAGGCTTCCCTTTAACGGTAATTTGTTGGCATTTCCGGTATTTGGCGGAAGTTCACTATATTTTTTTTGGTTGTTGCTGCTGCTGCTCCTGCTCGTGGTGATGGGGGTAATAATGGCATATTTGAAATTTCCTCCTTAAAGCTGCTGCGGTTCTGGTACGGGAGCGGCGTCGCATAGTAGGCGGAGACAAATAGTGATGTTATGGCAACAATAGCTTTTGATGATGAAACAATTTGGAGGGGGAAGGGAGGGGAATTTATGACAACCACCGAACGGAGCAGCAAGAAAACATTATTCAAACCTTTTGTATTTTTGATATTCAAATGAGATGAGACTTTGCCAAATACGGCGTATCCATAAATTCCCGTAATTCTTTTCAAATAACTTTTAATTGCCAACTGATTAGTTGAAGAATGTTTGCTTATAAGTTACCCTACATTCTGAGCCCTCCCAGAGAACCGAACCCCATCCCATCCTTTTTGCCTGTGGCAGCGAACGCTGCTCTATGTGTGTGTAAGTGTGTCTGTGTGTAGTTGTAATCCTCTACAACATTCGCCTGATTTGCGTGAAGGATCTTGAGGATACTTTATTTCCTGTTCGTTGCTGTTGTGGGAAACTTTTCAATTATCTTGTAATCGTTTCATGGCGTGTTAGTTCTTAACGTGGTCTTCTCATTCAACAGCAGCAGCAGCTCTAGGGGCAAGACGATAGAGACGGTATTTGGAACATAATCCCTTTTGTTTTGGGTTCCCTGTTGCAAAGTGTATGTATGAATGGCTAAAGGCAAGGGTATGGATAGGGGTGGGATATGTTGTTGAGTTATTGTTTCAAGACATTTCGGAAAAAGTTGCTCCACATTTTTTAAAGGTGAATTTATTGTACGGATTGAATTCGTTCGGTTCGGTTCGGTTCGATGTGGTGTGGTTCACCTGAGTTTTGGCATGTTGTTGATTATATTGAGTTAGCTGTAATACAATACTTTCCAATAAACATCGCTCCATCAGCGGTAATTTGGCGTGTTAAGTGGGTGCTGTTGCTAAAGAATAAAATTTTAATTTATAAAGTTATTGGAGTAATTTTTTTATTATCGTTTGGGGTTTTTTTTCTCATATAGTAAATTGATGTTAACAATAATCGAGTCGTTATTGTAGTTTCAAGTTTATTTATTCGAGGCCAAAGTGGAAATGAAATTTCCCACGAAATGGTAAACTTAAATTAGAGAAATAAATAATTTGTGCCAACTATGTGAGAAATTTCAGAGGCTTATAAAAAAGGCACTGGTGAAGTTGTTGTTGCTGTTGTAGTCGCAGCTGTGTGCCGGGGTGGCAACCCTTGGCCAAAAAATTGCTTTTCGAGTTAAAACGGCCCATAAAACCGGCTATCCATTAAACCGACTGTTCTGTAATCAGGTATCCACATATGAGGTATCTCTTGCGTGGATACCTGATTACAGAATTTTCTACGAGAATGAAGGGTGCGGACGAACTCGCAAGGATGGGATCATAGACCCAAGCGACCGTACCATACTCGACTGCTTTGAAAGAGAGGCGTTCTCCAGCATAACTTACCTGTTACAAGCCAATTTCAAATGATGAGCGTTAGATTCATGTCTCCAATCGAGGAAAAAAAATATTCCGGAACACAGCTAGAAGCGATCCAAATTTTTAACAATAGCAAGGACCTATTAAAACTGATATCCTTATTTACGGGGCAACTATGCTTAACTTCTAAATCTACAGTTCGAGGACCAATGCTGTATCTGCTACAAAGTAGAAGAGGTGACGATGGTTTTGTTGTTTTTTTTGATCCGGAGGTGTGGAAGCTTTAAAGATTCCGCTGTTAGGCACAATTTGTCATTGCTAGCACCTACACACTAAACCACACCCCTATACTTCAACCACTTTTCCCCTAGGACTACGGTTAGGTATTACTTCGCAAGGGCTGGTTAGCATATATGAGTACGCTATCATTACATCATCTTGTCTTACTTTGAGGTTTTGAAAGCGTTCCGCTCTCCGCAGCTTCTTAAGCACTGTCACCGTGTGCATTTCGATCTTATTCCAGTTTTCCACACGTTGGAGCATAAATTGCAAAACATGTTCGGGGTCCGGAATATCCATAAGAAATGCCCTAAATCTGGGACAGACCAATTTTGGATGACCATTCTGAGGGTCCAATTTAAGATGACTCGTTCAAGCATTTCGACCAGTATGGCTTTAATGACACGCCTAATGTTGGCTTCCAAACCTGAATCGTAGCCGGTTTGCCAGCATAGACTTTAAACTTTACGTAACCCCAAAGAAAAATGTCTAAAGGTGTGATATCACTCGATCTAGGCGGCCAACTCATCTGTCCAAAACGTAAAATTATTTGCTTTCCGAAATGACCTCTCAATAGATCCATTGTTTGAGCAGCTGTATGGCAAGTGGCACCGTCTGGTTGAAACCAAGTCAAGATTACGGGCTTCAATTTCAGGTAGCATAAAGATCGATATCATGGCACGATAGCGAGCACCATTCACGGTTACGTTCCGGCCATCATCATTTTTGAAAAAATATGCACCGATGATTCCACCAGCTTATAAACCGCACCAAACCGTGGTTTCTCTGGGCATAATGGCACCTCTTGAACCTCATCTTGTTGCTCTTCAGCCCAAATGCGGCAATTTTGTTTATTGACTTTGCCGTTGAGCCAGAAATGGCCCTCATCACTGAACAAAATTTTGGTCGAAAACAGCGGATCTTTCTGTTTCTCACCGAACGCTCATTTCCATAATACAGTGGCCAATATTTGAAGAAAATTATTTTCAAAAAATAAATGCCATTAAATGTCCTTTCAAATTACCTTTGATTTGAATTTTTATATTTATTTTTTGTTTTAAAAAAATACCTCTAGATGGATCACCCATTATACATATCGGCGAAACACCTCAGCTGTGGCTGGGTTCAGGGTTCCCAGATGACATCTCAGACGCATTGAATATTGAACCGAGTGACCCCTTAAATTTCACAATCTAACGAATTGGATATGGAAACGGCGGTTCAGAGTGGTAACAATTTTCTCAAGACACCACTTGACGTTTCACTGCTACTGGGGCGGCCACATAAAACAACCAACCATACTTTATCTTCTTCATGACAAATTAGCCATTTTAACTTTTAAATTGAAGTTCAACCTTTCCAATAAAACTAGAAATTTGAAATAATTACCAGTAATTTTTTGCACAGCCGAGTCAAATAAAAAAGGTTAAATCGCCCACCCTTTATATACTCCATCCTACGGTGGAGGGTACAATAAGGTCTTAAGAATATCCTTTAATGTATGTGCCATACTTTGTACTTCTTTCAACTTGTGTGCAGAGTCACTTACCCCATGTGTAAGAGGTAGAGTTAAAATGTTTACTTTTCAAAATTCAAATTTTTTCCCAATATGTCCATCATATTGCTATTGCTTCGATACCACTTTGGTCTAACTAGTTTAGAATCGTTTCTATGTTAGTGGCGAATGTTAGGAAAACCACTGTCGGTCTTTCTTTTTTTTAAAAAAGTACAATTTTTAAAAAAATATAATAAGTTATTGATAATGATTTGTTAAAGTCTTCCACTAAAATTTCTTAATATTGGCACTTCCTATGTGCCTTTAGGATTTGTGGTTAACCCACATGCATATTGTAGGTTTGTGCAGACCAGCGTTTTATTCTCCAGAAATCTTTCACATTCACACTGTTTTTGTTTGTTCTTTCTTAAATGTTAACCGAAAACAAAGTGTACTTTGAGGCGCTGTACGATGATTTCCTCTGAAGGAAGCCAACCTCCTGCGACCCTGCCGGACGTTTGTACGATTTCTTTATGGCGCAAATAATAACTTTACATTTATTTACCGTTTTCCTTGTACCATTTCATCCTGTACAACAATTATTGTTGTTCACTTTTGCCGGCGCTGTGCTCCCACAGAGCGTCGCAGACAACAAAAAGGTAGCAGCAAATGGCAGCGGCAGCGAACGATGAAAGAAAGACGACGGACGTCGGAAAGGTCCCTCTGGAATCTGCTAAATATTTATAACTTTTGAAATGGCATTGAAGATTCAATGCATATTAATAACAAGATGACGTTGGCGGCTACAAAGATGGCGGCACAGTGGCCCATTTTTTTTTTTTTAAAAGACCGGGTCCCTTATTAATTAAAAAAGTCGTTAATGACTTATGATGACTAAGAAACGCGGTAGCCAAAATCCGCAGTTTTTCTGTAAAGGATTAGTGTGGTCAAATAACTATGACTTGAACAGTTTTTATTCTGGTTCGAGACCTTTTTGTTGTTTTTTTTTCAGAATCGACTAAAAAATTGGTGAAATATATTGGCTACGGTTGCAAGACAGACTGTACAGCTGTTTCTAAACCCGCCAAGGTTTTTCTTCAGCAGTCTTTCGCAACGATTATTTCGGCTACAAATCAAATGACTTATAAATGTAAACAAATCAAAAACGTAGTCAAATAACATTATATGTCACGCGCAAAATAGAAAGGGGCCTAAGGTTAAAACCAGTTTTGTTCAGGAGAGCCATTTTAAAGATTAGGTCCCTTTCTATTTGCGCTTAGAATCGTCGACTTCACTTTCATAAAACGCGCATATCTCTGGGAGGGAACACTTTTGGGGCATGGAATCGGTCTCATTCGATGCTCAGATGTTGTCCACATCAAAAAAAAGTAAAAAGTTGATGAAATGTTTTGTTCAGGAGAGCCATTTTAAAGATTAGGTCCCTTTCTATTTGCGCTTAGAATCGTCGACTTCACTTTTATAAAACGCGCATATCTCTGGGAGGGAACAGTTTTGGGGCATGAGATCGGTCTCATTCGATGCTCAGATGTTGTCCACATCAAAAAAGAAAAAAGAAAAAAAATGAAAATTGATTTTTTTACCCTTAGGTCCCCTTCTCTATGCGCTGTCACATATATACATTTTATTACGACTTAAAATAGATTTTTAAAACATCCACCAAATGTTGGAGTGTACGTACGAGGCTTGCTATTTATATTTCGGTTCCGGCAATAAAAACACAATAATTTATCATTGAAAAAGGTTTTATTGTTTTTCAAAATTTTCTCCTTTAAGATCAAAACACTTTTGCAGGCGCACAAACCAATTTTTCCACTCCGATTAAGAGACATTTCAACCAAGATTTTTGAACGCTTCAACTGCTGCTTTGGGCGATGAAAAATGTTGACCACGCATTTTTTCTTGATGCTAGGGAATAAGAAGAAGTTATTGGGTGACAAATCAGGGCTGTACGGTGGATGGCCAATCAATTCGACATCTTGGGTGGTCAAATAGCTCATCGTTTCAGCTGATGTGTGAGAGCTCGCATTGTCGTGATGCAAAATGATTCGTCTTTCCTCATTTCTTCGAACACTGTTGGCAAACGGATGGTTCTATCTATACCACTCAGATTTGACCTCCTACGTGGCTGCATGGCCTGTTATACCGAAAAAAACGCAATCATTTGCTTCGATGTACTTCTTCCACGAACAAGTTTTGTTGGATTTGGCTCGTATTGAAAGACCCATACGGTCGATTGCTGTTTTGTTTCAGGTAGATCCATAGATGCATAGATCCATGATTCGTCACCTGTGAAAATGTTATACATTGCCTTTGATCTAACGCAGTTACACTTTTTCAACATTTCTTTGCACCAATCCATACGAGCCTTTTTTGAGCATTCGTCAAATTATGTGGGATCCAAGGAGAACAATTTTTTTTCACGGCCAAATGAACATGCAGTATCTCATTGATGCTTATCATACTAATGCCCAAGGATGCCTCAATCTCACGGTATGTCACAGGTCGGTCTTGCTTAATCAGTTCACTTATGGCATCGATGGTTTCTGGCAAAGTGACCGAAGTTGGACGTCCTTCACGAAATTTATCCTGGAGCGAACGGCGTCCGAGTCTGAACTCTTGGTACCAGCGATTAACAGTGGTTGTAGATGGTGCTTCATCGCCAAAAGTCGAAACAAGTTGATTTAAACGCTCCTGTCTCGATAACCCACGCCGAAAATCGTAAAAAATCATCGCACGAAAATGTTTACGGGGTAATTCCATTTTTTGACTGAGATGAATTTTTCAACACACTGTAAACAGAACAATTCACCCTAAAATGACAAAACGTTCTGAGTGAAGTTATGCAAAAAAAATGTCAAAGTTTCCAATAGAAGTTACAGTTTGCTAGTATTGTCAGGAACCGAAATATAAATAGCAACCCTCGTACTAAAGCGCAAAAAGTGGTACATTTTTGGGGCCCTCTAGGCTCTCGCGCCTGTCCCTTATCTCAGCTAAAACCTCTAAATTACTTTAGTCTTGGTTTCGAAGCAAATTTTGCTTTTATTTTTACAGTGTGGGACGTCCAGCAACTGTGGTATTTTTTGAGGTCTTAAGTGCGTCCAAACCAAGAGTATATATTTTAACCTTTGTCAGTCCACTAAAAGTTATGATTTGTTAAGCAAAAACTGTAAATTTTCCGAGCTGTCTGTAGGGTCTTGAAGCGAAACTAGTTTTCCTCTGGGCCGATTTCGCCCATTTACAATCCCAAACAGCTTATGACCATAGGCCACCATCATTAGCTATTTCAGTATCCTAGGTTTATTCGTTGTACCGCTATGGTGCTTTCAACAGACAAACGGGCACACGGACGGACATGACTATATCGTTGTAGAATAGAACCACGATCAATAATATATATACTCGTACTATAATATATATACTCGTACCACACCTAAGGGCCCCCGCAGACTGCAGACTTTTTATCGGCCGATAGTTTAGTCGGGTTGGGCTGAAAGTGCGCACACCGAGCCAACTAAACAGTTTGTTTGGTGAACAGGGCGCAGACTATCCAACAGTCGGTCAACTATTCTCGAAATAGTTTGTAACTGATTGTAACCATACTGATTAAGAAGCCGACCAAACTATCGGCCGATAAAAAGTCTGCAGTCTGCGGGGGCCCTTACTGTGAATGGTGTTCGCTTTCGTGATATGATAACGAACTTTTTATGTCCTGAATTGAAATTTATGGATGTGGACGATATGTGGTTTCAACAGGACGGTGGCACTTGCCACACAGCAAACAAAACAATGGCTCTTTTAGGGCCCCCGCAGACTGCAGACTTTTTATCGGCCGATAGTTTGGTCGGCTTCTTAATCAGTATGGTTACAATCAGTTACAAACTATTTCGAGAATAGTTGGCCGACTGTTGGATAGTCTGCGCCCTGTTCACCAAACAAACTGTTTAGTTGGCTCGGTGTGCGCACTTTCAGCCCAACCCGACTAAACTATCGGCCGATAAAAAGTCTGCAGTCTGCGGGGGCCCTTACGCGACAAATCAACAACGGCCCTTAAAATGTAACCACCCTTTATGTGGTTGCTCATTACGTACCATGCAAAATTTGAACGTGATCGGGTATAAATTGTGGCTTCAAAATTGCAGAACATTAAATCAGGGCTATTCGGAAAAATGGACCAATGTGGTCCAATTTTACCACAGATGGGTGTAGGTCATACTTAACGCTACATGCGAAAATTGGTCGAAATGGGTTATGAAATCGGAAATGACCTTTTTATGGGGGCTGCACGAAAATATGGACCAATATGCTTTAGTTTACCAGAGTCAATTTTTGGTCGCTCATAAGGTAGCATGCAAAGTGTGAGCTTGATCGGGTAAAGTTTGTGTCTTCTAGAGCGCCAGGGCCGCAAATAAAAGGGAATTGGTATGATGGCTATAGGGAACGTGGATTGATTTTGCCCAATCTTAGCGGGATCACTAAACGGTCACCCATGCTATATTTGAGCATGATCGGATTTAATTTTTTTTCTTCTAAAATACCAGGACGGAAATTCAGGAGGGACCTTTGTGTGGACGTTCAAGGAAAGCATAGACAAATTTCGTCAAGGTTGGTTATTGGCTGTTCGTAACGTACCTTTCAAAATTTAAGCAACATCAGATTTTATTTGTATCATTTACAGTGACCCTCGTCCGGAGTTTTTTAAAAACATATACCAATAAGGTCGAATTTCTGCAAAGTTGGTAAGTGGTCGCGTACCAATCAACATTTGCCAACATTAGATTTTTTGTGGCTACAGTGATAGGACCTAAAATTAGTGTAGGAGTTATTTGACCATTGAAATTTGAGCAGAATTGCATATAAATTGTGACCTACAGACTCCGAAATCGAAAAGGACCTTTGTATTATAAGAGTACTAGACTGAAATGGACCGATTTTAATAGGGTTTGTTTTTGACCCAAACCTACACAATGTGCTAGATCATTAGAATAAAAAATGACCAGTCGGGAATCGATTCAGGAAGTAAATACGTAACACTTTTCATTCTACAGGGTGAATGAAAAAAATTTACCAGCGTATTCCTTGGCTCATTTCACGAAAATATGTCCATCTACGACCATGCCCAAAAATGCAAGGGGCGAAATGCCAACGGTTTGAAAATTTGCGAATTGGAGGTCGGAGAGTACACGGGTAAAAATGGATTTTTTCAAGTCAAATAGTTATAACTTTGGAAAGGTAGAACCTCTGGGCTTCGTTAAGGTAATTTTAGAAAGGTAAGAGGTAGGGCCACTGGTTCAGAACTAAGCAATTTTACCCTAGTACCCTCTGACCACCAATTCAAAAATTTACAAACCGCTGTCATTTCGCCCCTTGCATTTTCGCGTATGGACATATTTTCAAGAAATGAGCCATGTAGTACGCTGGTGATATTTGTCCAGTCGTGAATGAACCACCCTGTATATTACAATCATATCCACAAAGTCATAATTCTCCACAAGCATTTACGTATGTTAATTTATTAAAATATTTAAAGTCATGCCTTCTTCGAAAATGTCCCACTGTGGCGCAGAGCCGAGGATGACGCCAACAAATGTCTGTTAAGATGAATGTTCAATTCACAATGAGCGTTAAGGGATTCCGTAGGACATGAAACAACACAATGAATACAAAGACGAAAAAAAAATCAAGGAAAATTTAAAAAAGAAATGAAAAGGAAAACAGGAAAATGTTAACAATTATGCATAAATAAAAAAAAATAAATATGTATAAACCCCCGACAGAGTGCTAAATAATATCTGAACAATAAAGTTGCTATGAAGTGGGAGTAAGCGGACCAGCAAAAAATCAAACAGACTTCGAGAAAACATCAACTTGGGTGACTTATGTTTGTGGAAATAAGAGACCTTAAAAAAATACTCGTAACACAAAAGTCTTAGTTAAAAAAAAATATAAAAGATCGCAGTTTCTTAGGAATTAACACGCGTAGTTGTTAGGTGCGTTCTTTAGTTTCCAAGGAAACCCGGCTTGAAAGATATCTATGCCCAGAGACAAGGCGTACAGTTCACCACCTAACTCCCGACCCACCTCTGATAAAGTCCAGTAAGCTCATATCTCAAGGTTTTTATTTGTAGTGGTAGAAAGGAAAACACAGAGAGAGAGAGAGAGAAAGTTCAATATTTTCTGTTAAGAAACGCAGTGGAGCTGCTCAAAATTTACCAAAAAATTAAACAACAGGATATAACAAACATTACCAATGGGTTAACCAACGAAAACAAAAAAGTTACATGTCAACATACAAGCACAGACACACGCTGACAACGAAAGATCCTTGTTCACTCACACAGGCACATCCTTATGTTCTCTCGCTCACATACAAACACACATACTCGTACACCCGTGTCAGTGGAAATGTCAGTTCAATTATTAAAAAACTTCAACAATCAACAGTTTCCGCAAAGAAGAACAAGCAAGCCAAACATGGACACACTCATCCACATGTACTATGTGTGTGTGTATGTGTGTGTGGGTAACACATCCACCCACTCCCCCTATACACTTTCATTTAAAGAGAACTGTGAAAAAATATTTGCTGCGAAGAAAAACAACAATAAATCGGTGAAATCAACTGAGTCAATTTGATTGAATTCCTCTGGATTTAAACATTTTGAATTAAAGTCACTGTTTTAAGGGTGGATTTACATTTTTAGAATTATTTTTCGTTTTAAAATTGCATTTTGAAATACATTTCCTTCTCGTTGAAGTCGTCTCTTAAGATGCCAATACGCTCGGTCATAACGCTCTGTTAGGACCTCTAAGAAAGTGCTGAAAGACCTTTTGCTTAAAAGCTGATTTGAGATCTTTCGGCTTATACTTAGTAGGGAAATAAATACTGTTACACACGTTTTATGCTGTAAAATAAAAAGTACTGAATATTTTTGGACCAAATATTTTTTATTATACATATTTATTGATGTATATTGTATCCAAAAAGAATCTACTTATTCGAAATGTCCGCCTTTTGCCTTTACACACGCCTTAAGTCGCAATGCCCAATCGTCAATAGCTGCACGAACCTCGTCCATTAAAAAATTGGCCACAGCTCGAACCAAAGCAGTCTTTAGAGATCCAATGTTGGGGTATCAATTGCGACAAACCTTGTCCTCTAAAACCGTCCACAATTTGTAATCCAATGGGTTCAAATCTGGACTGCCTGAAGGCCATTCTTCAGAGGAAATGAACGCTGGCAAATTGTTTCGAAGCCAGGCCTGGGACGTTTAAGCCTTATGGGCCGGCGCAGAATCCTGCTGGAAAGTCCATGGCTGGTTTTGGAACAGGGGATTGTTAAGAGGCTTCACAACAGTTCATTGGTAAACTTTGGCCGATGTTTTGACTCCTTGTTCGCCGAAATGCAGGTCAGTGACTTCACCGTAAGAGACACCCCACCAAACCATGACTGAAGCTGGGTGATGACCCTTTTCCACCCTTGGGATCAGTTCAGATGCTTCCTTAGATGACCGCGCATACACTCTATCATTTTGCTTGTTAAATTTTTCCTGAACGGTAACAATTTTTTCATCGGTGAACAAAATTTTTCTGTGCAAGTTATCAGCGTGCTTCGCCAAAAGACGTTTGCATTTGTTAATCCTATTTTTTTTAAAGCTGCAGTCCGGTATGTCGTTTGAAAGCCCCAAGTCATTTTTAATGATTCGACTCAAGGACTTTTGCGTGATATTCATCTCACGAGCCACAATTTCTGTTTTCGGATCGGATTTCTGTGAATTCTTGATTTAACGGCTTTGATGACATGCGGTGTTCGAACAGAGCGTGGGCGGCCCGACCGGTGGCGGTCTTTTACATCTCCAGTCTCCTCAAACAGTTTTATGCATCGGTAGACAAACATGCGACTAATCCCTAGTGGCCGGAGCGTTTTGAAAATATCGTTTTTTTTCATTTCACACTTGAAAAGCGCTACGGTTTTCATTATCTGACCACTCCATGATGAAAGTTGAAACAATTTTAAAATCCCGTTACAGAATAACGCTATTGAGGTTAGCTTTCAAAACACATGTGACATTAACGCGGTATGTTCAGTTCTACTTTTGAAATGGGTGTGTTCAATGTTGTAACAGAATTTATGTCCCTACTAAGTACTTGACCAAATTCGTGTGATTTTGCAATCGTGCCATTGTTTTTGCCAGTTTGTCTTCAATGTTTTATAGCTCAACGAATGGATTGAGCACGTCTCAGGCTTGTTTCGGAACCTGTCCTGGCAGGTAATACTGCTAAAGTGCTCAGGACCGCCTGAGGCAGAAAAATAATAAAGGTTAATTTTTTTAGAGTAGATAATTTACATTTTACCTTCCAATTACTTTAAAAATAAAGTTGACATGCGGATATTGTTTGGGCGAGGATTAGGGTGTCCAAAACCAAAAACCGACATTTTCGTTTTTTTGAAACTCGACAGTCGGTTTCCCAAAAATAGCTAAAACCCAACAAGTCTGTTTTCAGGTTTTTTGATCTCGGGTTTCCTGTCTCACTTTTTTGGTTGGTACGTATAAGTAAAAGCAAAGAAAATACATAATTTGCCCGTATGGAATACCTGTTTTTTTCCCAGCGCCACACTGTCAAACAGGGAATTTTAAAATACTTTCGTGGTCACTGTTTGTAACTACCAAAAATATTTGAGCTATAGCCACTTTGTGCCGATCAGCTCAGAAACACGAGTAGATTCAATGTTAATATACGAGTATTAGCCTGACTGACCGTTTGTTGTCCATTAAACGTTTGTAATCACGTAGCTGGGCGCAATTGTTGTTCGATCTTTATGAAATTTGGCAAAACTATGTTTTTTTGACCAAAGACAGACATTGTTGAAATGAAAGAAAATCGGCTGAAATCTGTTGAACACACATGTTCAACTCATTATATGTCTTAAACTCTAGAAGCCACGTATTAACATCTAAAACCATCCAAAGTAGATGAAATTTGGTACAGTTTTAATGATCGATCAGTAAACAGCTCAAATAAAAATAGCCCCACTTCAAAGGTCCGATTTTACAAACAACCTCACCAAATTGTTCCAAGATTGGTTACAAGGGCTGCTATATATATTCCTGGCCTAATAAGGAAAATGCGAATATTTATCATCAACAATGGTTTTATTGTTTTTCAAAGTATTCTCCAGCATGATTTATACACTGTTGCATGCACTCAAACCAAGCACTTTTCCACTCCGAAGCAATTATTCCACTCCGATTAAGAAACCTCCAAAACATGGTTTTTGAACGCTTCAAAAGCATCTTCTGGCGACAAAAAACGTAGACCACGCATTGTTTTCTTGATGTGCGAGAATAAAAAGAAGTCATTGGGTGCCAATTCAGGGCTGTACGGCGGATGACCCATCAATTCGATGTTTTGGCGGTCAAAAAGGCGCTAGTTTCAGCCGATGTCTGAGAGCTCGCATTGTCATGGTGCACAATGATTCGTCGTCTTCTCTTGTTCGTTTTTCGAATTTCTCCGAAGACTTCAGGCAAACAAATTGTGGTGTACTACCCGAAGAAACAGGCGACCATTTGCTTCGAAGTGCTTCTTCCACGAACAAATTTCGTTAAATTTGGCTCGTCTTCGAAGACCCACACGGTCGATTGCAATTTTGTTTCGGGCTCATACTCATAGATCCATGATTCGTCACCTGTGACGATCTTATAAACGTCTATTAAAGCACCGCGATCGTATTTTTCAAAATTTCTTTTCAGCAATCGACACGAGCCTGTTTTTTTGCTCTTCAGCCCAAATGTGGCAATGGGACCGTTGAGCCAGAAATTGGCCTCATCACTGAACAAAATTTTGGTCGAAAACAGCAGAAACGGCGACGCGCAGGAACATCGTTAGGCTTCAACTCCTGCAAATGCCAAACAATACTGAAAAGAAAGAAAAAAAACTCAACTCACGCGTAATCTGTGAAAAAATCCTATTAAAAAAATACCTCTAGATTGATCACCCGTTTTACGCTAAAACATATATTAACCAATTTAAATGACCTCGAAGACAACACATGAGTTGCTGTTACCGAAAGAACACCGCCACCTGCGTCTGACAGGGAGTTAATCAATTAGTCGCCGCAATTAACCGACATGACCTCTTTGTTTTTTGTAATGGAGCTACGCCAAGTTCTATACTAACGCCTCACGCTAGTCCAAAATAGTTGGCTTACTTTGGACTAGCGTGAGGCCAACATAGCTATGGCAGCTATGGGAAAAGCGCCATACGTTTTGAACTGAGCCATACAAAACTCGACAGACCACTTGAAGACACGGGTCTTTTTTATGAGCCTGATAATTTAAAATCATAAAAGGGGTGGTCCGTCTAAAACGCACCATATTAATTGTAAATAAAACAAAAAGATTTTGGAGAATTATTTTAATATTTTTTAATTTGATAGAAGAATCTATGACAATTATGTGTAATATCGACCACATGCTTGCCACGGTTTCGGAGGCATACCTCTCTCCGATGGTGCATTTGTTAAATGACTCTGATATAGAATGCACGGTGTCAAATCACATGATCATGGCGGCCAATTAACATCGCCACGACGTGAGATAACACGGCCTTTGAGTTTCTCGCGCAAAAGTGCTTCTGTTGGCTGTGAGGCAAGTGTCAAGGTCTGGTTGGAACCACATATCGTCAGGTCCATATCCTTAATTTCTGGCCAAAAGCAGTCACTATTCACGAGTCGAGGCTGACGGCTCTGCTGCCACACTATCGCAAACAACATCAACTGGGCGAGCAAGCACAGGTGTTTTCATATATCCTACAGACCCGGTTTGCTGAAATTTGCGCACAGTTCTCCACACTTTTGGTCGATTATACTGACCCAAAAAATCACGAAGTCCACGAAATGCATTTTGATTTGATCGACAATTTTCTTAAAAAGCTTTAACAATCTAAACGCGCTGCTTAATTGTAAACCTCTTCATGGTTGAATTTGTCAAACACTGAAACAAAGAAACGATAAATTATGTTAGGCAAAAAACATGACGTTAAGGTGTGACTTACAATTAACATCGGGCATTATGGTTGGACCATCCTTTACTAGACAGAAAAATTTTTACAATGCAGTTTATTTAATACAATCTGGTAGATAATTTCATGGCATTTATTTTTTAAAGATTTTTCATAAAATGCCTCACTCTTAAATAAATGATTTTTATGTCAAACAAGGGCCAAATAGTTACTCTTCTTTTTGGTACATTGTTTAAGCAATAATTTGTGGCATACTTTTAGGAGTTCATATTTTTTTCCATAATATTCAGAGCCAAGCTTTTCGAAATAAGTGTTATTTTTTTATTAAAGTAAACATAATAAGGAATATTCCCAAGTTTATATTTAATAACGATGTCAGCTGTATTTGTCGTTAAATTTTCTAACCCCATTCGCATAAAAATTTACTCGCCCCCTCCCCTTTAGCAGGCGCTTAGCAAAAAAACATTTAACGGTAATACTTGCACATAATATGCGAACAAAAAAAGCAAAAGAAAAGTTTTCTCTTTGGCTTGAAGTACAAAAATTCGAGATTTTAACATAAAACAAACAGAGCAGCTAGTGCAAGGCAACACAAGATAGTGTAACAGTGGACCCTAGGGTTAGCAAAGTTTGCGCCGAAAATTCTATTGTTAACCACAAAACTCCAGCAACATGAAAATCTATGACTCTGATATGGTTTTTGTTAAATACGGTTTGAATGAAACTGGATTTTTGGGCACGTTCGAATCCATTCGCATTCAAGTTTGGACCTTTTGTTGTTGAAATTCAACCAACCACTGTGCCGATGGCAAATAACTTTTTGATGGTATCAAAAACCAGTCGTTTCTCAACGTTCAGGCGTCGCTGAAATGCAGAGCATAATTATATACGATTTTTGCTCGCCTCCTTGCGCCCCACCATGCCGCTGCTCCTAACAATATGCTACTGTTCGACACATGTTTGATGATGTGGAGGGTTAAACTCCAGGAGCAGAGCTTGTGAACTGGAAGACCGAAAAAAACGTGATAATTAGTGGTTGTTCGAGGAAAAACATTGGCGTAGTTACCTTAAACCAAATGTTATACTTTGCGCCGCCATTACAGACAGGGGGTATTTTAGAGGGGCAGGAGGGGGCGTTAGTAGATATTTCCCTCCCACGATGTGAAGGAGTTGTATCAAAAATAACATGTAATTATATCTGTATCTCGGTGTGCGTGTGTGTGGATGCGCGTAGGTGTTTATGTATGTGTGATATTTTAAGGATAATAACCAGCCATCATAGATAAAAACAACTTTAATGATGTTAAATGGTTTTTGTTAGCAAATTACCAGCTCTCCTGCCACCAATGGTGGCAAAAACCCCAAATCAACACACACTTGCTCTTCTTTTTCACCCGATCCCATTCAAGCTTTTCGCTGCGAAGCATTTCACTGTAAACAGTGGAAAAAGTTTTTAATGGAATTTTGTTAAACTGTATAAAAGTGTGGCGAATTAGTTTGGTAATTTTTAGCAGGTGATTAGATAATCGAGGATACTGTAGCTGCGTTGCGGGTGGGTGCCGGGCCGGGCCGTGCTGTGAAAATGAGACAATTACCAAAGTGCTGTTAATATTTATGTAAAGTATTTAAAACAATTTCATTTTTGCCAAAACTATCGCACACACAACTGAAATTATGCTAAATGTGCAAAAGTTTCAATTGAGCCTAAATGTAGGCAACAGTTCATGTAACTTGTGCAAATGATTATGCTTTCAAATAGTTCAAAGTTATAAGCTCATAATCATCATAATGATCATAAATCCGTCATATCGAAGGCTGGATAGACGGATAGGAGAGTAGTTTTGCCTCTGTGAATATTTGACGGACACTCTAGGAACGGGATTTGAAAATAATATTACAATGGACTTAAAATAGTCGGAAGACTGGTACAGCCCTTGAGCCGGTAGTAATGGGAAAAAAGCTCTGGAAATGTCATGCTGTCCTGCAAAGTCTTTTGAAAAGAATGCCAAAAATAAAGTTTTGTGAATGTTTGATGATTATTATGAATCTTTAACAAATAATTTGAGTGGTACTTCTCTGGCAATTCTTCCGGGTAATTTGGCTTGCAGAAGACGCCGACGAACGGCTTGTGGACTAATTTCATTACTAATCTTAGCACATTAGTAATGAAACAATACTACTGTCAGTTTCTGGGCTTGTTTTATGGGTCTACTTTAAGTTTCTCTAGTCTGCTCTTTAGATAAAGCATTATGGACAACATGTGAAGATCTGCCTAAGCTTATTGACAATGACTCATGCTTTGAAAAATGTTTGTCTCTTCTTCGGAACAATGATTGTTTTCCCCATTTTCTTAATAAAAAAGATTAGATTTTATAAAAGTTTTCTTCGAAATAAAATAATTATTACCGTTTTAAGTAAATCGTAAATTAAAAAAAAAAACTCTAAAGGCTGCTATATATATTTCTGGCCTAATAATGAAAATGCGAATATTTATCATCAAAAATGTTTTTTTTTTCTAAGTATTCTGCAGCATGATTTATATACACCTTTGCATGCGCTCAACCCAATTGTCGAAGCACTTTTTCTACTCCGATTGAGACACCTCCAAAACATGGTTTTTGAACGCTTCAATAGCATTTCTGGCGACGTCATTGGGTGTCAAGTCAGGGTTGTACGGCGGATGGCCCATCAATTTGACTTTTGGGCCGGTCAAAAAGACGCTGGTTTGAGCCGATGTGTGAGAGCTCGCATTGTCATGGTGTACAATGATTCGTCTTCTCTTGTTTGTTTTTCGAATTTCTTCGAAGACTTCAGGCAAACAAATTGTGGTGTACCACTCAGAATTGACCGTCCTACGTTGCTCTAGCGGAACAGTCGCCACATGACCAGTTTTGCCGAAGATAAGGCGATCATTTGCTTCGAAGTGCTTCTTCCACGAAAATCTTTCGTCAAATTTGGCTCGCCTTCGAAGACCCACACGGTCGATTGCTGTTTTGTTTCGGACTCATACGCATAGATCCACGATTCGTCACCTGTGACCATCTTATAAACGTCTTCTGAAGCACCGCGATCTTATTTTTTCAAAATTTCTTTCCACCAATCGATACTAGCCTTTTTTTTAGCGATTGTCAAATTGTGCGGGATCGAACGAGAACAAACCTTTTTTACCTCCAGTTGTTCATGCAATATCGAATGTGTGCTGGTGGAAGAAATGTCCAAGGATGACTCTATCGCACGGTATGTCATATGACGATCTTGCATTATCAGTTGACGCACGGCATCAATGTTCTCTGGCATAACTGCCGTTTTTGGACGACCTTCGTCTTTGAGCGAGCGTCGGCCACGATTGAATTCATTAAACCAGTTTTTGCAGTGCTATTAGATGGTGCTTCATCGATTTCAAGATTTAAGTTCATCGATGCACTTTTGGCGTGATAATCCAAGTAGAGAGTTGTGAAAAATGATCGCGCGAAAATGTTCACGAGTTAATTGCATTTTTTTTGCCAAATTGATTTTTTCCAGTCACTGTAAACAACACATATGATGGTCGTACGTCAAAACGTTCTGAGTACATTTATGCTAAAAATGTCAAACTTTCCAATGGAAATGTCAGATGGCGCCATGCAACACTTAGTGTTGCCTAGGCCAGAAATATGCATAGCAAGTGCGCCGATCGACTCACGAGCTGATTCTCTTAAACGATGTCTGTTTGTCTGTGCATCGTCTGCTGTCGATCTTAAGATTGTTTTTAAACTACTGTTCACAATATCTGTCCGATTTTCATGAAATGTGGTAAAGGTAAGTTTTTTTTTGGACCAAAGACGGAAACTATTGAAATTAAAGAAAATCGGTTCAGATTTATAAAGATGATGCCCACACATTGTGTGGTCGTAGTAGAACTTTTTTCCTCATGCCGAAAGCTATCGAAAAATCAATGTTTAACCGATTGTATGTCTTTAGCTCTAGAAGCCACATATTACAGCCAATCTTGATGAAAGTTGGCGTACGTAAGTTTTTCTGCACAAAAGACGGTTCAGATTTAGATATTCAAGTGTTCAAGTGCAATGTATTATATAGACGGCTAAGATCGGCGTTAGCTTTTTTTACTAATTACAATTTAAATGAGTCTGGCTTAGGGCTCATGTTTTATTGAGCGAATATACGAACTCCTTAAATAATTGCATACCTTGAGGAGCCTAGTTGCAAATGCCTACTTTGTGGGGTTATTTATTAAAAAATGTAATTTCATTTGTAAAATTCGCTTTAATCAAGCTCCAGTTAAACAATTTTAATTGTGACCATCTCTCCTTTTCGAAAGACAAGAAACAGAGAAAATCGAGAAAACAAATTTAAATACACCCTATACTCTTATCATAGGGTTGCAATCACCATTTGTCTTCATAAATTTAATCCAATTTTCGTTCCATTCCCATGCTGCGAAAGAACTGAATAATTCCCATGTCATTTAAAGTTTCTATAAAAATGGTTTTAATTAAGAAAAAAAAACAAGAAAAAAAGTAGAACAAACAAGACTTCTTGCAGAACGGTGACTCGAGACAAAATGGATGTGCCAGCGCAGTGGAACACACTTTCCAAGAAAAAGAACATAATTAAAGTATTCTACGTTTTCGGCACATTTCTCAGGTACGAGAACGAACAGAAACAACATTGCGAAACAATAAAATATTAAGCCAATTTCTTAAAGGAGAGACGTACCGAGGAGGAGACTATCCCAGTAAATAAGTGTGGCAGTACACAACTCCATTATCATTCACATTTTGAGACGGCATTCACGGCAGTCTATTAACAAAACGATACGACCAAGTTAACTGCGGCCCACACTTGTGATAACTGCTGAGAGGCGGGCTAGACCAAGTTAGGGTGTAGGTGGAGGCTGGTTTGTCTCTATAGAATTTGAGAAATTCACACCTTTCATTAGGAGCTGCACAAGAGCAGCAGCGGCAGCAGCAGATGAAGACGAAATATAAGCCGAAGCAATAAACATAAATATAAAGCCTATGCCAAGGAGAGTAACCAGCAACAGAGTCGACGACAACAGTTTCTTGAAAAGTTGGCAACAGTTTGGTCTTCTTCTGTGTGTGCGAGGGCAGTTCCGAAACTTCCCCTAACGATTATGAAAAACAATTTGCATTAAACTATAAACTGTAAAAGGTTTACGTTTGAGGCTATCCTAAGGGAAGTTTTACGGCCATGATTTTAATGCTGAATGCAAGGAAGTCGGTTGCTTCGTTTACTACAATAGATTATTGGGTGGAACCAAGCAATTTTAGTTTACCTACATTCAAGTGGGCCTGGTACTTAGCTACGGCTAAGGGGTTGTGTATTCGATTCTCAACTTAGACACTGGCCTGTAGTAGAATTTACAAATCAGTACTCAACATTTTATGGCTAAATCAACCAGTATTACGAGCCCCGACCACTATTAATTCGTACGGCAAGCATTTTTACCCGTATGCAATGTTTAACAGGTGATATTTTCAATACTAATGTAGTCAGCGCATGCAAACCTATTTTTTTCTGAAAGAGCATTTTGTTCTCTTGATTTTAAAAAAAAAATTTTATTGCACCTCAACAACAACAACAACAATATTTATTTCTTTGAATGCTTCGCAAAACTATTAAAAAAAATGTGACCAGTATTAATTCGTACGGTGGGTTAAATAGTTGCTATTTTATTAAAACTTTAATTTATCTTTAAATATTAATATTGGGTAACATCGCCTTTTGCCTCTACAACACATTTACATCGCTTTGGCATAGATTCATATAAATTCTGGCACTGTTCTGTTGAAATAGAATCCCACATCTCTTGCAATTTTGTTTTTAAACCAGAAAGGGTCCTTTGAGGCTCATTTTTTAGGTTTCTTTTCATTATTCCCCATATATTCTCGATTGGGCTTAGGTCCGGACTATTTGATGGCCAATCTAAGACCCCAATTTCCTTAGACTGCAGCCATGATTTGGTTCGTTTGGCAGTATGAGATGATGCTCCATCCTGCTGAAACGTGTATTCTCCACAGTCAGACAGTTTTGGTATTGATGGCAGCAAACTTTCTTCTAGAATGTTAATATATTTTTCAGCGTTGACCATCCCATCAATAAAGTGCAGTTGTCCTACCCCTTTGGCAGACATACAACCCCACACCATTATGCTCGCTGGGAACTTAACTGTCCTTTTAAGGCAGTCTTTATGGTACGCTTCAGTTTTGTTACGGATAACTCGCCTTCGCGCATCGCCGACACTCACATCAAATTTAGATTCATCGCTAAATATGATGGAATTCCATTGCCTTTGAGTCCACGACATCCGTTCTCGACACCATTGCAAACGCTTCTTCTTTTGGCGAAGGGTAAGCAATGGTTTTTCTTTGGCCTAAGATTTAAGATATTGAGTATGTAATAAAGATAATAATAATAGTAATAAATATACATACCTTATAAAACTTATATCCGATATTTCGTAACTGTAGGCGCGTCCACTCACGACCAAAACTTTTCCCGATTTTATCAGACCATTCTGATGCTACATTTCTTAAGCTTTGGCGACGATTAACCTTCACAATCGTGGCCAGCGATCTTTTATCTCTCTCTCTGTTATTGCCGATTTTCGGCCTCTATTCACGATATTGTTATCAATATTGCCAGTTTTATTGAATTTATTTATTACTCCTTGAACAGACGACTTAGATAGATTTAATTGTTTGGATATTTCGCCAAATGTCATCCCAGATTTATAATAGTCTAAAACCAAACTTCTTATTTCCTTGCAAATCGGCTTACCACGTGCCATCGTTGGAGAACATTGAATAATTTGAAGAATTTATTTTTTTTTACATTTCTGATATTCTGCTTTGCATAACGGTTTCTACTTTTTGTTTTGTTTTGATCTTCTTTCAATTGTTAGCTAAGCTATCCCACCGTACGAATTAATACTGGTCACATTTTTTTAATAGTTTTGCGAAGCATTCAAAGAAATAAATATTGTTGTTGTTGTTGTTGTTGAGGTACAATAATTTTTTTTTTTTTTAAATCAAGAGAACAAAATGCTCTTTCAGAAAAAAATAGGTTTGCATGCGCTGACTACATTAGTATTGAAAATATCACCTGTTAAACATTGCATACGGGTAAAAATGCTTGCCGTACGAATTAATAGTGGTCGGGGCTCGTAGCCAACCAGTACGAACCGACTTAACATGAAACGGTTTTCACTGAAGATCCTCAGAGATGGTGGTTCTCTTAAGCAAGTGGCGAAACGAAAATAATACCATTATGTTTTAAAAATGATTTCGGGCAAGTGGCCGCGGCTGGCTCAAATAAATTCCAGCCGAGAGGCTCACTTTTCGAACAGTTTTTGCAGCATTTGGGGCGGTATTTCAGCATCAACGCGCCGAATATTCTCTTCCATAACGCCAATCGTGTCGGGCTTATCTGCGTAGACAAGCGACTTCAAATTACCCCACGAAAAATAGTCCAGCGGTGTTAAATCGTTATCATACAGGCCAAGCCACAGACCCACGACGCGAGATAATGACCTAACTAAAAGTTTCCTTCAATAAATTTATTTTTCCATTGGCTGTATGGCATGTAGCGCCGTCTTGTAGGAACCAATGGTCGTCCACATCAACATCCTATAATATATGCACGAAAAGTCATCATCATCATGTATCATCTATGCCGTTCCCCATTGACTTTAACATTATGGCCGAATTCATTTTTGAAGAAACATGGACCAATGTTTCCCTCTGTCCATAGAGCACACCAAACAGTGACGTTTTGTGGATTTTGTGGCTTGTGGATTTTCATAACTCCAAATGCGACAATTTTGGTTATTTACGTACGCACCCATTCAACCAAAAGTGAGCTTCATCGCTGAACAAAATTTTCTTGTAAAAATCAGGATCAGTGGCCTTCTCCTTTTGGTCCCATTGACCACGATTTGCTAACGTTGTTCCGGAGAAAGACTATTCATTCAGAAATGGCAAATCAAGTGTGCAACTCCGAAAAGAGTGTGGCTGGATTGAAAACCACACGTCTGAAACATGAATTGCTCCCAGACACGTGGATCTGGCCTTCAAAACGGGAGGATTTGATGAATGTCCGTGACCTCCTGGAAGATGTATATTCTGTTTTTGTGTTTTATTCATGTTAATTTTAATGGGTCTGCCAGGATTTCTCCAATGCTTGTAAGGACAAGGGAGAGCTTAGTGGAGCCTGTTACTACTGCTTCGACTAAGCACGAGCGTAGGCTGTTTAGAAGCTTATGGGCGTTACCGTTTACTTTTAAGGTTTCATCCGTTACCATTCCTATTGCTTAATCCTGCCATAATTATACATTAATCTGGAATAGGGTCAGACCCTTTTCCTCCGCTACCTTTGACTTTTAAGGGTTCATCCGCTACCATGCCTAATGCAAATGTAGGCTAGATGCTTAGTTGAGAGGGTTTTGATTCTATGGGATTTATTTCCAGTTCCTGCAGAGCCTAGTCCATAAACTTTCATATCCATATCCATCATCCGCTGCTTGTTCGGGACTGCTTATTCAGTATATTCATAGCTGACCCCAACTTGGGGTTGTGCACTATTCACAACCTGTAAACCGTCCAGTAGCTTGCATTTCAGCTCCCGAGGTTGTCGCACTCCCACGGACTGGATTCCATGCGCAAGGCAGATTTTGCCATTAAAGCACTGCTTCACTTTAAATATCAGCTAGGTTAGGTTAAATTGTCAGCCGCCCAAAGCATAGGTCACTCAGGTCTTTTAGTAGGACCCGTTGTAATACCGTCTATGTATGAAGAACACTTTGGCCTAAGCCACAGCCACTTTCATCCTTCAAATCACCAGCCGGGAGACAGGTTTTGTCTGTTAGTATTTGTAAACCAAACAGTTTACGTCTTACGTCACAAAAACCGTACAGCGACCAGCGACCTTGAGGAGCCCAGCTGCAAAAGCCTACATTCTAGGGGTTTTGTTTATTAAAAATTTAAATTTCATTAGTAAAATTCGCTTAATCAAGCTCCAGTTAAATAATTTTAATTGTGGCTATCACTCCTTTTCGAAAGACAAGAACTTGGTCCTATGCCACAGCCACTTTAATCCTTCAAATCAACAGCGGGGAGACAGGTTTTGTTTGTTAGTATTTGTAAACCAAACAGTTTGCGTCTTACGTCCACACAAACCTGGCAGCGAACAAGAAGCCGTTGAATTGTCCCTTTCTCCTCTTCATTTTTGCAACTCCCACCGAAGTCGTTGTAGGGTAGACGCAGTCTCCTTAGCTGTGCGCACAAAGGCCAGTATGATCGCAAAGAGGTTTTTTTTGGCAGGATCCTTGGCAGAATAATCGCGGTTCGCGTTCTCTGCCTAACCATACAAGGCCAGAACTTTCTTGGTTTCCATGCAAATGGGTTACTTTTTCCACCTATCCGAGGCAATGAGATAGAGTAGCCTTAATATAAGCTGTGTTTCCCTTGCGAGGGGAACCTTCAATGTTCTTATGTCTAGGAACCTGTTTAAGAGTTAGCAATGAATGCCTTTTTATATCTTCCAGAGACATCCGGCATTGTTGAATAATTCTCCAAGTGGTATACACAATCTCCAGGGTTCTAAAGGCCGCCTTGCTTTTAGTTAATACGAAAATATCCCTGCATGACAACCCCTAAAGTACTAAACTTACCGTAAGGTAGTTCCGATGGCCATTATAATGGCTTAAATAATGCTACAAAAGTTCGTTAGTTTCAGGGACAGTTTCGAATTCAGTTAGACCCAGAATATACCATGTATAAGGGGTCTTAGCGACTGAACCGTCAGTTTATAATTGGATTACATTCTTCGGGAGGAGGAGGCCACTCTCGTTGACCGATTCATGAGGTATTCTTAAAATTCTACTGCAAAACCAGGATCGAAAATAGGTGCAGGTGTCACATAGTCAAAAGGTTAACCCATATGGACTGCACTCTTTTTTTGGGATGGTCATAGTCGTGGTACTTTAGCTGGAAAAGTGCTAAAATAGTTCGGTAGCTTGAGATACAGTTTCGAATTTAACTAGTCCGAGTATATACCTTATGTAAGTCCTCTTAGTAACTTGGATCCTTCAGTGTATATTTGGATTACATTCTCCGCGAGGCGGAGGCCAATCTCGTTGACCGATCATAAGGTATTCTTATCGCAAAACCAGGATAACAAATAGGTGAAGGTGTTACATAGTCAACTGGTAACCCCATATTGACTGCGCTCTTTTTTGGGATGGTCATAGTCCTGATACTTCAGCTGGAAAAATGCTTAAAAATTCCGCTTGAGGGACAGTTTCAAATTCAACTGATCCGAGCATGTATCTTATCTAAGTCCTCTTAGTGACTTTGATCCGTCAGTATCTATTTAGATTACATAATCCGGAAGGCGGAGGCCTATCTCGTTGACCGATTTATAATAAGGTATTCTTATTGCAAAACCAGGATCAAAATTAGGTAAAGGTGTTACATAGTCAATCGGTAAACCCATATTGAATGCACTTCATTTTTTGGGGACTTCTATGCCTACCTTAGGACCAATCGCATATCCGTGCTCGCCGTCACATGCATTGCAAAATGCCTGGCGGAGTTAAGGATAGTGATCAGTGGAGTCGTTCTAAGCGCACCTATTATCATTAAACCTACCCCTCTTACATTGGTAACTCTTACAGCTTCGGAAATATAACAATTGAAACCCCTATCATTTCTATCGGCTGTCTTAAATCTTTTAATTCTCAAAGTTTGTTTCCTTGGCTACGCCGATTACTACCACGACCCACCCTCGTATGTTGTACACAGTTTCCTCCTACCTGCCATTGTTTGGTTGTGGCAAAGATTTACTTTTGCCAAAACGAAACGGCAACGAAGAAGAAAAAAAAATTACTCAGAGCACAGCAACTGTAAGAGTAAACAATACTCAGTAGAGCGACGACGGTATTAGGGTGTAAATAAAAATCTGAAAGCCTTAAAGTAGGCAATAAAAATTATTGTATAATAAATTGCTTTACTTAGACGAGCAAGAGGTGTAAACTAGAGAATAGAATTTGTCGAGCATTAACACAGGCATTTCCCAGGGATACAACGAGACATTTGTTAGGCACTCAAATTTACAAATTATTAGCAAATAAAGAACTATAGGGGCCATAGTCCTACTGGGATAGGACAGTTTTCAAGCCATACAAATGTTTTTTTTAATTGAAATTATAGCTTATCTTTTTTGGATATTTTTATTTTCTTTTTCAGAAAAAACAAATGAATTCAGGTGGAGGAAACGGAAAAAGAATAATTTCGACAATGTCAAAAAGTATTGCCTACTTTTGGGAGGTTGGTAGTGCAAGGTATTTGGAGACAAAAGCAAAGTCTACTGCAAGGATACAATTTATGACAACTACGACTATTTGTTCCCGGCACTGTTAAAGGAAAGAAAGTTAAGGTATGATTAAACTCCAAATTGAGGTGGATTGTATATTACTTCACATTTTGGGGGGCAAATTAAAACTACTTCACATTTTGAAGGAAAAATTAAAAGTACCTTACAGAATCCTTTACAAATTACTTCACATTTTGAGGCGTAAATTTAAAATACCTTACAGAATTTTTTTTGTTATTATTTGTTGCTACCTTTTTTTCCAGAGATTATAGGCTGGGAGCAGCGAAGTCGTCCTTAGAAGGATTGACATTTTCTTTGTTGCTCGCGTCGGTTCCAAAAGTTGTAATCAAAAGCACAGGAATGACAATGGACTGGACTGAATGTTGACAATCTCCGAATCATAGTATCCAGATTCCCACTGGAAATGTAAGAATACAGTAAACATCAGTTAACTCTCTCCAACTCACAGAAGTTCTCGACAAATACGAG
The DNA here is from genome assembly GCA_963513945.1 of Hydrotaea diabolus. Lineage (NCBI taxonomy): Eukaryota > Metazoa > Arthropoda > Insecta > Diptera > Muscidae > Hydrotaea > Hydrotaea diabolus. Next base: position 6,683,431 of record OY740719.1, on the reverse strand, counting down.
GCAGACATCAGCAGCATCCAGGAAATGAGAACAAAAGATAGGTAATTAATAATTAAAATACATCGATAGTTGCCACGTAAAACATTAACCAATTTGTATAAAGTTCAGATACTACATTCCTTGGACGATTGTAGTCGAAACACTGGCGACAATGCTTATCCAGGAACATTGAGGTTTATGTCTAGACCCACTTGCGTAGCTGACCCACTTGCGTAGCTGCATGCACCATTTTCACATGAGCGTCTTTCTGCAGCTAAAACAGAAAATTCTGTGTTCTTAATCCGTATTGTTTCCTGAGATATGTTGAGTCCATTTTCATCTAACCATCGAAAAAGTGTCAGCCTATCGATACCGAGGAAACCCAGGAAATTCAAATAAGAAAATATGGGGCATCATGTGCTGTAATATCAGAAATTTTCTGAAATGGTGTCAGTTACGGCATCAGGCGTTTACTCAGAATCCTTCAACCTAGAAATATATCGACGACTACCAGACAAATAAACGGTCATTCAGGCAAAGATTTTCCCAATCAATGCAGCCACAGACAAGATTCTGGAACTAAGCATACCTCCGTCAAACATTCCGTGGACAGCATGGCAATCATATAGGAGCTGGACTGTACGATAGAGAGATCAAAATGTGTAATAAGGTGTTTTAAAACACTTCTACCAATCCATAGGCATAATATTATGCTGACATGGGTAGTGGGTCACGATTGTGCCACTATGGGCTCAGTAGCAATGAACGAGCTAACAATCCTACACATACACACCCCGCTCGTCAAACAGATGAATGCAATCGACGAACTGACTGTCTTAGAAGTAGGATCAAAGTGGAAATTAATTCAAAACTGCAGATTATCCCGGTCTCTCTGCCCTGCAAAAGACCGAAATCGGACAAGAGAACGGTTAACATTTGGAAGACAACCCTTACAGGAGTTCTCATGACGCACTGCATACTTGAAACTAGGGTGGCGGTTTAGGGCAACCCTTGTAGAGACTAATATAGAAGTTGCCAAGACGTGAAAAAAGAAGAATCAGTGGATAATTTGCTATGTGCATGCACAGTTCTTTACGAATACAGACTTGCCTGTCTAGACGGAAGGTATTTCGAAGACCTAGCCGATCTGGCGGATGTGCCCATTAAATTACACATAAATTTGTTCAAAGGTTGAGCTGGTTCCGTATTGCTTAAAACTGCTGATAACCATAACGAATACCAGTCCAACAAATCGGACGAGCCTTATGTCTTCTATATCTAAACATAGAGTTACAGTAATTTGGGAAGCGGTTAAAACCATAAACATTTAAAATCGTCGTTTAGTTCGGCCAGGTCGACTCTTATGTATCCTCCGCACCTACGATAGCAAAGCCTCAAAATAACTCTTTTTCGATTCGTAGCCAAATTTGCTTTACTTTAAGTGACCCATGTGTCCCGTCCGTTTTGACCATGTCGAACGTTTTTTTGGACCACACGAGCAAATAAGTCCAGCAGTCCAGCGCGCTCCTACTAACAGTACTTATTTTAACCATTGTCCGTCCACAAAAAATTATGATGTTAGGCAAATATTCAAAAAAAGTGTACTTTTTTATTCCCGCATGGTCAAAACGAACGATCAATAGTCAATATAGACATATGGGCATTCTAGTTAAAGCAAATGTTGCTACAAATACAAATATATAGTTTTTTTTTGAAGTTTTGGCTGAGATTAGATGCGGACGCATGGGCGGAAGAGCCCAAAAAACGGACCATTTTTTCGCTTACTGGCGTAGGGATGGTGGGAGGTATATATGGTTCGTCCGCCAAACTTAGCGTTTTTACTTGTTTTATTTTATCATCAATCTCCCCCTTTAACTTTTGCTCTCCTATTTCTACAGGCTTCCATAATTGGCCTTTAAAGCCTCTGAGTGAACTTACCAATTCTTTCTGGCGAGCTACCCTTTTAACCTCACCTTAGAGTCTATTGAGAAGGTCTTTCCTTTTTGATTATCCAAAATTTCCTTGAAATGGAATGCCAAACAAGGAATGGAAAATGGCCCATACAACTAAAAATTAAATGTTGACTTAAGTACTTATACATGACGATCCTGGACCAGTACGAGTAAGAGATTAATCTTCAGATACATGCAAAAACTTACTTTACAAAATAGCAATTCGGTGTTGGAGTATATTACTGATTAGAGAGTAATTCCCCTTTTGTCCTTCAATTGTATGTTTATGGGAAAACATTGAACAGGGATTAAACCGGCTCAAGACCTCTTGCTTCTATATTTAAATAGAAGACAAGTTTTTAACAAAATGGCAAAGTGACATTGATTTTCGTGGCTGCACACTACTTTTATCATGATTTCGGTCCGTGACAACCCTCTTCAGAAAGCCTTAATAAGTCTTCCTTATTTCACACACCTTTATCGTAAGTGTTATAGCACCATAAAGTATGCTACATTTTCTTCGTAAGTATTTGACATCTCGTTAATATGCATGTTTCAATTAAAATTTCCGTCATTTTAGAACTGCAGGCTATGAGCGAACATGCACACTAGCTCTCCACAAAATTAATTGAATTTAATTACAGCGGCAACCCGCCCCAAAGTATGCTGCAATTAAGCTAACACTTTAAACGTGCCCATGTGCCACCTTTACAAATAAACATACGTACATAAGTATGTACCTTCCGTCATGTAAATATGTGAAATCGGTCACCAAGAGTAGTCGTGGTCACCAGTGCAATCATGTCAAATATCGATGATTTCGAGAGCCACAAAATATGCCATGCAAAACTTTGCCGCTGCTCACTACTCGGGTATGCAACAATTTAACAAATCATCATCAACTGAAACTTTTGTTCTTTCTTTTAGCTGATGATTTCCGTGTCCCTGCCACCAAGCGACGAACCGCATTTCATCGCATGCCCCATAACTCGTGTGTCTTTTTTGGAATCACACTGATTAGCTGTTAACATTCTATGACAGCTGTCACATCACAAATAATATATACTCCCCAGCAAAACATGCTTGTGCATGCGGCAGCAGCAACACCATCTGATAAAAATGCCAGTGTGCAACATGTGCTCTTTGTGTGCGCAACGCTAATACAAAAACATCATCACCAACGACAACAACAACAGCAATAGCAACACACAATTGACAACATGCAACAAATCAGTAGTTTTAAGTTCGACTAACAACAATACATCATCTCCGAGAGTAGCTGGGAAAAAAGTTTCCAAAAATAACTGGAGCAGAAAAAAGTATCCAAACAAAAAGGCAGCAGCGGCAGCAGCAGTGGCAACGACTACAATCAAATCGTGCCTGGGTGTGTGTGTGTGAGTAAACTACACATGCACGAAACATGGAACATGGTGATTTTTGCTCCAATAGGATTTTATGTTACATGCAAATGATGTTTGAATCAACAACAATCGACTTGAGTAAGTGGCCGACGAGCCCAACCATAGGCCCTGGCAGGCAGCCTTTTCCCCACCCCCTCAACTTAGCATGTCATACTTTTAGGGGCATGTCAGCGTTACCAGCCGTTTTGAGAAAGATTGGCCTTTGCTGGCTCATAAATAAAACATTCTGCACAAATCAATGCCTTGTCGCTGCAGTAAAACACACATAACTAACAATGGAAAAATCCCAAAAACATTTTAGAGCTGAAACAAAAACGTTGGCTGAAAAACACCCAACAACAACGCCAGTGTCGACAACAACAAACGCTCTTTGATACTACCCACAGAACAAACTATAATGGCGACAATGCAGCCAGTCGGTCGGTAGTGGTGCATCATCATCGCCAGCAACATCGGCCGTAGCATCAGCAACAACACGAGCAGCAGGAGCACACATCAGCCGTAGTAACACCAAAAATGAAAACAAAACAAAAATCACAAAATTTCACAATGACTACTAAAGAGGGAAAGTATTAGCTTAAAATGTGTATGTAAACAGTAAAGGGTAATACAATTAAAGATCAGCTAACTTTTTAGTACAAATCACATTTTATAAGATACTTTTACCTTGTAGAATGTGGTTATAACCCACACGACTGTGGCTAAAGCTAAAATGAGGACGTGATACACCCGATCTCTATGCACTATCCCCACCATGATATTAGAGATAAGTTCCACTTTATTACTACGAGATGGAGGAGATACAAATTCCTACGGTAAACCTACAGGACGCTGTGGCACAGCCTTGAAGATGATATGATTTACTCCATCCTTACGCCTTACATCTACCGTGGGTCTCAGATCATTCTCCACCTAATGGCCAATAGGAGATAGGGAAAAGGTTTGTATGAGGTCAACCTTTTAAATCCAAAATAATATATAAGAAACTTTTTTGTTTTAGAAAATCGTTATACCTCAAATGACACAGAGAGAAGCAGATGGATCCCATCCCTACGCACTACCCCCTTCGTGGTACGAGAGATCATTCTTTGCCTAAAGCCTAGCAGGAGGAGGGGAAAGGGTTTGTATGAGGTGAACCTTTATACCCATCATAATTTACAAGAAACTTTTTTATTTCAGAAAATCGTTATACCTTACATGACACTGTGGAAAAACTTACATTGTGGCTATACTGTGGCGAAAGCTACACTTTTGCACTTCACTCACTGTGGTCCTAGAAAATATTATCCACTTAATATTACTTGGGAATCTATCCTGGCAATACTGACGACATCCTCAGACTATCATCGTACACCTCTTTAAGCCATTGAGCGATATTTGGAAACACCTTACAATCGAAACTAGGAATAGACTACATAACGCCAATTGAAAATAACTTGGCCACTCACTATCCTAAAAGCCAGAACCGATATGGAAAGTTTCACTCACACTTATCGGATATACCAGGTAAATATAGTTCTATACCGTTGGTATTTTCTCAATATAAAATGACAATTCTTCATTTTAATTGGCATTTTCGCAGTTTCAAACGAAAAGTCTCAGTTTGAAGGCTTTTAATTGCAATTTAGTTTCAAATGGAAATTCTTTATTTCAATTGAAAATGTGTCATTTACATTTGGAAAAGGTGCAAACGGAATGAAGGATTTTGAAATCGTTCAGGGATATCATTTTATATCTATTGATTAGACTATCAGATAATTGTAGTTTTAAGGAAGAGTCATGGTAATTGCGTGTATTGTTGTTGTATCAGCTTACGTAGTGTCGGGTGACAGTCCTTGGCCAAAGTTTGCTGCTTCGGTTCAATCCGTTACATAGAACCGGCTGTCGTGGGATTAAAATTGCTTTGTTTAGTGACTGCAGGGAAACTTCCTGATAGCTATCGGTGTCAAAATTTACTTAAATTGTCGGGCTACGATTAAATCTCTTAATGTGCAAAATTCTTGAACTGCCACAATAGTTGCACTTCTTCTAAAAATATGAACAATAAGTTTTGTTTGAATGTTAAGATAGAGGAACATTTCACAAATCTATAAGACAGATGAGCTAGTCAGACAGCTTGTATGTTCCACTGGATCTAGAGTGAATGGGCAAACCCCTTCTCTACATGCTAGCTTATTCACAGAAGAGAAATTTTCAGACAATCATATTTTAGATGGGCTCTGGTCTGAAGACAGATTACCAGGTATGATCTGAACTGCTCTAAATCCATTACGTCCACCTCTGCAGTTTAGGGTACAGGCTTTATAAGGAGGACAAAAGCTTTGCCACCCACTTTGATCATAGTCGACTTTATAACTAGAAGGTTTAAGTTTTTTCTTGGATTATACTTGGTAGGGACATAAATACTGTTACACACGTTTTATGCTGTAAAATAAAAAGTACTGAATGTTTTTCGACCAAATATTTTGTAATATATTTATTGATGTACCTATATTGTTTCCAAAAAGAATCTACTTATTCGAAATGTCCGCCTTTTGCTTTTACACACGCCTTAAGTCGCACTGACCAATCGTCAATAGCTGCAAGAACCTCGTGCATTGGAAAATTGGCCACAGCTCGAACCAAAGCAGTCTGAGAGATCCAATGTTGGGGTATCTTTTATGAAAAACCTTGTCCCCTTCTCTACATCCACAATTTGTAATCCAATGAGTTCAAATCTGGACTGCCTGAGGGCCATTCTTCAGGGCAAATGAACGCTGGCAAATTGTTTCGAAGCCAGGCCTGGGACGTTTTAGCCTTATGGGCCGGCGCAGAATCCAGCTGGAAAGTCCATGGCTGGTTTTGGAACAGGAAATTGTTAAGAGGCTTCACAACGGCTTCCAAAACGGTTTCTTGGTAAACTTTGGCCGATGTTTTGACTCCTTGTTCGCAGAAATGCAGGTCAGTGACGTTTGCATTTTTCAATCCTATTTTTTTTTTAAAGCTGCAGTCAATAAATTTCCGGTACGTCGTTTGAAAGCCCCAAGTCCCAAGTCTTTTTTCATGATTCGACTCATGGACTTTTGCGTGATATTCATCTCACGGGCCATGATTTTCTGTTTTCGGAGCAGATTTCTGTGAATTCTTGATTTAAGGGCTTTGATGACCGGTGGCGGTCTTTTACATCTCCAGTCTCCTCAAACAGTTTTATGCATCGGTAGACAAACATGCGACTAATCCCTAGTGGCCGGAGCGTTTTGAAAATATCGTTTTTTTTCATTTCACACTTGAAAAGCGCTACGGTTTTCATTATCTGACCACTCCATGATGAAAGTTGAAACAATTTTAAAATCCCGTTACAGAATAACGCTATTGAGGTTAGCTTTCAAAACACATGTGACATTAACGCGGTATGTTCAGTTCTACTTTTGAAATGGGTGTGTTCAATGTTGTGACAGTATTTATGTCCCTACTAAGTACTCTTTCACCTCAGAGGATTTTTGAGCAGAACAGCATGGTTAGATTGACGAATGTACCTGTCTTATGGGTCAAGGTCCCATTGCATTTGTGTTCCCATATTCCCCAGTTAGAAGGGGTAAATTTCTGGTAACCTGGTATGGATCAGACCCGTAATCTAGAAAAATCAGTTTTTGGAAACGTCATTGTTTGGAAAATTCCTTGTTTCCGAGTACAGTAGAGGTTGATTAATTTTGTGCCCCTAGTATCTGTGAAGTTATGGCTCGCCCCAGTCTTTAAAAGCTACATTTCTTTCGTCATACCCTTTCATAGAAATTTAAATTTTTCTTTTCGAAAGAACAAGTGTCAGTCACTGCTAGTGACTGACTTCAGCTAAGAGTTTGGCCCAGCCACATAAACTCACGGGTGCAAGGACGGATGGACGGACAGACGGTATAGAGGATAGATGAATGTGTTGATATTTTTGATGCAATGCAATGAAATGCATGCATGCATACATGCAAGAGCATGTCTATATATATATGGAACACCCAGATAGATACATGCAACCAGGCAGCCAGCCACAGACTGTATAATTTGGTATGCAACAACTATCGTAACTTGTGATTCTTTTCATTTGTCAGTCTTTTGTAGTAACACTGGGTGGATGGACGGATGCATGGATGGATGGATGGTTGGCATTGTGCTGTTGTTCTTGTTGCTGCTTGTGGTAGCTGCTATGGTATTGCCAGTGCTACGGCTGCTGGTACCACTACTGTTGTTCTCTTTGTCTCAGTGCCAGCAAAATGGTGCCTCAATACAGGCAGCATTGCCTGGCTTACGAAACGAATTTCGTTGCAAACGCGTTGCTGCTGTTGTTGCCTGACTAGCTGGCTGGCTGGCGGACTGATGGTGCTTTGCAAGTTGTCCTTGCTGGCTCTCGCATTTGCTGCTGATTGTTGTTCATGTGATGGGTTGTTTTCAACACACACACACACTCTAGCAGCAGGCTCTAACATATGGCGAATTCCTCTAGTGTCTTTTATAGGAACGGAACTGGAAATTTAGTAACACACACACACACGCTAACACAGTCGCCCTTTAGTACCCCCTTCCGTTTCTGGTGCAGCGTTTTCGCATGCAAACCGTTGCCCGTGTTGTTTGTTGTTCTCTATCTGTGTGTTGTTTGGTTAAGATAGCAAATCTTTTTAGTTCAGCTCCGTTCGTGCCTGTCTATATCAGTTGGAAATCTGCAAGTTGCAAATTAGTTATCATCTGAAGGAAAAATATGGCGTTGCTGCCACCCACCACCCAGGACATTGACTGTCGTAACACACATTTCGGGGGGCCCATGTGTTGTAGCATATTTTTAGGCGCCTATACATGGATAGTAAATGTACACACACATGTGTACTTGCACTTGTCTACTTAACATACCCCAAATTCTTTTAGTTGCATCTATCATGGCATTGGAGTTGAAGTTGCCACTGTTTGGTGTTCGGTTTCCGTTTCCTGCAATTGCAGTTGTTTTTCTATGAGTACGACGTGGCCATAAGTGTAAGTGTGAGAGGGTGTGTGTGTGGTGGTTTTTCACTTGTTTTGATTGACGAGTGTTGTTTACAGTTTCCCAGTAGCGTGTAGTAGTTGTTGGTTATGTTGCTCTATTTATTCTAGTCGAGTTTTACATGTTCCAAGTCCTTCGCCCTATGTTGTGTAAGTGCATCTCTGGCGAAGTGCGTGTATGAGTGTTTGTGTATGTGTGTGGCACGTCAAATCAATGCAATTTTCATTACTCCTCTGTATCTTTTGCTTGCTGTTGTTGTTTTTGCTAGTTCGGTTTGTTTGCATTCGTGCTGTACGTGTATCCGATCGGACTCCATCCATTCATTACCACTGATTTGTTGTCTTTCAGGCAGAAACAAAGGCTTTCTTTTGTTGAATTGTTTATGAATGTGGCGATGAAGTCCTGTTTCTTCTTTTTCTGCATCGAATCAAATGCCTTTTGCCGTAACGTTTCGATGGATGGGTGCCGAGTCTTTTGTAATTGGCACCATAACAAATCCAAGATGCTATATATTTTCCCTGCATCAAGTAAAAACTCAGCATATCTGAGATATGAGATTTAGACATGGTCGCTCTTAAATTCAACAACATTATTCTTAGAAAGCTTCTGGCTTTAATAAAGTAAGTAGGAAAAGGTGGTCACTATGGCGAAGAATTTTATTTTCTTATAAATCTTTCCTTAGAAAATTGGGGTTTTTAAAACCGTTCACTGGGACAGTAGTGGTTCTATTTGAAAGAAGAAGGCTTTTTAGAATACTTTTAAGAACTCTTTTCCTAGGAAAATTGACAGTTAACAATGTTTTTTTTAGAAAAAGTGTTTTGAAGAACACTTTCCTTGCTTTTTAATACTTTAGTCAAGAAAGCGATCTTTTTAAAACGTTCTCCTAAGGAAACGGGGGTTTTAGAACCTTTTTCTTAGTAAAGTTGACTTTCCTTTGGGACGTGGTCTTTTTTAGAAGACTTACCGAAGACAAGTTGTCTTTTTAGAACAACTTTTTATGAAAGTTTTGGTCGCTGTTTTTGACAATAAGGCTCTTTTTTGGACTTCTATACAAGTATCATATCCAATTTAGATTGAGAAATTACAAATCGGAATTGAGAAACGTTAATTGAAATTGAGAAACGTAAATTGAAATTGAGCAAATGCAAGTTGAGAGAACACTAATTGAAATTCAGAATCGGAAATTTGAGAAAATTAAATAGAGAAACGAGAAATTGAGAAAACACAAATTGAAATTGAGAAAACACAAATTTAAATTGAGAAAATACAAATTGAAATTAATAAACGTAAATTATAATTGAGAAACGTAAATTGAAATAGGGGAAATAAAAAATGGTAAAGAGAAACGCAAATTGAAATTGAGAAAATGCAAGTTGAATTTGAGAAACGTAAATTGAAATCGACGAACGTATATTGAAAATGAGAAATGTAATTGAAATTGAGATACGTAAATAGAAATTAAGAAAATGCTAGTCGGAATTAAGAAAATACATATTAAAATTGAGAACGCAAATTAAAATTGAGAACGCAAATTAAATTTGAGAAAATTCAAATCGAAATTGAGAAACGCTAATTGAAATTGAGAAAATACAAATTTAAAGTAAGAAACGTAAAAATAAAATGGGGAAATGCAAATTGAAATGGGGAAAAAAGCTCATTAGAATTGGGTAAATACAAATTAAAATGGAGAAAATACACATTGAAATTTAGAAACGTAAATTGAAGTTGAGAAAATACAGATTGAAATTGAGCAACGTAAATTGAAATTGAGAAAATACATATTGAAATTGATTATGAGAACAGACAAATTAAAATGAAATTGAGAAAGGGGAATTTAATATGAAAAATTAAAGCACATCGTTGACGGTAACGGCTGCCAGACCAGACCGTTGTGGATGCATTGGCTTCTCAATAGTCACGTCTGGGTTCTCTGAACCCCGTAAGCGGCAATTTTGCTTATTGACATAGCATCCGAGATGAAAATGAGCTTACTCTGAAAACACCACAAAACATCGAGAGAGTAAGAGCAGCAGTTCTGCAATATCCGAAACGCTCTGCTCGGAAGAAATCACTTGCTCTTGACATTTCTAAACTTTTTTTAGCCGTCTTTGAGACAATGATATTAGAGAATACATGGTTCGAATAGAATGGTGCCACTGCACACATAGCAAGGGTTACCATGAATTGTTTGAGGCTAATGTTTCCAGGACGGCTTATCTCTTTGAGAGTTGAGGTGAACTGGTTTAGCCCCATGCGATTTTTTCCTTTGGGATAACCTGAAGTCGAAAGTGTATATCAACCATCCCAACACCATGGAAGACCTAATTAACAATTTTGAGGCCAAAATTGGCAGAATACCAGTAGACATGCTTGTTAGAGTTCATGAAAACTTCAGAAAACGTATGCACAGTGTGTGGATAGCGAAGGTCGACATTTGCCAGATACTCTATTTAAAATCATGTTATTTAAAAATTTCCTTACTATTCAATATAATTGAAATACAAAATAAACTTTTCTAAGGTTAATAATTTTTTTATTTCATTCCCAAATAAGCAAATTTCTGCGCTCCACCCTGTACATGCCTAAGCGACTATTTTTTACTCTTTTTTTTGTTTTCATGTGTAAGTCAAGGAACTTCATACTAACTTACTTACTTAAGTACTATGCAGACCTGCTCTCCAAGTGCCGAGCACGGATAAAAATGATTAATGAGTTGACAGCGATAATCAGACGGACGACATTGTTTTGTTAATTGACAACCCCTGAAGATGATTGACGAAGTCAATCGAAATATTGGGATAATTAAAAATTAAACAACACATAGAAAAACGAGTTTAAATAAATGACCTCAAGCCGAAATATAATTTTATAAAATGATTAAAATATTTTGATATAATAGATATTGTGTAAAGAATACTTGAAAAGTAAGGTTTACAACAGTAGTTCTCATTCGTTTGGCGAGAGCCTGGCCTTATAGAGTTGGGGTTTACTTTCAACAATTGCAGCAAAGCTTTCTGAAGAGGGTTGTCTCGGACCCGATATCATGATAAAAACAGTGTGCAGCCACGAAAATCAATGTCACTTTGCCATTTTGTTAAAAACTTGCAAGAGGTCTTGAGCCGGTTTATCCCTGCCAAAGTATTTGATATCAATTTCGTTAAAAGCCAATAGTTTTTCTCCTGCGCCGATTTTCTCTCCTCTTTTATGGAATCTTTATTTTCTTTATTAAATTTAGTTTCTTAATTTAAAGTTTCGCAGTCCAATGACGCCATATTTTTATTAAAGAATTAAATAAATGTCCTCTAGTTTTGGTCTTAAATATGAAAATTTTCCTCATTTTCAAAGTAATTTTAACCAATGACCCATATTCATTTATGCTCCTCCTTGAGCTAGCTATTAATGTTGTCGAAGCCAATTAACCTTGATTTGAGCATAAAAACCAGAAGCCAACATTAAACTGTCAGAAACGTTAACGAACACTTTTTGGAAAAGTGCAATGACAATCGCAAAAAATTTGCATCAACTGGGTGACGGAAAGAGGGCACCACATTACAGCCAATCAAGAGGAGCACTCAACTAAGAGACCGAGTGCAAGGGAGAGAGAGCGACTGCGAAAAAAGCTGTTGCTTCCAGAAGTTTGCATTTTTTATGTTTCTTCTTTGCAACGACTTTAATTTAAAATGTCAATAGCAAAGTGTACTTTATCATGATTTCGGCAAGGATTTTCTGCAACCACCGCATGCTCTAACACACTCTACACATACTCACGCAAACGCACACATGCATAAGTATGAGGATGCGGCCAGAAGCACAGACACCAGGACATATTTACCCACAAAGATTCGGGCTTTTTTCTTCAGCTCACTGCTGTCGCTACTCATAGTGCCAAAAGTGAAAATGCGTGGTTTAAATTTTCAATTAATATGCAACAGAAAATTGGATTTTTGCACTTTCTGTCTCTTTCTCCCCCACTCGCTTTCGGTTTAGATTTTTTTTTCAGAATTTCTACTGTCACACTATCTTCACATCAGAGCTCTACTGTAGCTTCCAACTATTACGTTTCTTTTTTATGTGTTTTCAAATCCAGAGAAATTCGGCGGGAGAAAAACAACTTAAAATACAAAATACTTATGCAAAACTGACTGTTTCGCGTAGGACGATATCCTTATTTAAGGCGAACTGATAATTCTGGGAAAGATTTGTATCCAAGGGAAAATTTAAAGTCGAGAACTGAGGTTTTGGAGTTTAGAACTAAGATCTCAATCTGTGACGCGCAAAACAGAAAGGGACCTAAGGTTAAAAAGCAGTTTTGTTCAGGAGAGCCATTTTAAAGATTAGATCCCTTTCTATTTGCGCTTAGAATCGTCGACTTCACTTTCATAAAACGCGCATATCTCTGGGAGGGAACAGTTTTGGGGCATGGGATCGGCCTCATTCGATGCTCAGACGTTGTCCACATCAAAAAAAAAAAGTAAAAAGTGGATGAGGTTTTGTTCAGGAGAGCCATTTCAAAGATTAGGTCCCTTTCTATTTGCGCTTAGAATCGTCGACTTCACTTTCATAAAACGCGCATATCTCTGGGAGGGAACACTTTTGGGGCATGGGATCGGTCTCATTCGATGCTCAGATGTTGTCCACATCAAAAAAAAAGGAAAATTGATTTTTTTACCCTTAGGTCTCTTTCTCTATGCGCTGTCACATCTAAAAAAAAACATTTAAGTGTCTGCTGTGACAGTACAATTTCCAAACATGTCAGCTTTTTAAAAGTGCCCGGAATTCAGGTTGTATTACTATCCCTCAACATCGCTTTAGAAATAAACGCGGAACTAGTCTTAAATCAGCAGCGATGCATTTTCCATACTTATCGCACGGAATTTGTTAAGGCATTTTGTAGGAAAGCTTGAACTTGCATTAGAAATGAGGAGGGATCGGTGGACGGATTGGCTGGGTCATGTATGAGTCTATACGTGAAGCGGATTTTGTAAAGGGATGCCGGGACTTTGGCTTTGGTCTAAGTTTGGGGTTCTTACTGAACGCTCGTCTGTCGTCGCTGTTGTTCCTCTGTCGTCTTGTATCCCGTGAGGGAGGCAAAGTCCTTTGTTGTTGTTCGTGATGTCCATGCTGGTTCCAGTCCCTGGCCATCGAATCGCCCGTGAGGGCGACTGTTATTTGTATTGTTTGTGTATTGTTTGTGTTTTGGTCGATTAGTTTGGTTCGGGTGACCTGTCCCATGTTTTATGGAACATAAAGTGGAAGTAGCCTTTTGGTTACGAGGTCTGACCGGAGACTTAAATCTGGTACCACGGGTAGTCAGGAGCCCCCAGAACTTGTTCTGGCCTGACTATATGGTGCGGCCCTGCGTGGATTATCGTGGTGGCTGTGGTTTGGACCCAAATCGCGGGGAGAACTTCGGTTCGATGTGGAGTTGCATTGCGACCATGACCCATAACTGTTATGCTTCGAATTGGTACCGGCGGAATCAATCCAATGGGGCGTTGGCCGTCGCATTGTTACGGCCCCAGTGTGATGGCACACCGTGGTTCAGGCCATCGTGGCGAAAATCACGTAAAACTCGGCGACTCTGACCGGACATAGCCCGCAGAGGAGTGTGGGGTCACCTGATTACCCTAAGGTGATCCCAAGAGATCCCCTGCAAGAATTCAATACATCTCGAATAATCCTATTCATCCTCTATGTTTGATAGTAGCATGGAGCGAATTCTGGGTGTCGACATTGAAATTACCAGTCCGAGTCTGCGGTGTTCAAACTGGAAGTAGAGGTGTGGACCATGGAGTCAAGTCTGGTGCCGCGGGAGTTCAGACGACCCTATAACTGTTGTTCTAGCCTGACTTAGCTGGGAAGGGACCTTCGGGGAGCTTCGAGGTGGCTGCGGTTTAAATCTAAATTGCAGGTAAAGTGAATGCTTGGCTTGGATTTGCGTATCAACCGGGTGCTACGTCCCAAAGAGTAGCAGAGGTGTTACGTAGACCTCAACCCTTCATCAAGGATAGGTGAAGCATCCCTAAAATTGCTAAGGGACAAAAAGCTTCACTGAAGACATTATACCTATTTCTGTAGTTGCTCAATATAAATTCCTTATTTATGGACTAACCATGGCATAACTTGGAATAGTTTAAGGTAAAGCACGTATCCCCTGCGAATTAGTCATGGTTATTCCCCATTTTGGGGTCTTGTGGAATAATAATTTAGTTGTAATAATCATATATGAGGTCCTGCAGAGACTATTGTAGATGTTGCCAGAACGCAGAAGAAGAGGAGTCAGTCGGCAGCATTTGCTACCTAGGCAGTAGATACGACCTGACCGAAATAGCGGGTAACTCTGAAGATTTGTTGAAATGTCGGTGTGGTTCCGAACTGCTCGAACCAGCTGAAAACCTTTAAAGGATAACAAATTACATAAGAAATCGAATAGCTGTCTATACATCTCCTTTAAAGAAATAAAAAACCTTCCCATATTCCTACAGTGTGGGCCATTTAAAATTTTAATTGGTAGTTCAAATTTAAAATTTTAAATGGCCCACCTTATATAACTCTCCTCTCATTTTCGCTCCCTTTAAGCAGGACCATCCAGTGAACTCGTCGTTTCTTCCCGGCAAACTACCCTTTCAACCTAATCTATATGAGGTCCTAGTGGCCCTTATGTTAGCAAGCGATCAAGAAGTACACAAGGACAATTTGAACAAATTACACAGCGAATTCAAATAAAGCTTTACTTTTCAGATCTGTCTGAAAATAGGACTCTACGGGCCAAAGACAGCAATAGTAAATATGTACATGTGGGTATTAAAAATAAAGGAAACATTGACACGAATCCACATATAAACTTATTTTTAAGATCTGTATAATATGGGTGCTTGGCCCATAATTACTTTGGATTTTTATGAGAAAGAAAATTTCACTACAAATCCAAATATGAATTTATTTTCAGTCCTGTCTTAAAATAGGGCTCGTGCCCTTGTTTAAGGCGGGTGACCAATTGTAATTAATTAACATGACACAACTAGACTGACTATACCAACCCTCGTTATAGTAGTTGCTTTACACTGTACATTGATATCACACTAACACCAGCTACTCACTGCACCATCAACCACTCACACCAACGCCACTTTGATGAGCTCCCGGAGTGCAGCATGTGAATGAGCACAATAATCTCTATTTTGTGAGGTTGTTGCTGTGTGGTGGTAGTGCTTATACGTATGTATGTATGTACGCATATTAGTAAAGAATAGAGTATCCTTTTCCGGCATTCCGTTCCCGGGTAACTAGATAACTTCTGGGAATTCCTTTCCATATAAACAAAAGATGTTAATTTGTTTTTTTTTCGAATCTGTGCGTTGGAAAGCTTCAAGACACTTCCCAGCCAAAATGAGATATTTAAGATGGTCCAACTATAATGCACTTTGTTAATGGTGAGTCTTATATCAAGTTTTTGTAGCCAACTTAATTTGACATTTCTTTGTTTCAGTGTTTCCACAAATTTAACCATGGCGAGGTACACAATTGAGCAGAGCGTTAAGATTGTTGAAGCTTTACGAAGATGGGCGTTTAAATCATAATGCATTTCGTGAGTTTTTTGATCAGCTTAATCGAGAAAATTGTTCGTAAATTAAAGCATACCGGGTCTGTAGCAAAAGTGAAAACACCTGTTCATGCTCCCGCAGTTCGTTCTGTGAAAAACATTGATGTTGTTCGCTACAGTGTGGCAGAAGAGCCTTCAACCTCGACTTGTCGCCTTGCTCAACAGTTGAACACCGCACGAAGATCACTGGCGAACTACCCATCTATATGAGGTCATAGTGGCCCTTATATTCAAACATTGCTACCAAAAAGTTTACTTGGACAATTACACTGCGATTCCAAATATGGATTTACTTTTAAGATCTGTCTGAAAATGACTGTAAAACTATTGATAGTACTTCTTTGACTTCAATATCAAAAGTTTATAATCACTATCGATAGTATCGGTAAAAAATGTCATCACTTGCAAATATGTTGGGACACTGCGAATTTCGGCAAGTAAAATATAGACAATATTGAATTACAATTATTAATTAATTGTAACGTTGATGTTGGTCGCAATAAAGTTGCAGAAGAGCCGTAAATCTCGACTCATCGTCGTACCAAACAATTGAACATCTCACGAACAGCACTGATGCGAATTTTGAATAAAGATTGGAAATTACACGCCTACAAAGTTCAAGAGCTGAGGCCTACTGACCATTTGAAACGTCGTCAATACGCCGAATGGTTGGTTGAACAGGCAGAAGTGAATGGTGACTTTACAAAGAAAATCATAATCAGCGACGAGGCATACTATCAGTGGACTCGTAAACAAGCAGAATTGCCCCACTTGAGCAAATGAGAATTCACGAGTGATTGTTGTAAAGCCGATGCATCCACAAAGAGTGACTCTTTGGTAAGGTTTATGGGCGGATGGCGTCATTGGGCCTTACTTCTTCGAAAATGAAGTGAAGTGTCCGTGGATGGAATTCGCTATCGCGAGATGATAAAGGAATTCTTGTGGCCAGAAATTGAGGATATGGGCATGGTCGATATTTGGCTCCAACAGAATGTTGTAACTTGCCACACAGCTGACGAAACAATGGCTCTTTTGTGCAATGGCCCTGTTATCTCACGTCGTGGCGATTTTAATTGGTGGCCACGATCTTGAGATTTGAGATTTTCTTGGGGACTTTTTAAAAGAAAAAGTGTACGTCAATAACCCAAGAACAATTCAAGAGCTAACGTTTGAGATAATTCGGCGCATTAACGACATTGAACCTCAATTATGTCTCAGAGTCATTAAAAATATGGACCATCGGATAGAGGTATGCCACCGAAGTCGTGGCAAGCTGCTGAGCGATATTTTGTTCCACAGATAATTGTCATA
This sequence comes from Hydrotaea diabolus, assembly GCA_963513945.1. Taxonomy (NCBI): domain Eukaryota; kingdom Metazoa; phylum Arthropoda; class Insecta; order Diptera; family Muscidae; genus Hydrotaea; species Hydrotaea diabolus. Next base: position 6,666,166 of record OY740719.1, on the reverse strand, counting down.
GATCCTTCTATCATTTAAAAAAAATATTAAAATAATTCTCTGAAAACATTTTGTGTAGTACAATAAACATCGTGCGTTTAAGTTGGGCCACCCATTAGTATCACTAACGTTATCTTAAATAGATATGTGCATTAAAATTTTTAATAAAGGGTGGTTACATTTTACGGTCGATGTTGAATATGAACCACTCCTAAACGTCAAGTTTTTTTTCTGCATTTCATTTGATATTTCTCGATTTAAGACTAACTCAATTTGAACCATGGAAAGATACACAAGCGAGCAACGCGTTAAAGTTATTCAGGCTTAGTGGCAAGAAATGGCAACAGTGGATTATCCATTTTCAAAGAAAATCATCTTCAGTGATGAGGCACATTTTCACCTCATTGTATTTGTCAATAAGCATAATTGCCGCAATTGGGCGAATGACAATCCAAGAGTGATTGTCGAAAAAACAATGCAACCACAAAGACTGACTGTTTGATGCGGTTTATGGGCTGGCGGCATCATCGGGCCGTATTTTTTCCAATATGAGTCCGGTCAGGCAGTTACTGTGAATGGTGTTCGCTATCGTGAGATGATAACGAACTTTTTATGGCCCGTATTGGAAGATATGGATGTGGACGATATGTGGTTTCAACAGGACGGTGCTACTTGCCACACAGCTAACGAAAAAATGGCTCTTTGAGCGACAATTCAATCGGCCCTTAAAATTTAACCGCCCTTTATTTTTAAAATAAAAATAATTTATGGCTGACACAAGCTTAAATATATATATGTATTTACTTGTGAAAAGTGTTTCAAGTTTCTTTTTAAAAATTTAAATGAATTTCCATTATTTATGAAACAATTTGCTGCCTCTACTGGCCTTGCAAAAAAGAGCCAAACCTTTGGTCGAAAAGATTGAATGTAGCGTGGCCTGTATGGCACGACGCGCCATCAGGCTGAACACAATAATTGTCGAAGTCCATCTCTTCAATATCCTGCTTATTTTATACCGGCGTAAAACTCGGAGAGAAATAGTTTTATACTTTTCAGCTCTTTGCATAGCCTATGATGCGTCATTTAATTTAAAAATGTCCAGAATCTAGCTTCAAAATTCCAGGTATCTCCCGGAAAACCCCTTTTGAAAGCTTACATGTTTGTATAAGTGCATGTGTTAGGATAGTGCACACCTACTCTAACTCTTTCCTTCATCTCGCCGGTTGTTGGCATGTATTCGTGCTAGTCGAACGTAAGTGTTGCCGCACATTCTCATACAAAATATTTTCATATTTGATTAACTTGCCTAGCTGTGTATCTGTATCTGTGTAGGTGCTAGTGCAGGTGTTTGTGTTACTGTGTACATGTATAGGTGGGGGGGTGCATATGTTTTCGTTCGCAGTTAGTCTGAGTTTCCCCGGCAAAAACTGTTAAAGGTAAAATATTCTATGGCTGCAACCCAAGTGTTGAGTACTTGACACACCTTTGCCATTCTTATTATTATTGTGGCCTGATGTTGCACACTTTTTTGCTGCCACCAGTTTTTTCTTTCTAATCATTTGGTTTTACTTTTGGGGGGGAAACCGAATATTTTTTCAAACCTGAGTAGAACAACTTTGAACGGTCTTATGGGTAAAAATGGGATTTTTTTTCTAAAATAGATTAGGAAGTGATGCTGGAAGTTCTTTCTTTAATACTTTAGTGGTGTTGTCTATTTGAATAAATATTACCTTCTAGGCTTATAAAGGGTGGGCCAAAAGTTACCTTGGAGTTAAAACCCTTAATAACTTTTTCGTTTAATAATTTTTTTTCTCAGATTATTTAATATGTGACGCGCAAAATAGAAAAGGACCTAAGGGTAAAAACCAGTTTTGTTCAGGAGAGTCATTTTAAAGATTTAAATACGTGTATCTTTGGTGCACCATCACTTTCATAAAGCACGCATATCTCTGGGAGGCAACACTTTTGGCATCGGTCTCATTCGATGCTCAGATGTTGTCCACATCAAAAAAAAAGTGAAAATTGATTTTACCCTTAGGTCCCTTTCTCTATGCGCTGTCACATATGGACATTTTTTTACACTAAGTATGACAAATTATGTTACTTACATGACCCCCGTTTTCAGCTTCGCAATGATGATGATAACATCTTTCAAAATTTGTGGCTGAAGCGTTTGAATTCCTGCAACTCGCTTCTTCAAATAACCCCAAAGAAAATAGTCGGGTGCTGACAAATCTGGCGATCGTGCTGGTCAAATAATTTCCGAATTACTGGAAATTATTCGCTCTTCAAAAATTTGACTTAAAAGTGCATTGTGTCTCGGACAGTGTGGGCAGTGGCTCAGTCCAGCTGAAACCACATCTCAGTATTGTTTTCAAGAGCAGGACGTAGAAAATGTTCTAGCATAAACCGATACCGCTCTTCATTTTCGGCTACAGCACTTCCATCTTCATTCTCGAAGAAGTAAGGCCCAATGATGTTTGCAGATGTGATCCCTCCTAATTGGGTGCAATTAGCGTTGGTGAATGGCTCTTGGATTTTCAGAATCACAGAACCTACATTTCTGCTTTTTAACAAAGCCATTTAAATGTAAATGAGCTTCATCACTCATGCGTTTGCATTTAAAAAATTGATCGCTGATTAAAATAAGAAAATTCTACTATCCTGTTTCTTTGTTCAGTTGTGAATCTCTCCATTATTTATTCTCCAAGTGTTTTACATAATCTGAAAAAAAAAATAAAAAAATATATAAACGAAAAAGTTATAAAATTTTTGAACCCCATGGTATCTTTTGGCCCACTCTGTATATACGTAGAGTAAAAAAACTGCCTACAGAAATATACATCATAATCGGATTACATCAAATGGAAGGCTTTTTGGAAATATATTTTTTTAAAAAAAATAGTATTTTTCGTGCGGAAAAGACTATTCATTGAAGTTTTACTTAAGGAAAATAACCTCCGCTGTAGATAAAGTTGTAACATGTCTAATGACATTTTAAAAATGTTGTTCTTCTCTGCCTGTTCCTTTTTTTTTGGTATTTTCATTCAAAATTCTACAAATTTTTCCTGCGTAAACATCTTGTGGGTGTGTATGTTTGTGTAGGGGTGTATCTGTGTGTTTGTGAAATATTCAATGAATGCATCTCGCATTCACTGCCAGTTTATTTTTGGGTGCGTCAGGTGAAATGCTTTGATTACGCATGTGGTGCTACACACAAAAAGACCACTCATGCAGAACAATTTGCCGGCAATATTAACCTGAAAAGTGATATCAAAATAAAATGCCAAGTAGTGGGAAGCCAAAGGGAATGCACCTTTTCTCCAAATGCCTTTAAAGAACTTTAAAGGGGCAATTAATTCGCTGTTAAAGGGCCAACATGTGCTGTGTACGAGTAATTGTAATACGCACTTGGTAATTACAAGTAGTGCCGTCCGTGTACGTATTTAAATTCAAAATTGGTTTTATTTATGTATGGATGAATGCATGAAATGAAAGCTCCCCTTTCAGTGGCCTTTTGTAATCAAAACGAATAAATAAATTCACTCAGATAATTTAAAAATAAAATAAAATGAAAAAAAGAAAAATGTGCGTGCGTTAAGGGTATTGTGTAGTTGTGGCTGTTGTTTATGATCGGTTTGCTGGGCAAAGTCATAGGGAAACTTCATTAATATTATCATGCAATTTAATGTGATCAATATTATTAACACTATATATCAGATACACACCGATACAGTCATTGATAGCTTTACAAAACCTATATAAATATATATATTTTTTTTGATATCATTAACAATAACACCACCACAACCGCCACTACCTCCATTACATACTCGTATGTATGTCCCGACTCCAAATATCCCGGGCAATCAATAAAAATTACATTTAATGTTTAAACAATATCATCGTCATCGCCATTGATATCACACCCATCACCATCGTCATTCTCTGCGTCCATCCTCCATCATCTTTTGGTTTTATATTTCTCGGAATCATTGTGCAACAGCACCCGGCTAGTGCATTATGACGATGGTATGGCTCTGAGAAAAGAGTTAACTTAAATTTATAGCAACGATCCCAGCGGTAAATGGAGAGGCTTCACAAGGCCATCATAAGAATGACTTCATGTCATATTTGGTGCATTCTAAAATAATTTAAAGCAAGGCCTTGCGGGCAACATTCTACTTATACTGGCCGGTCTAAAGCCAAATGTTTTGGAAAATAAAACAAGTAACAAGAAAAAACTTTAGTTTAGTTCGGCAGAGCCTAAGCTACTAAAAAGCCAAAAAATTGTCTGTTTTCTTGGGCCCTTTCGGCCATGCGCCGGCTCTTTAGAGCAGAGCCTTGCGAGCACCCTTCTACGGATTCGTCCAAAGCCAAATGTTTTTGGTAAATTAAACAAGTGACAAGTAAAAACGTGGTTTCTAGCCAGACTGAACCTTAAATACACCTCCACCATCCCTAGGCTACTAAAAAGATCCGTTTTTTGGGGCCTTTAGGCCCATGCGCCGGCCCTTTAGAGCAGGGCCTTGCTTGTATTTCTACGGATTCGTCCAAAGCCAAATGTTTTTGGAAAATTAAACAAGTAACTTCGGCCAAGCCGAACCTTATATAGCCTCCACCGTCCCTACGCTACTAAAACGCAAAAAAATGGTCCGTTTTCTTCGGACCTTGCGGCCCATTAGTCGGCCTTTTAGTGCTGGGCATAGCATGTACACTTCTACAGGATTGTTCAAAGCCAATGTTTTTGGAAAATAAAGAAGTAACAGTTTGAAAAATTTAGTTTGGCGAGATCGGACCTTATATACCCTGCACCGTCCCTACGCAAAAAATGGGCCGTTTTTTGGGCCCTTTCGGCCAATGCGTCGACCCTTCAAAGCAGGTCCTTTCGGGCACACTTCTACGGGATGTCCAAAGCCAAATGGTTTTGGAAAATTCAACAATTAACTTCGGCCAAGCCGAACCTTATATAGCCAAATGTTTTTGGAAAATAAAACAAGTAACTTCGGCCCAGCCGAACCTTATACTCGTATAACCTCCACCGTCCCTACGATAATAAAACGCAAAAGAATGGACCGTTTTCTTCGGACCTTGCGGCCCATTCGTCGGCCCTTTAGAGCAGGGCCTTGCTGGCAAAATTCTACTAAATTGTCCAAAGTCAAATGTTTTTGGAAAATTAAACAAGTAGCTAGTTAAAACGTTGTTAGGTTCGGCCAGACCGAACCTTATATACCCTGCACCGTCCCTACGAAAAAATGGTCCGATTTTTGGGACCTTTGGGCCCATGCGTCCTTTTTCGCCCATGCGTTCCTTTGGGCCCATGCGTCCCTTTAGAGCAGGGCATGCTCACTTCTACAGGATTGTCCAAAGCTTAATGTTTTTGGAAAATAAAACAATTAAAAACGTCGTTCAGTCCGGCCAGCTCGAACCTTATATACCCTGCACCGTCCATACGCAAAAAATGGTCCGTGTTTTGGGTCCTTTCGGCTCATGCGTCGGCCCTTTATCTCAGCCATAACTTTATATATCCTCCAGGCCGAACTTTATATATCCTCCAACGTCCTACCCAAAAAATGGTTCGTTTTTTGGGTCCTTTCGGCCCATGCGTCGGCCCTTTACTCTATATTTGTATTGGTAGCAAAATCTGTTAAAAATGGTATCCATATGTCCATATTGACTAATCGCCCGTTTTGACCATTCGGTACGGTTTTTGGGCCACATGATCCAAAATGTCCAGCAACTATATACTTTTTGAGGTTTTTAGTGCGTCCCAACTAACAGTACCTATTTTAGCCATTGTCCTTCCATAAAAATATGATTTGCTTAGCAAATACTCAAATAAGTGTACTTTTTACCGAGGTACCTTTAGTTTCTTCAAGGGAAAGTTTTTTCGCCTTGGGCCGATTTCGCCCATTTACAATCCCAAACATTTAATGACCATAAGCCTATATCATGCAAAGTTTTAGGATCCTAGGTTGATTTGTAGGCACGCTACATTTACAATCTCAAACAGCTAATGACCATATGAGCCATCATCAAGCAAAATTTCAGGATCCTTGGTTTATTCGTTTGACCGCTATGGTGCTTTCAACAGACATATGGACGAACATGGCTGGATAGTCGTGGAATTTTTCGACGATCAAGAAAACGACGAATCAATATTTCATGTTGCAAACGGAATGGCAAATTTAATATACCAACAACACCCCTTCGATATAGAAATGCCTAAAATTTCGGCAGGTCCAATCATATGTACCACCATTGAGCAAATACTATAAAAGTGTAATTTATTCAAAGGTTTTCTCGGAATTAATTCCGATGTTTTCTCGGAATTTATTCCGTTGTTTCCTTTAGTCCCTTCAAGGTAAACTTTTTCTACTGGAACCGATTTCGACCATTTTCAATGCGATTTAATTCTTTTGTCCGCTATCGTGTTTTCAAAAGTCACACAGACGGACATGGCTAGGTCGTCTTTGAATTTCAAGACGATCAATTACAAATATTTATTCTGGGGTCTTCAATCAATCTTTCGAGGTGTTGTTAACGAAATGACAAATTTAGTGTCACCCGCGTTAGAGGGCATACACCAAATTACCTTTTCCCATTATTTACGGAACATAATTTTATCGGCTGGCAGCAGCGCATCCTGTGAACCCAATTTTGCACATGTGACGCGCAAAATAGAAAGGGACCTAAGGGTAAAAACCAGTTTTGTTCAGGAGAGCCATTTTAAAGATTTAAATACGTGAATCTTTGGTGTACCATCACTTTCATAAAACGCGCATATCTCTGGGAGGGAACACTTTTGGAGCATGGGATCGGTCTCATTCGATGCTCAGATGTTGTCCACATCAAAACAAATAAGTGAAAATTGATTTCTTTTACCCTTAGGTCCCTTTCTCTATGCGCTGTCACATATGGTTTCTCGCTCCCGAATCGTTGGCTCAATATTTGCCCTAAGGCCCCAAATAGTTAGTGGATACTCGATATCATCAGCCTTGCATATCGGTGAGCTTTTGATTCTGCTTAATGCAAAGTTTATCCAAATCGAAATCTTCAATGTCCGGTCACAAAATAGTTTATTATACCTCAGTGGACCTTCCAATCCCCCGAGGCGGCAGTTTGGTTTGTTAGCATAGGAGCCGAGATAAGAATTCGCTCCGTCAGAAAATAAGGTTTTTTTGAGGCAAATCGCATTTAGAGATTTAATGCTGAAACACAGAAGCGAATAATATTTCCCAGATTTGTTTAAAGTAAAACGATTTATTTTATTTGACGGGGATATCATACAGACTTTCAAGATTCGATCAGGAAGATCTGAAACCACTAGATGGGCCACTCTTACGCTCATAAAATGTATCTTCGGTATCTCCTTGTGTCTCTTACCTCGGCGCATATGCACAAATTAGGCTAATAAAAAAGTATTTGTGAAGTCTACCGAAGCCGTCGTAATGCCCATGACCGGCTACTGTTTACACGTATATGTATTGCGTATCGTAATAACGTAACAATTTAACGTTTGTAAAATTCAGTTGCTCGCACTGGAAATTTATGCAAAAATTATAATTGCAAAATAATGAAAAAAAATCATCCTCGTTTTTTAACGATGTTTTTTTTCCATAAATTTTTATTGGCAAAGAAATCGAACAGGAGTGAACACAACCAACAGCGACAACAACAGCCACCACACAAACTGTTAAATATGAAACGCAGAAATTATTAATGAATATAAATTGTGCGAATTATGTGCGTAAATTGAGTTTCAATACAATTCAATATTCACCATTTTTTTTTTTTTTGGTTGGCGGATGGCTCAGGATGTTAAGTGCGGCACGGTGAGTGCGGTTTTGCGGATCTCGGATCCTCTGCGCGCCCATATGTGAGTGTGTGCGTGCAGTGCCGGCATGAGTTTGCGTTTGAAAACATTGTTGCGGGGCATATTTTAAGGCGCTTTACATATAAAAAAGTGTCCACTCATACACAAGGAGAATTACGGGGAAAAACTTATAAAGAAAATCTTCCCTTGCCATTTTTTTTATTTATGATAATAAAAAAGACCATGAAGTGAGCCTTTCTTGGAGGCTGTTTGAGCATTTTATTTTTCGCTTTTGAGAGACATTAATGTTTTTAACCCACACTACTAGAAAATTGTCTTAAATTAAGGAGTAATAAAAAACTTTTTTGAGCAAAACTGTTAAGAATAATAAATGAAAAATACTAATTATCTATAATTGAGTGCTTAATTTAGTGAAAAGCACAGCATTTAGTGAATTTAGTGAAAAGCACAGATGCCATACTAATTGCATAATTGCTTCATTAAAGTGAAGTATTTTTGCTCTACATGGGCGTAATAGGAATGTCCGAACCCGCAACCAAACACTGATTCAATTAACCAAGATTAATTCGATTTATTTGTAGTTAAAATTGTGTAGTTAAAATGTTAAATTCTTAATTTTGAACTTGCAACCGGTGATGGGAATTCTTTACATAAAAAGCTCTTAAAAATATATCGAAAAAAATTCAACAAAAACGTGATTTTTTTTTTTAATTTTGTAATAAAAATCGATCGACTTAGATTGAGAGATTCAATGTCCTTCCTTATGTCTATCTATTGTTTTAAGCAAATTATTATTAAATGCGATCCTGCTGAAACTTTGTACTGTCGAGACAATTCTCCAATACAGAGGTTGGTCCAAAATCATATTTTTTCACCATCATGGGTTTGTTTAAAAGAATCCCATTTTATATGGAACATATTTTAAACCATTTGGCTGCATCGGTTGTTTTCGGAGTAGCGCATACTGTCAGACCAATTTTCCATAACCTCTTTGCCCATTTTAAGCTGTTCTAATAGGATTTGCAGACTGGCGTACTCCCCATATAAAAATACAGAATTGCAAACCATTTGTTGGATTTATCTAGGAAAATGGCCTGCAAATCTAGAAAGTCAGCCGGACTATGCCCTAAGATCCAAACAGAGAAGCGATAACTAAGAGGGTGATCATGTACCTTCAATTGCAAAGTAAAGCGAATTATAAGAGGACTTTGGGCAAATTTGCATCAGAATGTCGAGTCGTTAAGATCCATGGCGAGTCGAAGTTTCAGAGCTGCGTCGCACAATCTCGGCTACCGCAGCCAGATTTTTGTCAGTGCGCGCCGTCTGATCGCCGGTACCCTAAGTGTTGTCCATTGGCAAGCTAGTCTCATAAAAGCAATTGAAAATAAACAACAAAAGGTCAACTATACAAATACAAGTACAATTGTATTACTAATAATTTGTTTTGAAAAATAAATTGAAGCCAACATACCATAAAAACTCAAAAATCATTCTCATAAAGTTCTCCAAGAAGTCCACAGTCTTGAACACAGCCCAATGACAAGTTGGTATATAATTGGTGGTGAATAGGGGGTATAGAGGGCATTAAGTTTTTCAAATCTATTAACTTCGGCTTATCAATCCTACGATTTTCAGAATAATCAGATCTATAGGTTCATTTAAGGAAACTTGTAGCCTTTGGTTAAATTAACCTCATAAAAACAAACGTCCTCATTATTGGAATACAGTTAAACTTTGATAAGTGGAACGCAGTTAAGTGGAAAAACTCCATAAGTGAAACATTTTTTCTGGTCCCACCCCTTGGGATACAAAAAAACTCTTTAAGTGGAATAGAAAACCCACATAAATGAATCGTTTTTTTTTCTTCTAAATTTACCTCTGTAAATGGAATTCCGCTGTTTTTTACCTTTGCAAGTGGAACAATTTTGTAAATTTCACTCAAAAATGAAAAACATTAACGTCTGTAAGTGAAATTCTTGACTTTTTTACCTCTGTAAGTGGAACTTTTTTGTTTTGTTTTTACTTTTGCTCTACTCGAAACTAAAAATCAAAACAAGGTTTTTGTTACGGAAAGTCTGCTAATGTATCAAATACAAAAAAATACAAACTCAAAAAAATCGTTAAACTACCGTTAGATTTTTTGTTTTCCTTAACACGGTGGCTCGAGTTTTCAGTTCTTCTGGAGTTTTTGTAGTGAACAGCCACACGATGTCGAAGAGAAAAGTTGTAAATCTTGATGTGAATGCAAAAATTAAAATTCTTAATGCTGTTAAAGGTGGAATGCCAATCAAATTATACGTAAATTTTAAATATGCATGTTTGTCGTTCAATTTATATGAATTTTTCATGGCATTTCTATTTAATTTGTTCCATTTCAACATGATTTTTTTTATAAATAAAGTTTCTGTTTTGTTTTTAAAGAACACTTTCCGTTTAAATTACTTATTTTTTTTCCAAAAAATTAGAAAAGTTAAAACCCATTTAAGTGGAACGTTAAGAAAAAAAACCTCTATAAGTGGAAACTACAATAAGTGGAACACCCTTATAAATGGAACGAAAAGTTCGGTCCCTTGAAGATTACACTTATCCAGGTTTGACTGTATTTATATTTTATGATGTATTGCTGTTTCCTTAATACCTGAATCCAGTGCATTTTAAGCCACTCAACTTTTCGGAGTTTAATTTTCTAATTTTTATCCCAGCTTGAAGTTGGTCGGAGGAAAAAATGTTTTCATTTCCACAGCAATAAAAGGGGGTTGTCTTTTGTGTCCACCGTTATTTCAATAAAATAAAATCGCTCCGGTTCACAGCTTGTTGAGCTTTTCTTCGAATATGTAAACAATAATGGTACAACCCATACGGGTTGCTATATTAGTATATATTTCTGGCCTAGGTAACACTAAGTGTTACCTGGCGCCATCTGACATTTCCATTGGAAAGTTTGACATTTTTTAGCATAAACGTACTCAGAACGTTTCGATATACAACCATCATTTGTGTTGTTTACAGTGACTTGAAAAAATCAATTTGGCAAAAAAAGGAATTAACTCGTGAACATTTTCGTGCGATCATTTTTCACAGCTTTCGACGTGGATTATCACGACAAGAGTGCATCGATGAACTTAATTCTTTGTATGGCGATGAAGGACCATCCTATAGCACTGTGAAAAACTGGTTTAATCAATTCAATCATGGTCGACGCTCGCTCAAAAACGATGGTCGTCAAAAAACGGCCGTTGTGCCAGAGAACATTGATGCCGTGCGTGAACTGATAATCGTCATGTGACATACCTTGAGATGGAGGCAACCTTGGACATTTCTTCTACCAGCATACATTCGATATTGCATGAACACCTGGCCGTAAAAAAGGTTTGTTCTCGTTGGATCCCGCACAATTTGACAATCGCTTAGAAAAAGGCTCGTGTCGATTGGTGCCATGATTTTGAAAAAATACGATCGTAGTGCTTCAAAAGACGTTTATAAGATTGTCACAGGTGACGAATCATGGATCTATGCGTATGAGCCCGAAACAAAACAGCAATCAACCGTGTGGGTCTTCTAAGACGAGCCAAATCCAACGAAAGTTGTTCGTAAAAGAAGCACTTCGAAGCAAATGGTCCCCAGTTTCGTCGACAAAACTGGTCATGTGGCGGCTGTTCCGCTTGAGCAACGTAGGACGGTCAATTCTGAGTGGTACACCACAATTTGTTTGCCTGAAGTCTTTGGTGAAATTCGAAAAACGAACAAGAGAAGACGAATCATTGTGCGAACCATGACAATGCGAGCTCTTACACATCGGCTCAAAGCAGCGCCTTTTTGACCGGTCAAAACGTCGAATTGATGGGTCATCCACCGTACAGCCCTGACTTGGCACCCAATGACTTCTTTTTATTCCCGCACATCAAAAAAAAAAATGCGTGGTCAACGATTTTCGTCGCCAGAAGATGCTGTTGAAGCGTTCAAAAACCTTGTTTTGGAGGTGTCTCAATCGGAGTGGAAAAAGTGCTTCAACAATTGGTTTGAGCGTATGCAAAAGTGTATAAATCATGTTGGAGAATACGTAAAAAACACAGTAAAACCAGTTTTAATGATAAATATTCGCATTTTCATTATGAGGCCAGAAATATATATAGCAACCTTGTATAAAACTCTGTCAGGTTTTTTTAAATTTAGAATTTGGATTTTTTTTTATTAACGTGAAAAAGTGCAGGGAAGATTTTTTTTAAATTGTCAAAAGAAGAATGAAATCGCAGTTTTTTTGTAAATCACTTCTACTTATACTTTAAGCGCCTCAGATGTGGAGGTGAAAATTCTCAAAAAAACCTTTGCGAAGCTTTCAATTTGTATGATAATACTTACTAACCTACTTAAAACTAAAAACTATTCTTAGGATGAGGCCAGCTCAGCAATATAATAACACTGTGGAACATTTTTGGGGTTATTGTCTGGGGGGGGTGAGAAATTCCAAGTCAGGGTGATGGTACTAGGTCAGTATATTAAAACCCTCAAAGGGTTTTGCGTTCGTATGTGCCAGTTTTTATGACCTTTTACATTTTTTCCTTATCTTGATGTTTTTTCGCTTAGTTGTAAAATGTTTGACATAACTCGAGAACGACTAGTTCGATTTTGCTGAAATAAATTGAGAAAAATTAATAATTACATTTTCTTTAATCCATTAATATACTGTTTCTCTACCAAATCAACATTTTTGCAATTAGAAATAAATTTATGAAGAAAATTTTGCCAAAAATTTTTTTTTTTTTTTTTTTAAACATATAAATCCCAAACGGAAAAACGTGTAGAGTCTTATAACTTTCACGTAAAGTCACATAACCTATAAACAAAATGCGACATAGATCATAGAAATCGATTAACGCGTTCTGCTTTTATTTACGATTAAGTGAAGTTACTGGCACATACGAACGCAAAACTCTTTGAGGGTTTTAATATACTGACCTAGTACCATCACCCTGACTTGGAATTTCTCACCCCCCCAGATTGGCTGTTGTACTGTGTAATTAAGACAGCATTAAAATTTTCTGACCAGACGTCTATCGCGACGGCCACCATACCGATATTAGCATTTTCGTGCAGTCTTGCCGTTGAATATAGCCTTGGAAGATTGTAAATTAACTTCAGTACTTTATTTTGGAGTATCCGGAGCATTTTCAAATGTTAATTGACACTTTTGGACCATACAGGAGCTGCATAAAATATGACAGCCTGAACATTTTTCTACTTCCTGTTTATATTTTCTTCCAGTGCATGCATGCAATCAGCTGCCACTTAACACAGTTACGTCACATTAACGACTTTTTTTTGCCGTGAGTGTGTGTGTATGTGTGTGTGTGTTTTAATTAAATACCCCGAATCATGAAATAATGACAAAACATATGTATGATCAGCACTTACACAGCCAGGCAGACCCTAGCAAATGAACAAAACTGCCTGCCCGGCTATGCCCCGAAAGGCTAGAGCTGCTCTGGTGCGTGAATAAACCCCTCCAACCTACTCAAACACGCGGCCAAACGACCGGCAGCTTATGAGCCTTTCTTTTTCTTTTGTGCGGCGATGATAACTGTGAGAAAAGCAATGTTTCGGGATATGCAAAGGGTAAATGAGGCGCCTGGAATGGCGGAGGATATACAATATGTCTGAATTCCGGATACAAACGCAGACACACTCGCAGAGGCTGCTACAGGCAGACCTTTGCAGTAATGATTAAATGATAAACTGTTATTTATACAAAAATTTAACGCACTCTGAGTTGCTCATACAACGCAATGCCAAGTGGTGTGGCACGGGGTGGAGTGGAGGATCCAGCAGACTATCATTACGGCATATATTCTTCATTCTTTGGTTCATCCATTCATTCATTTCGCCGTTTATGAAATGAAAATAACATTGAATGAAAAATGATAAAATAACACACACATGCACACTTACTCGCTCATCCGTCCGTCCGTCTGTCCGCTCGCTCTCTCGCTGGCAAACAACCTCAAAAACCAACAAACCCAGGCAACATAAAATACCCCACGGATATCCAAGTGAAAAAAGCCTCGCCACCAACAGCAGCATCAATAGGGTCTTCATATCGTATGCATGCATAGGCATGTACACTAGAGCGTACCAGGTTACAAGTAAAAAAAAAAAGTTCGCCGTACACCTTCGAATATGAAGTATTATTGAAAGGTAGTTTCAAAAAAAATTTTTTTTATTTTTTTATGCCGAACGTAGGGGTCGCGCTTTTACATTTTTCTATATAACTTCTGCATTTATAAACGGATTTTAAAGTGTGATACATCGATGTTTTTGTCTCGACGAGGCCGATTTATTTGTCTTTGAAGTCATTGAGCTCAAGCACCCCGCGCGAGCTTTAATTTTTTGATATTAGAGTGGTACATTAGGGTAGTAGCAACTGAGATATGATGGGTAAGTACCAGATGTATCACACTTTAAAATCCGTTTATAAATGCAGAAGTTATATAAAAAAATGTAAAAGCGCGACCCCTACGTTCGGCATAAAAAAATAAAAAATTTTTTTTTGAAACTACCTTTCAATAATACTTCATATTCGAAGGTGTACGGCGAACTTTTTTTTTTGAGGTACGCCCTAATGTACACTCACTTACACTGCCACACATGAGCCATGTGTGTGTACATATAATCATTGTCATAATTTTAATGGCCTACCCACCAAACTGAAGGTAAATTGTTGTTTCTGTTTGTGTTTTTTCCTCCCTTGCCTCTTTGTGTGTGTATGTGAGTACAAGCGGCAAAAAAGAAGCATATGATGATTTACATGTGAAATGTATGAAAAATATTGCCATTGTTGCAACATGCAACAAAAGATATTACACATGTATTTGTGGCAAAGTCCTACATATGTAACTACAGTCGGTAGGTGCTCGTTACGTATACGCCATGGCGCACCATCGCGTTGCAGTGGTGCCCTTGAGCCGCCCCATTCCACTTTTGGTAATACAAACTTCTTTGCCATAGTTTTTGTTGTTGTTTGTTTGCAAATGTAACTACCATTGAAATCCAGTTGCATTCGTATACCTACACTGGTGCTGGAAAGCAAAATTCTGGCAGATTATTTTCAAGACTTTGTAAAAGAGAGTTCTAGCCCTGAAGACGTCAAAGTAAAATCGGCCTTAAATCCTGGTATACACCGAAAGAAAGAAAACAAGTCGGCTGATTTCAGCCGGATTAGACTTCTTATGTACATATAAAAACGCCCACTGACGGTTAATGTCAAAAGTTTCGGTTCGCTTCGAAAAAATTACTAAGAACCGAAGTTGACCGACCATTTGCATGGGAGGTAAAAAAGGACGTGGCTAGGTCGCCAATTCCTGTCGTTGCCGTACAAACTTGACAAAAAACGTCTTTTGAAAGGGAGATGCCAGCAGGGAAGTGGTATAATTTTTAGAATGTTAATTCATTTTATAAAATTATTTTTCGGCTAGAGGTCATTTATTTAAACTCGTTGTTCTATGTGTTGTTTAATTTTTACTTATCCCAATATTTCGACTGACTTCGTCAATCATCTTCAGAGGTTGTCAATTAACAAAACAATGTCGTCCGTCAGATTATCGCTTTCAATTAATAATTTTTATTAAGTTAATTATTGATAAATACATAACATTCTAAATACTAGAAGTGATTTATTAAACATTAACAAAAATCCGTTTAACATACAAAAAGTGCATTTTCGAGGGCTGCTATAAATATATTTCTAGCCTTATAATGAAAATGCAAATATTTATCATCAAAAATGGTTTTATTGTTTTTCAAAGTATTCTCCAGCATGATTTATTCACTTTTGCATGCGCTTAAACCAATTGTCAAAGGACTTTTTCCACTCCGATTGAGACACCTCCAAAACATGGTTTTTGAACGCTTCAACAGCATCTTCTGGCGACGAAAATCGTTGACCACGCTTTTTTTTTCTTGATGTGCGGGTGTTAAGATTTAGTTGGAAATCTTAACATGGTATAATTAAAATTATGTTTAGAGGACGAAATTCGAGACAAGAGAAAACTGTATAGGTTTTATGATACGGACGTTTGGGTATAGTTTATGACTGGCTGGAATATTCATGGGATCTGTGTGTGTGGCGTATGATAGTGAGAGAGGCGACAGACAGACGACTGATTTTATGACAGTCCCTTGGTTTAGGCAGTAAAACTTCCATGTGGTCGAGGGTTGGTTAATCTTCGTGTTGGTAATTAAAATCTGTTCTAGGAAAAAGGGGACGAGAATGATGGGTGGAAATTTCCATTGTGCGCAGGACAGCACTTGTTGACAGAATATTACAACCCACATGCGTGTGGCAGACACTTATCTGTTATTTGTTTAGGGGTCGCTATGATAGGAAATCTGTTCAGCCACACATGCGTGTGGCAGACATTTATCTGTTATTTGATTAGGGTCGCGATGATTAGAAATCAGTTCAGCCACACATGCGTGTGACAGACATTTATCTGTTATTTGTTTAGGGTCGCGATGATTAGAAATCAGCTTAGGAATTATTTGTCATACTCTGATTGGCTGAAGTATCATTAAAGAAACTTGTTAGAATGTATAAAGTACCTATTTCAATATATAGCTATCTCTGTCATTTAGTCGTAGGTATTAGATTGTAATTTGAAATTATTTAAATAAAATTCAGTGTCTTACAAACATTCAAATAGTGCGGTTGTCTTTTAATCGTACATTGGTCCTTCGAACTTTTCTTTAAAAAAAAAAAAACGAGTATCTCAATATCGCGAAAAATAAATTCGGTCGGATGAGTGCGCGTTTTAATTGAAAAAAAAGAACAAGTAAAAAAGGAAAACGAGTATCTCAATATCGCGAAAAATAAATTCGGTCGGATGAGTGCACGTTTCAGTTGAAAAAAAAAAAAAATCAACCATAAAAAAAAGGCGCCAGTGACTAGTAATAGTGTGTGTAAAAATATACATACATAAGTCCTGGTAGAGTAAAAAAAAAAAAAAATATTGTGTTAAAATCGCTAAAAATAATAAAAAAATAATATTTGAAAAACGCGGTAAAGGTCGTGGTGAATTTAATATACATATATCGGAATAAAAACAAAAAAGGAAAACAAAATGTCGGTTACCAAAGCAGCAGCGGGAAAATTGGTGGACAAACTAATGGATTTAGTGTACACATTAAAAATAAAGGCGGACGAAATAGATGTCCAGGAGATGTTACCTGTTGATGTAAAAAGGCACAGGAAATGGTTGGTGGGAGTTTGGGAGTGCTACAAAAACACGTATGAAGCCGTTTGTGAAACGCCGTACAAGGATGACCCCGAACTACCAAAAATGGAAGCAGGAGCATCGGCTGCATACAAAAGGATGCAAACCATTTTAGACGAATTTGAGGGAAATGCTCGGAAAGGAAAATCTGGTACGATTTCCCCAAACCTAGTTGGTATTAAAAGCTCAGATGTGTCTTCGCAGTTAGAATCTGTTGACACCGGAGTGGATTTAGCAGCTACAGCAAAGTTGGATTCATCCAAGATAAAGGAGCAGTATGCTGATAACGCGCTGAAAGACAGGGGTGAATATGGTTCTTCCCAAGGTGGACTGGGTTCATCTGGATCGAAACAAAGTACTCCAGCAAAGGCGGATGAGTTGAATTTATCCAGGCGAAAGGAAGTGTACGTTGAAGAGAAAAATGACGTACTTGCGGAAGAAAATAAAAGATTCTGGAGAGGAAAAGAGTCGATTAACGTGGCTGAAAAGTTGACAAGACGTTTCCAGCAAAGAATGGTGCAGTTGGACGAAAAGATTGCAGTTGTTAGAAGTCGGCTGCCGGAAGCAACAAAAGGGTTGTTGGACATAAGCCGATCTAGTGTTGAAAGCCAATACAAGGATATCCAAGCAATTTATGACAAAATTTGCGATGGGAACTTTGATGATGAAGATATAGACGACCAATTCAGCGAAATGCGAGCCATCTATGAGAAAATAATGGAAGAGATGGTCTGTAGATATGAAGAGGTACATAATATGGAAAGGTACACATCAACGAAATTGGAAGAGCTGAAAATTCCAAATTTTAATGGCAATGTGGACAGCTGGAATTCATTTCATGAAATTTTTTCGCAACTTGTGGATGCTAAGAAGAACCTGCATGATGTTGAAAAATTCTACCGACTTAAAAGTGTAGTAAGAGGTGATGCGGCAAGACTTATACAACATCTTCAGGTGACAGGTGAAAATTACAAAGCGGCATGGAGCATACTGGAGCAGAGATACAATAACAGACGGTTGTTATTCTGTACGCTATTTGACAAAATAATTGATCATGGATCCATAAACATACAAAATCCTGGAAGTATCAAACAGTTGCTAGATACTGCAACCGAGTCATACCAAGCCCTGAAAGCCATGGGGATGCAAATGGATGACGCGGATCCGTTCATAGCCAGAATTCTGATCCGAAAGCTGGATAAAGAAGGTTTGTTAAGATACGAACAATGCGTACGAAAAACAAAAGAAATACAGCGGCTTCAAGATGTGATGGAGTTTTTAGAGCAACAGTACTTGGCGCTAGAATCCGTAAATGTGAAGAGAGGAAATGTAGCGAGTCAAAGAATTAAAACGTCGAGTGTGTTTCAGGCATCACAAAAATCTTGCTTGTATTGCAATACACCGGGTCATATAGTGATTGAATGCCGAAAGCTTGCCCAAATCCCGGTTGGTGAAAGATATTCCTGGGCGTGTAAAGCAAAAATGTGCATAGTTTGCTTGTCTCACAAATCAGATAGAAGGTGTTACAAATTCAACAACAGATGCGAGAAGTGTGGTGGAAGGCATCACTTGTTGCTGCACAACCACAATGAAGCAGCGACGAAACCACAGGAGGCCAAAAGGGCAAATTCAAGAGCGCAGTTGGCTATAGAAAATAATGCAGTTACTCTGCTGGCAACGGCGATGGTTCGAGTGAAAGCAGCAAGTGGCGAGATGATCTTGATGCGAGCCCTGATCGATCAAGGGTCGCAACGAACTTCAATATCAGAGGAGGCCGCGCAAATTTTGGGGCTGCCAAGAAAGAAGAGTATCACGGAATTAGTGGGTCTAGGTAATACGACAGTAGGCGTATCTAAATCAACGGTACAAATTGAAATAAAACCACGATTCCAGAGTGATGTACAGCATATCGCAAATGCAATGGTTCTAACGAAGTTGTCATCGGCTCAACCTGATAAAAACCTGGATATGGATGTGAGTAAGTGGAAAAATTATTGTTTGGCTGACCCGCTGTTTCATAAGACGGACAGAATTGATTTGTTGATTGGAGCAGATTTGTATCACGAGATCATTCAAGGTGGAATAGTAAAAATAGATTCGATATCTGGGCAAGAAACGTCCCTTGGATTAATACTCAGTGGCAACGTAGACGGTCGACCATCCACGAATGTAATAATGGCAGTAACTAAAGAATTGGAACGATTCTGGGAGATGGAAGAGGTGCAAGAAGAAGAGGGCGTAACTGAAGATGATGAAAAATGTGAGCAGCTGTTCACTACTACTACATCGTTGAATGAGGAAAACAGGTTTGTGGTACGGCTGCCTTTCAAGAACTGCAAGGATCTAGGAGATTCCAGAAAAATGGCAATGGCTCGGCTTAGCTCTTTGGAGAAGAAGTTTCAGCGGGATGAAAAGCTAAAGGGTGAATACGACGCATTTATGAAAGACTACATAAAAATGGGTCACATGAAGAAGGTGCCGAGCAATATGATGGGCAAGTACTATTTGCCACACCACGCAGTAATTAGAGAGAACCACCTTACAACAAAAGTTCGTGTGGTATTCGATGCATCCGCTAAGACGACAAATGGCAACAGCTTAAACGATGTTCTAGAGTGTGGGCCAAAATTGCAGCGTGACATTTTTCAAATTCTTGTAAAATGGAGGTTTTGGAGATATGTACTAGTTGCTGATGTGGAAAAGATGTATCGTCAAGTGCTAATAGCGGAAGAAGACCAGCCATATCAGACCATCTTATGGCGTGAAAATCCGAGGAGACCAGTGGAAGAGTTCCTTCTGCAGACGGTCACTTACGGAACAGCGTGTGCACCATTCTTGGCAAAGAGGGCGTTATTGGAGATAGCAAATGAGTGTAGCGAACGTAATCCTAAGTTGCATGAGATTATAAAAGGCGATTTCTATATGGATGACTTGATGACGGGCGCAGACTCCAAGCACGAATGCAGCAAGATCCAGACCGAAATAAGTAGCCAATTAGAAAAGTTTGGTTTCACATTGCGAAAATGGATGTCTAATGCTAAGGAGATACTTGGCAAAATACCAGACGTGGGCAATAATAATATCATCAGAATTGAAGAAGGCGAAATGGTGAAAACTTTGGGGGTTCAGTGGGATCCTCATACCGATAACTTTGGTTTTTATTTTCAGACAGATGATAATAAAGAGCTAACAAAGCGGAAGGCTCTGTCGAAACTTGCAAAAATTTATGATCCGTTGGGTTGGTTAGCGCCTATAACTACAATGGCAAAGCTATTCATCCAAAAGCTGTGGCTTATGGATTTAAAATGGGACGTGCAGTTAAGCGTTGATATGAAGAAGGAGTGGAAAGCAGTTATAGCAACGCTACCTGCTGTAGAAGTGGTAAAGATTCCTCGTTGGTTATCAACATCGTCGGCAATGGGGTTGGAACTACATGGGTTTGCTGATGCTTCGGAAAGAGCTTATGCTGCTGTAGTGTACATCAGAGTTTCGCGTGCAGTAACACTCCTGGCTGCGAAATCAAAGGTGAACCCGATAAAAAATAAGAAGACCCTACCGAAGCTGGAACTATGTGCAGCGCATCTTTTGGCCAAACTCATAAGCAATGTGGTTAAATTAATTGATCAGGACCCTACTATTTATGCGTGGAGTGACTCAACAATAGCGTTATCCTGGATTGCAGGTTCTGACAAAGTGAAAGATAGATTCATCCGGGTTCGTGTGAAAGACATAAGAGAGGTGACTCCGTTGGTTACATGGAAACACGTTCGATCAAAAGATAACCCGGCGGATGCAGCATCAAGAGGGATGAGTCCAGAACAATTGGTATCTCATAAATTATGGTGGAATGGTCCTCATTGGCTGAAAGATAAGAACTCGTGGCCGGTCGGTACTCCATCTACATTCAGCGGTGCAACACAGGCAGTTGGAAGAGAGAACAACACTATCGCCAAGATGATCTTAAAGATAAGCTCGTACAGAAAGTTGATACGTATAGTAGCCTATGTTCGAAGATTTATTAACGGGGCCAAGAGGAAGCCGATCTTATCGGACTATCTAACAGTGGATGAGCTGGTGGAAGCAGAGTGGACAATTCTTAAAATCGTGCAAGGCGAATTATTTGCAGATGAAATCGCATTCTTAAATAACAGCAGAGAGATACCCACAAAAAGCAAAATATGTGGTCTAAATCCGTTTATGGACAAATATGGAATTTTGCGAGTTGGTGGACGGTTAGCAAATGCACAAATAAGCTATGACAGGAAACATCCCGTTATATTAGGAAAATCTCATCTGGTCCAACTAATAATTGACGACGTGCATAGAACAACTTTGCACGGCGGTGCGAAGGTCATGGAGAATGTGCTTAGAGGCAAATTTTGGGTGATAGGCGCAAAAAATTTACTTAAAAAAATGGTGAGATGCTGTGTGAAATGCATACGATATCGGCGTGAAGCAGCAGGTCAATTAATGGGCAATCTTCCAAGCAGTAGAGTTTCGATATCGCATCCATTTGAACACGCTGGCATTGATTATGCAGGACCCATCCAGATGAGGATGTCCCGTGGAAGAGGCCAGAAATCATACAAAGGGTACATTGCGGTATTTGTGTGTATGTCAACAAAGGCGGTGCATCTGGAAGCCGTCAGTGACCTTACGACTGATGCGTTCATGGCGGCTCTCAAGCGGTTCTTCTGTCGACGAGGCAAAAGTGCTCACATCTACTCAGACAATGGCACAAATTTTGTAGGAGCCGCAAGGAAACTGGACAAAGAATACTACAGGGCGTTGCAGCAGAACTCATCGCTTGCAGAAGTGCTATCATCGGAAAGAGTACGGTGGCATTTTATTCCCCCCGGAGCTCCTCACTTCGGAGGATTGTGGGAGGCGGCTGTGAAATCTGTGAAGCATCATTTGAAGCGGGTAGTTGGCGAGTCGAAGCTAACATATGAAGAAATGGCTACGTTATTGGTGCAAATAGAAGCGGTATTGAATTCTCGACCACTTGGTGAATTTGGTGAAGATCCAGATAATTGTGAGATGCTAACTCCAGGCCACTTACTAATTGGACGAGCTCTCTTAGATGTGCCAGAGGCCAACGATGACACCAAAATTAGTTCCCTGGATAGATGGAAACTAATTCAAAAGATGAAAAAAGATTTTTGGTCTCAGTGGCGCAACGATTATTTGTGCAGCCTGCAACAACGTGCGAAATGGAAGCTAGCGTCACCAAATTTAAAGCTGGGCCAGTTAGTGTTAATAAAGGACGAAAACACGGCACCGGCAAAATGGCCACTGGGGAAAATAGTCGAGCTGCATGAAGGAAAAGACGATAAGGTTCGAGTGGTGACACTGAAGATGCAAGACGGGATGTTGAAGCGGCCTATACATAAACTATGTCCTTTGGATGTAGTTAAATATGATGATGAGAGACCGAAGGCAGATGATAAAACCAAATCTTTCATAACTACGATCGCAAAAAAGAAGACCGAAACAAAGGCCAGCATTTCTGTGCTGGTTGCATTTATACTTTTGCTAATGACAAGTTCGGTTCGAGCGCTATCAACGCAGAAGCATGGGGCAACGGTACGGGAATTGGGCAATCGAACCATTATGTATATGGACAAGATTGGTACGATGGACCGTGTTACAGCATCCTGGAATCTGGTATCGTACTACAATATGGAGCCCTACTTTAAAACAGTCAACCATTTAGACGATATGTTGAAAAAATGCCAACAACTTTGTGCAAGATTGAGAGAATTTGAGAAGCAGTGCGCCTCAGTGCTCGACAGTATGAGCAACCGGCTTAACGATCTCTACGAAAATGATAAGTTGTTTTCGCACCAGGAACGAAGTCGCAGCAAGCGAGCTCCGTTTGAATTTGTCGGTTCTTTATATCACCTTCTTTTTGGGGTAATGGATGCAGATGACAGAGCCAACATAGAAGATAACATGAAGAACCTTTTAGAAAATCAGCACAACCTCAAATACTTAGCTGAAAAGCAGACGTCGGTTGTGGAATCTACGTTGAATATCCTCAAAAAGACAACGGACGACGTCAACATTCAGTTCCGGGCTATTAACGAAAAGGTGAACAACATAAGCGAACTGTTGAATACAGACTATTTTGTATACAAGGAATCAATTAATTTCTTTATGATGACGGGTCAGCTGGAAAATATCTTCGGTGAAGCAGAAAAGGTTCAAGCTCAGGTCATCGGATTACTAATCGACATTAACCACGGGAAGATAAACCCAATGTTAATCCGACCAAGTAAATTGCAAGCAGAAATAACAAGAATTAATGAGCAATTGCCTGGTCAGTTGCGGTTACCGGGAAGGTCGAAGGAAGCTGTGTTGCCAACTTTATACCGATTGATGTCCGCTCGAGGTATATTTGTGGACGAAAAGTTGGTAATCGATATTCAAATTCCGTTACTGGAGAGACAGTCGTCTGAAGTTTTCCACGTGATTCCACTTCCCATAGTAAAAGGCAGCAGTAAGGTGGTGGCGGTACTAAAACAGCAATTCCTTGTCTACAATTACGGTATAAATTCATATCATCTAATAACACAGCCGCTACTGAATCAATGTCAGAAGAACAGTGATGACGAATACCTGTGCAAAGGCAACTGGGCATGGGAAGACGCAAACGACAACTCGTGTGAGCTAGCATCTCTGAAACCTAGCAATAGTTATGATTGCTCATTTGCTGCTGTAAGTTCAAAAGATGTATGGATTGAATTGTTCACTAAGGGCAGTTGGCTTTTTAGAATCTACAGCCGAGCTACAGCCCATGTACTATGCTCATCAAAAACACAGGAAGTTTATGAGTTACCGCTTCAAGGCGTTCTGATGTTAGAACCTGGATGTACAGCACGTGTTGGACGCACCATATTATCAGCACCCCAAGATGTCCGGTCAGAGCTGCATGCAGAGTTTTCCTCGTATCTTTTTAAGGAAATCGACAACATCAGCATCATACAGCCATTCCATGTTGACAACATTGACCATCATACTGAGATCGAGCAGCTACGTGAAGAAATCCAGTTAATGAAGACGAATGGTGTTCACCTGAAGGGGTTGAACTGGCATCATGTGAGCGGCCATGCCTCGTTAACTATCAGTTCAATTTTAGCTTTAGTAATATTAATTTTTATAGTATATAAATGTGTCCTTAGAAATAAATCTAATATAATTATTCGCCGGCCGCAGAATGTTAAGATTTAGTTGGAAATCTTAACATGGTATAATTAAAATTATGTTTAGAGGACGAAATTCGAGACAAGAGAAAACTGTATAGGTTTTATGATACGGACGTTTGGGTATAGTTTATGACTGGCTGGAATATTCATGGGATCTGTGTGTGTGGCGTATGATAGTGAGAGAGGCGACAGACAGACGACTGATTTTATGACAGTCCCTTGGTTTAGGCAGTAAAACTTCCATGTGGTCGAGGGTTGGTTAATCTTCGTGTTGGTAATTAAAATCTGTTCTAGGAAAAAGGGGACGAGAATGATGGGTGGAAATTTCCATTGTGCGCAGGACAGCACTTGTTGACAGAATATTACAACCCACATGCGTGTGGCAGACACTTATCTGTTATTTGTTTAGGGGTCGCTATGATAGGAAATCTGTTCAGCCACACATGCGTGTGGCAGACATTTATCTGTTATTTGATTAGGGTCGCGATGATTAGAAATCAGTTCAGCCACACATGCGTGTGACAGACATTTATCTGTTATTTGTTTAGGGTCGCGATGATTAGAAATCAGCTTAGGAATTATTTGTCATACTCTGATTGGCTGAAGTATCATTAAAGAAACTTGTTAGAATGTATAAAGTACCTATTTCAATATATAGCTATCTCTGTCATTTAGTCGTAGGTATTAGATTGTAATTTGAAATTATTTAAATAAAATTCAGTGTCTTACAAACATTCAAATAGTGCGGTTGTCTTTTAATCGTACAGCGGGAATAAAAAGAAGCCATTTGGTGCCAAGTCAGGGCTGTACGGCGGATGACCCATCAATTCGACGTTTTGACCGGTCAAAAAGGCGCTGGTTTGAGCCGATGTATGAGAGCTCGCATTGTCATGGTGCACAATAATTCGTCCTTTCTTTTTTGTTTTTCGAATTCTTCCACGAACAACTTTCGTTGGATTTGGCTCGTCTTCGAAGACCCACACGGTCAATTGCTGTTTTATTTCGGGCTCATACGCATAGATCCATGATTCCTCACCTGTGACGAAACGTCTTTTGAAGCACCGCGTTCGTATTTTTTCAAAATTTCTTTGCACCAATCGACACGAGCCTTTTTTGAGCGATTGTCAAATTTTACAGGATCCATATTCTCTGGCACAACGGCCTCTTTTGGACGACCTTCGTCTTTGAGCGAGCGTCGGCCACGATTGAATTCATTAAACCAGTTTTTCACAGTGCTATAGAAACCTTTTGCTTTATTGCCATACAAAGATTTAAGTTCATCGATGCACTCTTGTCGTGATAATCCACGTCGAAAGTTGTGAAAAATGTTCACGAATTAATTCCATTTTTTTGCCAAAGTGAATTTTTCAAGTCACTGTAAACAAATGATGTTCGTACGTCAAAACGTTCTGAGTACGTTTATGTTTAAAAATGTCAAACTTTCCAATGGAAATTTCAGATGGCGCCAGGCAACACTAAGGAATATGTATAATGCAACCCGTACTGATGACAACTTTGAAGTTGATGCAACCTCAGCCATTTTTTTTAATAACCAACACTCAGGGAATGTCCCTATACATGTGATGCATTGCGTTGGTGAGTGGAAAGTAAAGGATCGGAGGGGGAAAAGAGGGAGTAATGTTTATTGACACTTGTCTTGAACTTCTGGATGTCGCAATTAGTGGGAATCACATTTACCGGAGGTCGATTCCACATACGGACTGTACGAGCGAAAAACGAATTTGATCTGTAGTGTATAGTGCGTTCAACTGGTCAATCGATAACAAAGGGGTGTAGGTCAAAGGGCGGTAGGTCTCGTATCCCTACCGAACATCCTCACGTCAGGAGTAAGGCGACGGATGCCTGATGAACACATACCATAAAAGTAACTATAGAACAGCGTCACGCAACCAACATTCCGACGATGCTCAAGGGAAACAATAGAGTTGGATACCCTACTGTCACCTATCAGCACCATCGCTCTCCTTTGAACACGGTCAAGTAGCTCCAAGGATGATTTTGGAGCACCTGCCCATATATGGGAGTTGTATTCCATCTTAAGCCTGATGTAAGTTGTAAAGATATTGAAAAGATCAGAAGGAGTGAACTATTTCTTGCACCGCTTTAAAAAGCCTATGCACTTGAGTGCTTCTTTCGACACTTCGAATACATGTCTCGCCCAACGAGCGTAACATTGTATTTTCATGCCCAGAACATCAAGAGCTTCTGATTGTTCCATATCCGTACCATCGATAGAAATTGACGATATTGTTGGGTTAGCGAATCGCTTAAGAGACAGCAAGCAGCACTGTGTCTTACGTGCTACTCTATTCACTCGACCCCATTCGGAAATGGCCAGTAGATCCCGGCCAAGTGTCTCATCCATAATTCGCCTTTTGTCTTCAATATCTTGAAGACTCGGCCTACGGTCGAATTAATATGAATGACAGAGGTTACTGTCGTCCGCAAAGGAGTAGATTGGATTCACGGTCTGACCCAACAGATCATAAATGAAAATTAGAAATAAAGAGGGAGAATGGACAGTAAGCAGTAAGCCTATGTTTGTTGGATGAGAACCCATCTACAACAACACTTATAGTGCGATCTCTAAGAAAGCTCGATATAAAATGAGCGAAAGTATCACCGACATCAAAAGCCATCACCTTTGACAAGAGTGCACCGTGCCAGACTCTATCAAAGGCTTTGGAGATATCCAGAGCCACAGCCTTACTCTCACCAAACTGGTGGATAGACCGACTCCAGCGCTCCGACAAGAAAGCCATCAGGTCTCCCGTAGAGCGATTTCTATGGAAGCCATACTGTCGATCACTAAGCAGGCAGTTAGACTCTAGATACCTCACAAGGTGGTGGTTAACCATGCTCTCCATTACCTTTGAGAGCGCAGAGCAAATCGCTATTGGCCGATAATTTGCAGGATTATTGGCTTCACCCTTTTTAGGGATTGGATGAGAACCCATTGGTTGGACGTTCGCAACCTTCCAACACGCTGGGAAGACTCCCGCACGATAAGCAAGGTTGAAGAGGTTGCGTAATGGACGGGCTAGCGTCGAGGAGCACTTACACAGGACAAGTGCCGAAATACCATCCGGGCCCGGGGACTTATTTTCGCCGAGATTCGCAAGAACCCTTTTAACCCCACGTGTTCGAAAAAATATCTGAGGCATGGAACTAGATACGTTTTCGATCACGGGGAGTGGTTGATTGCTTTCCGGCAAGGAAGAATTTCCTGCGAAAATTTCAGCCAATAGGTTAGCTTTATCAACCGGGTCAGTGAATGCCTAATCGTCTTTAACAAGAGTTGAGATAGATGATGAACTATCCTTTACTCTTCTTACAAACGACCAAAAGCTCTTACTTCCCCTGGGGGAAGCAAGAACCTTTGTGCGTAGACGTTGTTCGTGTAGAAATTTTTCACGCCTAAGCACTCTGACACACGAAGTTCTTGCCTGTTTCCGCAGCAGTTCAGTATTGGCGTTTTTGTTTAGGCGCCAATTTCGGACTGCCCCCTCTTTAGATCTGACAGCATCCCTGCATGCCTGGTTAAACCAACCGTTTTTAGCTGGTTTAGCCGACATAACTTTATTTGGAATAAATGTCTTCATTCCAAATAAAAGTATATTTTGGATCATTTCAGCTGCAGCATTTACGTCGTTGTCGAGAAAGCACAGTTTCCAATTAAAATGCTGAAAAAAGTGGTTGAGTTCAGCCCAACGTGCCTTTTCGTAGATAAAAACTGTCCGCTTTGGGGCTGGTATCGAAGCGGCACGAAGAGCGGAATACGAAAAGGATGCTGAAACAATGCAGTGATCAGAATTACCAAGAGGTGCAAGGACATTAACTTCGTACTTTTCAGGGTGTGAAGTTAAGCTCATTTTGCTTTATTTCTGTTAGTTTCGTGGTCATAAGAAACTAATTCCCAAGATAAGGTAGCTGGTGTTGACAGCGCAGCATGGAATTTTCCATAACTTCCAGTGTCTCAAAGCAAAATAATTATTCAGGATGATTCTGTGTTGAGGGCGATATTTTCAACCTATGAGTAAAGTCTACCACTGTTACCAAATCGATTAATCGCAACGTAGGATATCTCGCTCGTATTTTTGTTTTGTTTTGCATTTCGCCTCATTTTGCCCGCTCATCAATTTATGGACGCAGAAAGTTAATGTCGATGATGCACTCATACATATGTCGAAACACACACACACACACATCCAAACAGCGCCTACAAACATGTGGATGAATATTCAAGCACACATGCCCCGCCGCATGCCGCCTGCACGCCTCCGAGTACCGACAATCCCCAATTTCCAATGGCGGGCATTCATATTCATATGCCACAATGGCGTTGCCACATTTACATTGCGTTGTTAGTGCATTTGCTTGGCTATGCGCAAAAGAGGAATGCATTACATTTGCATTACTTGGCCGTGATGATGACGATGTAAGGCGTTGGTGATGCTGATAACGATGATGCGGTTGCTCTTGTTTTTATATTTCATCTGATAATGGTTTTTCTGTTTTGTTTTGCTTTTTAAATGTAATTCATATGTTTGGTTCTCTACCCCTCTCTCTCTCTACCTCACTCTCTGTTGGTTTATTGATGCATTTGTAAGCATCTTTGCCACATACATATGTACATTAGGGTGAGTGGTTTTTGGCTCGCCTGCTATGTGGTTGCAAATGTTAAAGTGGTTATCCAATCAAACATTTGGGACTGTTTTACTTTTAAAACAAGTAAAAAAGGGCTGGTCATATGGTCACCTTCTAGAGTGGCAGGGTCTTACTGGGGAGGATCAGAAGGGGTATGGTCTATTTCAGTCACATGCCCAAAATATTAGCACGTGCTCGTGCGAACAAGCAGTAGAGACAGCCATGGGTTAAACGACTTAAAAATTCATTGAACAGATTGGGTCGAAGTATACAAACGCTCTAAATTCTTTGTAGTCGTAATAATTAAATGACGAGGACTTAACGAAATAGAGATAATCTCTAAGACATCAAGAAACTTCTCCATGAAAACCATACGCCGTTCGCAGTCCATATTAAACCATAGTCCCCGGCCAGTGAGTAAAAGAATTATGTCGAGCACACACGCAGAGAAAAAATATGGTTAGTATATGATCACGGCAACAATAATATGTTCTCTGCAATAAAAGTATGATCGCCGCAAGCATAGTATTGTTTTATGAAACTGATATATTTTTAATAAATGAAACACTTACATATTTTTTTTTAAACCGATTTTCTAGTTGTTAATAAATCGGTATTTTTAAATAATTTACTTAAAAACAATCTTTATTGTTAAATTTTAACATAACCCAATCTTAATAACTAATTGTGGGGATCATACTATGGTTGTAGGGATCATACCATGGCTGCTTGTGAACCATACTATGGTTGTGAGGATCAGACTATGGCTGTATGTGTTACATACTATAGTTGTGAGGATCATACTATGGTTTTAAGGATCATAGTATGGTTAGGTGTAAGTCATAAAATGATTGTAGGGATCAGAAAATGATTGCTTGCGAAACATACTACTATTGTGAGGTTTAATATATTAGTGTACAACCATATATTCAACCATAGTATAATATTTTTCGAATACTGTCTCACGCCGACCATACTTTTTTTTCTTCGTGCTACTCAC
This sequence comes from Hydrotaea diabolus, assembly GCA_963513945.1. NCBI lineage: Eukaryota > Metazoa > Arthropoda > Insecta > Diptera > Muscidae > Hydrotaea > Hydrotaea diabolus. Next base: position 6,636,208 of record OY740719.1, on the reverse strand, counting down.
TGATTTGAGAGAAGTTACCTTTTGTTCTTTAATGTGATGTTGCGAGACGTTACAGATTTTATACCCTTTCATTCAATAGTGTAAAGAGTGGAAAAACTTACCCTAATATACTTGGTAGTCCCTATCTATGTGCCGCTGCATCTGTGCTTGTATTTACGTGACTGATTGTCCCAGTGTGTGTGTGCGTTCGCTTGTCCAGGATATTTAACTGCGTTTTAACACACACGCAATGATAACTACCTGGGCCGTCGTAATAAGCGGAAGTAATTACGATTACTCACAGTAAATTGACCAAATTTAATTGTTTTCATTTTCATATTTATCGCCGAATCTCCCCCTAGCGTAAACGTACAACTGAACTTGCATATTCATGCATATACACAGTGGCTATGTGTGAGAGTTCATTTTTTCTTTGGAGTTTTTTTTTGCGAGAGTCAAAATATGAATGCTCTTATCAAAAAGAGTTGATGCAAAAGTACATTTTATTAAACAAACATTTAAGTAAAATTATTTCGCCAACGAACTGAGAAAGTGAAAAAGGTTTAAGACTAGAAGCTAAGCTTGCTTTAGAAGATCAATTGTTCACTAGGAGTTGGATTGGAATTAGCAGGACTCGATTACCGGGTATATATCGTTTATCGTTGAGAGCAAATTTGCTTTAAAGGTTTTAGAAAAGTAGATGCACTACACTTTGGTGTAGGGTATCCTTAGCGAGTTGTCCAATTAATTTCTATTCCAGAATACGTGACATTAGCGTATGAGTTATATTTCATACAAAACAAAATTTATTGCTCATACGCCGTGTGGTACACTTAATTTTAACAGAGACAAACGAAGAAGAAATAGAAAGACTTAAATGTGGCATTTATCCATAGATTTTCTTCAAAAAAATTCGATTAAACGGAAACAAATAAGTTTATTGTTAACTTTGGTATTTTTCCTTAGATTTTTTTTTTTTAAAAAAGTTTGTCTTAAACGGAGACAAAAATATAATTATTACCTTTGGTATTTATCCATAGATATTTTTCAAAAAAATTTAGCTTAAACGGAAAAAAATAAATTAACTTTTCTGCGTAGAGTGGCTTCGAAAACCCATAAACACTACCACGTTCTAAATACTTTTATTTAGTTAAGAGTTTATACATATCGGAATACATTTTTTGTATGAGTGGGTTACGACAAGACAGTTTGAATTGTCTATGCGGTTAATTAAAAAAAAAAACGAAATGCGTTTGAAACTAATCTCAGCCACAACTTTAAAGTAAATCCATATTTTGATTCGTAGAAAAACTTGCTTTAATATACGTAGTACCCTCAAAATGTGTACTTTTTACCGAGGTACCTTTATTCTTTTTATACAGAAACTTTTTCCCTCAGGACGATTTCGCTCATTTACAATCCCAAGCCGCTTCTGACGATAATCATCAGGGACAATTTCAGATAATCTAGGTGAATAAGCTTGACTGGTTTCAACAGACTGCTGTGCCCGTAACAATTAGTGATTTATTGTAAAGAACCAAATCTTTAGAATGATTTGAACTTGAAGTGACGTATTCTGGTTTGACATCTCAGTCGTCGTGATGCGCGCAGTTCGAAAAATCTTCAAAAATAGTATTTTTTTTGTAATTCAAATATTTTTTTTCAATAAAAAAATATATAAATAGTACAAAAATATAATATTGCCTAAGCGCCACTTGGGTATTATTAAGGCAAGCTTGCAACATTTTTAATTTGAATGTTTAAAAAATGAATTTTGTCGGGCTGCGTAGACAAGCGACTTCACATAACCCCCCTAAAAACAGTCCAGCGCACAGTGGGGCCAAATGCATGAAAAGTGGCGATTAATTCATAGAAGTCGTAATTTAAAAAAAAAAATATTTTTTATTAATGGATATTTATAAATACATAAAAAACCAACATTTAAAAAAAAACAGAGTGAAAAAACACATTTTTTAACCCTTTATGGGCCATTTTGTGTTCTGTAAAAAATCCTCTTTTTTCACATTTTTTGCTGTAACTTTGGAACGGTGCGCTATAAATTATTCAATTAAATTGCAAATTAAAGCATACTAAATGTACTTTAAGAAAAATTAGTAATATTTTTAAAAATAATAAGGAATAAATATTTTATATGTATTTTTATTAGAAAATGTTTAAATTAAAATCATACCTTTTTTCTCGAAATTTGAAAATTTTGCTCAAAAATGAAACATTTGAAAATCTAATTGTTTTTTTATTGATAAATAACCATAAACACACTATTTAAAAAAAAATTAATTAAATTCGGTTATTCTATTTTTTTTTTTGAAAACAACAATTTTTTATTATATTCATTATTACCTTCAATGTTAGTATTTACTTCACATTCAATTTCATAATCATAAATTAATTTGTTACAATAATCTTAATCTTCATCTCCATCTTCATCTTCATCTTCATCTTCATCTCCATCTTCATCTCCATCTTCATCTCCATCTTCATCATTGCTATTTTGATTGCTGGGAAGTACAAGCAACTCCAATGCAGATTTTGGCATTAGCTCTTTTTTCTTTTTAGAACTATTGTTCATGCTTGTTATAAACGGATCTGAACTTAAGAGAAATCTATTAAAGATATCTTCCATTGTTTTTTCTCGACTGCATTTACGGGCAAAATTCTTTCTATAACTTTTAAAATCTTTATTTCTGGCTTCCTGAGACTCTTCGGTTAGCTGACCAATTGGCAATGGCGATAATGATATAATTTCAGGCCCATGAATAAAATATTTGTGAAGAGTAGGAGGCATATAGTACCATGGATATTTTTTCACAAATAGCCTGGCAGTGTTATTAGCGAAGTTTGTAAATTTTTCAATGATGACCTCAATACCACTAGAAACTACAATTAATATTGTGTGCATATTTTTGATCAACTCTAAATCAATATTAGTAATTTCAGCAGATACTTCTGCATTCTTAAAAAAACGTCTTGCAGTATTCCCGTCATTAGAGTTACCAAAACCAGGTTTTGGTCGATCAATGATCAATCCCGTTCTCTTTTTAAATTCGCGTTGAATACGACTTTTAGTTTCAGCAATAATTTTTTTTTCTTCGTCACTTCTTGCCTGCCATTTTTGAATTGGAAGTTTATATGCCAAGTGAATAAGACATTCAAAAAATCTTATCCAGCCATTTAGGACAGACAAACCGAACTCCATGAAGTCTACGTTGGAATCTCTAGAAATCATTTGTTCAATATTGTTGAACTCCTTGCTGGTAGCGCCACATATGTAGCACTTTTGTGTGGACTTTGTGTCTGTAATCGCGTTACACACTTTACCGTCAATCATAACGAGAATTAGTTTGTGGTTCACTTGTATCTTTCTTTCTCCAACTGATATCACTGTATCGATAAGAGCATTTTTTTCTGTCTCCACTCTTTCTCTTTCTGTTTTAATACTGTTGACCGTTTCTTTCATAAATTCAATTTTTAATGGCCTGCAAAACCTAGTTGAAGACGGTCGAGGATTATGCCAAATGATTTTGTTTTTACAAACTAATTGTAATGGTACAATTGACGTAATAAATACAGAAGAATCAGATGCATTACTGTCATGAAAGGCTTGTTTGTAAGAACTATGCCCTGAACTTCCGTCAAAGCCCCACTTAGTGTATAAAGTAATATTTTCGATTTCTTCGTTGTCTAACGAATTTAAATCTGCATTTTTAACCGACAAAAGGCGTTCAGTGGTATGATCCAATATTCCTTGTAGGCTAACTTGCGCTGATGTTTCAGAAATTTTCATTTGTTCTCCCTTTGGGTAACATTTTTTCTTAGCTCTTTGGACCAATTTATATGATGGAAATTTCTCAGGTGCAACCTTTCTAATAACATTATATTGGTGGCGACTTAGCTTCGCTTCTACCAAAACGGACAGAGCTTCATCCGGAGTTAACTGCTGTGGTGGTACCTGTGCTATACTTTTTCGGTATTTTTTGGCTTTTGTTGGAGATGATATTATTTCCTTAACAATTTTCGACTCATCTATTTTTCCAGCAGCTCTCAAGCTCATTTGTGTGGCGTAAGCCAAAACAGGCAAAGAAATTTCATCTCTTATGTCTTTACATTTCTTAACTTTTGTTTTTTCTTTGCACTCTTCAAATGAGAGATCACTGCGACCTCTTTTTTGTTGTGGTTCTGGTGGTGGACTGAATGAGATTGAGGCATCCAGCCAATTCTTATTATTTTTTACAAAAACTTCATTCTTTCTATGACATTTTTGCCACCGAATCTCATAGCTAGAGCAAAAATTATGAAACCTTGTCATAAAATCTACCATATCCGAAGGGTCGACACGTTTTATTACTTCCCATCTCAAAAGTTTAAATTTATCCTGAAGTGATTTAGGTTCTGCACTCCTCATAAAATTATGCAACTCATGACGAGGAATGAAAATTGTTTTGGGAGATGTTCCTAAAATTAATAAGATTTGTATTCGTTTAAAATTTGCAAAAAGTAATTCCTTTAACCCTGTACCGAATAATTTACACTTTCGCAACACTTTAAATATGTAACATCACATCACAAAACATTGACAGCTAAAACAATAAATAAACGTGTCAGTACCGAATCAATAATACCCTACGGATGGATAGAAATTCTTAAAAATGTATTATCATTATATTAGTAGATTGATATCACCAGCTTAAAACAAAATTAAAACTTTACTCGTATGATGCATGTATATGACCAACAGTTATTATGTAGGACTCAAATAAATGACAATAATAAATAGGGATGGGAGCGTGACCTCCTTCAATTTTTCAAAATAGTGCACTTGTGCCATATACAATTTTCTAATAATTTAAAATTAACAAATGTTTAAGTAAAATTCATTGAAATATCATAAACACATGTAAAATAATTTAATTAGTTTTATTCATAGTAAATAAACCCCACATACGCAATCACGTGAGTATGCGTGAATTAAAGTTACTCACGCCCCCATCTCTAATTAACAACACATTTTTTAGCTACAATAACAACTACTATAACGAAAATAATGACAAAACAAAGTAAAAACAACTTGATGTTTTGTTTTGTTGTTTTTTTTCATATTTGTGGATTTTTAGCATCTTGAGTTATTTCACAAAAACAAGCATAACAGAAAAATCGCAACAAATCGCCAAAAGATATTTTGGGGTTTATTAGTTGAGATCTGATATTATAACACTATATAGACGATTTTACGCAAGCTCACGAACAAAGTTGTTGAAACTCCATATATAAATCAAAAATAGCCCATTTTTGGGCTAATTTTATTTTATTAACATTTAATATTTTTAAAACATTTATTTAAACAAAAAAACATGTACTATATAGTAAACTACCTGAAGTTGACGGTTCCATTATAAAAATTTAACTTTTAGAAGTATTAATAGAAAAAATTATCAATTGAAATATCAAAATTTTCACTTTTTTTCAATATGCACAAAAAAAATAACAATTATTCAACTTTAAGTGCTCACTTCAACTAAAGCAAACAACATAAAAGTAAAATTTTTGCAATTAGTGATGCAGAATTTTATCCACTTTAACCCGGTACCAAACACGATCATGAATTTTAAAGTTCATATTTTCAATTAATCGCCACTTTTCATTCATTTGGCCCCAATGTGCAGCGGTGTTAAATCGCACGATCTTGGAGACCTCGCCACAAGCACACGACGCGAGATAATGCGCTCACCAAAAGTTTCCTTCAATAAATGGTTGGTTTCGAATAGGATAAAAATAAGTGCTTTTAGTATATACTTATATTATATAATTATAACATGCACAGTGTGCCCATATAACCTTTTTCGTTAAAAGCGGAAATTCGATTGACTTTTTAATATCACGAGGAAGACCGGTAAATCCCAAACTACTTGTGCTAAATCAGGTCTGATTTGTTTCAAACGTAACTGTGTGATGGCGTGTGGTTTTCAATCTGGCCAAACGTTTTTCACACTTGGTATTTTTGACAGCTGTCACTTGGTTTATGTTCAGTTTGGTCTATTAATTTTCATAATAAATAGACTTACTCCGGAACAACTTTAGCAAATCGTGGAAATTTATTATCAGAATAATGGTTTGGTTCGAGCGACGGATCGCGAGCTGCGTTGAATATTCGGTGGACCTAATCGCCCAGCAGAGTAGGCAGTTCGAGCAACTATGGATCGGTTTGGCACCACTTTTACTGTAGTGGATAATGCGCATCCTCAGAGACACCGTAGAGTGCTCACCGAAGGCGCTCTGGAGCAGAGCATCGAAAAAGACCCGAAAGAGTCTACCCGCCATCGTGCGCAACAATTAAAGCTGTGTCCATCCACTTTAGGGAAGATTTTACGGAAGGATCTTAGTTTGCGGGCTTACAAGCAGAAGAATTACTAGAATTGAAGCCGAACGACCATCAAGCCAGTTGCACGTTCGGTGAATGGGCCCAAAACAAAATGGCCACCGATCCTGATTTTTACAAGAAAATTTTATTCAGCGATGAAGCTCACTTTTGGTTGAATGGGTGGGTACGTTAATAATCAAAATTGTCGCTTTTGGAGTAATGAAAATCCACAAGCCATTGTTGAGACGCCGTCACAGCCTCAAAGAGTAAAGGTCCAATTAGTCTTGACGGTTGACTCTGCAACCTGCAGAAGTCTGCCGTCGTCAACCGTCAAACTATAGTTACTCCCTCTAACACATGCAAAATGCAACCTCAACTGGAAAAGCTGATTGCCTACCGCCAACCGTCAAGACTAATTGGACCTTAAGTGTTTGGTGTGCTCTATGTGCAGAGGAAATCATTGGTATATATTTCTTCAAAAATGAAGCCGGTCAAAATGTTGCAGTCAATGGGGAACGCTATAGAGCCATGATTAATGACTTTTTTGTACCTGAATTGGAGGATGTTGATGTGGACGACTTTTGTTTCCAATAAGACGGCGCTACATGCCATGCAACCAACGAAACCATCCATTAATCGCGGAACAATCCCGCGACTGCCGGTTCTATGTACCGGATTGACCTGAAACTCTTCGGCCAGGGGCAATCACCTCAACAATATATGTTTTTTGTTCGTCCATTAATTGAAGGAAACTTTTGGTGAGCGCATTATCTCGCGTCGTGTGCTTGTGGCGAGGACTCCAAGATCGTGCGATTTAACACCGCTGGACTGTTTTTAGGGGGGTTATGTGAAGTCGGCGACTTTTACGAGTAGGGGATTTATCTCCACAGCCTTGTAAAAACTTCTCTAGAAAAAAGCATAGCCGTTCGGAGCCGGCTTTAAACTGTAGGTCCCGGTCAGTGAGTATAAAAATTGTAAAGCGCACAGCTCACTGATTCGAGAGAAGTTCCCCGTTAGTTGCTCTATGCGTTGTTAAGGGATTTACGTACGTACGTATGTGAAGTCGCTTGTCTACGCAGCCCGACACGGTTGACTTCTTGGAAGAGAATATTCGGCGTGAAAATTGGGGCTCAGCTGGAATTTAATCGAGCCAACCGCGGCGGCCGCTTACCCGAAATCATTTTTAAAACTTGAATAGCAACCCATTTGCTTTATAATAAAACTAAATTCTTGGCAATAATATTAAATTGTACACGTTATGTTTTTTCTTGAAAACCAGACGTCTGAAAGAAAACACCCTTTACAATAGCAATTAAAATATTTTCATAAACCATAAATAGGCAGGATATTTTGTAAAATGTCTCTGTACAGCGAGGTTGTCGAATATGTCAACGACAGTTTATAAACAGTTTCAAGTGTTTTATTTTGCAATCTTTGAAGAGATCTACTACAGGAAGATTATTAAGATGGCTATGTATTAGAGGCTGGCATAAAATTAACTTTCTTGCTCTGTTTAACTTATTCCTTTATTTATAAAGCAATCCTAGAGTGCAAAATATCAGACCTGACAGAATTGGATAAGTATGGTTTTAGGATAGCCCCATTATTATCTTTATGCCATTTGACACAAGGCCTTTGGAAAAAATTTCCAAGAGCAGTTTTTATAGCAATTGATTTTATTTAATGTGTAATGTAAAAATCGTAAACATTTTGATAATCATTCAACGCTCTATTTAATCCCCTGCTTAAATAGAGCATAGAAATCCGCCCAGTTGTCTAACTCAATTCGGTTTCCTTCCAAATGTCAATAGTGAAAATTTAGTCTTAACAAAACATTGAACGTTAAATAACAGCTTGTTTTGTTCACTTATTTTTTTTACTTCTTACCCGCACAACAATTAGATTGATCCAATTTTAAAGGGTTTTCTATCCCATTGATTCTATTCCATTCCTTGCAAACATAAAAAAACCCATACTAATCACCTAAATGGTGAACATAAGACAAAGCTAACATTCGGTCTGAATAATATTGAGTTTTTTTTCTTCTTGGTTTTCACTCAGTTACACATGAAGCGCGAAATCAAAAACTTCATTTTGAAAAAATAATGTGATGCCAAAGGAATACATCTTTTGGAGTTTTTTTTTTGTTTGGTAAAAAAAATCGTTTAAAATCTGTTGTAATGTGGAAGCAGGAAACCGTAAGATAAAAACGGCTTGAATATGGGGGAGGATCTATCAGTATGGGAGAGGTTGCAGTGCGGCGAAATGTTTACTTATTAAAGCCGCAACGCAAGTTTCGCAATTTTCATCTGAGCTGGAATTTCAGTTATATTTATTAAAATTTCGTTAGGTTTGAAAGGCGTAAAACGAATCTTCAGGAAATGGCCAACCTTAGTAAAAAGTTTGACGCTTGATAGCCTTGGTAACTTTAAAAGTTTCTGAAATACAAAATATTGGAAAAACTAGCATAACTATCTGGTCACCATAACAAATTGGATTTCGGATACGAGGGTTGCTATTTATAATTCGGGCCCTGCCAATACTAGTGTTCCCAGATGCAAACTCGAACTTCCATTGGAAATATTTTTTAGCATAACTTCATTCAGAACGTTTTGTCATTTGAGGGCGAATTGTTTTGTTTACAGTGTGCTGAAAAATTCATCTCAGTTAAAAAATGTAATTATCTCGTAAACATTTTCGTGCGATGATTTTTTACGATTTTTGGCGTGGGTTATCGGGACAAGAGAGTTTAATTAAACTTGTTTCGACTTTTGCCGATGAAGCACCATCAAAAACCACTATTCATCGCTGGTACCAAGAGTTCAGTCTCGGACGCCGTTCGCTCCAGCATGATTTTCGTGAAGGAAGTCCAACCTCGGGTCAATTTGCCAGAAACCATTCGAGAACTAATTAAGCAAGACCGACATGTGACATACCGTGAGATTGAGGTATCCTTGGGCATTAGTATGATACGCTTCAATAAGATATTGCATGTTCATTTGGCCGTGGAAAAAATTTGTTCTCGTTGGATCCCACATAATTTAACGAATGCTCAAAAAAAGGCTCGTATGGATTGGTGCAAACAGATATTGAAAAAGTATAACTGCGATAGCTCAAAGGCAGTACATAACATTGTCACAGGTGACGAATCATGTATCTGTGCATATGAACCCCAAACAAAACAGCAATCGACCGTATGGGTCTTTCAAGAAGAGCCATATCCAACATAAGTTGTTCGTGGTAGAAGTAAGGGGTGGTTTTTATTGGGGTATAGAACTTTAAGTTGGCATCACTTTTTTAACTGGCGGCCATTTTGTCAGCTGTCAAGTGATTAATATTTAGTTTGGTTTGCCATTTCATCATGAACAGGTTGACAAAAGAACAACGCTTGCAAATCGTGCAAATTTATTTCGAAAGTAATGGTTCAGTTCGCGAAGTTCACCGCAAGCTCCGTCCATTTTATGGTCGACATAATCGTCCATCAGAGCAATTAATTCGGTTAACCATGGATCGGTTAACATGGACCATTGGATTATTTTCTTTGGGGATATGTGAAGTCGCTCGTCTACGCCAACAAACCAGAAACACGTTAGGGGACTTGGAAGCCAACATTCGTGGCGTTATTGCCAACATACGGCCCCATATGCTCGAAAAAGTGGTTGAAAACTGGACCTGTAGAATTGGCTTTATTCGAGCCAGCCGCGGCGGCCACATGCCCGAAATCATATTTAAACATTAATGGCATAAAATTATCCTTCCAATAAAGCCAAATTGATGGACATTAAAACGATTTTCTTGTGTTTTATTTCAATTCGAAGTTCTATACCTCAATAAAAAACACCCTTTACATCGAAGCAAATAAATGTTTTTGTTTTTCAGTATAACCGGCCATGTTGCCACAGTGCCTTTAGTGGAACGTAAGACGGTCAATTCTGAGTGGTATACAACCATCAGTTTGCCAACAGTGTTCGAAGAAATGAGGAAAGACGAATCATTTTGCATCAGGCCAATGCGAGCTCTCACACATCAGCTAAAACGATGAGCTATTTGACCACTGAAGATGTCGAGTGGATAGGCCATCCACCGTACAGCCCTGATTTGGCACCCAATGACTCCCTAGCATCAAGAAAAAAAGCGTGGTCAACGTTTTTCATCGCCCGAAGCAGCTGTTGAAGCGTTTAAAAATCGTGTTTTGGAGGTGTCTCAATCGGAGTGGAAAAGGTGCTTCAAAAATTGGTTTGTGCGCCTGCAAAAGTGTATTGATCTTAAAGGAGAATACTTTGAAAAACAATTAAACCATTTCCAATAATAGATTATTGTGTTTTTATTGCCGGACCCGATATATAAAAAGCAATCCTCGTAATGCATAATTTTTTTTATTTGAATTTTTCAATTCTGAATTGATTTTCAATTTAAGGGTTTTCTGGTGAAAACGTACCATTCCATCACATTCTATTTCGTCCACTTTCTAAATTGACCTTTCCTCGTAAGCTGCATTCCTCCTTCTTCCCTCTTCATTTTCAACTCTTTAATTTCCCAACCGGCTCCATATACTCCTTCCTGCGTTGCTCGTCCACCATTTTTGGGAATCCCTTCGAGTTGTACTTTAATTAGTTTGTGTTGTGGGAGTTGTATTATATTGTGTTTTTATACAATTACACACGACAGAGAATACTAGGGACTAGAAAAAAGACGAGATAACTTTACAAAGAAGAACAAAAAAAAGATGAAAAGCAGCAGCTAATGCTACAAATACGAAAAACATTTATAAGTACAAGCAAGTTGTTGTGAGGTTCTTCTGTTTTTATTTTTTTTATTGCACCACAAAGAAGGCAAATCGCAAAAGGAACACAAACAGCATAATAATACTCGTAATATAAACTTACAACTATTAGTGCAGCACAGTGGGCAATAAAATAGTAAAGTAGAGAGTCGATAAGAAATTACTTTAAATAAAATAATGAAAGCGTTGTGGTAATGATGGCGTTGTTTTTTTTTTGAATGTTCAATATTTAGCTGTGCTTTTATATAAAAAGTTATAATCCAATTTCACCGTTTCAGCCAATGGTCAAATTTTAAATCTTAGTTTCATCAAATGAAAATTCCTGTGTTTGAGAATAACCCGTAAACTGTCACATTCCTGATATGAATGTTTCCCACAATACAAGTTTAATAACTTTAACCTATCGAACTTGTTCAGATAAAAAGTGTAACCTGAAAATTTTAAAGTTTTTAAGAAAACTGAACCCAAAGGCCGTTAACGTTAAAAGTTGCAATCGTTATCTCTTCCCGTCCGTCATAGAATATCGCCTCTCTCTCTTTATTTTAATGTAATTCTATTGTTAAAGCAAACTCTATTTCGTCTCTACTGGACATTCTTTAATTTAGAGTTAATGCCGTTTTAAAACAAGTGCAATATGTGAACGACTCATATTGGAAACAAACAATTTTCAAGTCAAGTTAACATAAAAATTACCATATTTAGATTCAATAGTTTGTAGCCAAAAACCTACAGCTTCTGGCAGACTTATTAACTTTATTTCAAAGCATCCTAAACGAGTAATTATTAATACAGCGAAAAACTTCATCAATAGAATTTTAGATATTAGCGACATAAGTAGAGTTTCACAAACATAATTTATTAAAAATTAGAACTATTTTAAGGCAAAATGACTTCCCACACAAAACTATCACAGACCTACTAAACAAATGGAAATCAAAATCCAATTCCTCAGCTGTCATCGCAGAACCTGTGACAAAAATAAATAAACCAACAACATATCTACCGGGTGTTTCAGAAAGGCTTTGCCATTCCAACATATATAACAAAGACAAATATCAACTTGCACTAAAGACACACAGTACAGTAAACAGTTTATTTAGCAGGACAAAATCTCGAATAAATAACGAAGATAAATCAGACGTGATATACCAAATAAAGTGCAAGGGTGACAAGTCCGACATACTCGTATGCCAAAAGGCACTACTAAAACTAAACTTAAGACAAGAATTTCGTCCCACAAATCTGACCTAAAAGCCGTAAATAGGCCCATACAACAAAAGCCGCACTTGCGGCCCACTGTACATTGACTGGACATAAGCCTGACTTTACCGACGTAAGAATTGTAGCGCAAGAGAGAAATTATACGTAGAAGAAGATACACTCTCGAAATGCTTAACATTATTGACGTACCTACCCAACAAACCAGTCCCTAAGCGTAATATAACTAAATTGGAGAATAAACTTACTACTAACAAATTTCTACAACTTTTCTTAAACATACATCATTTGAACCCATAGATTTCGTAACAAAGAAAAATAAACACAAAGTCGTCAACTATACGCTGCTTGCTTCACACATAAAGTACAACTAAAAACGGTTTCGTAAGAAACAAAAAAACCCAAAGTCGCTGCGACGTATATGATGTGCCGTTATTTTGTTTTCTATGTTAAAGTTCTCAGTTGTCTTGTTCATGCTTGTTCAAAGCTGACATATCCAAGCCTGTTTAAAGCTTATATTTCTAAGCTTGTTCAAAGCTTACATTTGTAAGCTTCTTCAAAGCTTACATTTCTAAGCTTATTGTATATTATAGACTAGCAAGCTTATAACAGGGTTCAATTTTGTTTATTATATAATTGTGTATTACTATAGTTTTCACTAACGTTTTCTAAGCTTAAGGCTTATGATAGTAAGTTTGTTACAAGTTATTTCTAAAGGGTTTTGGTTTGTTGGGTAATGAGAGGAGAATTAATTACAAAACGGACACAGATGGGATCGCACACATATATAGAAATGTGGTGCACAAGCACAGACGCAAGCTGAAGCGTAACACAAAAATCAGTTGACAGCGATAATCAGACGGACAACATTGTTTTGTTAATGTAATTATTTTTTAAATATTGTGTTAATGTTTTGTTTATTAAATGTAATCATGTTTTGTATTTTTGTCAGTGACAACCCATGAAGATGATTGACGATGTCCATCGAAATATTGGGATAAATAACAAAATAAACAACACATAGAACAACGAGTTTAAATAAATGGCCTCAAGCCGAAAAATAATTTTATAAAATAAAAATTTGATTGTACATTTTGGGGACAACTTGGACCACTTCTTTAGAGGAACATACTTCTTCTCCTTATCGACGAAATATTTCTCATTTTGTTCAAAAAAAAAAAATGTTTACCAGTCCGAAGTGATATCCTTCAAGGTCCTCCCCTATACTTGTCTTTTTATTGCCGGTGCCCCAGCAAACTATCTGCGGTTATTGGAATGGGTACCGACGACATTACGTGCGCAAAACTAGTAGTTGTCTTGACAATTTATAATTTGCACATCACTCGATTTATATAGGGTGATCCATCAAGAGGTATGTTTTCAGAACAAAAAAAATATAAAAATTCAAATCAAGTGTAAAATCTTTAATGGTAATTTGAAAGGACATTTAATGGCATTTATTTTTTGAATATTATTTCCTTCAAATGTTGGCCGCAACTACGCCTCAGGGTTTCCCTTCTAAGGGTCTATTTTTGGATTACTCGTTCGAGCATTTCGACCGGTATGGCTTTAATGACACGCGTAATGTTGGCTTCCAAAACCTGAATCGTAGCTGGTTTGTCAGCATAGACTTTAGACTTTACGTAACCCCAAAGAAAAATGTCTAAAGGTGTGATATCACTCGACCTATGCGGCCAACTCACCTTTCCAAAACGTTAAATTAGCTGCTTTTTGAAACGATCTCTCAATAGATCCATTGTTTGAGCAGCTGTTGTATGGCAAGTGGCACTGTCCTGTTGAAACCAAGTGTCGTCAAGATTACGGGCTTCAATTTCAGGTAGCTTAACGATCGATATAATGGCGCGATAGCGAACACCATTCACGGTTACGTTCCGGCCATCATCATTTTGAAAAAATGTGCGCCGATGATTCCACCAGCTTATAAACCGCACTAAACCGTGGTTTTCTCTGGGCATAATGGTACCTCTTGAACATCTCCTTGTTGCTCTTCAGCCCAAATGCGGCAATTTTGTTTATTGACTTTGCCGTTGAGCCAGAAATGGGCCTCATCACTGAACAAAATTTTGGTCGAAAACAGCGGATCTTCCCGTTTCTCACCGAACGCTCATTTCCATAATAAAATTGGCAACACTTGAAGGTAATTATTAATTAATTTAAAAAATTAAATGCCATAAAATGTCCTTTCAAATTACCAATAAAGATTCCACACTTGATTTGAATTTTTATATTTTTTTTGTTCTGAAAAAATACCTCTAGACGGATCAACTTTTAAAATAAAAATTAATAAACGAAAAAGTTCATAAAGTTTTAAAGCCCATGGTAACTTTTGGCCCACCCTGTATATAACCACCATGGAAAATTCCAGGTCTGAGAAATCACAAATGAGACATCACGAGTTTTAGTAATATGAACGCGCTTTCTTTTATAAAATACCTGAACAAAATTCAAACTTCCTAATTTTGAAAAAATCCTGAGTCAATATTTGTAAACTAAAAAAAGGTGAAAAATAAATTTGATTTCAAATAATTTTCAATTTTGATAAAATCCTGAGTCAATATTTGTAAACTAAAAAAAGGTGAAAAATAAATTTGATTTCAAATAATTTTCAATTTTGAAAAAATCCTAAGTCAATATTGGTAAACTAAAAAAAGGTGAAAAATAAATTTGATTTCAAACAATTTTCACTGTCTTTTTGTAGACCGAAAAATGCTCTTTTTTGAAAGTCAAAGTTGATGAAAATCGGTTAACTCAGAAGAAAGCTTTAACTATTGTAACATGGTTTCTGGGTTAGTTTTATTCAAATTTCAAACTTCGATACCCTGCATGCGATAACTCAGCCGTCATCTATCCAAATCGAAGATATGTTTGACGTTTTTGTTCCCCGAATATAAAAAAAATCTCAGTACAATTCATAAATAGCTTTAGGAACTGTCAAGGTAGAAACAATTAAAAAAAAGCTAAAAGTTTTAAAAAAAACTTATTATTTATCCATTGTGACTGCATTGAGCTCGAATAAACGCTCCTGTCAAACTAACTGCGATAATGATTGGTTTGTCTAAGATAAAATTGCCATTAGGCCAATGATTTGCTCAATTGTCTTTTGAATATTCTTTATTCAACATTAAAATGTGGCCAGAAAGTAATTTCCCTATCTTTGCCCCACCGTTTTGGCCGGTACAATAAGTACAAGAAACCCAAACAAGCAGAAAACAACAAGTGCTGTCATGTTCATTTGTAATGAGCAAAAATGTTTTGTTTTGTTTTCTTTTTCGCCAATACTGAGAAAACGTTTTTTCTTCCCCTATTTCGCAAAAGAAATGATATAAAATTGTGAAATTATTACAAGGCAAAAAAGGAAAATAAACGACGAAACTAATTCGAATAGAAAATAAACAGAAGAATATTTGGAAAATAACATATTGAGATAATGCTTTAATTATACAAAGTAATTATTTAAAATTTGTTGCTTTCTTTGCTGCTTAAGAAAGCGGAAACAAAGGCAACCAGAACGACAAAATCGAATAATGACTTTAAAGGATATTCTATGAAATATCTCTGAGATATGTACACATCCTCTAGACACAAATACGAGTAAACATAAATTCAAAACGAATTTATGCTACATTCCCCTTGGACCTGTGCTCTCCATTTCCTCTGCATTCCCAGCTTCTTCGGATAATTTCATTTGATTAAATTGCAAACTTTATGCCAAGGCACACATACACACACATATGCTTTTCGATAAAAATCTTCTACGTACACGCGAAGAAAAGTTATTCGCTTTCTTTGATTCTTTAGAAAATCAAAAGCATATTGTACGAAACATAGGATGTAATAAAATATAAAAAGACTGAAAGAAAGTATGGCAACAGCAGCAGCAGCAGCAGCAAGCCTCCACAGAGATTAATATCCTGTAAATGAAGTGATTCAAAAGAAATTATTAGAAAAGTTTGTGCTCTTTTTTCGTTGCCAGTCGTCTTCGACTTTGACTACGTAGCCGAATACCTTAGAGTATTTAAATAATAGATGTTGAGGAAAGTGAGTAAAAGAAAAACGTATACTCGTATAAGCATACCCAGTGAACATTTTGAGATGTTACGAGGGCGGTTCGGAAAGTTCTTAGCCTATTAATGAAAGAGAATAGTTAGTTTTTCAAAAATATTTTTATTTTTCAATATAATCTCCTGAAACTTCAATACACTTAGTCCAACGCTTATCTAGCAGTTCTATCCCTTGATTAAAATAGTTTTCCTCAAGGTCTTCAAAATAGTGGTTTACAACTGTAATTGCATCTTCATTTGAGGTAAAACGCTTGCCACCAAGGACTTTTTTTTAGATTTGGGAACAGGTAAAAGTCACTGGGAGCTAAATCAGGAGAATAAGGTGGGTGGTCAAGCAACTCGTACTTTAATTCGTTGATTTTAGCCATTGTTAAAACACTCTTGTGCGCTGGTGCCTTGTCTTGATGAAAAATTATTTTTTTGTGTTGTAAGCCAGGACGTTTTTCTCGAATTTGTACATTTAATTGATCTAAAAGGTTGCAATAGTACTCTGAATTTATTGCTTTACCATTTTGCAGATAGTCAATCAATAAAACACCTTTGAAGTCCCAAAAAACCGTTGCCATAAACTTACCAGCCGATTGAATTGTTTTTGCCTTCTTTGGGGCACTTCCTCCAGCTTCAGTCCATTGTTTGGATTGTTCTTTTGTCTCTGGAGTATAGTGGTGGATCCATGCCAGTTATGAAACGACGCTTATAATCCATTTTATTTCGCTGAAAACGATCCAAACAAGCTTGAGAAATGTTCATTCTTATGCGTTTTTGGTCGACTCCGGCACCCATCTTGCAGAAAGCTTTTTCATCTGTAGTTCTTCATGCAAAATTAAATGGACTCGATCATTTGAGATGCCCATGATATTAGCTATTTCACGCACTTTTATTCGTCGATCATTTAATACCATATCATGCACTTTGGCTACAATTTCTGTTGTTGTTGCTGTCCACTACGTGGTTCATCTTCAATGCTTGTACGACCACGTTTAAATTCAGCAACCCAATTTTTTACTGTTGCATATGAAGGAGCACTTTCACCTAACACATTCGCCATATCATTATGAATTTCTTGTCCCGATAAACCTTTTTTATGTAAATATTTAATGACACCACGCATTTCTAATTTTTTCATTGTAAAAAAATCGCGGATGCGTCTTTTGTGAACACCTGTTTCTATATGAAGGAGTTGCCAGATCGAAACAAAATTTAACATGTGTTCATAGCAGAGATGGAAGTTTCCAAAACACTTAACTTTTTTCTGTTTATACCGCGCTTTTTGTGCACGCATTTCTAATTTTTCCATTGTAAAAAATCGCGGATGCGTCTTTTGTGAACACCTGTTTCTATATGAAGGAGTTGCCAGATCGAAACAAAATTTAACATGTGTTCATAGCAGAGATGGAAGTTTCCAAAACACTTAACATTTTTCTGTTTATACCGCGCTTTTTGTGCTAGGCTGAGAAGTTTCCGAACCACCTCGTATAGGACCGCATCAAGAAAAGACTACTCTCACTCGTATTTCTCATGCCAAAAGCTATCTAAATATCGATGGCACAGTATCGATTGATAAATCGACCCACCCTAATGTATAAGTCATTTGATTTGGAACCGAATCAATTGTTGAAAAAGACTACTAAAGAAACATTTCAACAGCTGCAATATTTTTAACAAAAGTTTAACAAAAGTCTCAACCTATTCAAGTAATAATTATAAAGGCAGAAAACATTTAAAATAATATTTCTAAATTATGTTTTTAAGCATACAAAAAAATAATCTTCCTGAATACTTTGCTCTATGAACGTAAAAAGTTTTACTGGGTTTGCAAGCGAATTCATACAACAATAAATTAAGTTAGTGGGGGAAAAAGATCGAAGATATTTTTCCTCTGTGAGTGTGTGCTCAAGCTCAACTTTTCTATCAACAAATGTCAATAATTTTTAAGGGTTTTCTGCGAAAAACCAGTAAGAACGAAACGACACTTTTGGCCAACTAAAAAAAAGTTTTTGTCTATATATTTTTAAAAAGGATTTCGATCCGTTTTTTCTGTTTTTTTTTTTCTTCCAGCTATTCTTCTTCCTGTGGACAAGCGTTGATTTTAGCCAAGCTCATGCCCAAATCATGGGAGGGTTTTTTTTTGTCGGAAAGGCTAAAACTAAAATGAAAGTATCTAGGGAGTGAGGTAGTTTGTCCGCCTGTGTGTGTATGTGTGTGAAAAGCCAACCCACAGATTCGAATGGTAGATTGGAATATGGTTATTTTATTTGAAATCGATGATAGAACACGTTACACTCGTACATTAGACGGCATAGCTGTGTGAACGGCAGTGGAGTGAAGTATGCAGAAGTGCCATCACTCCTTGTCCTTGCCGGAGACCCTTAAGGACCACTTTTAAATATTGCATGTAGTAAATGTCATCTGGTTAATACTTTTAGCTAAGTTGGGTATTTATGAAGTTTCCTGTGGGAAAAGTACGCCATTGAAAGTTGGTGATTTTCGTTCGATGCTGTCCGCTGCCTGCTACTGTTGCCAACGTTTGAAGTTTGAACAAGTTTGTTGGAGACGCCTACCCTTGCCAGTCCTTGGCTTCTTGTCTGAATAAAAAATAATTGATGGCCGACGCTTGGTGGAAGGAGGCTAACCGCCTTAACCAAAAACAAAAAAAAACCAAATCAACTTAAAACGAGAGATGTTGATTTCTTTTTGTGTTTTTTAGGTTCTGTTAAATCGTTATCCAGACCAAAGGTGAATTGGGCATACAAAAAAGGGTTTGTGAAAAACAAATCGGTCATACCAAATCGCTGCTACAATGTCCCATTGATATAGTCGTCTTTTTGCTTTGTGGTGGTTATTCACTGATTGCCTGATTCTGTATATTTTTTTCCATTTAAAATTTGAGGTTTTCACACTTTGTAATTAAATGCAGCCATGCCTCATTTTTTCGTGTCGGTTTTCAGTGTGGCCCTTGTTGCTGTGTTGTTGGTTTTTATCCCTGCGCCAATTCAATTTGCCATTGCAGACTCTTGTCGGTAAATTAGAAACAAATATCGAATATATTTATTAGGGTGAGCCGCTATAAATCGTAAGGACAAAAAGTTGTTGATATTATGCCTTTGATTTTTCGAGAGCTTTTCTTATCTGGAATAAAAGTTTCACAACGACATATCCATAAAATCATTTTCGAGGCGCCCAAATTTAATTTTGACGTTTCCTTTTTTTTCAACTTTTATTTTTAAGGTTTTTTTTATTAGGTACGAGTATTAAAAAATTTTTTTTTTTTTAATTATTACCTTTCCAAGGTGACATACAAATCTACATTGCCACATACAATACAATACGAGTATGACATATGAGCGCGTGAGAATATAAATACGACTGATTCGATTCTTTTTAAACGCCTCGAAAATGTTTTTTTTAATATGTCGTAGTGTACCTATTTTTTCCTTATGCCAAAAGCTTTCAAAAAATCAATGGCACAATATCGATTGCTAAATCGACCCACCCTAATATATATACATATATTGGCTTTGTTGTTATTGTTGCTGTTACTGTGTGGGTGTGTTTTGAAAAACTTTAATTGGCGGTTGTTTAGCAGAAAACCCCAATTGAAATTTGTTTTTAAAAGTCATTTGCTACTCAATCGAATGGCAATTTCCAATTGAACCGATGACCGCCCAGAGTCCTTGGCGCTGTTGAGGACAAGTGAAAGGAATACTTGGCAAAAGACTGTGGCAGTAAAAATGTCAGAGTGAGGTAAGGAGAACGTAAAGTGCCATGTCGTAGGTAAAATAGGCGTGTTTTTCTGTAAAAAGTGTAATACTTTTAAATGTAAATATAGAAATTAGTAGTAAAATTTCAAAAAATACTGTTTAAAATTTAAGGACATGTTGGGAAGTGTAAGTTAAGGTAAAGAACTTACCGGTAGGCTGTCAAAATTTTACCAAAACGAGGAAAAATATCGGCCAGGCGGAATTAGAGTGTCCAAAAAATTGGAGTTTGCAGAAAACCAGCATTTCGTTTTTTTTTAAATCGTGTTTTAAAAAACCGACTGTCGGGTTTTCTGAAAAGTAAAAAACCGACATTCCGTTGCATGCCTTTTGCCAAGGAATGGAAAATAATTCCCCAATCAGAAATCTCTTTTTCTATACTCTAGGAAGCAAAAAAAATCACTTGTTGCTATCGGAGTTTTGTTTTTTTATTTTTGTAAGTCGTACCTTAACCTCAATTTTTGTGTCCAACTCATCTTGACGTTTCTTTGTTTGACAGGTCTACAATTGAGCAACGCGATAAAATCGTTGAAGCCTATTATAAAAGTGGGCCTTCAATTTAAAATTCATTTCGTGCACTTCTTGATTTTTTTGGTCAGCATAATCGTCAAAATGTGTCCACAGTGGATTCGTTAACAAACAGAATTGCTGCATTTGGGCAAATGAGAACCCACGAGTGATTGTTAAAAAGCCCCAAAGAGTGACTGTTTGGTGTGGTTTATGGACTGAAGCCGTCATCGGGCCGAACTTCTTCGAAAATATGTTAGTCCTAGCAGTTACCATGAATGACGTTCGCTATCGCGAAATGATAATGTTGAAATTGAGGATATGTATCTGGACGATATGTAATTCGAGCAGGATGGTGCCACTATCACACAGCCAACGTGACAGTGGCCGTGTTTTCTCACATCATGCCGATGTTAATTGGCCGTCACAACCATTTGATTTGACATCATTGGACTTATTTCCTTGGGGTTATTGAAAAGAACAAGTGTACGCCAATAAGGCAAGAACAATTCAAGAGCTAAAGAATGAGATGATTCGGCACATTATCGACATTGACTCTATTATGTCTCAGAGTAATTAAAAATACGGTCCATCGGGTAGAGGCATGCCACCGAAGCCGTAGCGAGCATTTGGCCGATATCTTGTTTCAGGCATAATTGTCGTAAATCCTTTTGTCTTAATAAAAATAAAATTAGGTTAAATCTCCGAAAACACTTCGTTTCATTCACAATTAACATCATGCGTTTAAGTGGGACCACCCTATAGTAAAATAGCTTTAGAATGGATTGGCCCTTTTAATATATCATTCACTTCTGATTGAACCCCTTGAACGGACATTTAATTTACCCAGATTTTTGAAAAAAGGTTTACTTATACGAGGGCGGTTCGGAAACTTCTTAACCTAGCACAAAAAGCGCGGTATAAACAGAAAAAACTTAAGTGTGTTGGAAACTTCCATCTCTGCTATGAACACATGTTCAATTTTGTTTCGATCTGGCAACTCCTTCATATAGAAACAGGTGTTCACAAAAGACGCATCCGCGATTTTTTTACAATGGAAAAATTAGAAATACGTGGTGTCATTAAATATTTACATAAAAAAGGTTTATCGGGACAAGAAATTCATAATGATATGGTGAATGTCTTAGGTGAAAGTGCTCCTTCATATGCAACAGTAAAAAATTGGGTTGCTGAATTTAAACGTGGTCGTACAAGCATTGAAGATGAACCACGTAGTGGACGTCCAAAAACAGCATCAAAAACAGAAATTGTAGCCAAAGTGTATGATATGGTATTAAATGATCGACGAATAAAAGTGCGTGAAATAGCTAATATCATGGGCATCTCAAATGATCGAGTCCATTTAATTTTGCATGAAGAACTACGGATGAAAAAGCTTTCTGCAAGATGGGTGCCGCACTTGTTAACAGTCGACCAAAAACGCATAAGAATGAACATTTCTCAAGCTTGTTTGGATCGTTTTCAGCGAAATAAAATGGATTTTAAGCGTCGTTTCATAACTGTTGATGAGACATGGATCCACCACTATACTCCAGAGACAAAAGAACAATCCAAACAATGGACTGAAGCTGGAGGAAGTGCCCCAAAGAAGGCAAAAACAATTCAATCGGCTGGTAAGGTTATGGCAACGGTTTTTTGGGACTTCAAAGGTATTTTATTGATTGACTATCTGCAAAATGGTAAAACAATAAATTCAGAGTACTATTGCAACCTTTTAGATCAATTAAATGTACAAATTCGAGAAAAACGTCCTGGCTTACAACACAAAAAAATAATTTTTCATCAAGACAACGCACCAGCGCACAAGAGTGTTTTAACTATGGCTAAAATCAACAAATTAAAGTACGAATTGCTTGACCACCCACCTTATTCTCCTGATTTAGCTCCCAGTGACTTTTACCTGTTCCCAAATCTAAAAAAAATCCTTGCTGGCAAGCGTTTTACCTCAAATGAAGATGCAATTACAGTTGTAAACCACTATTTTGAAGACCTTGAGGAAATCTATTTTAATCAAGGGATAGAATTGCTAGATAAGCGTTGGACTAAGTGTATTGAAGTTTCAGGAGATTGTATTGAAAAACAAAAATATTTTTAAAAACTAACTATTCTCTTTCATTGATAGGCTAAGAACTTTCCGAACCGCCCTCGTACTTTGAAATTGTCTGAAAATTTTATTGTTTTTGGTAAACACTCGGGATGGTTTAAAGGAGCTTAGGGTCCATCACTCAAATTTAGTCGAACTGTAAATATAATTCTATTTTTGGCTTCGTAAAAAAGTTTTATAGCTTTGTTAACGCCATTTGTCCATGCATATTGAAAATCAATTTCTGGGCCTCTATAAAAAAATGAGCTTATATGATCCAAATCGGTTAAAGATTGTTTGTTTGTCCATTGTTATATAGATTATAAAATTTGATCGAAATCGGAATAAGGATGGTTGTACGATATCTATCTTTAGGCTGTTTGTACTGGGACTATATCAAAATGTCAATTGGTATCACCCACTTTTATTTGAGATTATTACTGATCGATCACAAAAACAGTGCCAAATTTTATCAAGATGGATGTAATGTTGCTTCTAAAGCTAAAAACTCAAAAGTCGGTTGAGTATATGTGACAGCGCATAGAGAAAGGGACCTAAGGGTAAAAAAAATTTTTTTTCGATGTGGACAACATCTGAGCATCGAATGAGACCGATCCCATGCCCCAAAAATGTTCCCTCCCAGAGATATGCGCGTTTTATGAAAGTGAAGTCGACCATTCTAAGCGCAAATAGAAAGGGACCTAATCTTTAAAATGGCTCTCCTGAACAAAACTTTTCATCAACTTTTCACTTTTTTTTGATGTGGACAACATCTGAGCATCGAATGAGACCGATCCCATGCCCCAAAAGTGTTCCCTCCCAGAGATATGCGCGTTTTATGAAAGTGAAGTCGACGATTCTAAGCGCAAATAGAAAGGGACCTAATCTTTAAAATGGCTCTCCTGAACAAAACTGGTTTTTAACCTTAGGTCCCTTTCTATTTTGCGCGTCACATATGCGTGTAGGAGCTATATCTAAATCTCAACGGATTTTCTTAAATTTCAACAGCGTCTGTGCTGTGCTAAGCACAGACGCTGTTGAAATTTAAGGAAGGAAGTAATTTGTGCCAAATTTCATTATGATTAAATGTCATCAAATGAACATATCGTTGGGAGCTATATCCTAATCTGGCACGACTTTCTATAATCTTAATAACTTCCTTCTTTGGTGCAAAAAACGTACTTCTGCCACATTTCATCAAGATTGTGTGCAATATGTGGTTTCTGGCACTAACAACATAAAATCGGATGAACACGAATTTGTGGGATCTATATCTGAGCCGATTTTTTTTCATATTTAATTAAATCCCTTCTGGTCCAAAAAAACTAACTTGTGCCAAATTCCATAAGATTGTGTGCCTTCTAAAGCTAACCAATCGGATGGACATATCGTATGTGAGTGTCGGCGCAATATCTAAATCTGAACTGATTTTCTTTAATTTTAATAAAGTCCTTTCTTGGTCCCAAACCTAAAGTGTGCCTATTTTTGTCAGATTGTGTGTAAGATGTGGCTTCTAAAGCTTAAAACATAAAATCGGTGGAACATATGTGTGTGGGAGCTAAATCTAAATCTGAACTGATTTTCTTTAATTTTAATAAAGCCCTTCCTTGATCCTTGATCCGAGATATTTACTTCTACCAAATATAACGAAGATCAGTCAACAATTGCGACCTGCAGACAGAAAAAAGATATGGTTACTACATGGTCACGGCAACAATAGTATGTTCTCTGCAATAAAAGTATGGTCGTCGTTACCATTGTTTTTTTTTTAATAGTATGATTGCGGCAATACTAATATTGTTGAAATATAACAATAATATTGTTGCAAAATTTAAAAATGAAAATATGGTTGTAGTAACAATATAAATATGGTTGGCGCGACAAAAGTATTGTTTTTATTGGGCTTCTTGTTAACAATAATATGATTACGGCAATAAAAATCGTATTTTTTTATTTGACAATGTTATTGTTACGAATCTTACGCAAGAATAGTTATTTTTTTATGTAAATTAAATTTTTTCAAATAAACTACTTGGGATTAGTACTCGTATAACTGATATATTTTTAATAAGTAAATTCTTTCGACTTTTAAATAAGGCACTCCTCTTATTAAGACTTTAATGTACTTATACATAATTTACATAATCAAAATCTCTATTGTTGAAAAGTAACTTAACCCAATCCTTACAAAAAAATTTGGGGTTCATAGTATGATTGTGTGTGAATCATACTATGGTTGTGAGGATCATACTATGGTTGTATGTTAAACATACTATGGTTATGAGAATCATAATATGGTTGTGGTGACCATAATATGGTTGTGTGTGAATTATTATATTGTGAGGACCATAATATTGTTGTGGGGATCATAGTATGGTTATGTATGAATCATACTGTGATGATGTAATGATCATGATCATAATATTGTTGTGCCACAACCATATACCCATCAATAGTATGATCCTCTTCGAATATTGTCACCCCAACCATACTTTTTTCCGAAGGTGATTATATGGCCATCGGTATATATACAGGTGGGTCAAGTTTTATGCTGTAACATAAAATATTTTTTAATATATTTATTGATGTATATTGTATCCAAAAACAATCTACTTATTCAAAATGTTCGCCTTTTGCCTTTACACACGCCTAAAGTCGCACTAGCCAATCGTCAATAGCTGCACGAACCTCGTCCATTGAAAAATTGGCCACAGCTCGAGCCAAAGCAGTCTTAAGAGATACAATGTTGGGGTATCTTTTGTGACAAACTTTGTTCTCTAAAACCGTCCACAAGTTGTAATCCAATGCGCTTAAATCTGGACTACCTGCGGCCATTCTTCAGAGGAAATTAATGCTGGCAAATTGTTTCGAAGCCAGGCCTGGGACGTTTTAGCCTTATGGGCCGGCGCAGAATCCTGCTGGAAAGTCCATGGCTGCTTTTGGAACAGGAAGTTGTTAAGAGGCTTCACAACAGCTTCCAAAACGTTTTCTTGGTAAACTTTGGCCGATGTTTTGACTCCTTGTCCCTCGTAAGAGACACCCACCAAACCATGACTGAAGCTGGGTGATGACCCTTTTCCACCCATGGGATCAGTTCAGATGCTTCCTTAGATGACCGCGCATACACTCTATCATTTTGCTTGTTAAATTTTTCCTGAACGGTAAAAATTTTTTCGTCGGTGAACAAAATTTTTCTGTGCAAGTTATCAGCGTGCTTCACCAAAAGACGTTTGCATTTGTCAATCCTATTTTTTTAAGCTGCAGTCAATACATGTCCGGTACGTCGTTTGAAAGTCGCAATTCCCAAGTCTTTTTATGGTTCGACTCAAGGACTTTTGCGTGATATTCATCTCATGGGCCATGATTTTCAGTTTTCGGAGCGGATTTCTGTGAATTCTTGATTTAACGGCTTTGATGACACGCGGTGTTCGAACAAAGCGTGGGCGGTCCGACCGGTGGCGGTCTTTTACATCTCCAGTCTTCTCAAACAGTTTTATGCATCGGTAGAAGAACATGCGGCTAATCCCTAGTGGCCGGAGCGTTTTGAAAATATCGCTTTTTTCATTTCACACTTGAAAAGCGCTATTACAGCGATACGATCCTCATTATCTGACCACTCCATGATAAAATTGAAACAATTTTAAAATCCCGTTACAGACTAACGCTATTGAGGTTAGCTTTCAAAACCCATATGACCTTAACGGGGTATGTTCAGTTCTACTATTGAAATGGGTGTGTTCAATGTTGTAAGAGTATTTATGTCCCTACTAAGTACAAACATTTGTGATAAAACTAACTTATAATACCCTGTTCCACCGAGCAGTACAAGGTTTTATAAGTTAGAATGAAGCGATAAAATTAGCAAAATATTGACACATTAGGAACAATAGGATACCTAATAGAATTCGACAATCCTTGGTATCACTTTAATCTCGATAAAAGCCCATACAGGTCGAAAATATAAAACGATTTCGATTAACCATTAAACATTGTCAGCTTTGAGTTAATAAGGATTTTTATTGAACTTATCTATATCGGTCCATGTTTTGAAATAGCCTCTATGAAAACGTGCCTGCCAAAAAAAAAAATCCTGTCTTACTAGAGACCACATATCAAATTCAATCATGATCAAACCTTATATCCGACTAAGTGCAAAAATGTAAAAGTATAGAGATTTTTGAAATTGTACTTCGACCTTATATCCGACAAATTGCAAAAATGTGAATGAATAAAGACTTTCGAACTTCTGCTTACACTTGTGGCCGCTATGTAAGACGAGGGGATTTGGTAACAAGAATTCAAAAGGATTTCTTTCCGTCATTTTAAGAAGTCCAAAGGTATTATAAACAGTCATGCTGGGACTTTTCTTGAACTGTGGTAGCAAAATAAAGAGATTTTTCCAAAACTGCTGCTGGGTCGGGTAGTTCAGACCCAGTCTGAACTACCGACCCAGAGTTCACTCCTTCAGAGTTCACTGGCTTAAATTTCTGTTTTTGATTCTGAATTTCTTCTTCACTGACTCAAACAACCCCTAACCACCCGCCATTTTATTAACGTAGAATAGGCTTTTCGCGGAAATTCTAATGACAAATTTTACATTCTTCCGGTGTCATTGCATAAATATATCCCTTTTAAGAGTTTAGTGCGAATAAAGTTTATTGCCAGAGTGAACTGGAAATTTGTAGGACCCAAGTTTAGAGCGTAGTAAATATAACCGCTGTTAGCGATATTTATTTTTTTTTTTGGAAAATTTAATAGTTCTGCCATAACCACTAAAGTAGGTGATAATTTTTATTAGAAATTTAAATTGTTTCCAATAAAAGCCAAACTAAAGTTTATGTAGATTTTTTTTTAACCGAAACAGATTTAAAGCATTTGACGATTATTTCCCCTTCCAAGCCTTCAACCCACATGTACATATGTGCAGCAGGCGTTACGATTTTATTTTGCGCTTCATTGTTATGACGCCGCCGCCATGCCTTCGCTCACATATTTTTAATCAATTCTACTTTTTGGAGTCAATAAATTTAAGCGATTTCTCGTTTACTTTGACATTTTATTACCGCTGCCGCCGCTACCACCGCTTTTCTTTGTCTTTGTTGCAAAGATTTTATGGCAGCCGCGAATTTTTTTCATCTTTTCTTTCCTTTGGGTTTTCTTGTATTCTGCGGCGCTTTCCTTCCGTTATTATTAGCAATAACAAGTGCACGAAGCGTGCTACCATGAAAATGCCAAAAGACATATTGAAAAATTCGCCTTTTGTTGAGATATCGTCAGACTGCGAGTCCGACGCGTTTTGATGGGAGTCAACAAAACTAAAGGAACACAAAATCATTTGGATAAGCACAAATCAAACTCCAGCACATGGAGAGAGTTATATATACATACAATAGTTATACATATATATGGAAACACCCACACGTACATATACAAACACCCGTTTATGTGGAATACATTGAGATTTCGTCATGGCAAAGTGAATAGTTTCATTTTATGGAAAACTTTTACGCCCCTTTGGCTAAAAAACCAATAAACTATTTGAATACCCTATACCGGAAAAAGGAGGTATATTCTTCTTGAGCATCTGTTAGTTAAGGTTTTATATATTTATGTTATATATAATTATATTAAAATATAATTAGTCCTTGCTAAATTTTATAACTAATCAAATTATGTCCGTCTGTCTGTTTTTGAAAGAATCGAAACAATTTGAGGACATGTGAAGGACGATTTGATATTATTGGATCTGCTCCATCGGAGTCTAACAATAAGTAAACGACAATCCCACGACAGCGGGTTCTATGGATCTATGGACTGACCTGAAAAGCAATTCTTCGGCCAGAGGCTGTCATCCCGGCACACAGTTGTCGCTACAACAACAGTGAGTACGAGGGTTGCTATATATATTTCTGACACTAAGTGTTGCCTGGCGCCATCTGACATTTCCATTGGAAAGTTTGAATATTTCTAGCATAAACGTACTCAGAACGTTTCGACGTACGACCATCATTTGTGTTGTTTACAGTGACTTGAAAAATTCAATTTGGCACAAAAATGGAATTACCTCGTAAATATTTTCGTGCGATCATTTTTCACAACTTTCGACGTGGATTATCACGACAAGAGTGCATCGGGGAACTCAAATCTTTGTATGGCGATGAAGCAAAAGGTTTCTATAGCACTGTGAAAAACTGGCCTAATGAATTCAATCGTTGCCGACGTTCGCTCAAAGACGAAGGTCGTCCAAAAACGGCCGTTGTGTCAGAGAACATGCCGTGCGTGAATTGATAATGCAAGATCTTCATGTGACATACCGTGAGATAGAGGCATCCTTGGGCATTTCTTCCACCAGCATACATTCGATATTGCATGGCCGTAAAAAAGGTTTGTTCTCGTTGGATCCCGCACAATTTGACAATCGCTCAAAACAGGCTCGTGTCGATTGGTGCAAAGAAATTTTGAAAAAATACGATCGCGGTGTTTCAAAGGACGTTTGTGAGATCGTCACAGGTGACGAATCATGGAGCTATGCATATGAGCCCGAAACAAAACAGCAATCGACCGTGGAGGTCTTCGAAAAAGATCCAAAGCAAACGAAAGTTGTTCGTGGAAGAAGCACTTCGAAGCAAATGGTCGCCTGTTTCTTCGGCAAAACAGGTCCTGAGGCAACTGTTTCGCTTGAGCAACGTAACAGGTCAATTCTGAGTGGTACACCACAATTTGTTTGCCTGAAGTCTTCGCAGAAATTCGAAAAACGAACAAGAGAAGACGGATCATTGTGCACCATGGCAGTGCGAGCTCTCACACATCGGCTCAAACCAGCGCCTTTTTGACCGGCCAAAACGTCGAATTGATGGATCATCCGCCGTACAGCCCTGACTTGGCATCCAATGACTTTTTTTTATTCCCGCACATCAATAAAAAAATGCGTGATCAACGATTTTCGTCGCCAGAAGATGCTTGTTAAAGCGTTCAAAAACCATGTTTTGGAGGTGTCTCAATCGGAGTGAAAAAGTGCTTCGACAATTGGTTTGAGCGCATGCAAAAGTGTATAAATCATGCTGGAGAATACTTTGGAAAACAATAAAACCATTATTGATGATAAAAATTCGCATTTTCATTACTAGGCCAGAAATGTATATAGCAGCCCTCGTACACGAATCTTAAAGTAAAATTCAATAGGAGTCTTCTAGCTTAAATAAGCTGAGGACGACACGTAGATGATAAGGCTTTACAAACCCTTCGGATAATCCGATAAGAAAAAGTTTTCAAAATCATATCTGCTCACGAGATTCGTGCAAAACTTCTTCGGAAGAATACACTGGCACTTTTTAGCAAAAAGTTTACACCTTGCAAATTGTTGAAGATAGGAGATAAATCTCTGAGCCATATAATAGGGTATTAGATCAATCTCTGAATAATGTAAAACTTATCTATAACAAGTGAAAATTTCGAACAGGGATTAACCGGCTCGAGACCTCTTGCATCTACATTTTAATAGAAGACAAGATTTTAAGAAAATGGCAAAGTGACATTGATTTTCGTGGCTGCACACTGTGGTTATCGCGATTTTGGGTCCGTGACGAACTTGATCAGAAAACTTCGTTTGCCTGGACAAAACTTATATATAAGTACACTCTACCTCAGCCAAATCTTCCAAATAAATCTATATTTAAATTGGCAAGCAAATTTGCTTTCATTTAAGTGCTACTAATCACTTGTTTTTAAACAAAAATTACGTTTTTTAGGGCCCATCCTTCCATGAAATCGAGTCTCTGGCTCAGTCAAATCAAAACAATTCTCAACTAAATCTGCAAAAAATTGAATATCCTTATCTTTATATTTGCTAAAGGTCTCATGTTTTGACCATTAGGACATGTTTTAGGTTTTTTTGGTCCATAAGTCAAACCCTAATCTTAACTAAATCGTTTCGTAAAGAAGTTTTTTTAAATTGATTCGATTTATCCTGCTGGTATCATGTTTTGCCCATAAGGACATTTTTTGGGCAAAAATTTAAAGTTTGAAACAACCCTCCCAGTGTCACCTAGGTAGAGCGATTATCTTACTAAAAAAATTGATTTTTTTGATTTCGAATGATCCCACACCGATTTATGAGTGGAAGCGCAATTTTGTTTTTGCCGAGTCTCTGCCCTTCATAAATTTCTAACACTTTTTCTAGCTTATCCTTAAAGGTAACGCAGGAGAAGTTTTTTAAAATTTGTATATATTTCTTTGGTATTCTACAATAACAAATTAGCCGTTTTTCAAATATTGAAAAATTTAAAGTTTGAAAAACCTTCCTAGCGTTACATGGGACAAGCGACTAAGGAAAAAAAGGACTAAGTGTTATGAGAAGCACCGCATTACTGCTTTTTCCGAGACGCTTCCGCTAGTGAAATATAATCCAAATATGAATGTAAAAAAATGTTCTTCAAAAGGATTTCGACTTTTAATTTTATTTCAAGCGTTAATTTAATATAAAAAGCTCTCAGCGTATCACGTTTTTAATCCAAGGACACTTTTACATCATCTCCATAGTGAAGGGTCTATGTAATTCGGCATGGCCCTATTCAACAAAGTTTTTCTACTCGTTTTTTTTTCTAAGAATATTAACAAAGAGTAAGACCCGTAAAAATATCATCACAGATTGTAATAAAACTAACGAATGATATGAACAATAAAATTAAAATATGTTTAGTTTCAAACTATTCAAAAAATCAAAAGAAATGAACGCAAAGAAGGGGCGACAACGAACAAAGGACATTTTTACACGCAGTAAATGGTTGTTATACTCCCGGAGGTAAGAAGGCATCTTTCTCACCCCTAGAACTAGCCAGAAATATCTTTGAAATCAAATCAATCCGCCTTTGCTTTGAATTGTAACTTCGTACCAATCCAAGTTTCTCCACACAATTAAAGGCGCTGCTTCAACAGCACATTTAGTTATGATTTCCGTCTTTAGGGATTTAAACTTTGGAGTTGGTTTGGAACAAACCCCCGCACCCCATTTAAAGACATGTCGCCTTCACATCATAAAAACTCACACTTATACGTACCCGCGTACAAACGGACAGTCGCATTCGAAGACAGGACTTCTGCAAGGACATCCTGACATCTTTGGCCGTACAACTTCACCAAGTCTTCTCCCCCATGGTCAACATTAATAACGTGCAATGGGAATTGCTGTTGCTACAACAAGACGCGAACATGGCGAAGATACACGGAACCGACCAACTAAAGTCAATTAGGTTAAGCAAAGAAGACGACGACGAAGATGAATGAAAGAAAAGTCATCACAAAGCAGAATTCCAACGAAATTATCATGAGAGGTCATAAATAAATGCTATTAAATCATACGTTAGCGAAGAAATATTCACGATTCTACATTTCAAATGGATATTAAGCCATCAAAATTATATCTATTTTAGGATTTAAACATGAAAAATTTTAGCAAAGCAATTTTTAAGGGAACTTTCTAAACATCATTTGGAAATCTGAAAGGGGTGAACTATTTTTGTTGGCAATTTATTTAAACGCTTATTTAAATTTAAAAGGTATTGTTCTTTCTTTTCTAAACCTCTTGCATTCCCAACTCGTAACTTTAGTTTTCCCTTGGGCGCGATAATCTTTCGTCTTTTGCGAAAATTTCGCTTACATTTCGCACAGATGATGCACGGTTTTGTTTGGGCGATTGATTGATGTGCACACAACTCTGCATGTCGTCGATGTCGTATAGTTGTCATCTTCTTGCTGCAGCATGCATTGTTATGCACTGAATGCAAGAGAAACAAGCAACTGTGACATTACTTCCGTTTTGATGACAATTTCTGGGATACTCGCCGTCCTCGGAGCGTGGATGATAGGTCGAAATAGAAGGAGTCTGATAAGAAAAACTAAATCAAAAAAATCAGGGGAAATTTTACATGAGGGAGCATTTTCTGTCTAAAGGGGGAAGGAGGTTTAAATGATTTTATATACCAGAAGAAAAGTGTCTATCTTAAAAAAATATAAAATTTAACAAGGTCAAAGTTGTAAAAAAGATAAATCCGGGTGTGACCGACTATACTATACCCAACACTTCCGGATATTTAGAATAGCCAACTTAAAATAGGTTTTTGAACCTCTTTGGGTGGAATTTTTAATTAACATAGTTTTTAAAACTACTGTCATATTTTGTATTGGGAAAATTGCATTGTTTTTGTTTGCATCGTTTCAACAAATACGAGGTTTGTTTTTTATATTTCGGGTCCGGCAATAAAAACACATTATTTTATTAAATTATTATGGGATGACCGACTATAATATACCCAACACTTCCGGATATTTAGAAAAGCCAACTTAAAATAGGTTTTTGGACCCCTTTGGGTGGAATTTTTAATTAACACAGTTTTCAAAACTACTGTCATATTTTGTATTGGGAAAAAATTGCATTGTTTTTGTTTAAATCGTTTCAACAAATACGAACGTTGCTATTTATATTTCGAGTCCGGCAATAAAACACATTAATTTATCATTGGAAATGGTTTTATTGTTTTTCAAAATATTCTCCTTTAAGATTAATACACTTTTGCGCACAAACCAATTTTGGAAGCACTTTTTCCACTCCGATTGAGACACCTCCAAAACACGATTTTTGAACGCTTCAACAACTGCTTCGGGCGATGAAAAACGTTGACCACGCTTTTTTTCTTGATGCTAGGGAATAAGAAGAAGTCATTGGGTGCCAAATCTGGGCTGTACGGCGGATGACCCATCAATTTGACGTTTTGGCCGGTCAAAAAGGCGCTGGTTTGAACAGTCGCCACATGACCAGTTTTGCCGAAGAAACAGGCGACCATTTGCTCCGATGTACTTCTTCTAAGAACAACTTTTGCTGTATTTGCCTCGTCTTGAAAGAAACATACGTTCGATTGCTGTTTTTTTTCGGGTTCATATGCACAGATACATGATTCGTCACCTGTGACAACGTGTTATACACTGCCTTTGAGCTACCACAGTTATACCTTTTCAGCATGTCTTTGCACCAATTCATACTAGCCTTTTTTGAGCATTCGTCAAATTATCGGGATCCAACGAGAACAAATTTTTTTCACCGCCAAAGAACATGCAGTACCTTATTGATGCTTGTCATACTAATGCCCAAATATGCCTCAATCTCACGGTATGCCACATGTCGGTCTCGCTTAATCAGTTCACGCACAACATCGATGGTTTCTGGCAAAGCGGCCGAAGTTGGAAATTCATCCTGAAGCGAACGGCGTCCAAGATTGAACTCTTGGTACCAGCGATTAGCCGTGGTTTTTGAAGGTGCTTCATCGCTAAAAGTCGAAACAAGTTGATTTAAACTCTCTTGTCTCGATAAACCACGCCGAAAATCGTAAAAAGTCATCGCACGAAAATGTTCACGAGATAATTCCATTTTTTGACTGAGATGAATTTTTCAACACACTGTAAACCAAACAATTCGCCCTCAAATGACAAAACGTTCTGAGTGAAGTTATGGTAAAAAATGTCATAGTTTCCAATGGAAGTTCCAGTTTGCATCTGGGAACACTAGTATTGTCAGGACCCCAAATATAAATAGCAATCCTCGTATGTGAGAGCGTTATGTTAATTCGAGCCAATTTTAGCAATCAATTAAGAATCATCTTAAACGAGGAGGTTCATGTTAATGCAAAAGCCCATTTTAAGGAGTTCGATACCTCGTACTTTTTTGGTGGTGTTAGAGAAGTGGAAGAAAAGTTTGGAAAACTGAATTGTACTTAAAGGATGTTATATTGGAAAAAAAAATTGCAAACACAGCCACTGATTGATGATTCCACCAGCATATAAACCGACCAAACCGTGGTTTTCTCTGGGTATAAAGGCACCTCTTGAACCGCTTCTTGTTGCTCTTTAGCCCAAATGCGGCAATTTTGTTTATTGACTTTGCCGCCGAGCCAGAAATAGGCCTCATCACTGAACAAAATTTTGGTCGAAACAGCGGATCTTCCCGTTTCTCACCGAATGCTCATTTCCATAATACAGTTGCCAACATTTGAAGGAAATTATTTTCAAAAAATAAATGCCATAATATGTCCTTTCAAATTGCCAATAAGGATTCCACACTTGATTTGAATTTTTATTTTTTTTTTGTTCTGAAAAAATACCTCTAGATGCATCACCCTATTATGTAAGCTTACCTTTTCAAGTGGTGCTAAGCGAAAGTTTGTCAGATTGCAGTTCTGCAGATATTCCATTATAGCCGATTATTTGCATAGCCTTAGCCAAGAGAAGCCATTCAGTCCTTATAAAATACCAAGTCCAAGTTAGAGTCCATGGGGACTAAAAGAAATATCGCATTGACACCATCAAGCTTTTACACATGAGTATAACAACATCAAAATCATATATGAAAACAGACTTACCTGAAAACTGATAATGATGCTTGGGATCTCTTTTAAGCCTTCAGCTTGAGAAAAATTGACCAGCCATGTCTGGTAATGCTGATATTCGCCGAAAACACTGACCATAACACTTGCCCTTTTGTTCTGAGTCCAGCTAGCTCGGTATTTAAACCAGCTTTGCAGATATTATCCTGTATACCAATTTGAATACTTGAATAATTCTTGAAATTTTTGATAAAATTGCTTTATTGACATTAAATTAAATGTAAACAAAAGACTCGTCTATCTGCTTCTTCTTTCAACCAGCAGTCAGCTGCCCAACGTCACGGCAGGGTTCGTTCAGTGAAGTCGTTTTTGTGCCAGTTGAACTTGTTTTAGGGGTACTCATTTTCAAAACAAAGCAGTGCTACGACATTCACATTACGATCGTAATCCTCTCAATTTTTGTTTTCATCGGAATTCGACTGTGAGTTTTTATACAGATTGTACTTAATACAATAAATTTGAATTTTAGTTGTAAAAGAGGAAAGAGACGAAAGAGGCATTAAACGGATTTCGCATAATCGATCAAAACGCCCTGGATTTCATTTTGTTCGAACTTCGATTGTCAATTTTCATACAAATTGTAAGAGACTACAACTCGAAATCTTTTAAATATGAATTTTAATTGTACATTCAAATAAGTAATATTATAAGGCAACAAAATAAGGATTTGGATTCTATAAGTATATGCGAATCCAAATCCAGCTGATTTTTTTTATCTGTGTTCGACTGGCATCTCCAAGCAAGTTGTAGATTTTTAATTGAAATCCGCTGAATGTTCATTTTAATGTGAAGCGTTTTATGTGATAATAAAAACAATTGTTTTCTGGAATAATCCTCTTAATTTTACATACAATTAAGGGTATCCAAAAAAATAATGCTTTTAAACAAAGCCGCCCACCAACCAATGCGCTTAGTTAGTTACCATCCATCCTTACGATGCAAAGACTCCCTTATATATTCGGTTTTCAATTTTACTGCTTTTAAAGAAAAAAGCTTATATTCTAAATGCTACTCCTTTTATATTCCTAGTTTTTTAGTCTGATATTTACGACTGTTCGGCCTTTTCGTAATATCTTCTAAAACATTTGGTGTTTTGACACTATATTTTATTTCTCAGAACTTTCATTTCAACTTTTTGCTCAACAATTTCTAAGACACTTTAGGAGGCAGCACAAAGTGGAAAAACGAAAATGGAAAAACTCGTACAGGCAATAAGCCTTAAGGCACATAAAATAAATATTATTCACACCATATGAGACAGACACAGAGTTTGGGCTAGAGCAGCAGCAACATTTTGTTGCATATGCATTCAGATATTGCTGTGTGAAAAGTGCAACACTTACTACATGTGCTGTTTTAACAGCATTTGACTGCCAAAATGCCACTTAAGAAGGAGAGCAACGATAAAATGCCGGATAAAAGAAGAATACGCAATTGACTCTGGGTGAAGTAATGGTCCAGAGGAACATTCAAGTGGCTTACAGAAAATATTTTTCCTTTTATAATGTTTTTATATCAAGACATTTTTGGGGAAACAATTTTGAAAAAACGTGGTGTTTAGAATGATTACCAATTATATTGAAATAATTTAGAAGATGATTTGTTATGGTGCATGCATCAGCTAATCTACATAAACTAATAAAAATCGTCGGCCTAATATGCAAACTTCCTTTCAGCACATTTTACAGGAGGGACAAAAACTTGTTATATTTTATATTTGCAGCTTGAGAGGAAAACCAAAAATATAGTAATGATGTACAGGATTTAGCAGTTTTTTTCTACGAGTGGATTAAGCAGTTTTTCTTCTTAACCTTTTTACACACTTCAAGGCTATTGAAGAAAAACTACAGGCTGCTCAATGTGGCGTATCTGTATTTACCACACGGCATCAAAATTTCAATTTACTTAAAAAATGGATTTGGCAGCTTTGCACATTAAGCCGACATAATCTTTTCCTAATGATTTAAGTCTCTGTGTGTACTAGACAAAGATACAGAACGTTTTGTTTAAATTCCGCGAAATGAGTCTGAAATCTAACTTATAAAAACTATAAACTTTTGTTGCATTAGGCCCTTCACTAAACTTGAAATGACCCTCTTAAATAATTCGCTACGACAAGATATCCTTTTTTTAAAACTATTATATTAAATTTCTATTGGATTTTGGCTGTCAATTTCCAAAGAGATGCTTTTAAAATTTCAATTATATAGGGTGATCCATCTAGAGGTATTTTTTCAGAACAAAAAAAATATAAAAATTCAAATCAAGTGTGGAATCTTTATTGGCAATTTGAAAGGACATTTTATGGCATTTATTTTTTGAATATAATTTCCTTCAAATGTTGGCCGCAACTACGGCTCAGGGTTTCTATTCTAAGGGTATGTCATAAATGACTTCCAAGACCTGAATCATAGCTGGTTTGGCAGCATAGACTTTGGACTTTCCGTAGCTCCAAAGAAAAAAAATCTAAAGGTGTGATCTAGGCGACCAATTCACCGGTCAAAAATGTAAAATTAGCTGCTCTTCGAAATGACCTCTCACTAGATCCATTATTTAACAGGACGGTGCCACTTGCCATGCAGCAAGTGGCACCGTCCTGTTGAAACAAAATGTCGTCAAGAATACAATTTCAGGTAGTAAAAAGTCCATTCCATTGTAGTAAAAAGTCCATTGAAAGTTACATTTCGACCATCATCATTTTTGAAAAAATATGGACCGATAATTCCACCAGCCAATAAACCGCACCAAACCGTGATTTTCTCTGGATATAATGGCACCTCTTGAACCTCTTCTGGTTCCTCTTCAGCCCAAATGCGGCAATTTTGTTTATTGACGTTGCCCTTGATCCAGAAATGGGCCTTATCACTGAACACAATTTTAAGCGAAAACAGCGGATCTTCTTGTTTTCCTCACTTGATTTGGTTTGATTCCACACTTGATTTGAATTTTAGTATTTTTTTATTTTGAAAAAATACCTCTAGATGGATCAACCTCTATATACGAATGAGGTATTATTATTAAGCGTAAGACTAGCACTGTATTTGCGTTTGGAGCTTAAAACAGACACTCCGTTTGCGGACGATATCAGGAGAGGCTGATAGATAAATCGAAAGGTACCTAGAGCTATTTCAAGAATTGATAAGCAATCAGCAAATATGGGTCTGTTTTTAATTAAGGACCAGTCAAAACTTGTGCTTACAGGTGATCGATAAACTCTGCAATGCAGAAAATAATAAAAAAAAGTTAAGTAGGCCAGTTAAAATGTCAAGGTAGTAGACTACATTGTGACTGTGCCGTAGATACGAAAATATTATCTGAAAAAAATGAAAAAAAAAACAAAAGTAAGTACTGGGCAAAATAGACGACTTTGGGCCAAACAACTTCGTGCACAATAAGAACAAAGCTCACACTTCCAGAAACCGTTCTGAAATGAGCAAGTATCCACCGATTTTTTTAAGATAAAAACGTTAGGTTTGGCGCAGTCAAATTTTAAGTCATGCGCTGGTGTTTAATGCATCGTCTAAGGATATTTAATGATTAGTTTATTTCCCAAATAAAAACAGTATACAGCCGCTGCGATAGTCGTGACTTTCTTTACAAAGTTCAGAATCTACTTTATTGTGTAAATGAAAGAGACGGCACGCCACGTCTGACACAATAGCTGTGCTCTCGTCAGGTTACCGATCGGATATATTTTAAAAGCTACAAATTTTGTAAGCTACTATTCTATAAATGTTTAAAAAACTTGACTACTATTGACGGTTGCTTAAGATGCTTTTAGAGCATAATCCACCAAAACATCTTGATGGCATATAAAGTTCTACTTAAGAAATTTAATTAATATTAGCTGTGTTCTGTTGAGTTTACAAAATTAGCATTTGTATGGAAGTCACTCGTTTAACAATTGTGTTGGCCTTAAGTCGCTTCAGAAACGAGTAAGAGTTACCACACTTATTTTTACAACAAAAAATTAAACATGACACACCCTGCTATATATAGCAAATGTTATGTTAAAAAAGGTCTCATCGGCGATTTCGTATTGGATGGTGCTAAACGAAAGTTTGTCAGTTTGCAGTTTCACAGATATTGCACTATAGCCGATTATTTGCATAGCCTTAGCCAAGAGAAGCCATTCAGTCCTCGTAAAATACCAAGTCCAAGTTAGAGCCCATGGGGACTAAAAGAAATATCGCTTTGACATCTTCAAGCTGTTACACTTGAGTATAACAACATCAAAATACACTGAATTAAATCATATTTGAAAACAGGCTTACTTGAAAACTGATAATGATGCTTGGGTTCATTTTTGTATGGAAGTTACTCGGTTAGCAAGTGCGTTGGCCTCAAGTCGCTTACGAAACGAGTAAGAGTTACCACACTTATTATTACAACAATAAATTAACCATGACACACCCTGCTATACTTATATATAATAAATGTTATGTTAAAAAAGGTCTCATCGGCGATTTCGTATTGGATGGATCTGCACGAGAAGGGATAAGAGACACTTTAAAACTATAGGGTGATCCAAGTAGAGATACTGTTTTCAATAGCCTTTTTTGTGACAGATATCAAGTGAGTCGTGTCATGCTATCATTTTATTTTTGTTTAGTATTGTTTGGCATTTCATCATGGAAAGACTTACGCCTGAACAACGTTTACAAATCGTTCCACTTTATTACGAAAGTTCACGTTCTGTGAGGAATGTGTTTCGTGTGTTTTCGAGCCAAATTTTGTTCAGCGATGAGGCCCATTTCTGGCTCAATAGTTAAATGTAAACTAGCAAAATTGCCGCATTTGGGACGAAGAGCAACCCGAAGAGGTTCAAGAGCTGTCACTGCATGCAGAAAAAACAACGGTTTGGTGGGGTTTGTGGGCCGGTGCAATCATCGGTCCATATTTCTTCAAAAATGATGCCGGTGAGAACATTACCGTCAATGGCGAACGATATCGTGCCATGATAACCGACTTTTTGATGCCTGAAGTTGAAGCTCGTGATTTCGGCGACATTTGGTTTCAACAAGACGGCTCCACCTTCCCACACATCGCATCAATCAATGGATTTATTGAGAGAACACTTCGGTGAGCAGATAATTATACTTTTTGGGCGGGTCGATTGGCCACCAAGATCGTGTGACCGTTAGACTTTTTCCTGTGTGACTTTTACCAGTCGAAATGCTCAAACAAGTCATCGAAAATTGGATACAACGGATGGACCATCTGAGACGTAGTCGCGACCAACAATTGATAGACATAATCTTCAAAAATAAATGCCAAAGAATGTTCTTTCAAATGATAATAAACATTCCCCATTCAATTTTAATTTTCTGTGTTTTTTCTTTAAAAAAGTAGTGAACCTCGAAATGGAACACCCAATATATATATAGTTCAAGGAAATGTTACACATTTTTACTAAGCAAAAGCGCAGCAAATAATTGATTAACTGTATTTCGTTAATTACTTTAAAACAATTTCTGGTTTTTAATTGTCTACTTTTGACGAATTCGCCGATGAGCCCTCTTGTTCAATTCTCTTGGGTGTATACGAGGCGGTTCGGAAAGTTCTTAGCCTATCAATGAAAGAGAATAGTTAGTTTTTCAAAAATATTTTTATTTTTCAATATAATCTCCTGAAACTTCAATACACTTAGTCCAACGCTTATATAGCAATTCTATCCCTTGATTAAAATAGTTTTCCTCAAGGTCTTCAAAATAGTGGTTTACAACTGTAATTGCATTCATTTGAGGTAAAACGCTTGCCAGCAAGGATTTTTTTTAGATTTGGGAACAGGTAAAAGTCACTGGGAGCTAAATCTGGAGAATAAGGTGGGTGGTCAAGCAACTTGTACTTTAATTCGTTGATTTTAGCCATTGTTAAAACACTCTTGTGCGCTGGTGCGTTGTCTTGATGAAAAATTATTTTTTTTGTTTTGTAAGCCAGGACGTTTTGCTCGAATTTGTACATTTAATTGATCTAAAAGGTTGCTATAGTACTCTGAATTTATTGTTTTACCCTTTTGCAGATAGGCAATCAATAAAATACCTTTGAAGTCCCAAAAAACCGTTGCCATAACCTTACCAGCCGATTGAATTGTTTTTGCCTTCTTTGGGGCACTTCCTCCAGCTTCAGTCCATTGTTTGGATTGTTCTTTTGTCTCTGGAGTATAGTGGTGAATCCATGTCTCATCAACAGTTATGAAACGACGCTTAAAATCCATTTTATTTCGCTGAAAACGATCCAAACAAGCTTGAGAAATGTTCATTCTTATGCGTTTTTGGTCAACTGTTAACAAGTCCGGCACCCATCTTACAGAAAGCTTCTTCATCTGTAGTTCTTCATGCAAAATTAAATGGACTCGATCATTTGAGATGCCCATGATATTAGCTATTTCACTCACTTTTATTCGTCGATCATTTAATATCATATCATGCACTTTGGCTACAATTTCTGTTGTTGTGGTTCATCTTCAAAGCTTGTACGACCACGTTTAAATACAGCAACCCAATTTTTTACTGTTGCATATGAAGGAGCATTTTCACCTAACACATTCACCATATCATTATGAATTTCTTGTCCCGATAAACCTTTTCTATGTAAATATTTAATGACACCACGCATTTCTAATTTTTCCATTGTAAAAAAATCGAGGATGCGTCTTTTGTGAACACCTGTTTCTATATAAAGGAGTTTCCAGATCGAAACAAAATCTAACATGTGTTCATAGCAGAGATGGAAGTTTCCAAAACACTTAACTTTTTTTTGTTTATACCGCGCTTTTTGTGGTAGGCTAAGAAG
Organism: Hydrotaea diabolus; assembly: GCA_963513945.1. NCBI lineage: Eukaryota > Metazoa > Arthropoda > Insecta > Diptera > Muscidae > Hydrotaea > Hydrotaea diabolus. Next base: position 6,594,175 of record OY740719.1, on the reverse strand, counting down.
TTTCCGAACCGCCCTCTACAAAGAAAAACAATGTTGCCATATTACTCCCAATTTTGTTCAATGTATACAAAGAAAAACAATGTTGCCATATTACTCTCAATTTTGTTCAATGTATCCAAAGAAAAACAATGTTGCCATATTACTCTCCGTTTTGTTCAATGTTGCCAGATTACCATACAGCAAACAGAGCTAGTTACCCTGAAAGAACACCGGCTAATAAAAAATTAATATGTCTGTCCTGTTGCGTTGGTCTGCTTAATTCAATTATAGATAATCTATATTATCAGATAGTCCAGATTAATTTTGTTATGTGAACATAAAAGTGATTTCGTAAGCAATTTTAAAACTGTACATGAACAGTTTGAAAATTCCATTTTTATGCGACCCACTCTTTTGCACAGACATATGTTCACATATTGAAATCAAAGTTGAGAATTATTGTAGTTTGAAAAAATAAAATTCACACAATGACCAATAAAAACTAGGAACAACTTTTGGCAAACTTTTCACTGTCTTTGTCTTTAATTTTTCGAAAAGGGTCATGGAACTTTTGTTGTTTGCATGAACAGAACAAAAAACGAATAGAAAGGAAATCATTTAGAAATTTACTTTCAACTTTGAATTTACTCCCATACCGGTGTTACATGCATGTCAACCAACTGTCAACTGGCGTACAGGAAGTATGAGTAGATTTACTAATGATCCAAAGGATTGAGCGCAGACAGGCAACTATTGACAAGCGTTCGCTTTTGTGTCATATTTAATGAGTTCCTTTTCTTGTCTTCCATCGAGTGGTGGGGGCTTCGGGGTGGTTACTAGTCGACATATTCCTTGAGGGACCGTAAAGGTCGTTGAGTGGGGGAAAAGAACTTTCAAAATCTCAGTAAGCGTGTGTCATCACATACATAGCCTAGTGTGTACATATGTCGTCGTGTTTACCCATCTTCACATTTATTCAAGCATATTCATCATTATCAATGGAATCCTTGAGGGAATTGCCTGTCTATGCCTTGACTTGTTCTTCGTTTCATTTCATTTCCATTTCATTTATTCATAATCGTCCCTAATGCTGTCTTCGGTCTGTTATCTTGATGGGTTTTTTTATTTTATTTGTCACCACCTCCGCCACCACGACCGTATCTTTGGAGATAAACGTGATTTGATTTCTAATGTTATCCTATTTGCAAACGCATACAGGCAAATATTGGTATACGCGAGTGTATGTGTGTAGACAGACACGCATACACAGAGACACACTGTGTTAACGAATTTGTACTCTACGCTTTAAATGATATTACAGTGTATTTTGTAAAAGATTAGGATAAAAGCGAACGAGTTGTTGAGCGATACTCTGCACCTGAGAACCGAGTGGCGCGTGCAGTGGTGCGTTCTGTAGATATCCTTGCAGGATTATTGCGACAATTAGAAGGACTTGTTTAAAGAGGTTTTTTTTATAAAAAAAGAGAAAGACAAGGACCCAAAAACGAATTTGCGCTGGTAGAAGATGCTATTCTGGTTCATTCTTCATACCATTCGAGACGGTACTGTCATACAGGGTGGCTGATGAATATTGCTACATTAAGAAACTCAAAAAACTCTTTTTAACATGAATAAAAATATTCATTACTGTTTTATTCATGTTATAGCTCATTTATAAGTAGCTTAATTAGTTTTAAAAAGAATGGAATTTAAATGCCCAACCTGTTCGTTGATGCATGTGCGACATCTTACCAAAAAGTTGTTCATTACTAATTGGAGAGTTGAGGCAGGAATTGCCGCAATTGTTTCTCGTTTGGATTGCTTTAGTTCAATCAAATTTGTTGGTTTTGCTTTGTAGACTTCCTGTTTGCAATAACCCTACAAGAAAAAGTCAGGTGCAGTAAGGTCAGGCGACCTGGGTGGCCAACGGAATGAGGAGTTTCTGTATATCAGTTTAATGGGAAATTTTCGTCGCAATTCTGTCATAACAGGTTGGGCTATGCGAGGAGTTGCTCCATCTTGCTGAAACAATATTCAAAGAAATGTTACACATTTTTACTAAGCAAAAGTGCAGCAATAAATTGATTAATTGTAAGTCGTGAATTATTTTCTATAATTTTTAGTTTTTTATTGTCCGCTTGTGACGAATTCGCCAATGAGCCCTCAATTCTGTACAATTCTCTTTGGTGTATACAAAGAAAACCCATGCCCCAATCCCACCAGAAAAACTCAGATGCAGTAGGGTAGGCGACTGGGGGGCAAATGTACTGTGGAGTTTCTGGATATCAGCTTATTGGGAAATTTTCGTCGTTATTCTGTCATAAAAAGCCGGGCTATGTAAGGAGTTGCACCATCTTGCTAAAACCAAGCAGAGTTGAAAGAACTTCTCATTCGGCCCAATTCTACATAGAAAAACTCTCTCAACATACTCAAGTAACGTTCTCCAGTAATCGTAACGGTGTGAATGTTTTCTTCGAAGAAGTAGGGCCCGACAACCCAGCGTGACGAAACTGCACGCCACACTGTGACACGAAACGGATGCAATTCCGTCTCAAGGAGTATCTGTGGGTTGGAAGGACTCCATACGAGTATTCGAAAATTTTGTTTGTTGCCTCGTCAGGCATGAAAAGACAGATCAACATGTTTTCGTCCTCTTCCACCATTTCAAGCATCTTCTGGCAAAATACCAATCGAATCGGGAAGTCTGCTAGGTTGAGTTTGTTACCATTTAAATTTTATATGGGAATAAGTCCAAATCGTTTGACTGCAATGACTGTCTGCTTATATCCATTTGAGCAGATAAGCTTCTTGTCGAAACTCTTGGGATTGCTTTGTATGGCAGCACCTACAGCAGCGATTGTTTCCTCCGTCCGAACTAAAGGGTTTCGATGGTAAGGTCTTCTGCTGACTGTCCCATACTCGGCAAAATTGTTAACAAGTCTCATTATGGTCCATCGCCTACACTCTCCTTGAACCGAAACCACGGACTCCAGTGCGTGATAGCGGCGGACAATCCAAATTCTTGTTTCATTGTCCCAGTTATCCATTTTTGTTAAATCTTAATATCAATCTGCAAATAATTAAAAAATTAACCAGATTTCTTAAATAGAAAAAATGTTATTTAATTTTTTTGGTAGCGACTTTCATCATCCACCCTGTATTACAGCCCTTGTGAACATCGCTTTAATAGATTATTCCAATATATTGGTATTGTTAGACGAAGAAATATTTTTGTAGCTACATCTAACAATTTTTGTTCGTATCTTTAAAAATACACAGTCCTCTCCCAACAAGATATATATTGATTGCCAAAACTACGAGGGTTGCTATGTATATTTCTGGCCTAGGCAACACTAAGTAAAATAGAAGTAGATCGTGAACATTTTCGTGCGATCGTTTTTCATAACATTCGACGTGGTTATCACGGCAAGAATGCATAAACTTAAATCTTTGTATGGCGATGAAGCACCATCTTATAGCACTGTAAAAAATGGTGTAATGAATTCAATCTTGGCCTACGCTCGCTCAAAGACAAAGGTCAAGAAGGTCGTCCAAAAACGGCCATTGTGCCAGAAAACATTGATGTCGTGCGTGAACTGATAATACAAGATCGTCATGTGACATGCCGTGAGATAGAGGCATCCTTGGGTATTTCTTTCACCAGCATACATTCGATATTGCATGAACACCTGGCCGTAAAAAAGGTTTGTTCTTGTTGGATCCCTCACAATTTGACAATCGCTCAAAAAAAAGGCTCGTGCCGATTGGTGCAAAGAAATTTTGAAAAAATACGATCGCGGTGCTTCAGAAGATAGTTATAAGATCGTCACAGGTGACGAATCATGGATCTATGCGTATGAGCCTGGAACAAATCAGCAATCGAACGTGTGGGTCCAACGAAAGTTTGTTGAAGAAGCACTTCGAAGCAAATGGTCACCTGTTTCTTCGGTAAAACTGGTCATGTGGCGACTGTTCCGCTTGATCAACGTAGGACGGTCAATACCGAGTGGTACACCACAATTTGTTGTCCTGAAGTCTTCGGAGAAATTCGAAAAACGAACAAGAGAAGACGACGAATCATTGTGCACCATGACAATGCGAGCTCTCACACATCGGCTCAAACCAGCGCCTTTTTGACCGGCCAAAACTTCGAATTGGTGGGTCATTCGCCGTACAGCCCTGACTTGGCACCCAATGAATTCTTTTTATTCCCGCACATCAGGGAAAAACTGCGTGGTCAACGATTTTCGTCGCCGGAAGATGCTGTTGAAGCGTTTAAAAACCATGTTTTGGAGGTGTCTCAATCGGAGTGGAAAAGTGCTTCGACAATTGGTTTGAGTGCATGCAAAAGTGTATAAATCATGCTGGAGAATACTTTGAAAAACAATAAAAACCATTTTTGATGATAAATATTCGCATTTTTATTATAAGGCCAGAAATATATATAGCAACCCTTGTAAAGCAATCGAAACCGATCACAAATAATGGCCACTTTAGACGAGAGGTTTTTGTATTAGAGGGTTTGACATGTGACTTAAAAAAATAATCCCATTGCATGAAAATTAATGTCACAAGCGGTGGGTATTGGAGTCTTATATAGGGTGATCCATCTAGAGGTATTTTTTCAGAACAAAAAAATTGTTTAGCTCGTTTGTTTTATTTCGGTCTGTTGCTTTTATACATTGAACAGGGATTAAACCGGCTCAAGACCTCTTGCTTCTATATTTAAAAAGAAGACACGTTTTTAACAAAATGGCAAAGTGACATTGATTTTCGTGGCTGCACACTACTTTTATCATGATTTCGGGTCCGTGACAACCCTCTTCAGAAAGCCTTGCTGCTATTGTTGAAAGTAAAACCGAACTCTAAAAAGTATAAAAATTTAGATCAAGTGTGGAATCTTTATTGTTAATTTGAAAGGACATTTTATGGTATTTTCTATTTTTTCTAACACAAATGGCATCTGAATTTACGTAAGAAATAAACGTGCTTGTGTATAGGACAAGAGGCCAAATGATATTTGCTCCGTGCTGGCCTTTAGGGGTTATAATATTTTCACCTATTCAAAAAACTTAGTAGTAATTTATTTAAAAAAAATTTTGCGTCAACAAAATTTTTTTTATGGCTTTAACATGAAAAATATAAAGTATCGCAAAGTTCCATGCAACTACGTAAATCGTATTAATATTTTTTAGGAGTTTCTATTTATATTCGTGTAATAATCACTACATAAACATGATAAAAAAAAGAATATTAATGCCCTATAAAATCTGGTCGGATGACAATCTCCATATACAATCAACTACGATCAACTTCACAATATTTTCTACTGAATTTCTACTACTATGTAATGTAGTAGAAGTACGCCATATGATGATGGCGTACGTTCAGTTAATGTCATAATTGGATGCACTGAACGCCCCACGCTATTAGTCAAGAGTGAATGTCAGTGTTAAGAAGCAGAAGTAAAACATGGCTCTCACTTTTTTCATTTTGTGCAATATTATTTGTGATTTGTGACTATCAAATTATTAAGTTCTGAATTAATTTGTAAATTTTAGAACAAAAAAAATATTGGAAAATGCTGATTGAAACGAGCTGTAAATACACTGAACAAAACCAGATACAAATGGGAAACACGTTCGATTATCAACACAGCGATTCTTTTGTGCAAGACTCTTTGGAAAAGCCCCGATTCCAGGTAAGTCTATAACTTTTAACTTTATGTCTGTGTTTGTGTAGACTTTGGTTTTACATATATTATGGTGAATCATCAGAAAATACAGATAAAAAAAACCTCTAGCTTTTTTATCTGCCACGTCAACAAAATAAGTGAGGTTATGTCTTCGTAACTTTCCGTCCGCAGTTCATAAGCTCCTGTATAATAGAGAAACAGCAGAACAAATCGTTTTGTCAGTTTACCGCACCAGTAGTGTTGTTGTTGTGTTGTAGTAGTGTGTGTCGTGGCCGAAGAATTTCTCTTTTGCAGTTCAGGAGCTCCTGTATGATAGAGAAACAGTAGAACAGATCGTTTTGTAAGACTGTCACGCCTGTAGTGTTGTTGTTTTTGAAGCCGCATTTGTGTGCCGCGGTGACAGCCCTCGGCCATCTTCTGGTCAATCCGATCCATAGAACCGGGGAATTTGATATGAAGTAGTGTGATATAAATTGGTGGCTAAAGTTCTGATTATAAAAAAAGCTCGACACAAAAATGGAGAAAAACTGCATTACATTTAGAAAGATCCACTGAGCACAAAAATTAAATAGTGAAGCTGGATCCCATATAAAAGAAATAAATTAAGCCTTTCCATAGTTAAAGCCCACGTAAATAGGGGTCATACATGGAGCAGCTTTCATTGGGATTTTCGCTCGCCACTTATGGGGTCATTAGAAGGCGAGTGAGATTTTTTGGGTATTACGGCCGACACAATGCTCTTTTGCGTTCACTAACCACAAAAGTAGTTTTACCTACTGAAGATTCGACTCGAAAATATTTGCATACTTCAGCTGGATTGAATTTTTAAATTTATACGAGTATATGTACGTTAAGCGACAGCAGAGCCTTTTGGTGGGGGTATTTAATGAACTCATGTCTGAGTGGTAGATGATCTAGCAATGACCATCTATGAAAAGAAACTACTGGTCACAATCAGCAGCCATTTGAAATTTTGCAGAGGTATGTATTAATGCTGTCAAGTGGCTGATATTTACAGGAGTCAAAATTTTCCCCACACTAGGATTGAGTCAACGTCAGAATAAAATATGATGTATGTAGTATTTTGCTTATTATATACCACCACTATCAATTCCGATTTTTATAAAATGTTCACATTATGCTGTGTTGGCCATGGGTCCAATCATGATCCAAAGTAGTCCTCTGCTGATATTTTGAGGCCAAACGTTACATAGTGTACAAATTTTATAACGAGCGGACTGGATAGTGATGATATGCATACGAGGGTTGCTACGAGGTTGGTTTATATTTCGGGTCCTGACGATACTAGTGCCCCCAGATGCAAACTGGAACTTCTATTAGAAACTTTGACATTTTTTAGCATAACTTCACTCAGAACGTTTTGTCATTTGAGGGCGAACTGTTTTGTTTACAGTGTGTTGAAAAATTCATCTCAGTCAAAAAAATGGAATTATCCCGTGAACATTTTCGTGCGATGATTTTTTACGATTTTCGGCATGGTTTATCGAGACAAGTGTGTTTAAATCAACTTGTTTCGACTTTTGGTGATGAAGCACCATCAAAAACCACTGATAATCGCTGGTACGAAGAACTCAGTCTCGGACGCCGTTCGCTCCAGGATAAATTTCGTGAAGGACGTCCAACTTCGGTCACTTTGCCAGAAACCATCGATGCCATAAGTGAACTGATTAAGTAAAAACAGACATGTGACTTACCGCGAGATAGAGGTATCCTTGGGCATTAGTATGCATCAATAAGATATTGCATTTTATATGGCAGTGAAAAAAATTTGTTCTCGTTGGATCCCACATAATTTGACGAATGCTTAAAAAAAGGCTCGTATGGATTGGTGCAAAGAGATGTTGAAAAAGTATAACCGCGGTAGCTCAAAGGCAGTGTATAACATTGTCACAGGTGACGAATCATGGATCTATGCGTATGAACCCGAAATAAAACAGCAATCGACCGTATGAGACTTTCAAGACGAGCCAAATCCAACAAAAGTTGTTCGTGTAAGAAGTACATCGAAGCAAATGATCGGGTTTTTTCGGTATAACCGGCCATGTTGGCCACAGTACCTTTAGTGGAACGTAGGACGGTCAATTCTGAGTTTGCTAACAGTGTTCGAAGAAATGTGGAATGATAATAAGTGATGACGGATCATTTTGTATTACGACAATGCGAGCTCTCACACATCAGCTGAGACGATGAGCTATTTGACCACTCAAGACGTCGAATTGATAGGCCATCCACCGTACAGCCCTGATTTGGCACCCAATGACTTCTTCATGTTCCCTAGCATTATGAAAAAAATGCGTGGTCAACGTTTTTTTATCGCCGAAGCATGTTTTGGAGGTGTCTCAATCGGAGTGGAAAAAGTTCTTCGAAAATTGATTTGTGCGCATGCAAAAGTATATAAATCATGCTAGAGATTACTTTGAACAACAAAACCATTTTTGATGATAAATATTCGCATTTTCGTTATTAGACCAGAAATATATATAGCATCCCTCGTATTGATCTTAAAGGAGAATATATTGAAAAACAATAAAACCTTTTGCAATGATAAATTATTGTGTTTTTATTGCCGGACCCGAAATATAAATAGCAAACCTCGCGTAGTTAACAAAATACCACTAATATAATGCAAATTCCATTCAGCTCTGCACTTAAAAAGGCCATATCTCATGAACTATTCCATTTATGACGATGATGCTTAATACTTATGATGTTGGTATGGTCCCCAATTACACCAAGCAACTTACTTGTCGCAACTCTAAAAGGAAAAAACTTGCCCGTACTGTCAATTCCTTTTGTGTTTTTCGTAGTGTGAAGTTGGCTGCAGTTTATTTCAGTATTTTTACACACAAAAATCAGAACGAATGAAAACAGAAATTGCTGTAACCGAATTGCCTTGTGTAAACACGAGAGGCAAGTTCAAAATGGAATCGTACAAATTGACGCAAGTAAAGTTGCCTCGGGGGCCAAAGAAATACTACGAGAACGAGGTTCGTGCTATTGACGATTGGCCAGTGCGACTTAAGGCGTGTGTAAAGGAAAAAGGCGGACATTTCGAATAAGTATATTCTTTTTGGATACAATATACATCAATAAATATATTAAAAAATATTTGGTCCAAAGACATTCAGTACTTTTAATTTTACAGCATAAAACGTGTCTAACAGTATTTATGTCCCTACTAAGTACACAAAATTATATTCAACTATGAACAGTGTAACCTCTCTAGACCGGACAGCTCAGAGTTTCGAACTTCTTATACATTTTCCCCTGTAGTTTCTTTAACAGCTATTGTACTTTATTTTCCCAACATTAACACAAACGAAGGAATATGTTAGTAAGACGGAATATTATTTGTGAAACTGTTAGTTAGTATTACAACCTGCGAAGCAAGACGTGTATATTTGTACTAACAACAAAACGGCAACACAAAACTTTAATAGGCTGTTTCCACTACGGTCGCGTCCACGTCCGCGTCAACGATTTATCGAAAATTTGTAATGGTGTTTCCATTGTGTTTTGCGTCCACGTTTGCGTTCAAACAGCTGTTTGTGTTTATTTGTTTTTTTTTTGCGGTGCGAAAAGTTTAATATTTTTGAGTTGTGACATTATCATAGAATTAAATGATATTATTTTGCTAACCGCAGTGGAAAATGAGGATCAAATGGTATTGCGCCCAATGGAAATGTGCAGTAGCAGCAGCGCTTTATATTTATGCTGACAAACAGCTGTTTTAATAGGGATGTGCAATTTGCGGTGTTGCCATTAATAGGTATGGGTGGGTTTCGATTGCAAAAATAATCGAATTTATAGTAAACGCGACTTATCGGAAAACGCGTCCAATATGAACGCGACTTTTTCCGATACCTAACTGCCTATGTGTTTTGTATAGGCTTTAACGCGCGTTCATTGATTTTTGGACGTGGACGCGACCGTAGTGGAAACAGCCTATAACATTGGCTGAAAAATGTAAAATATTGGACTCAATTGGGAGTGATAAATCCATCAGACAAGTGGGTGAACAATTAAATGTCTCAAAATCTACAACATTTGATATTTAAAAAGATAATGTAAGAAATAATGTATCTCGAACTTCGAAAGAATGCCCTATTACATTTTGAAAAAATATGGTTAAAATCGGTCGGTAAAGCTTGAAAATTTTGTTTAGGAAAAACGAAAATTTTAAGATGTTCAATCCAAAATTAATTCAAAAAAATTTTCAGTTTTGCCAATTTTTTTTGAAACTAAATTAAATGTTATATATTTTTTAAATAACTTACAAGGGCTGCTATAAATATTTCTGGCCTAAATTTGAAAATCCAAAATTGATTCAAAACATTTTTAAATTTCAGTTTTGCTAATATTTTTTGAAAATAACTTAAATGTTATATATTTTTTAAATAATTTACAAGGGCTGCTATAAATATTTCTGGCCTAATAATGAAAATGCGAATATTTATCATCAATAAAGGTTTTATTGTTTTCCAAAGTATTCTCCAGCATGATTTATACACTTTTTCATGCGCTCAAACCAATTGTCGAAGCACTTTTTCCACTCCGATTGAGACACCTCCAAAACATGGTTTTTGAACGCTTCAACAGCATCTTCTAGCGACAAAAATCGTTGACCACGCATTTTTTTCTTGATTTGCGCGAATAAAACGAATTCATTGGGTGCCAAGTCAGGGCTGTACGGTTGATGGCCCTTCAATTCGATCGACATCTTGGGTGGTCAAATAGCTCATCGTTTCAGCTGATATGTGAGACCTCGCACGGTCATGGTGCACAATGATTCGTCTTCTCTTGTTCGTTTTTCGAATTTCTCCCAAGACTTCAGGCAAACAAATTGTGGTGTACCACTCAGAATTGACCGTCCTATGTTGCTCAAGCGGAACAGTCGCCACATGACCAGTTTTGCCGAAGAAACAGGCAACCATTTACATCGAAGTGCTTCATCCACCAACAACTTTCGTTGGATTTGGCGCGTCTTCGAAGACCCACACGGTCGATTGCTGTTTTGTTTCGGGCTCATACGCATAGATCCATGATTCGTTACCTGTGAAGATCTTATAAACGTCTTTCGAAGCATCGCGATCGTATTTTTTCAAAATTTCTTTGCACCAATCGACACGAAACTTTTTTTCAGCGATTGTCAAATTGTGAGGGGTCCAACGAGAGCCAAACTTTTTAACGGCCAGGTGTTCATGCAATATCGAATGTATGCTGGTGGAAGAAATGCGCAAGGATGCCTCTATCTCACGGTATGTCACATGACGATCTTGCATTATCAGTTCACGCACAACGGCCGTTTTTTGACAACCTTTATGACCTTCGTCTTTGAGCGAGCGTCGGCCACGATTGAATTCATTAGACCAGTTTTTCACAGTGCTATAGGATGGTGCTTCATCGCCATACAAAGATTTAAGTTCATTGATGTACTCTTGTCGTGATAATCCACGTCGAAAGTTGTGAAAAATGATCGCACGAAGATGTTTACGAGTTAATTCCATTTTTTGCCAAATTGATTTTTTCAAGTCACTGTAAACAACACAAATGATAGTCTTACGTCAAAACGTTCTGAGTACGTTTATGCTTAAAAATGTCAAACTTTCCAATGGAAATGTCAGATGGCGCCAGGCAACAGTTGGTGTTGCCTAGGCCAGAAATATATATGTAAGAGAAAGGGACCTAAGGGTAAAAAAAAATCAATTTTCACTTTATTTTTTGATGTGGACAACATCTGAGCATCAAATGAGACCGATCCCATGCCCCACAAGTGTTCCCTCCCAGAGATATGCGCGTTTTATGAAAGTGATAGTACGAGTACACCAAAGATAAACGTATTTAAATCTTTAAAATGGCTCTCCTGAACAAAACTGGTTTTTACCCTTAGGTTCCTTTCAATTTTCCGCGTCACATATAGCAACCCTCGTATGTCATAATACGTATAATAAATAAACAACCGATTTTCTAGTTAAAAAAAATTTGAACTGTAGTACGGACAATTCAGTAATCCGGACAAAAGTCGAAACTACATCTGTGCGGATTAGAGAGGTCACACTGTAATTGTTTTAGTTAGTCGCCTATAACCTTACTCGTCGACTTAATAGTTCGCATATGCAAAATCAAGCAATGTTTCTTATATAGGGTAATCCATCCAGAGGTAGTTTTTCAGAACAAAAAAAAAATAAAAAAAGAAGAAAAAAAGGAAAGACATACATAAGTTGAATATTAGAAGTACAACAGGGCAGAAGTAAAACAATTATTTAAATGTTATTATTAATTATTATATTTTGTTTTGGTGATTACCCCTGATGATGAACGACGAAGTCAGTTCAAAATATTGGGTTATATAAAATTAAATAATTATAAAAACACCGACATCTGTTTTTTGCTTATGACCTCAAGCCTAACAATAACTGAAAAATAAGCAACAAAAGGTCAACTATACAAATACAAATAAAAAAAACATTTGAAGGTAATTATTTTCAAAAAAAAATAAATGCTATAAAATGCACTTTCAAATTACCAATAAAGATTCCACACTTGATTTGAATTTTTATATTTTTTTTTGTTCTGAAAAATTACCTGTAGATGGATCACCCTATATATAGATCGGTAAATGAGTAGCGGCATTGTCGACAGCACACATAAATGGTACATAAGAGCCGTTCCAAAACGGCGTATCGAAGGTCTACCAAAAAGTGGAAAAATAATAGGCTGATCACTATAAAAGAGTATAGGTTTCTCAACATACTCGTATTGTCTTGGATTTTCAAATATTCACATACCGCATTTTCGTTTGAGAACCATATTTTTTCATTTAAACCATCCGACAAGACAGGGAGCTTTATTTTTAGAATATTTTCCCTAGTTTCCCAAATAGAAACAAATCTATATATCCTAAAGTTTTCGTAACTCTTTTTTTTCCAAAAAATAATTTATTGCTAAAATTTACAACTAAATTGAGTCTTTTTTTTAATTTTTTAAAAACTTTTTTTTTTGGCACTAAAACACTTTGGTCAAATTAAAATAAAAAAGAAGAAATTTACACATACGTTGAAATGTAAACCAAAACTAACAATTAACTTATAATAATTTTATAACAGGTAAACAACTTTGGAACTCTTTGAGCTTTTGAAACCAAATTTCGAAAAAATAATACTACACAAATTTGGATAACCCCCAGCGATATTTGGGGGGGGGGGGGGGGTCTTAATGATTCACATCAGTCTACTTCTCGGCAATAAGCATTAGGATCTTGTTCATCAGCTCATTGGCCACAGTCTCGTTCAAGGTATTCAGTCGAGCGGCTAAGAATTCACCGAATTTGGTATATAGAATTTCACGGGCCGTAGGCTTAAGCAGCAATTGCATTTGATTCTGTTGCTGCTGCAGTTCGCGATGGCGTTGCGAGGAGCTCTTGGGGTTGGCCGGCTCCTTCTGCAGGGAGACTAGGGAAGTGGAAATGGACAAGCGATCATCGTCCAGCATATCCACATCGGGATCATCGTCCAGGTCACTGCAATCTCTTTCGTCTATGACTAGATTCTGCGTTGAGTTGTTGAGGTGCTTTGAGGTGGGCAATAGTTTATGAGTTTGATGCGATTTGGCCTTGGCCGAAGAGTGCCGATGATAGTCTTTGATTTTACCATTTGAGGTGGTGTCAAGCGAAATGGTGTCATCCAAGGAGTCGGGTTCATCTTTGATATAAATGGAAGGCGATGACGAACAGGAACGTATGGTCAGCGAGCGAGCTCTGGATATGGGCCGGGGCGGTAGTGGTTGTGCTTGTAGCGTAGAGTTGCCCCTATTGGTATTTAGTTTTTGTAAAGCTGCCAAAGTGCTGGGATTCAAGTTGAGTATAACATCGGATGGTATTTGGGGTTTGGACAACGTGGACACCGGTGTATTGGGTGGATTGTTGGGCAATTGTGGTGTAGACGAGCCATTCTGAGGGGGCAGCACTACTGGTGGCATTACCAAGGGACAGGGTACAGGTGCCACTGTTGTCAAAGGTAAAGGTTGATTTTGTGGATTATTGGGATCATTGGGGGCAAAGTATTGGTATTCATCTATGCCGGTGGTGGAATTGTTGTTGTTATTATTCAAACCCGGCGGTATGACATCATTCGATTTGGCTCGCTCACGGGATCTGTGAAATAAGATAACAGTCGGCATCAGTAATTCAATAATAAATACGAGTAATTGTATTTTATTTAATTTAATTGTATGCTTAAGTTGTGGACTTACTTTCTTTCTCTTATGACCTCCTTTAGAAAGGCCATCTCATCGTAGTACTCCCATTTGGATTTGAAGCGAGAGCCCAGCATTTTCTCATGATTCAATTCACGCCGAAATATCTCCCGCAAAGAGGTAAAAGTCCTCTGCACCCTTTCGCCATTGACGCTGAATATGCGCCCTAGTTCGTTCCACTTTAGGGCCTTCTTCTTGTCCGATCTTTTGTAGTGGGGCAAACGACAATCCCACAGTATGGGATTCAGTTTCACCAACTCAATCAAACGCCTCTTCTCGATTTGATGGCGCGTAAAGGCCATCTCTTTGGTTGTCAATGTAATTGTTACTCTTATTAGCACAACTCTTGGGCCACAAAACGTTTATTAACTTGGCTTATATTGGCCTCTACGCTCTCGTGGTTGTTTTTGCTTTTTATCTAATTTTCTCTTTTGGTTTCCCCGTCGTTGGTGTGCTCTTTCACGCGTGCTCTCTCGCTGTTTCTCTCTCTTAACGTTTTTCGTTTGTCAAAGTCTTTGCCAAGTTAATGGTATCGTGTGCGGCGCTGCTGCTGCGGCCGCCTGCCAACGTCGTTACCACTACCAATACCAAAATGTTTGTTAGTTGCCCTGAAAATGGCGCATGTCCGTTTCCGTTTTGGTATTTTATCTGCAGGTATACAATCAAAAATTGGGGTTTATTGTAATTTTCAATGTATTGTGGATGCTGTTAACTGTGGTAAGGGTCGCCATTCGCAACTTTTGTTAGTGTACTTTAGATAATTAAATGCAGAACATTAAATGATGGCAAAACTAAAGTAGACAAATGAGGTGAGAACTTAAAGTCACGCAAAACTTGAACATTTTGCTGTACTTTAATTGAGGAGATTTGCCAAATTGAATTTAAAGTTGATGAAACTATATTTTTTACCGATAAACGAAAAAACCCGCACTGTGGGGGAAAAGTAAATTTCCTTGACGGGTATTTTATACACATTTACCTTGGATTTTATTTAGATTAAAACATTGCAAAAATCAAGCAGTTCTTGGTTATTAAAGAATTAACTTAAGGGCAATGCAGAGGAATGTTACGAAGCACAATAAACTATTTCCATTGAAGAAACCCAATTTTTTACATATTTCCCTTTGATTTCATTAAGATTATAACATTGCCAAAATCAAGAAGCTCTTGGTTATTTTAAAATATACTTAAGCAAAAAGATAGGAATGGCAAGAAGCTGATTGAATTACTTTATCCTATTGATGAAAGCCAAATTAAATACGCCTTTCTAAATATTATTGTTTTACAATTACAATTGTTCATAATTCATAATTTATTTATTGATTCATAATAATATACAAATTTGTTTATAATTATTATTCATAAAATTTAAAGAGTTTAAGGGGGTTTTCCTTTTTCTGCTTAGATATGACAATGTTATTCTTAAAATAGTAGTTTTTATGATTTAATATTATAAACGGAGGATATTATTGTTTTAGCTTTTTCTATATTTGAGTTTCCGAATAAAGAACCCTTCTAGAATAATGTGTAAAAATTTGAGTTGTATCGAAGCAAACTAACGCAGTTTAAGCAACCGCTCATCACACATGACTTCGCCACTTTTAAAGGGATTTTTCCCACAACTCACGTTTACAAAGACGGTGATCCACATGACCTTAAAACTACTGCACCGAAACTTTGAACACTATTTCTGTAGATACGTAATTTACGAGGTAACTCTTTGAACTGAAGCATTGAACACTATTTCTGTAGATAATTTACGAGGTCAGTCTGGGATTTTCTTTTTAATATTGTTATTTTTTTATAAGTATTTACTATATAAGTATATTTATCAGTCAACTCACGAAAATATGAACTAATTATTTGTATAGGGTGTTCGCGATTTCATTCACGTTTTCGAATCCTAAAATTTTGAAGCAAGATAATGCTGTTTTATCGCTGAAATTAACTTCTCTTAATAGATTCAATACCCAGTATCTTAAAAACAAATATTTAATTGAAGAAAAAACTCATATAATGGGTGATCCATCTAGAGGTATTATTTCAGAACAAAAAAAAAACATTAAAACTCAAATCAAGTGTGGAATCTTTATTGGTAATTTGAATAGACATTTTATGGCATTTATTTTTTGAAAATAATTTGGTTTGGTGCGGTTTATAGGCTGGTGGAATCATCGGTGCATATTTTTTCAAAAATGATGATGGCCGGAACGCAACCGTGAATGGTGCTCGATATCGCGCCATGATATCGATCTTTATGCTACCAGAAATTGAAGCCCGTATTCTTGACGACATTTGGTTTCAACAGGACGGTGTCACTTGCCATACAGCTGCTCAAACAATGGATCTATTGAGAGGTCATTTCGAAAGGCAGCTAATTTCACGTTTTGGACAGATGAGTTGGGGTTACGTAAAGTCCAAAGTCTATGCTGACAAACCAGGTACGATTCAGGTTTTGGAAGCCATCATTTCGCTTGTCATTAAAAAGCCATACCGGTCGAAATGCTCGAACGAGTCATCCAAAATTGGACCCTCAGAATGAAAACCCTAAGTCGTAGTTGCGGCCAATATTTCAAGGAAATTATATTCAAAAAAAAATAAATGCCATAAAATGTACTTTCAAATTACCAATAAAGATTCCACACTTGATTTGAATTTTTATATTTTTTTGTTTGTTCTGAAAAAAATACCTCTAGATGCATCAGCCTATATAAAAAATTAATTTTGTACAAAGAAAAACTTGAATTCGTTGCCCAACATAGTGAAAATAACAACAATATCGAGTTCATGTTTCTAGATCGTACACGCAGAAAAAAGTATAGTTGCGATAACATTATTCGAAGAGCATCATACTATTGTTGGTTTTATGGTTGTGGCACAATAATATTATGATCATCATAACAATAGTATGGTTCACACACAACCATACTATGATCATCATAACAATTTTGTGGTCCTCACAACAATAGAATTATTTACACACAACCATAATATGATCCCCATAACTATATTATTATCACACTCAACCATACTATGATCCCCACAACAATATTATTATGCACACTCAACCATGCTATGATTCCCACAACCATATTATGATTATCATAACCATAGTATGTTTAACATACAACCATAGCATGATCCTCGCAACCATAGTAAGACTCACACACAACCATACTATAATCCCCAAAATTGGGTGTAAGGATTGAATTAAGTTGTTATTCAACAATAGAGATTTTTATAAAGTGTAAAAATACATTAAACTCTTAATAATTAATAGAAGTGATTTATTTAACAGAAGAAAAAATACACTTATTAAAATTATTTCAGTTTTACTAATCCAAAGTAGCTTGTTTTGAAAAAATTGAATTTACATAAAAAAAGAACTACTATTGCGTAAGAGTCGTAACAATAACATTGTCAAATTACAAAAAAATATTATGATTTCGTCGGTATGATTGCCGTAATCATATTATTAGTTTTGTCGCACCAACCATATTTATGTTGTTGTTGCAACTATATTTTCATTTTTAAATTTGGCAACAATACCATTGTAAGATTTTAAAAAATATAAGTATTAATATTGCCGCAATTATACTGCTGTCAAAATGAAATTCAAAAAACAATACTTTGGTTGCGACGATCATACTTTTATTGCAGAAAACATACTATTGTTGCAGTGATCATATAGTAACCATATATTTTCTCTGCGTGTATATGTTGTAGAATGTTCACGTTGCCGCGAGTTGACTGTTTCACCTTTTCTATTGGACCTTTCTGTTGACTATTTCACTTTTCTATTGAACAGACCTCGTAAAAGAAATTAACTACGTTTTAACTTGTTTTTGCAAGAACTTTTTTTCGGGGATACCCTAATGCGAGTTGATTGTATTTCACAATTTCTATTGAACAGACCTCGCAAAAGAAATTAACTACGTTGTTTTTGCAACAACTTTTTTCGGGGACACCCTAATGCTTATATTTGTAGTTTAGTTGATACTAAACGAAAGAAAAAATGGCGGTAATTTAATTGTTTATCTAACAGCTTCGGTATGTATGTAAAAAAAGTAATTCGGCACAAAATATTTTCTTTTGCAAAAACCACCAACTTCCAAACAGTTTTTTCTTTTTTTAAATAGAATGCTAAAGTTTGAAATCTTCACAAGTTCCTATAGATAAGAATTTTGATTACACCAATTTTGTGTTTATCAAAATCTTCTTCACAAAATGCTTGCCAAAAATGTTACAAGGCGTGGTTGTTTATTTCTGCCGTCGCCACATGTGTACAGGATTTCTTCACAGTCAGCCAATTGGCAGTAGTACGAGTACACACACACAATCACAACTTACCAAATGTAAAAGGAAAACTCAAGTCCTTTTCCCCTTCATATCGATACAAGTGAAAATAATATTTTGCATTTACTTATTTTTCATTCTTTCCGTTTGGAATTATATTTCTTTCTTTGGTTTATTTTTTTTATTTTGGCGAACACTTAACGCTACGAGATCACAATTAAGACTTCCACATTACACACAATTGAGGAGGAATTCAATTGGATTGAATCTCCCAGAATAAAAATGTATTACCAACAGTTGTAGCAGCAGCAGAGTAGTAGCAACCGCAGCATCAAACTTTTCGATGTAAATTAAACAACAATCTTTAGATACACAAACAACCAACATACCAACAGTGTAGCGTTTGTGAGCACAACTAAAGCCCCGTTAGATACACGGAGAGAGAGCGAGAGAGGCACAGATACTATCAAGATTTAAACGGCAACAACAGCGCGCCGCATATGATTTACGTACAGATACATTCGCACTGTTGTCTCTCAGAGGCTGCAAGTGCCAACAAAGAGTGGGTCGGAAGAGAGTTTGTGGGCGAGCGTAAGTGTGTGCGTACGACTGCAATAGGGCCTGTTTAGGAGTGTGAGACAGGCAGAGACAAAAAGTATCACATACACAGCAGCGGTTCGGTTGGTCGCAGCAAGTACTGCTCGGCCAGGCTGCTGCAAAAATATCGCATTTTATGACGAGACGACGAGGACGGACGGATGGACGGACTAAATAAAACCAAATCCATTCAAGTAGCGGAATATTATGAATAAACAGAACAAAACAAAGCGAAAACACCAGCAGAAGATACGACGACGACGACAACAACAACTACGAATGCGGGAATTTTATGCATGAGAAGAAACACAACACAGAGACACACGCACAGACAAGAAAGTGCAAGTATCTTTTCCGAGGAATGTTTTGTTTAATGTTGGTTGATTCGAAGACCGTCTGTCGGTCGGGGACGTTTGTATCGGCTCGTTCGTTGTTTGGATTTCTGCGTTTTTTTAGTTTTGTTCTGCCAAAGAAAGCTTTTCCAAATCTGTTTTCGTTCTGTGGATAACGATGACCATGGCCATGGCGATGGCGATGACGGTGCCGGGCTGATGATGATTTATACTGTATGGAACGCATTCATGTTATTCACATAAATTCACAATCAGTTGTTTGTTATTTTGTTGTTTCCTGCCATGCCGAATCTCTTGCTCTCTCTCTCTCTAGCTTTTTCGTTCCATTGCTTCATTGTTCTCATTATTGTGTGATGTTGGTTGCTTCGAAGAGTTGTTTATTAACAACAATAAAATTCAATTTATTTCAATTAACCAAGCGAACAATCATCGTACGTATCGCATCGTACGTTTATGCCACCAACAACCAACCGAATAACAAGAGCAGATCAACGACAGCAGCAGCAACCAACACTAGCAAACAACATTGTTCGTTCGTTCGTTTGCTGCCGTTGCTTCTTCATTCATTTTGTTCGGCTGGTGTCAACTGAAAGCAATTTTGTTAGAATTTCTTTGTTTTCACTTTTTGATATCAACGTTCTTTTTCCAAAACAGAATCTCGGTGGATGTGTCTGTAAATCATTGCTTAGCCCCTGCCCAGCACAAACAAAAAATGCCAGCATTAAAAGTGTAACAATTCTTATAGTGGACAGTGGCATATGTTGCTGGTCAATCGGTTGGTAACAAATTAGTAACGTAAGCATGCGGACGACAAATTTTGTTCCGCTAGGTCGAATGTTTTATTCCCTTCCTAAGAGATGACGTTTCATAGTCGGAATACCAACTAATCGTCCGTTAAGGAGCCATTAAAATGTACATATATATAAAAGGTGTTTTTTCAGACGTGTGGTTTTTAAAAAAAAATTAAAACGCGTATAATTCAATGTTAGAGAATTTAGCTTTATTATAAAGAAAAGGGTTTGCTATTTAAAAATGATTTCGGGCATGTGGCCGCTGTGGCTGGCTCGAATAAAGCCAAGAGTTCCAATTTTCGACCACTTTTTTGCACTATTTGGGGCCGTATGTCAGCAATAACGAGTGGAATATTATTTTCTAAGGCGTCAATCGTGTCGGGCGTATCAGCGTAGACAAGCGACTTTACATAATCACACAAAAAATAGTCCAGCCGTGTTAAATCGCATGATCTTGGAGACCACGCCACAGGCCCAAAACGCTAGATAATGCGCTCACCAAAAGTTTTCTTCATTAAATTGATGATTTTGCTGGCTGTATGTCATGTAGCGCCGTCTTGTTGGAACCAAAGGTCGTCCACATCAACATCATCCCATTCAGGCACGAAACAGTCATTAATCATGGCTCTATAGCGTTCCCCATTGACTGGAACATTATGGCCGTCATCATTTTTAAGGAAATATAGACCAATGATTCCCTCTGCCCATAAAGCACACCAAACAGTCACATTTTGAGTATGTAACGGCGTCTCAAACATTGATTGTGGATTTAAGTTACTCCAAATGCTACAATTTTAGTTACTAACGTACCCATTCAACCAAAAGTGAGCTTCATCGCTGAAATTTTCTTGCAAAAATCAGAATCGGTGGCTATTTTGTTTTGGGCCCATTCACCACGATTTGCAAACGTTGTTCCAGAGTAAGTCTATCGATTACGAAATGGCAAACCAAACTGAGCAAAAATCAAGTAAAAGTTGTCAAAAAGACGAACTCCGAAAAAAGTGTGGCCAGATTGAAAACCTCACGTCTAAAAAACCCCTTTATATGGCACGCCTAAAATTTGTCCAAAGGAGCTTGGCACCGGCACCTATCTTTCAGGGTGTGTTTATTTCCATAATTGAGCATGAGATAAAGTAAGTTCAGATTAAATCTTAAGTGTTTGTATGGCGATGAAGCACCATCATATACCACTGTGAAAAACTGGTTTAATGAATTCAATCATGGCCGACGCTCGCTTAAAGACGAAGTTCGTCCAAAAGCGGCCGTTGTGCCAGAGAACATTGATGCCGTGCGTGAACTGATAATGCAAGATCGTCATGTGACATACCGTGAAATAGAGGCTTCCTTGGTCATTTATTCCACCAGCATACATTCCATTTTGCATGAACACCTGGCCGTTAAAAAGGGTTTGTTCTCATTGGATTCCGCACAATTTGACAATCGCTCAAAAGAAGGCTCGTGTCGATTGGTGCAAAGAAATTTGGAAAAAATACGATCGCGGTGCTTTAAAACACATTTATAAGATCGTCACAGGTGACGAATCATGGATCTATGCGTATGAGCTTGAAACAAAACAGCAATCGACCGTGTGGGTCTTCGAAGAGGAACCAAATCCAACGAAAGTTGCTCGTGGTCGCCTGTTTCTTCGGCAAAACTGGTCATGTGGCGACTGTTCCGCTCGAGCGTACGTAGGACGGTCAATTCTGAGTGGTACACGACAATTTGTTTGCCTGAAGTCTTCGGAGAAATTCGAAACACGGACACGAGAAGACGAATATTGTGCACCATGACAATGCGAGCTCTCACACATCGCCTAAAACCAGCGCCTTTTTGACAGGCCAAAACGTCGAACTGATGGGTCATCCGCCGTACAGCCCTGACTTGACATCCAATGACTTCTTTTTATTCCCGCACATCAAGAAAAAAATGCGTGGTCAACGATTTTCGTCGCCAGAAGATGTTGTTAAGGCGTTCAAAAACCATGGTTTGGAGGTGTCTCAATCGGAGTGGAAAAAGTGCTTCGACAATTGGTTTGAGCGCATGCAAAAGTGTATAAATCATGCGGGAGAATACTTCGAAAAGCAATAAAAACAGTTTTCATGATATATATAGCAGCCCTCGTATACCCTCAACCGAGACTTCACATTTAAAAAAGTGGGCCGTTTTTGGACATGATTAAGACGTATTAGGATACGTTACGAAATATTCTTTGGTTTTTACCGGTGGTTCCTTCTTTTTGAGCCTTTCGGCCCATGAGACCGAACCTAATCTGAATCAAAACAAGTCGATCATTGGATTTGTAGCAAAATTTGCTTTAATTTGAGTACCCATAAGTCCATATTGATCGTTCGTTTTGAATATACAGGCCGGTTTTTTTCTTGGGCCACCTGACCCGAAACACTCAGCAACTACCCATTTTTAGGGTATTAAGTGCGTCTCAACTAACAGTCACCATTTAAAGCGTTGTTTGTCAAAAAAAAACTTATGATTTGTTATCAAATATTCAGAAAATGTGTACTTTTTTGAGCTACGTCGAGTCCTTAAAAGGAAAAGTTGTTCCCCTTAGGCCGATATTGCCTTTTTACAATGTCGAATAGCTAACGACTTTCGCTAAACTTCAGGATCCTGGTTAATTGGTTTGATCTCTATCGTGCTTTCATCAGACGCACGGATTGCTAGATCATTTTAGAATTTTACGAAATCTTTTATATTAAGTGTACTCCATCTAGAGGTATTTTTTTCGAACAAAAAAATATAAAAATTCAAATCAAGAGTGGAATTTTTTTTGGTAATTTGAAAGGACATTTGATGGCCCATTTCTGGCTCAACGACAAAGTCAATAAACAAAATTACCGCATTTGGGCTGATGAGCAACAAGAAGAGGTTCAAGAGGTGCGGTTTATAAGCTGGGGAAACATCGGTGCATATTTTTTCAAAAATGATGATGGCCGGAACCGTGAATGGTGCTCGTATATTATCGCGCCATGATATCGATCGTTATGCTACCTGAAATTGAAGCCCGTAATCTTGACGACACTTGGTTTCAACAGGACGGTGCACTTGTCATACAGCTGCTCAAACAATGGATCTATTGAGAGATCATTCCGAAAAGGTGATAATTTTAGGTTTTGGACAGGTGGGTTGGCCGCCCAGATCGAGTGATATAACACCCTTAGAAATTTCTTTGGGGTTACGTTAAGTCCAAAGTCTGTGCTGACAAAACAGCTTTGATTCAGGTTTTGGAAGCCAACATTACGCGTGTCATTACAGTCATACCGATCCAAATGCTCAAACGAGTCTTCCAAAATTAGACCCTTAGAATGGAAACCCTGAGGCGTAGTTGCGGCTAACATTTGAAGGAAAATATATTAAAAAAATAAATGCCATAAAATGTCCTTTCAATTACCAATAAAGATTCCTCACTTGATTTGAATTTTTATATTTTTTGTTTGTTCGCAAATACCTCTAGATGGATCACCATTATAGAGTATCCGATCAATAATTCAAGGCGTTGCAAATGGAGCGACAAACATAGTATACACTCTATGCTTCGATGGAGGTGGACACAGACACAAAAACTATTTTCGGTTTAATTAAAAAATTCAGTTATTTGAACAAAAAATTAATTAGGAATCCTGTGATAAAAATTATCGCATTTCAACTTAAATATTCGTACGTTGTTATTCGAAAAAATATCCTATTTCAAGCGATAAACAAATTCACATATTTACGAACAAAAATTTTATGCCGTTTAGCGAAAATATTTTCGCTATGAGGCAACGAAAATAATTCACATACTAACAAAAAAAGTTGTATTTTTTTGGAAAGCAGCCTAAAAGATTTTTGTTTACAAGTACGGTTTTAGGTGAGCGCCTCTTTACCATCATAAGACCCTAAGCAACGAATGTGCTGTAACTATGTTTAGCGGCTATACACTTACGGGCTGTCAGTTTTACATCTAACGAGAACTACCGGCAATAGAACACAATAAAAATCCCTCGCATACATACTAAAACACATACACCCACACACCCTTGATGCAGAGCATGCATTTTCTTATTGTTTCCATTCATTAATTTAAAAATCTGATAAAAAATGTAGCTTATTTACAAAAATTTTAATTGAGTGGCAATAAAATTCCCTTTTACGTCTTTTTCGCGGTAAAGGCTCGATATTTTCCTCATCAACAATAGTGTTGCTTTAGGTTAGAAAAATCACAATGGTTAAGTTGTACCCGATTCTTGGAATATTTTTTAGAAAAATAATTTGTTGTAGAAGTTCAAGTACTTAGCCATAAAAGAGGTTAATATTTGGTTGTTAGCCAGACTAAGTACTAAATCGGCTACAAAAAATTAACCGGGTTTTAACAGATTTTAGTTTATCAGAATTTTCCTTAAGAAATCAGCAAAGTTGAAACTTTTTTTTACAAAAAGTACTCTATTATTAGGTTTCGTTACCCAGTCTTAGTTGTCGAGACATTAAACACGACTGCATATTGAGCAGCTGTACAAATAAGGTTCACAGGAATAGGGTCTATTCTCAACATCTCAACTAAATGTGAATGTGCGGAATTATATTTTGATAGTTATTGTTATTGTATTTGCAATATAAATAATGTGTTGCTACAGATGGACGGACATGCGGGCGGTTACACTGTACTTCCTGCACCCCACATTATACGGACAGACTACTGTGCTGTTTTTAGGTATTTTTCCAAACTCATCAAGATAGTGGCAATTTTTCAATAAAAATTCTCATGCACTACACTTTTTGTTAATCTTCAGTAATTAAACAACAATTCACATACACCAACCAACATGCAGAACGCACAGCAAAGCACCCAGCAAAAGATTTATCTTAACAACCCAATATTCCACCAACAACCAGCATAATTCGACGCGAGTATCTCTGTCATCTGACGCATACACAATTTCCCCCTAGTCCGTCCAACCAACCAACCGAACGAACTGAACTGAACCACCAACAACGGAACGAACTATCGTCTTATTTGGTCCATCCATCCCATCCGTCCAGTGTGCATTGTGTTGTTATTCGTTCTGCCAGCTCCTCGTTCGGGCAATCAATTGTTTATAAATGTACTCACTTAACAAATAAACAAATGCTGTTGTTGCTGTATTCCGTTTTGTGGAGCAACAGCCAGTAATCATTTAAAAGCGAGATGAATATTTTAACACCAGCAATAAATACAACAACAACAACAGCAGCAACGGCACATACAAAAACCTTAAAAAGCGGCAGCAACAGCACAAAGTCAATCTAAGGAATGGAATGCCCGCAATTTATATGTTGCTCAGTTTCAGTGTTGCCACTAAGAACAAATTTTTTCGACTAGAAATTTCCACAAAATCTACAAAAAAAAACCCTACTTAGCCGACCAAAATTTTAAAATAAATCAAAATGCACTTCAGTGTTCTAGTAAACATTATTTTTTGTTTCATAAACGTTTCGTACAGGGCACAAAAGACTTTTCCTTAAATAAAGTATCGGGTGATCAATCTAGAGGTATTTTTTCAAAATAAAAATACAAACTTCAAATCAAGTTCGGAATCTTTATTGTCCATTCAAAAAGACATTTTATGCCATTTATTTTTCAAATATAATTTCCTTCAAATGTTGGCCGCAACTACGCCTCAGAGTATCCATTCTGAGGGTGCAATTTTGTATGACTCGTAAATTTTTTCAACACTTATTTTAGTGGTTTTCAGAATACCCAAAGTAAAAAAGAACGCAGCGTTAAAAAAAGTTTCAGTGGGCCTTAAATCTTACATTGGACTACAACATTTGTTAATGTTGCCTAAATACAATAAAGAGCGTTGGCGCATACACGCAGAAAAAAAGTATGGTTGTGGTAACAATATTCGAAGAGGATAATACTATTGTTGCGTATATGGTTGTGCTACAACATTATTATGATCCTCACAACAATAGTATGATTCAAATGCAACCATACTATGATCCTCACAACAATAGTATGATTCACCATAACCATACTATGATCCCCACAACCATAGTATGATTCAAACTCAACCATACTATGATCTCCACAACCATAGTATGATCCTCACAACCATAGTATGTTTCATATACAACCATAGTATGATCCTCACAACCATAGTATGATCCTCACAACCATATTATGATTCACACGCAACCATGTTATGATCTCTACAACCATAGTATGATCACACATAATTATATTATGATCCCCAATATTTTTTATAAGAATTGGTTTAAGTTGTTAACAATAGATTTGAATTATGAAAATTATTCAAAAATACATTAAATTCAAAATAATAAAAGTGATTTTTTTCACAGTAGAAAAAATAAGTTTAAATAAACGTAAGCGCTATTAAAAATATTTCAGTTAAACAAAGCAAAAGCAGTTTGTATAAAAAAATTTAATTTCGATAAAAAAGTACTATTATTGCATTAGAGCCGTACCAATAACATTTGTTCTAAAAAGCATATTTAAATGAAGAAAAATTACAATCATACAGTATGGTTGCCGTAATCATATTATTGTTAACATAAAACGCAAAACACAATACTTTTGTCGCACCAACCATTTTTATATTGTTGCTATAACCATATTTCAATTTTTAAATTCGGCAATAATACTATTGTTACATTTCAACAATATTAATATTGCAGCAATTATAGTATTTTCAAAAATAAATTCAGTTAACAATGCCATGGTTGCGACGAACATTCTTTTATTGCGAAGAACATATTATTATTGCCGTGACCATGTAGTAACCATGTTTTTTCTCCGCGTGTAGGCGGTTTCCTCCAGCGTATAGCGTATACAATGAGAATTAAGACAAGTAACAAATGTATACATACTTTCAAACCCTACCAAAATCGAATTGGACCGACCATTCGACCGCATCTCAAAATGTCAAATCCATCCAACTAAATTCGGTCGGAAAAGTCCAAAACACGGCAACGTTGCTTAGTACTCATCTCTTCTCAAAATCACCATCGCTGCTGCTGCTGGTGATTTTGTCTTTGTTGTTGGTTGTATGTGTGTATTTTGTTCTTGCTTTACTGCTTTATTTTCTTTTTTGCATTCAACGGATGCTGGATGCTGTTGATTTATTTGTGTTTTGTTGTTGCACGTATTGGTTTTACGATTTCTATGAGAATGGAGGTCTGTATGTGTAAACTCTCTTTATGCTAACCTCTCTTTGTTATTGGAACTGTAAGAAATGTTTGGGTACTTTTAAACAAAGAGCAGCACAAATTCTCTTAATAGGAGCGTTTGGTAGGTGATTTGGGGGGGAAAATACGACGATGGGGACTTTGCGCAGTGTTGCCAATGATTTTACTTTTACATTGTTAACTCAGGCGATTTTTACATACTAGTGTTGTTTTTTTTTTTTTGCAAAGCTTCGATAACTAAGAGCGAATAGCAAAATAGCAATTCGTAGTTAAGTGATTTCTTAACAAAAAGTGTTTATATAAGCTGTGTTCTTTTTATGTTACTAAACTAGCATTTGTGTTAAAGTTACTCGCTTAGCAAGCGAGTTGACCTCTAAAGAAATGAGTTAAAGTTACCAATCTTATTTTTTAAACAAATAATCAAACATGTGTAAAAACATGTGACAGCGCATAGAGAAAGGGACCTAAGGGTAAAAAAATCTATTTTCATTTTTTTTTCTTTTTTTTGATGTGGACAACATCTGATCATCGAATGAGATCGATCCCATGCCCCAAAAGTGTTCCCTCCCAGAGATATGCGCGTTTAATGAAAGTGAAGTCGACGATTCTAGGCGCAAATAGAAAGGGACCTAATCTTTAAAATGGAACCCTAAACAAAACTTTTCATCAACTTTTCACTTTTTTTTTTTGATGTGGACAACATCTGAGCATCGAATGAGACCGATCCGATTCCCTTAAAAGTGTTTCCTCCCAGAGATATGCGCGTTTTATGAAAGTGAAGTCGACGATTCTAGGCGCAAATAGAAAGGGACCTAATCTCCTGAACAAAACTGGTTTTTAACCTTAGGTCCCTTTCTATTTTGCGCGTCACATATGTTTTTTGTTATGTATGTATTTAAATAAAACAAGAAGAGGTCTTCACGGCGAAATCATTCCATAGTCTTGTAAAATATTTATAGCATCTTTTTATCTATTAGATTGGACAAACATTATAACTTCCTGAATGTCAGGTCTTCCTTTTTTGTGTTGCTGTAATTTTTTTTTATTTTCTTCTACCTTCCTTCTAGTAAAATTTCTTTCGTTCTTTTCAATAAAAGTGATCCTATAAACTTTCCTAACAACCTTCGTGTAAAAGACATGCCACCAAGCATGCATAGTGAAGGCAGCACGGTTTGAGTATAACGCACAATTTTATTTTGTAGATCAGTAGGTAGGATATCGTATATGCAATGACCACGCCTTAGTTTCAAACTCTAGCTATAGAAATTGAAAAAAAAAATTTTAAGAAAAACATACACTAATTTTCTCAGTAAGAACAACACGATGGATTGTATTCTAAATTTGTCATTCCGTTTGTAACACCTCGAAATATGGATTAGAGTCTCTATAAAGTATATTCATATATTATTGTTAAATTTATATTCATATTTTATATGTTAAATTTAATTTTCTCAATAAGAACAACATTTCTGTCGGATTTTCATACCCTCATATGGATTGTATACGAAATTTGTCATAAAACATCGAAATATTGATCAGAGTCTCTGTAAAGTATATTCATATGTTATTGATCGTCTGTTCCTCCATCCGTACAAAAGCACTATAACGATCAACTGACTAAAGCTAGGACCTTGAAATTAGGCATTAATACTTATAAGATGTTCGGAATTTTAAGTTGACAAAATCGGAACGTGGGGAAACAGTTTTCCTTTAAAGCACTTAAGGTACCTCGGAGAAATTTATATATTTTAGTATTTGCCCAACGGCGGAGGTTATAAAGGGTGGTCCAACTAAAGCGCACGCTGTTAATTGTAAATAAAACAAAAATGTATCTTAATAATTTTTATTATGAGAGAGAGTGATCTATGACAATTATCGTATGTGCGAAACAGAATATTGGCCAAATTCTCGCCACGGCTTTGGTGGCATACCTCTATCCGATGGTCCATACTTTCAAAGACGTAGACATAATGGAGGCAAAATGTCGTTAATGTGCCGAATTATCTCATCATTTAGCTCTTAGCATATTGATGTGCGTTTTTTATTTTAAATATTCCCAAAGAAAGAAGTCCAACGGAGCCAAATCACGTGATCGTGGCGGCCAATTAACATCGCCACGACGTAAGATAACACGGCCATAGAATTTCTCAGAAGTGACTCTATCTTGTTGGAACTACATATCGTCCAGGTCCTTGTCGTCAATTTCTGGCCACAATAAGTCCGTTATTATCTCGCGATCGCAAACACCATCCACATCTTGAAAAGCATTTTGATTTGAACTCCCATTTTATAAAAGACTTCAACAATTTTAACGCGCTGCTCAATTATGTACCTCTCCAAATTTGAATTTGTCAAACACTGAATAAAAGAAATGTCAAATCAATGTCAAACAATTAAAATCGTGCATTATTCTTGGACTTACCTTTATAAGAATCGAGTCGGCCTTGGCGAACATAACGACGATTTTGTTTGCATTTATCTTGTTCTTTAAGCATTCTAATAGAAGGGAAAGCGGAACCAAACAAAGCCTGTGTTAACGAGGGCGGTTCGGAAACTTCTTAGCCTAGCACAAAAAGCGCGGTATAAACAGAAAAAGTATTTTGGAAACTTTCAAACAGGTGTTCACAAAAGACGCATCCGCGATTTTTTTACAATGGAAAAATTAGAAATGCGTGGTGTCATTAAATATTTACATATAAAAGGTTTATCGGGACGAGAAATTCATAATGATATGGTAAATGTGTAGGTGAAAGAGCTCCTTCATATGCAACAGTAAAAAATTGGGTTGCTGAATTTAAACGTGGTCGTACAAGCATTGAAGATGAACCACGCAGTGGACGTCCAAAAACAGCAACAACAACAGAAATTGTAGCCAAAGTGCATGATATGGTATTAAATGATCGACGAATAAAAGTGAGTGAAATAGCTAATATCATGGGCATCTCAAATGATCGAGTCCATTTAATTTTGCATGAAGAACTACGGATGAAAAAGCTTTCTGCAAGATGGGTGCCGCACTTGTTAACAGTCGACCAAAACGCATAAGAATGAACATTTCTCAAGCTTGTTTGGATCGTTTTCAGCGAAATAAAATGGATTTTAAGCGTCGTTTCATAACTGTTGATGAGACGTGGATCCACCACTATACTCCAGAAACAAAAGAACAATCCAAACAATGGACTGAAGCTGGAGGAAGTGCCCCAAAGAAGGCAAAAACAATTCAATCGGCTGGTAAGGTTATGGCAACGGTTTTTTGGGACTTCAAATGTATTTTATTGATTGACTATCTGCAAAAGGGTAAAACAATTAATTCAGAGTACTATTGCAACCTTTCAGATCAATTAAACTATTGCAAATTCGAGAAAAACGTCCTAGCTTACAACACAAAAAAATAATTTTTCATCAAGACAACGCACCAACGCAAAAGAGTGTTTTAACAATGGCTAAAATCAACGAATTAAAGTACGAGTTGCTTCACCACCCACCTTATTCTCCTGATTTAGCTCCCAGTGACTTTTCTGTTCCCAAATCTAAAAAAATTCCTTGCTGGCAAGCGTTTTACCTCAAATGAAGATGCAATTACAGTTGTAAACCACTATTTTGAAGACCTTGAGGAAAACTATTTTAATCAAGGGATAGAATTGCTAGATAAGCGTTGAACTAAGTGTATTGAAGTTTCAGGAGATTATATTGAAAATAAAAATATTTTTGAAAAACTAACTATGTATTCTCTTTCATTGATAGGCTAAGAACTTTCCGAACCGCCCTCGTATTTTAAATGAAAACAGAATTTAGCAATCGAGTATTGCAGCTTTCTAAATAACAGCTAGAAGGCCTTCCCGTTTGTTAAGGCAAGCAATAAAGTTAAATTTCAGATTTACAAGTCCATTCTCGCCAATTAAATCCTGCGTTAATTTAAAATTTTAGTAAAATGCAGCAATCATGTGTAAAATTTTTCCCAGAAGACTTCCTAGAAGGTCTGCAGATAGATTTCTTATACCTATGGTTATCTTTTCAATGATTCGACTAAAGTTTTCCATTTGTTAAGAAAATCAAGTAAGTCTTAAAGCAAATTGCCTACTGTTATGGAATTTATAATTTCCGTCGTGGTGTTCAGTTTTCTTGTAGTTCTATGTGGAAATAAAATATTTTGCATTTGTTTTTTGCCTTCTATCAACATCCAAATTAAACCACATTTCATTCTTGTTGTATTTACCTTTGATTATTCCTCATTGACTTCAATTCATGGTGATGAAGCTGATGACTTAATTGCAAATGGATTATCAACGTACAATACACACCTTTTAATTTGTATTGTCCACCTGGCAATTGTGGCTTACGTTCGAGTATCATCAAAGACTCATTAAAGCATTAAAGATATTTAAGCTTAGCGACAGATACACACACACACACCTACACATCTATATATTTTCCAGTCATTCACAACTGAGGCGACCAGACATTCGTTCGAAGAGAAGATTATGCTAACAAAACGTTTTCTGAATATTATCTCAAGCCATTAATTGAATTCTATACAGATGCGCTTGTCGGTGTGTAACGAGCGAGCTGGCATTGCTCTTAAACCATTTTCAAGTGAATAGAAATGCCCAGCAATTGGGTTTCGGTTCTGGCGAACTGGCGTCGAAGACGAACATGCGATAATAATGATGTTGGACTGTGTTATTAATCTGTCATTCATGGGCCGTGAGTCAATCCACTCCAGCCTTTTGTGTCTCCAACCACCGGAGTCGTTTTATCTATTTTCAGTTTCAATTGTTGACCCAAGATAAGCAATGTTTGTGGTTGTTGTTTTTCTTTTTTTTTGGTTTTAGCAAAGAGTCTGTAATCGATAATAGCCAAGATTGGCAACAAGAATGCAAGTGTGTCCACAAGACTGCCACAGATGACACTTGACAGGCGTTTGTAAACATAAAGATAAAAAATTGTTATTGTAATTAACAAAAGGCGTGTTTTATTTTACAACTAAAGAAATCCATTAAAAAAATTAAATCAAAATCCAACGGTTTTTGCCTTAAAACATTTTAGATACGATAATCAAAAAGCGGCTGTTTTGATAAATTGGATTTTGTAGAAAAAATTTATTTAACAAATGCTTTATCCAGGCTTAAGCGAATCCGCTTAGCGTGTTTTTGTTTTGTTCATTTTTTTATAAATTTGAAACTTTATAAATTTATATACAATCTGATTTGTATAAGCAAACTTTTAATAAATTTAAAAATGATCTTTTGATAATAATTGGAAATTTTTTACTTCCTTCATATTTAATAAAACAAGCCTTATAATTATTTTTTCAGATTTCTTTTCATTTTGCCTGGGCAAGGCAGTGCGTGGCTCCGCTCAATATGTCGTGGTACGCAAAAGCAACCAAGAACCGTCATTGAAGAAATTGACCCATATCAGTGAGTTTTTTATAAAGAACCTTCCTATTTTGGGAACCTCTAAAATTTCTTTTCTCTAAATTTGTTTAGGTCATTTGCCAAGGCAAGGCGTAAGGTAACTTACAAGCAACCAAGAACTGACTTTGAAGAAATTGGCTTATATCGGTGAGTTTTTCAAATATCGCATGGCTTGAAAGTGGCATTTAACTAGGTTTGGGTAAAACAAAATTGGACTATCTTTGTTTATTTTTCAGAGTCCCGATAAGACACCTAGAAGTGACAAATTTAATCCGAAACGATTACCATTATGCGTTTCGAGCATTACAGAGTTTGGTATTATTTACAAGTTTTTGAGTTTTTATCTTATAGATATTTCAACAAATAATTACATTTAAAATGTTGACATATAAATATATTTCAAATCAGGATAGGAAAAAGATAGTAAAAAACCTATAATTAATATCACAAAAATTATTAATAAGAAGTTTTGGAATCAACCGCTATCATTCTATAATTGTATATAGAATGAGTTAATTATTGATCAATCAAACTTCTCAGATGTACGTAATTAGACCTTCTGCATTTTTCGTTGAATGTCAGAGTCATGTCATTTATTAAGATCTGAATCGTTTTCTGTCTAGACCTTCTATGCAATTCTTCAGTGGAGAATCTTTTTGGCAAATTGTATATAATTTTGAAGTTTTTATTCTGTATAACTTGCAAAGGTTTCTTGTGTGTTTTAGCACAATTTCTCCAGATCGGACACCCATACGTCAGAATTGGTCTGATGCACATTCTATATAAAAGCAGTTTATTCCTGAGATTAATTTTAGACTTTCTGTTCAAATGAGGGAAAAGTGCACGTCCGCACCTTACGGCATTTTGACATACAGAATTTAAGTGTGCTCTAAACGTCAGTTTCTGATCCAGACTAATTCCCAGATATTTAATGTACAAGAAAGATAATATCATTTTCCTTTTTTTTCTCTGTCACACTGTGTAATTTTTTCAAATTTCTGGTTTTATTGGAAAGGTTGAACTTTGTCATTTTATAATGAAACACAATATTATTCATATGACTACCACAACTTGCTCGGCACTACCTCTTCCGATCAACCCATTTTTTTTTTTAATACATTTTCGATTGTTACGTGTCGAATCTCTTCAATGATAACTTCGATTTCATGTTTCGACGCTTCAAATGTCTCTGTATGCTTTGCGTAACATTTATCCTTAATGGCTCCCTACAAAAAATAATCCAAAGGACTGAAATCACAGCTCCAAGGCGGCCAATTGACCTCACAATTTCGTCTGATTATACGATTTTCGATGACAGTGCGTAAAATATCGGTGGTTGCGTCGGCTGTGTGACATATGGCCCCGTCCTGTTGAAACCAAATGTCGTCCATGTCATTCTCTTACATTTTTGGAAACAACAATTCGTTGGGCATGGCTCGGTAACGCTCACCGTTGACAGTAATGGCGGCTCCTTGCTCATTTTTGAAAATATATGTCCCAATGTTGCCGTCAGCCCAAACTCCACACCAAACAGTGACTCGTTGTGAATGCTTTGATTTCTCAATAGTCATGTATGGGTTCTTTGAACCCCCTAAGCGGCAATTGCAACTGCCTGCATCTACTCTGACTTCAGGATGTTGCCTCGACATCGTTTTAGTAGAAGCAAATAGAAGCTTTGTATTGTTCTCGTTCATTACCAGTTGCAACTTCCTCACAGGCTCTTATAGATTGCAAACTCCTCACACAATTTCTTCCTTTCCGCTTCTCCTTTCAAACAGTTTGATATCTTGAGTTGCGTTATGGGCAGCACATTTTGCTCATCAAGTTTGATGGAAGACATAGCTTTATGTTATTTTTTTTATTATTTCTTTTGAAAAAGCATAACATTATAGCATTATTTGGGCCCTCAGTCTGATGTTGATCTTTCAGATAGAATTTTTGGTCATCAGTTGTACTCCTGTATATGGTAATTTTCTCCCACGATCCTTCATATCGCAAACTCTTTATACAATTCCATTTCCTGTTTCTTTTATCGGAATAGACGCTTCTCCTTCTATTAAACAGTTCGAACTCTCACATGCTGCTCTTGTGGCTACACCCTTTAGAGTTGCGTTATGGGCAAAACATTTTGCACTCTGGTCAAATTTACCCATATCGGACAATGTTTTTTAATGTAAGCCCACGACAAAAGTCATGCCGGATTTGAGATACTGTCGCTTTACAAGCCACATTTTATAGCTTATCTTGTTGCCCATGAAAAACGTTGCGCCCTGTATGGGGCCCGACCGCTCTTGAAGTCACATTTTACGTTAGATCTTGATTAAGTTTCGTACAGCGTCTTTCGTTTACAAGAGTAGTGTAGGATATCATACATATTTGATATCCTGCAACTATAGTTGACCCTGTCCGACTTTATATGACCCTGTTTTACTTGTTTTTTATTCTCGCTTTTTTGTTGAACTACCCATTTTATTTCACTAATTTTTACTTAGATATGCTTCTTTTTACTGTACAAAATATATCAATAAATATTTAAATAACTTCTTAATGAATAATTTCATCTGTCTTTTGTGGGTTTGTCGTCCTCCGCGAATTCCGTACAATATGTTCTTGCAATAATTCTGTGCTCCGGCGTGCCTCTGCGCTTTTTTCTGAAAATAGAATAAGAACATTTAGACTGCAGTTAATCCCATAGGCATTCAACAACTTTTTGATACTGCCGAAAACGAGTAGTTTTCGTTTACGTATTCTCTATAGTAAAAAAAAATAGTTAAGGATTTGTATGAGAAAAAGACCTACAAAACTACCTTGGACTTACTTTTCCAGGACGGTACGCCACATCTTGCGACGGCAGCAAAACGTCAAGAAAATGAATATACCCTGCATAAATTAAAAGGGGAAAATGTGATTTAAAGGTTGTATTTTTTTATTTACATTCAAAGCGATAATTTCGTGAAGGACCGTCCAACTCGAAAAAAATGTTTTATTTTGTAACAAAACAAACCCTAAAAATGTTCAACTAAAAAAGTTGTTAAACAACTTATATCAATCGAATAAAGTTTTTTCTGGGGTTTTTTACACCTCAAGGAATCAAAAAATAGTAAACAGTTCAAAAATTTTTATAAATAATTTATTTTCGGGTATAATTTTTGATATTTTTTTTTAATAAATTTTGCTGAATGCATAAGAGGGAATGCCCTATAAGTGGGGCAGTTTTGGCGGTCCCAACACACTTCGAACAAAAAAATAAAATAAAACTCTTTAATCAGGAGTTTGAACCTCTTTAAGTGTGACTTGATTTTTTTAGAATTTACCTCGTTAATTGGGAATTTTTACTTGATTATCTCTAGGAGTGGGATTTCCCTTTTCATGCTGTAGCCCCAAAAGTACGATTTTTGTCCGTTTTTCTTTTCTGTTCTCTCTTGATTATGCTTTTGTCTAACGGAGTTTTCGCAGAGTGCGACGATATCTCGCCAAATATGGTGAGATCGAAAACGTTTGGGAACTTATATTTTAGTGATTTGACGATTATTCTGGCGGATTTTATGGGTCTTAATGAAAAAGTAGCTTACTTTAAAACGCCAAAAGTCTTAATTATTAGTCGGCATTTCGATGTCTTGGCTTATATCCGATTGAATGACTCCGTTCAATGTATTTTTGTACCTTCCGCCATAGGATAGAGGGACATAGATATTGGCAATAGTATCACTGCGGTTATAGTTTGACGATTATTATTTGTTGGGTAATTTTGACCAAAAATATGGCGACAGAGGCCAAAAAAATGACAAGTCTGGTGCGGTGTAGCGAGCGCTCATTTTTTTACTTTTTGTGTTTATTTCTGTTTGTAATCTTGAATTCCATGCCAATAAAAAGAATTAAAAAATAAATTCCTCACAAACTGCATTTTTACACTAAAAAATAGCGTGCTTTACCTCATTAAGTGGGATAAAATTCAAATTACCAGGATAAGTGGGAAACTGTATTAGTGGAAAACCATGGGATTAGTGGCAAAAGTGGGAATACGAGGGCTGCTATATATTTCTGGCCTAACAATGAAAATGCGAATATTTATCATCAAAAATGGTTTTATTGTTTTTCAAAGTATTCTCCAGCATGATTTATACATTTTTGCATGCGCTCAAACCAACTGTCGAAACACTTTTTCCACTCCGATTGAGCATCTTCTAGCGATGAAAATCGTTAACCACGCTTTTTTTTCTTGATGTGTGGGAATAAAAAGAAGCCATTGGGTACCAAGTCAGGGCTGTACAGCGGATGACCCATCAATTCGACGTTTTGGCCGGTCAAAAAGGCGCTGGTTTGAGCCGATGTGTGAGAGCTAGCATTGTTATGTTGCACAATGATTCGTCTTCTCTTGTTCGTTTTTCGAATTTCTCCGAAGACTTCAGGCAAACAAATAGTGGTGTACCACTCAGAATTGACCGTCGACGTTGACGTTGCTCAAGCGGAACAGTCGCCACATGACCAGTCTTGCCGAAGAAACTGGCGACCATTTGCTTCGAAGTGTTTCTTCCAAGAACAACTTTCGTTGGGTTCGGCTCGTCTTCGAAGACCCACACGGTCGATTGCTGTTTTGTTTCGGGCTCATATGCATAGATGCATAATTAGTCAATTAGGTCTTATAAACGTCGTTTGAAGCACCGCGATCGTATTTTTTCAAAATTTCTTTGCACCAATCGACACGATCCTTTTTTTAACGATTGTCAAATTGTGCGGGATCCAACGAGAACAACCTTTTTTACGGCCAGGTGTTCATGCAATATCGAATGTATGCTGGTTGACGAAATGCCCAAGGATGCCTCCATCTCACTGTAAGTCACATGACGATCTTCCATTTTCAGTTCACGCACGGCATTAATGTTCTCTGGCACAACGGCCGCTGTTGGACGACCTTCACGACCTTCGTCTTTGAGGGAGCGTCGGCCACGATTGAATTCATTAAACCAGTTATTCACAGTGCTATAAGATGGTGCTTCATCGCCATATAAAGATTTAAGTTCATCGATGCACTCTTGTCGTGATAATCCACGTCGAAAATTGTGAAAAATGATCGCACGAAAATGTTCACGAGTTAATTCCATTTTTTTGCCAAATTGATTTTCTCAAGTCACTGTCAACAACACAAATGATGGTCGTACGTCAAAACGTTCTGAGTACGTTTATGCTACAAAATATCAAACTTTCCAATGGAAATGTCAGGTGGCGCCAGGCAACACTTAGTGTTGCCTTGGCCCGAAATATATATAGCAACCCTCATTAACAGTCGGTCCCTTGCGATCCCACTTATTCAGGATCTACTGTATTTACATATTTTAATACATATTCATACGTTTGATTCTTATTGAGTAGAGATTGTTCGGTGAAAAACTCTACTGCCAGCAATTCTCGTTAAATAAACGTAGCTGTCTACTCTTAAGTTTATAGCACATCACCATAAGGTAATTGCGATTCTTCGAAGAGGTCAGATGACCCCTTAATACCATTTTGTTGTTTAATATGCCGACCTGTCTCCTTTTTATCGGCTGTCAATTTTCACACAAATCGTAATAGATTTTGAAAGGAAATCCTAGAGTAGGCATAAGCAATTATATTTGAGAACAGACCTAAAATTTTTATAATAAGTTTTACAATTTTTTAATTAATATATTCCTGATTTTAGACAACTTTAAGGCAATTTGTTTATTGAGTAAAACTTCAATAAACGACTTACAGTTTTGGGTGCTGATTGTAGGAATTTGTGTACTTTCAATTTTTTACTTGAATTTGCAATTTTTATAATCAAATTGTCAATTTTTTTGTAAATGCATAGAAAAATGGAGGTCGGGATAGAAAAATCTCTCATACCGGAAATAATACATACCATTACAAAGATATCACCCTAGAGAGTAGGTTGTAATAAGACCCATTTCAAAAACCTCGCCCTAGGGTGTAGTTTGTTGTAGGGATATTTAGAGTTATGACGTTCTTGCACGAAATAGTCGAAATATTTACAATAATTTCCATTTTTTTTGCCAATCATTTGCCAGGGCTCTTTGTTCCACACCGAAACCATAGAATTACAAAACATATATTTACCTGTGATGCATTGAAGAAATCTACCACATAATTAGTAAGGTGATGTTCCTTCAGTAGCATATTCAAAAAGTAGGAAAGAATATCAAAAAACCACGAAACGCCCATAAATACGAACAGGCGAAAGTAAAGAAGAAATCTGCAAATAGAAATTGTAAGAAATCTCTAGCCTCAGACATAGAAGATCCAACCACCAACCGTTTTTTCTGACTCTTCTGGACATCAACCTTATAGGCTTTCACGTCGCGACTATTTCGGATGATAAACCAGATAACCTTTATGTACAGTGTCAAACTGTAGATGAGCATGAGTATAGCGGGTACATAAAAATATATACACGCCGACCAACGATCGGCTAAACATGGCCATATTTGTTATCCATTAGCAGGGTGAAGTGACATGGTATACTCACTATTGACACTACAGCTTGAATCGTTAATGCCCGGCTTAAGATCGTCGTACGGCAGGTAATTTTGAGCTGCATAAGTTAGTAGGGTCATGAGCAAGGGCACCGACCAACCAACTTTGGAATATTTCCAAAAGGAGCTGTTTGATGCCACATTCTTCAAGGTCTTCCAGGTGTCGTAGCTTATCACACAGTTCCAGGTCAAATAGGAGATGACCGTAAAATAGATACTGTAACCTGTAAATTGAACGATTGCACCAGAGAAGTTGCATTAAAGAGATAATTTCAATTGAAAAGCTTCGGTTTTATAGAGAGGCTTTTAAAGACAAAGGCCTTATCAATAATTTGAGAGAATTCTCCCCTTTTTCCTTAATGGGAGGTAAAGGAAATAAGTAAGTGAGTATCAAACAAATTACAATTTTTAAGATTTTGCCTTTATACGTTACACCATAACATCCGAGCTTTTTTATTGGTTCTTCTCTCTAAAATACAACTCTTCTTTTTAAACCAAAATACTTGCCATAAACTCTGCAACGTATCGGATCCAACTTCCAGCGTGATATAATCAAAATGCTGATCAACGAATACGACACAGCCAGTGAACTTAGATAGGCTATAAAGCACTTGCCATGGGTATTTCTAAGATGATCCATGCAGCAGTAGAACACAATGGTTAACATAAAGAACGGTATGGAGAAGAACATGTCTGAAATTTATAAAAATTTAGTTGACATAGGTCCACGAAACGCTTTGGCTGTGTCACATACTATAGGCATTTAGATAAAAGGTCAATGGCAGCTCAACAATACTGCAGTAGTAGGGATTTATCAAGAAATACACCACGTCACCGGCATCTATGGTACGGACATCGAAACAATACTCTTCCTGGGTAAGATTGACACCATCGCCATGCCGTAAGAGAGTGCCATCCTGAAAGAGAAATGTGGGATATACTTTCGGCATTTATTATATTTTTGTAAAGATTTCCGACAAGGAAGACCGTTATGGTGATCTTCTATAAAAATCAGTAAGGAAAGTCTTAACTTAGGTCAGACCTCACTACAGGCTTTAGAAGCCATAGTCTTAGTATGTATATATTTTTCCTATGTGCAAAACAATTCTGCAAACAAACCGCATTGAGATCTAATGAAATCTCCTGCTGATAGGTCGGTTAGACCTAAAATGGGGGAAACGGATCTGTTATTTTTTCTGCAATTTTTATCGTGCGTGCTAAAAAACACAGCAAACCATATTTCGTTGGATTCTAATGAAATTTGCCGCTGTTAATTCGACGTGACCCAAAATTGGGAGAAACATTTTTAATGGGGGCTGTATAAAGATTTGAAACGATCTAGTCTATTTGCAGCAATGTTTAAAAATAATAGCACCACAAACAAAATGTCGTTTAATTATAAAGCAATTTGCTGCATACGGTCTGTTAGACCCTAAATCGGTACCCAGCAAACTAAACTTTCAGAATTCTATACGAGGCAAAATGTTCCGATTTCGGATCAGAATTCTTACCGAGTTCGTAACGCAAAACATATGAGAGGGTTGACACGAATTCTGAACTACTTATCTGAAAAAAATCTTCAGACAAACCGAACAGAATTTGTAACGATTTCGGTAAGAATTCTCGATAGAGTTCAGATATCGTTCAGAATTGTCTGATATTAGACATTGTCGGCAAATTAGGTTTACTGGGGTGGTACCTTTGTATGGGGGGCTTTATCAAAAGTTGAATAGATTTCCTACCGTCCTTCACTAGCCGAAAACAAAATATTGAAAAAAGGTTCATCAAACCGGTTCATATTTGTGACCTACACTTTGATTAGAAAATAGACGGCCACACATACTTAAATAGACTTAAAAAATAATTCCATTTGATCGGTAGAATAACAACCAACATCACAGTGCGGTACAGGGTATCATGACTAAGTGCTTGTTAGTGTAAAACCTTTAAGGAAAAGAGGTAGAACTTTCCATAGAGCGATGTTCGTCTGTTCATCTATCGTTATTATCAGAGTACAGGTCGTAGTTATGAAACGATTTCAATGAAACGAGGTAAATTTTTCAAGTTCAAGGACAAATCCTATTGAAATTTGTGCACATCGCACAGACAGGTATTTTACCAATCTGGGCGGCCAAAATTCGATTTTTAAAAAATCGATTTTTTTAATAATTACCGATTGTAGGGTAAAGAGAATAGAATGCTTAACTAGATTCCGTTATTTTTTCATTCCTTTTTGCTTACATTCGTTTTCTACACGCTTTCAAAGTTTCTAGTTGCTAATTGTGCATTTACTATTTTGTTGCGTTCAAGTAAAGTAAAAGTTTAAGCAGGCTGTGCGAAGGCTGTATTCAGTTGAAACATATAAGTAAAATGGAAAATTGTAAAGCAGGTAAATATTATTTAATCCAATTAGCTAAATAAAATTATAATTTAAATTCCTACTAGTAAAGCAGCATTGAAAAATATGGTATTTTAGTAAATTTCAATGGGTACCAAAAGCGAACTCTGGTCAAAAAGTTATGCCCCACCACTCACCACCACTTCAATCTGTGATTAAATGTAATCTTAAACATTGTATTGGGCACATGGGAAAAAAAAATTGCGGGTTTTTGCGGTTTTGTGTTTTATAGCCATTTACCTTCTGCGGAAAAATATATCATAATTTCTGCTGCTTTACTGTATATTGTTTTGTATATTGAAAAAAACATTTATTCCAAATTTAGGTCCTTCAAAAATCCAGTACATAGTTCGTGGAGACGTTCTGAAAATTACCGATAAAAGCAATCTGTCTGAAATAAACGCTAACATTGACGATAGCAAAAATAGTGAGCTGCAATTGGGTAATTTTTCTAAAGAAAATCGAGCTTTAGTAACCAGTAGTTTTGGGAAATTAAAAGAGGAATTTAAAGCAAAATGGCTTAAAGCCCAAAGAAAACCCAAAG
Source organism: Hydrotaea diabolus (assembly GCA_963513945.1). NCBI lineage: Eukaryota > Metazoa > Arthropoda > Insecta > Diptera > Muscidae > Hydrotaea > Hydrotaea diabolus. The sequence goes on along the minus strand of OY740719.1, from coordinate 6,552,137 downwards.
ATTTTATGAAAAATAATCATTCATGGATGACGGGATATTTTTCGATACCGAGTGCTGTAAGTTGTGCTGGGCGCCCAGTTAAACGTTTCGAAGAGTCCTCCGCAAGATCCCAAAGGCGCAAAACAGAGGATTTACGCAAATCCAACGACACACGTGTGTTGGTTGCAGCCACGCAAATCAAGTTGGACACAGACGGAAAGAGAAATGCTGCTGAAATACTGAAAAACATAACTTCGTCGCCAAATCGCGCACACAAATATAAAGTGGCTTACCAACAGAGTCAATCTAACTCGAAATGCACGGGACGGTTGCCAGTATTAAAAGCCCTTTCTATGTTCGTTGAAGGCAATCTTACACGAAAACAGTACGAGGTAGTTAGGATGAGCCACGGTAAGTACTACCCTTGCTACAGCTATCTCCAAGAGGCTAAGAAAGATTGTTACCCTCCACCGGGGGCTTTCAAAATTACTGCTACCTGTGATAAGATAAGATTACAGGATCTTTTGAACCACACGTCCACTCGACTTCTGCAGAATCTTCAAGAAGTACTTGAATCCTTAGAAGAGAGTGAGATTTCGAGTTTGCGGCTTATTTATAAATGGGGTTGTGATGGGTCCAATCAATCTGAATACAAGCAAGCTTTTGAAAACGAAAGCTCTCTTGTCCCATTGCAACTGTTATCAACAACAACGGAAAAGGTGATTTGGAAGAACCCGACTCCATCTTCACCACGCTACTGTCGGCCGATACGAATTCAATGTGTGAAGGAGTCGTTAGACGTTACAAACCAAGAAGTACAATACATTCAAAACGATATTAGCGCCTTGGTTCAAATGGAGTTTGAATTAAATGGAATTACAATTAGTGTGCATCATACATTGGTACTCACTATGATCGATGCTAAAGTTTGTAACGCAATTACTAACACCAGCTCCACCATGAGGTGCTACATTTGCAAGAAAACTTCGAAAGATTTTAATATTTTGGACAAAATTGGTGAAATTGATGAAAGCTCGCTAACGTTTGGTCTTTCAACACTTCACGCTCGAATTCGGTTCTTTGAGGGTATTTTGCATTTTTCCTACAAACTTCACAGTGACAGCCACGAAAATATGGCGGACACAATGAACGAAAATACTTCATGCTCAAGTGATGACCATATGTCCGAATAATTAAGTTAACTCTGAATAACAATTATATTTAAGTTGTAAGTTCTTGTTTTTTTGAAAATATACCAAACACTTATTTAAAATAAACGTAATACATTTATTACACATAATACATTTAGTACACATTTATTTCATATCTAGCATTTTCAACTTGAAAAATTTGAGGTATTATCTTCCAAATGCTGTAAAAGATCCCCTCTACCCCCCAAATGTTAGCCAATTATTTTTTTACGCCTCACCGAGTAATTTTTTAACATTCTGCTTCATAAATTTACTTCAAATAATTTTGGCCGCCCAGATCGTTAAAATACCCCTCTGTGCATCGTTCATATTTTGATATCATACAGGGTGGGCGATTTAACATTTTGAATTTGAAAAAGTATTGATAATTTTATTAAATTTCTGGTTTCATTGGAAATGTTTGAACTTTGTCACTTAATAAAGGGACACAATATCATTTATATGACAACTCGTACCACATCTGGCTCGGCAGTAGCTCAACCAATCAACCCAATTTTTTAGTACATTTTCGACTATTTCGGGTCGAATCTCTTCGATTATATGTTTCAACGCTTCAATTGTCTCTGGATGCGTTGCGTAACATTTATCCGTAATGGCTCCCCACAGGAAATAATCCAAAGGGCTCAAATTACAGCTCGGAGGCGGACAATTGACAAAGTTCTACCTTTCCAATAATGCCAGAAATTTAAAAAAAAATATTAGAACTTTTTTACAGCCGATTCAAATTTGAAACTTTAAATGGGGTGAGCCATTTAAAGTTTTATTTCTGATTTCGACAAAATTTCATAGAGACCATTACGTGTGACCGACTGCCATCGCTAGTAAAATTTTACTTTTACGGGCCACAGAAAGCTTTCTACCGATTTGAGGTCCTGCAGCTACATTCGATCATGCCCAAATTTTGCGACCAATAATTAACTAACGTTAAACTGGACCAACATTATTGTCGTATAGCCCAGATACAAAGGTTCTTCCCGATTTCAGAATCTGCAGCTTTAGCTCGACTCTCAGCTCTGAGGCGGCTAGTTGGCAAAGTTCAACCTTTCCAAAAAAAAACAGAAATTTGAAAAAATTTTGGAATTTTTTTTACAGCTGATTCAAATTTAAAACTTTACATGGCCCACCCTATTTCGGATTTCGACAAAATTTCATAGAGACCATTACGAGTGACCAACTGCCAACGCTAGTAAATTTTGAGCCTTACGGTACACACACAGCTTCCTACCGATTTGAGGTCCTGCAGCTCTAAAAGCCACAAATTACACTCGATAACGCTGAAAACTTGCGACCAATAAACAAACTAAAGTTAAACTGGACCAGCATAGATCCAAATTTTCATATAACCCCCATACAAATGCCCTTTCCGATTTCAGAAGCTGCAGCTTTAAAAGCCACATTTTACTTCGGATTTCTACCAAATTTAGCATGGATCGTGTACTGTTACATATCGGTCCAGGTTTTCGAATAGTCCCACACAAAGGTACCTCAAAGGATTTGAGGTACTGCAGCTCAAGAAGCCGCAAATTATACCCGAACGCCGTCTAACGCATTGAGTCGTACTCAAGCTCCAGTCAGAGCCGCTAAATCCTCTAAATATCAGGATGATGTAGGGTATCTAAAAGTCGGCTACGTCCGACTTTAACTTTTTTACTGCTTTTTCGTAGGGACAACATGTCGAAGTCAGCGCTTTCGACCGAACTATATGTGACCCTGACTACGAAAAGGTGGCTTATGACTCAAAAAAGAAATTGCGAGAAACAGATGAGCCATAAGTCACCTTTTCATAGGCCGGGTCACATATATTCGTTGACTACCAAAAAGTTGCAACTGTCTGCATCTTCTCTAACTAAAGGATATTTTCTCAACACAACTAGATGTTAGGAGGAACTAAACCTGTCCACACTTACCGCCAGCAGCAGTTTTACCGAAACAAACTTCAACTTTCTTATACAAGCATTGTTTACATTGCCGTTAAGATCAAAATGGGCCTCATCAGTCATTGGCCATTTCAATAATTTGTTGGCAAAATTCCTTTTGAATTGGCATATCCAGATGGTTTAACTTGGACTTTGTACTGAAACGAGTTTTAGTCATCATGAATTATCCGTTGTAATGACCATCTGCTCACTAAAATTTTCCCAGATAAGTTCGAATCGAAACGCTGCGATTGACGATACTTCAGCCGCGATTGTGTCTTGAACCCGATCATGAGGATCTCGATAATACGGTCTTTGTGCGATGCTACGAGATTTTGTATACATGTTCAGCAGCCTCATAATGGTATATCTACTGGGGGGAGTTCCGCAAAACTCCCGCCTTAATTCTCTTTGGACGGAAATGCAGGAACGCAAAGCATGGTACCTTTGCACTATCCAAATCCTCTTTTCGCTATTTCAAGTATTCATTTTAATGAATCCAAATGCTAACCTTCCAAATAAAAAAAAGAATACGCCGACTGCTCCCACCGAAAAAAGTTATTAAGTTTTGCTTTTGTAGCACAATTCGCGCGCCACCCTGTATTATTGTAGTCTCTAGTATATGCAATTACTTCTTTGCCGTTTGCTTCTGCCAGTTAGTATAGAGCGTTATATTGCAGAGAATTAAGGGAAATTTATTATGCAGTCTACACCGCCATCTATGATGGCATGGGCCCTTGACTGATATTTGATTTTCGGTCATCATATCTATTCCTGCTCTTACAGTAGCTCTGTTTCATTCCTTGTATGTTTCTTTGGACTAGGCTCTTCTCATTCCACCATTTCATGTGGGTTTTACTGCTGAGAGCGTGCCACTTAGTCCTGAAACAAAGACTCACGCTCGATCCTAACAACTCAAAATTTCACTCACGAGCCTGATACGAAGTTCCCAAAAAAAAAAATGATTATCAGCTTAGGCCTTACAAATGGACAACGATTTTGCTCTAAAAATCAATTATCTATATCACCCACAGGACTCGCGCTTCTGGGGATCGGAAAGCCCGCACGTTCTCGAAGAGAATCCAATGTATGATTTGTGAGCGACTGTTTTGGAGCGGTGGCGTTATTGGCCACTTTTCTTCCTTAAGAATGTAGTAGGAACATCCATTTTAGTTAACGGTGAGCTCTAGAGAGGCAGAACCGTTATAGATTCCTTTGACATTTTTCTTGATAAGATGCGCTAGGATACCGCGTCAGCTGGTTCTACTAGTTTTTACGAGATTGGCCAGAAGCAATAATTTTCGGCCAGAAGCTGTATCCCACGGCAATATGTATCGCGACATTGTGTTCCAAAAATAGTGAGAATATTCGCTTTTTTTTAAAACAATTGTTTCGACATACTATTATTCTCTACATTTCTTAATAATTTTTTTTAAAAATAAACTTTTATTTGTACTCGATGCTCCATTATGGTCTGTCTATTCCGTACTATTATTCTCTACATTTCTTAATAAACTTTTTTAAAAATAAACCTTTATTTGTACTCGATGCTCCATTATGGTCTGTCTATTCCGTACTATTATTCTCTACATTTCTTAATAACCTTTTTTAAAAATAAACTTTTATTTATACTCGATGCTCCATTATGGTCTGTCTATTCTGTACTATTATTCTCTACATTTCTTAATAAACTTTTTTAAAAATAAACTTATTTGTACTCGATGCTCCATTATGGTCTGTCTATTCCATCGAAACGTTACTTGATCGTAAACAAACAATTTTACCTCAGCTAGGGTTTTACCGCATTACAAACTTTTAAATAGATTACGATGAGTACATGTGTACTTAGAAAAAATAAAACTTATCTAAAGCAATGACGTCTTGGTATTTATTTACCTCGAACAAGGTCCACTTATCAGACGCACGCAATTCCGGATCTAAAGATGTATAATCTTGGCACACTGGCCTCACTACATTGTGGAAGTCATCAATCAAATGGAACTCTCTCTCCGTGCCATTAGCCAGCGTGACATTCTTTGTGTAGATCCAATCAATTTCGTCTTGACTGATGTCTTCTAAATTATAAAAATCCTTCCACGAATCCGAGCAGAAGTTCAGACACCGTTTTACGGTGCAAATACAACCGCGTGTGTGATTTCTAGTTATTTCCGTACCATTTTCTAGTATTTCGTAATCGTAGATATCCACTAAATCGGCGGGTATTTCCGTATCGTTATACAGATAGGAGCCATTGGCGTTTTGCTCAGCCTCCGTTAGGTCCACTGTCTGATCGTACAAACATTTTCTCTTGCCGCTGTTATTTTCGGACATGGCGGCGAACCGTATTAAAAGAAACGACGTTATATATACGAGGACAACTATTTTTAGACACATTTTGATTGACTTTCACTCCAGCAACCCGATATTTGCCATATGATCGACCGACTCGAAAGTAAATCATCGACTGAGCATCAGGTTACAATTTAAAGTCGTATATTTCTCTCGCCTACGCTAAAATTAGAGGTGAATGGGTTAACCACAAGAATTGTGTACGCAACTGTGGTGGCATAAGTGATACTTTGTAAAGGCCACGACACAGTGGCAGTGTTCGATCTGTTTTTTTTATATGGATGCGAATCGTGGAATACCCCTCAGCTTAAGATCAACAAGCGATGCAGGTATTCCTTAAGAGATCTCTGCGCAAGATTATGAAAACATTCTGAACAAATGTCATTTCAAACCGAGACCGGTGGGGAGAGCTGGAGAAAAGCCCATTCGAAAAGCAAAAGCCAAGAAGACTTAGAAGACCAAATGACTGTATAGCCAAGATGGCTATCAAATGGAACCCGCAATGAAGCTGAAGAAAAGGAAGACAATTGCAATTCGAAGTAAGGTGGAGGGGATGAGCTGGACCGAAATAAAGTCGATGGCACACCAAAGATCGGAATGCTCCAAAAGAACACGGTGATTGTAAACAAGTTAAAAATAACTTAAGCCAGACGTAGACGGAGATACCCTACACTTCACTTCTAGTTACAAAAATCAGTGCCTCTGACTGCAGCTTGCACAAGGTCGGAGTTAGTATGTTACTTCTGAAGCGGAAAAGACTTTTTGTGGGGTCCAATTTCACCAGGTGCCACTATAGGTCGCACTATGCTCTATTTGAGCTAGATTGTATGAACAATGTGGTCCTTAGAGAGGTTGGACCTTAATTGGGGACATTCAAAAACATAAACAAATTTGGTGTACTTACACCAACTCAATGTCGGATGTAACCTGTGACTTCTAGACCGATTAAAATTCACCAGGTGCAATTATAGGTCGTACTTAACACACTTTGCTTTATTTGAGCTAGATTGGACTAAAAATGTGGAATTAGAGAGATTGGACCTATATTGCGTGTGGGACTATTCAAAAATATGGATCAATTTGGCCTAATTTCGCCAGTGATGGTTTTTGAACACTCATTATCGGATGTAATTTGTGACTTCTAGACCTATCCGATTTCACAGAGTGCAATTAAAGGTCGCACTTAACGCACTATGCTCTATTTAAGCTAGATAGGTCCAAACTCTCTTACGACCGCATGTAAGAGAGGTTGGACGTTAGTTGGGGGTGACCTTTTGGGCTATTCAGAAACATGGATCAATTTGGTGTGCTTTCACCACTCATTGTTAAACACTCATTATCGGATGTAATCTGTGAGTTCTAGAGTGTCAGGGCCTTAAATATGAAATCAAATCGAGTATTAAAACAAACGTCGTTAAGTGCGGCTTATATGTAAAACATCCATCGTGACGCTCAAAAAAATGGACCCTGTTCTCAGCCTAAACTTTAAAATTGTCAATTATAAATATTTGAATTCGTTTGTCATATTTACTATTGATCGCCCGTTCCGACGTCATTTTTTGGGCCGCAAGAGTCAAAACGTCCAGCAACTATGCCCTTTTTTCAGGTTTAAGTTCGTCCCAACTACCAATACCCATTTAATCTATTGTTTATCTACCAAAAATAGAAATTTGTAAAACAAATACTCAAAAAGTGTACTTTTTCCCAAGGTACCTTAAGTCCCTTAAAGAAAAAGTTTAATTTTTTCCCTGGCTCGATTTCATCCATTTACAATCTCAATCAGCTTATGACCGTAAGCCATCATCATGCTAAATTTTTGAATTTTAGCTTGATTTGTTGGACCGCTATCATGCTTTTGAAAGACACATGGATGGAAGGATACAACGACGTGAAATATTAATCGGAGACCGATTAAATACTATTATATATATATATATATATATATATATATATATATATATATATATATATATATATATATATATATATATATATATATATATATATATATATATATATATATATATATATATATATATATATATATATATATATATATATATATATATATATATATATATATATATATATATATATATATATATATATATATATATATATTTGTTTATTCCCGTCGTTCCAGTGTTGAGCATAGGGCCATAAAATATTATTATTGATCATTGTAAAAATTAAAATCAAGTGGACGGATGGCTAGATAGCTTTAAATTTTACGACGATCATTAAGAATATAAGAACTCCGATCAAAAGTTCTTGTTGTTGCAAACGGCATGACAAATTTAGTATACCATTCACTCTTTGGTGAAGGGGTCTACTCTCAATTGAGAGAGGTTCCCCATTTGTTTTATCAGTTGTGGAAACATATGTAGAAAATCATGGTTCATGGTTCGGGAAAGACCCACTATATACTATTCACACTCACACACTGTAAAAACATCCTTAAATTGGAATTTATGCGTTGAGTTGTGTTGCGGTTTACCTTCAAAACAACAGCGCACCGCATGTATACATTTGGAATACGTTCCGCTAGTGAAAGTTTCAGTTGAGCTTCTGCCGTTCAAACGTTTGTATCGCAAATGCCATGGATTGAGAGCATTTCGCTGCCCGCGTTGTCGTCGCCATATACATTCAATAATTAATCATTCGGTATAAATGTCTACGTACGATTTTCGAAATGTTCACACCAATCCGTTTATTGTTGGTTGTCCTTCTGATCAAATTAAGTGACGCTAAAAATAGTTCCGATAATATTATAGAGACATGTTTTTCGGTCAACTCCGCTTTAAGTATAACGGAATCTAAGAATTTAGCCGAAGAAACGTTTATGCTTGAGGACAGTGCAGATCTTCCGGACGATCTTAACGAACTGTTCGACAATTACGAATATGAAATTTCCCATAAGGGCGCTGCAGTGGTGATGAACAATCAGACACGCTCGTGCATCTGCCAAAAATCGCCACAGTGCATCCTGTTTTGTTCATCCGCCATACACGAGCTGCACACGGCGAAGGTCCTTCAGAATAGTAGCAGTAGTGACATGGAAATATTTTATATCTCTTTGACGCTGGCCAATGGTACAATGGTCCGCAAGCATTTGCTGCATGATTTTCGTGCGGTTATCTACAATAACTTCTGCCCGATTAGCTACAGCCTATCGCCGGAAGAAGATCCCAAAAATAGCTGGGCTCTATTCGAGGTAAACTAAAAAAGCCAAGGTACACATACCTACGTAAATACGAAATGGCTTCGAATATGTGAAAATATGGACTGGACCAGTACTTTATATATTTATTTATACATCGCTTTTGCGGTTTCATTGTTTTGTTTTGTTTCATGCTAGAATGGCACTTTGTTGCGGCATCACGATCACACGTATCTGACTGGAAATGAGTTTTGCTTCGATTATGATCATATGGAGGATGCCATCAATCCCTATAACTGTGCCATACAAAACGATATGTCACCGATGGAGGTCGCGAATAATACCAGTACGTAGAGTTGTTCAATTAAAGCTAAGCAATACTCACCAGCGCCTTTAAGGGCAGCGGTTTTTTTTTACTTCCCAGAAATATTTGAGCTATAGAGAGAGCTTTTAGTAAAATGGTCTCTTTGATCAGGGTGTTATGAGGTGTCGTCCGTCTGACGTTTATTTAAAGTTTGAATCGCAATGAGATTTTTCAGCAGTAGTTTTTATCGTCCAGGTACGGGCGCTTAATTCTATATTCCTTTCATACAAATGTGCCATCGAATATTTGATAATCCAACTTTAAATGTAGCCAAGTCGATTTAACGATGTCTGTCTTTTCTTTCTTTATTTATTTCCAATTGAGGTCATTTTGGTTTACAAATTATAAGTCCATTAATATCAGGTGATCAGTCTAGAGGTATTTTTATATAACAAAAAAAAACATAAATTTAAATCAAGTGTGGAATCTTTATTGTTCATTCGAAAGGACATTTTATGTCATTTATTTTTTAAATATAATTATCTTCAAATGTTAACCTCGACTAAGTCTCAGCGTGTCCATTCGAAGGGTCAATTTTGGATGACTCGTTCGAGCATTTCGACCGGTATGGCTTTAATGACACGCGTAATGTTGGCTTTCAAAACCTGAATCGTAGCTGGTTTGTCAGCATAGACTTTGAACTTTACGGAACCCCAAAGAAACATGTCTAAAGGTGTGATATCACTCGATCTAGGCGTCCAACTCACCTGCCCAAAACGTGAAATGAGCTGCTTTTCGAAATGACCTCTCAATAGATCCATTGTTTGAGCAACTGTATGACAAGTGGCACCGTCCTGTTGAAATCAAGTGTCGTCAAGACTACGGGCTTCAATTTCAGGTATCATCAAGATCGATGTCATGGCGCGATAGCGAGCACCATTATTCACAGTTACGTTGCGATAATCATCATTTTTGAAAAAATATGCACTGATGATTCCACCAGCTTATAAACCGCACCAAACCGTGGTTTTCTTTGGGTATAATGGCACCTCTTGAACCTCTTTTTGTTGCTCTTTAGCCCAAATGCGCAATTTTGTTTATTGACTTTGCTGTTGAGCCAGAAATCGGCCTCATCACTGAACAAAATTTTGGTCGAACATAGCGGATCTTCCAGTTTCTCACCGAACGAACGCTCATTTCCATAATACAGTTGCCAACATTTGAAGGAAATTATTTTCAACAAATAAATGCCATAAAATGTGCTTTCAAATTGCCAATAAAGATTCCACACTTGATTTGAATTTTTATATTTTTTTGTTCTGAAAAAAAATACCTCTAGATGGATCACCCTTTATTATGTGGTATGAAATGATAATTTAGTTTTTTATGTTGAAAAATTTTGTTATCAACTGACAATTTTGCAAAAAATAATTATAAAAAACGAACTGTAGCGATTCCAACGTGGTATATTTTCTGATAATCCGTCGAAAATTGCCTGAGTTTTAGCAGTTTTTGTAAAAAATCATTGGATTCGATTCTCTTTGATTTATGTGTTACCTTGTAAAGGTTGTATTTACAAAAAAAAATATATTTACTAAAAAATATTAAAGTTAAAAAAAATGAAATTTGGGCGCCTCGAAAAAAGATTTTTTTGTCAAACGCTATCGAAAGATGGCACAATAGCGATTGCTAAATCGACCTACCCTAACATACATACTTTATAGGGTCTATGTTCAATACTGTGCTGGAGTTGCCAACGGATTGAATAAATTTAGTAAGCAATACCCTCTGTAGGTGGGTATAACAAAATTATCACAAGTGTTCAAAGTTTAATTGAAGATTTTAAAAATGACCTTGAAATGGTTAATTTTAGATCTGGAGCTTTATCACCCATATTCTCTCGAGCAAAGTCTTATTTGCTTGTATGTAAAAAATCTAAAGTGTCATCAAAATGTGTAGAAAAAATCCTTAAATAGGTTTGGCATTAGTTGTATAACACCTCTTTGAGATAAATTCTCCTATGCTTTTGCCAAGACATTTTAATTGAACGCTTCTCCTGCAGGTATGGTCATTTCCATACCCTTCTTCATAGTGACAATTATCGCGTACTGTATGCTACCGGAGCTGCGAAACATTAATGGCAAATGCTTCATTTCATATCTGACGAGTATAACACTTTCGTACAGTTTACTTAGTTTCATAAATTTATCCGGGCTGAAATTCGCAGTTGTGCCATGTGTGTTATTTGGTAAGTAGCCCAAGTAATATTAACAAATTCATTAATAACAACTTTTATTTTTTTTTCAAAGGCTTTCTCAATCATTACATGCAACTGGCCCACTACACTTGGCTGGGCATCTTAAGTTACGACACCTGGCAGTCGTTTAGCAATTTAGTCTATGATCCTTCCTATGCGCGTTATGCTCAATTTGGCTGGATCAGTCCATTAGTATGGACATTTTTAACGTTTTGGGCTCAGGTCACCGATGTGCCGGACTGTTTGAAGCCGGGCATAACAACGCAACACTGTGGCCTCGAAGGTATTTATAAAAAACTGTACTTACACTAAAGTTTGACTAATGTCGTCCTTCTTCTTTTTGACAGTTAATAAATGGGCTGCTACAATATATCTCTATGGACCCTGTTTGATTGTTTTGCTTTTCTGCCTGTTTGCCTTTGTAAATACATCGAGAATTATCAAAAAGAACGAGAGAACTTCGCATCTGTACAAATGTAATTTAGAGTGTCCAAAAATACGGTAAGTGTGGGGAGATTGTCAAAAGGCACTGTTTTAATTTGCTAACTTTTTTTTCAGTTACACCTTGTATCTGCGTCTATTTGTTGTGATGGGTCTGTCCTGGTCCATGGATGTAGTTTCGTATATTTTCGCTATGTGTGATATGGCAACAACTGCGTACATTATGGACTTTGTAAATGCGGTTCAGGTAATTGATAGTTCAGATAGTTGATAGATAATACGAGAAAATTTCGACCAAAACCAGCTTTAACACTATTTTGCAACAAAAGTCTTCTTTGGACGAAATCAACTGATCCTTATGAAAAATCTCCTGAATCCAACTAGTGTCCGTAATGCTCCATCACGTATAGTTTTCGAGATATTTTTGTCGGATTGTAACTTCCACAGTTTTTATTCGATTTTAAAAAATTTTGATATATATGAAACATTCATTTAAATAATAAAGGGTGGTTAAATTTTAAGAGCCTATCACCACTGTTGCCATTTCTTACCACCATTCTGACCATTGACGAGTCAATTGCACCTTGTAAGCGAGTAAAAGCAAATCTTTAGGCATAATGTTCATCAACGACGAGCGTGAGAGGTGCAATTGTTGGGCAAGACGACGAGTTGAGGTGGACGGCTCTTCAGCCACACTATCGCGAACAGCAGCAATATTTTCTGCAGTATGAGCTGTACGAGCATGCACTGGTATTTTCACATCTCCTGCAGACCCGGTTTGCTTAAATTTTGGCACGATTTTTCCGATTGTACTCACATTTGGACGATTAAATTGACTGAACAAATCACGAAGTGCATTTTGATTTGAACGGCCATTTTCATAATAAGAATAACTGAATAACTTTAACGCGTTGCTTGCTTGTGAAGCTTTCCATGGTTCAAATTGAGTTAGTCTAAAAGTGAGAAATATCAAAAGAAATGCAGAAAAAAACTTGACGTTTAGGTGTGGTTCACATTCAACAGCGGCCCTTAACATTTAACCACTCTTTATAAGAAATAATATAAGAAGTTTTAGGCAAATTAATGAAAAATGTAATTTTCTCGACATCTCGAAAACTATACGTAATGGGCCAAAAACGGGCATTTAATTCGTATTCGGGAGATAATTTTACATAAAAAGCAGTTGGTTTCGTCCCAAGGAGGATTTTGTTGCAGAACAGTGTAATCAGTCAGTTTAAGGGGCACTTAGAGATATTACTTATAAATAAAAATATTTCTCAAACTGTTACTAGAGCAGCAAATTCCGATCGTAAAAGCAATTTTCTCGAGAACTCAAATATCAATTTAAATCTTATAAAGGTTGGCTTGAAGTGGTTGTCAATTGATTGACACTCTAACTCTATTGAAAGCAATTAAGATAACACATGTTGCTGTGTTACAATCTCACGATTATTAAACCCTCCATGCGTTACTTTCACGTACCGATTGCCGATGCTTTTTTAATCGATACTCTAATATACGATTCTTTGCTGTAGCCAGAACCACGACCACAGTATCGAGACATTTTAAATTCAAAAGAATTTTTTAATTTAGTCCACACTTTTGGAACTTTTTAAAAATAATCGCTTGTACATATTTGAATTTCAAATCTGTGGATAGATCTTGCATATGAACAGGTTTTTGAAATTGGAGTAGCATTATTTCCTTGCTATCGATATTTCAGGTGTAGGCTACTTCAATGTTGGCAATGATGGGGTTATCGACAATTTTCGTTTGAGTGTTAAATAAAAACGCGCTACTTTTTTGGCAATACTGAGTCCCAAACTGTTTAACCTAAGCAAATCTTTTAGGTAAGTTTAAAATTTTGTTTATTCGATTTGTTTAGTACCCGTTAAATCAACCCGTACTAATATGAAATCCTTTGCGATTCTTAATTTGTGTGCACAGAACAACACAGAAATCTAAAAAGGACTACACCTACAAAAATCGTTAAACTTTCACAGAGTGTGAGGTGATCGATGCCTTCATCCTCCTTCGCATCCCAACAGCTTCTACAGTGGTATCCTCTAATAGTAAGAGGTGCCCTCTACAGATATTCAGACGGCCAAAACGTTCTAATTTTAATAATTTTAGCTGTATTCACTCCCAGCCCGTTTTTTGTGAAGATTCTCCGGCTAAAATTTTTAAGTACTTCTCTACAGATCGATGGGTATTTACTCAGTACCCCAATAGCCAGGTCTTCAACATATGCTTCGATAGTGCACCCTGTTTTTTCTAGCTCTGAAAGAATGAAATGAAAATGTGTGAAGGTACAACATCCAGGAAGATTTTTTTGTACGCTTTTCTAGTGCCAGTCCTGAAGCATAAAGTTTAGGTTATTCGCCTTTGCGCAAGAAGTCCATTTTAAGGTTCGATGAGTCCTTCGTCGAATTAAATATCAATAATGCAGCTTTTATCGATCCCGATAGGACCCCCTTCAATGTTTATAAAAGATGTACAGTTTTTTTTCTATGTGGCTTACGAAAGCATGTTCGAAAAAGGGTTTTTATGCTGGCTTGCATTTTTGAGTCATATTTTGATATTTGTCTTTATCGTCAGAATAAGTTGGTAACAGCTCTGTCGCAGAGCACAACTTCAATCGATAGTAAAAACGGCTTCGTTTTGTCCTTCTATTTTCTCCTTTCTCATAGAGCTATCAGAAGTCCATTACAAAATAGTTTTCTATTTTGATTTTTGTTTCTGGCCGTAGCAACTACTAATCATTACTACTAACTAATCATTGCGTTTTCATACGAAAGCCACACATGGCAACGGATATAAGAAAGTCGACAAATACTTCAATTTTTTTTTCTTATATCCGGTTTTTCTTTCTATAGAGAACGGATATAATATAGACAAAAAAAGACCACAAGTTTCTTTCTTATATCGTATGCATGTATAATTATTTATAAGGAGTTTTGCACAAATTACTTATATGCGATTTTTTTTCTTATGAAGACGTTCTTATATCGGTGGCTAAATAAAAAAGGGCTTAAGTTTATTATTTTGAAAATAAATTATCACGTCCAAAGAGGGTATTGTTTATAATAATTATTAAAGGTTAAACAATTACAAACTACTTTAGATTTCAGTTTTAGTTAAAAATGACAATACATTTTTGTATGCTTCTGTAAATGAGTTATGTCCCTTTTATATTCTGCCATAGATATGCGACTGAAGAAAAGTAAAAACCACGCTTTTAAGCTTAGAACTTATAATTTAAAAGGTACTTAGTATTGCTAATAGCTTTCCTATTTTCCTATTTGCACTATTTTTTCAAAGGCACATGTCAAACTGTAATTCTATCCGTTTTTTATAAACATTATTTTTATATGACATCATTTTCCAACTAAAACACAGTAAATAGACTCAGTGTTTGGCAAAATTCGCTTATAAGCGATTTTTTCTAATAAGAGCTGTTCTTATATCCGTTTATGCTTAAGTTATTTTAGTTTTACTCATCCTCCATTTTCCAACTAAAACAAAGTAAAGGCACACAGTGTTTGGCAAAATTTTCTTATATGCGGTTTTTTCTTATAAGGAATGTTCTTATATCCGAATATGTTATTGTAATTGTGTATTTTTTTCATCCTTTATCTTCCTTTCTTCTTCCAGGGTTTATATATATTTATAAGTTTCATTGGAAGACGTAGTGTGCGAAATATAATCAAGCAAAGGTACTTTTAAAAAATATGACTAACAAAAATTAATGGATGTCCTTAAAATGTCCCGCAGATGGTTCACGAAACATGAGCAAATACCTTCAACTTTATATCGGTCCTATTCTGCCTCAGAGTAACTTCTTTAAGCTTCGCCATGCTGTAGCTAAAAAATTTCAGATCTTTGACAAGTTTTCCCTTATGGACTGAAAACCAAAGAAGACGTCTTGAATGTTACTCTTTCCTTGAAATGGATCGAAATGATGAAACCTTATATGTTTGGAACATTTTACATTCCTGTGCTTTATTTTTCACTCACATTTTAGACTACTTATATTAATAAAAAAAATGTTAAAATCCATGGTTAATATTGTCCATTTGTTCATTTAGCGAAATAACCGAGATCAGCAACTGGCCATCTTTGCGTCTATTGGCGATGACGGTATTTGGTTCTGCGCACAGTCTTGTAACGATAGCCATCTTGAGCTAATTCAGCACTTTTAGCTTCAGGCATATCAGCAGCGACGGCAGGCATTTCATCAGCTGGTGGCAAGTAGTCCTTGGCAGGAGCGTTATCGGCAGGGGCATCAGCCTCGGCCTCACGCCTGTGACGGCGATATTTCAGACGGCGCACAGTCTTGTAGCGGTAGCCATCATCGCCCAAAACGGTCTTTAGTTCAGGTGCTAATTCTACTTCGACGGGGGGCAAATAATCGCTGGAGGGTTTCTCAATTTCACTAACATCGCGTCTGTGGCGGGAACGGAATTTCAATGTGCGTACAGTTTTATAACGATAGCCATCATCGGCCACTTTGGTGTCGGCGGGGGGCAAGTACTCCTGGGTGGGCTCATTGACGGGTGGCAGATATTCCTGAGAAACATCACGTCTGTGGCGCGAGCGGAATTTCAAGGTGCGTACGGTCTTGTAACGATAGCCATCGTCGGCCACCTTGGTGTCGGCGGGAGGCAAATACTCCTGAGTGGGCTCGTTGACGGGTGGCAGATATTCTTGCGTTACATCGCGTCTATGGCGGGCACGATATTTCAGCTTGCGTACAGTCTTATAGCGATAGCCATCTTCGGCCAATTTGGCAGCATCGGCTTCTTCGGCAGGCGGCAAGTACTCCTGTGTGGGTTCGTCAACGGCAGCATCGATGGCATTCGATTGGCACGAGACCAAAACCACAAAGCTAATGCTTAACAATGCAACGAACAGTTTCTGTCCAAAGATAAACGGATAATGATCCTTGCTTCAACAAAAAATAACTAAACTTACCATTTTTTTTCGTTTTTTTTATATTCGGAATAATAGTTAAATAAACTGAAATTGCAACAAGTTTTATTTAATTTACTCTTCTGTTGGCTTTTAGGCCAATGATGGTGTATTTGTGTTTCCAAACAGTATTTATAGCCAAACTTCTAACTAGCCATGGCCTAAGTATGTATCATCGGACATCAGCACTGTGGCTTTGAGTGTGTGTGTGTGCGTGTGTTTATGTACTCCGGTCCATCTTAACCCCCACCCACTTTGTTTTGGCCTGGCCATAGAAGCAATACGAATTTCAACCATAAGTGGGTTACCAAACACTTTATAACAATTCTGAAGTACTTTAATAACCCGCAACAAAATTGTTCCATCATGTTTTACCACAATTCTAGAACCCCAACCAAACCGTAAACTTTTCGTAGATGCTTTTTAGAATTCATAGAACACTCGCTTGCGTTGCGTCTACAGTCGGTCTTCTCTATTTTGCCTTTATTATTATTTTTTCTGCCGCCGCTATTCAGTTTATTTTTGGACATGAAAAAAAGTGGCCACTTCAACCAAATTTTATTTTTTTTGTGATGGTTTAAAATTGAAGTTGTTGAGAACGTTGGTGTTTTATCCAAATTAAATTATTTAAATACTTGAAATGGATAAAATTATTATTGTGTCATTCATGTTGCTGAAGTAAAGATTAGCGACTTAAAGTGGTTGTTTTGAAATGATGCTTCGATTGCAAACAAAAATCCATCGAACTTACAGTGCGTGACAGTACAATGGATACTGGAAAGTCAAATTTATATTTTCTTACTTTAAAAGTTATAAGTTCTTATTTTGAAAAAAAAGTTAGAAGTAGGTTGCTTATTTGCTTATTAAAATAAAAAAACAATATTTGTATAGATTCTATAAATTTTGAAAAGAAAATGCGAATTACATGTATTAAATTTTTAGGTCATTGGAAAAAAGGAAAACTTAAACTACCAAAAAAAAAATCAGGTTCTCTAATTTTTGATTTTAATATTTATTACACTGCGTGTAATTTTTTAAGTCAAGGAAATACAGGGTGTCTTTCGAGAAGGTATACTACTTCGTTTGTTTATAATTTTTGATTAAATGAAAGAGAATGGATCTTACATTGATAAATGTTTTATTTAATATCGGCAATAATGTATGGAATACAATATCAGATAAATGTTCGCCTCTGTTAGCCTCACAACTGCGAGCCCTTTTGAGCACATTTTTTTTATTACATTCTCACACATTTTACGCGGTATTTTATTACAAATATTTTGTTTGAGTTGCTCAAACGTTTCTGGTTTGTTTGCATTAAACCTTGCTTTTCAGATATCCCCACAAAAAGAAGTTCGGAGCAGTCAAATCAGGAGACCGTGGAGGCCAATCAAAATCACCATTTCTTGAAATAACTTGTTGTGGAAAGAGGTCTCGCAGTAATTCCATTATAATCCTGGCTGTATGCCGTGTGGCACCGTCATGTTAATCAAGCCCAAAGCATGCAGTTCTGGCGTTAAAAAGTTTTCAATCATACCACGATATCGCTCCCCATTGAAAGTTACCGTTACGCCGTTTTAATTTTCATAGAAGTAAGGTCCAATGATTACTCCTGGCCAAATTACATACCAGACTGTCGCTTTTAATGAATGCAAAGCTGACTGATGCATAATTTAAAAGGTTTCCATTGCCCTGAACCGACTTTTCTGTTTATTCAAATGAAAATGTGCCTCGTCGCTCATTATGATTTTTTCATGAAAATCGGGGTTGTTATGGGCGAGCTGTAACATCCGATCGGCATATGTACGGCTGCGTAAATGGTCTTGTGGAAGAAGCTCGTGTGTCTTAAATTAAAACAAATGCAAATCCTTGTACAGAATTGTGGCCAAAGTTGTTCTTTGAAGACCAAGCTTCTGAGCACGGCGTCGAATTGAGGTTGATGGACTGTTTTGAAGTATGTTGTGGTCCATGCTTGGGCCTATCAGCTACAGACTCTCTTTCTTCGAAATCATTTACTACACAATAAATAGTACGTTTTGTTGGCACGTTGTTTCTCCGAAAAAATTCAAGTAACTTTCTCATCGTCACAGTAATTGATTTTTATAAAATGTTCTAACGATTAAACACGTTGGTTTATCGAATATTCTTCCATAATAAATTTGCCATGTCTCTACTTCACGACTGCCAAATATGAACTGTCAAGACTAATGTTTACCAAAATGGCGACCAATTAAAGTAGTATACCTTCCCGGCGGACACCCTGTATAATCGTATACGTACGACTTGGGGCCTCGGTGACATTTATGCAAAAAAAAAGTGATCATTTTTTCAGGCTCATATCTTGCAAACTGTTCGGAATTTTGATTTACTCTCTAAGGCAAAGTTGTAGCTCTTGTCATAAAGAACACAAATTGTAAACATACTTCAACAATGTTCAAGTAAAGAAAAAAGAAGTGAAATTAAAAAAAATCCGGGAAATTTTTCACTTTTGCGGCTACCTAAGCGCTAACTAAACGGTGTTAAGAATCATTCCCAGGAAGTTATTCATATGTTCTAGAAAGTTGTTTATTGAGATCTTAGGTACATTTTTGTAGTTGATTGTTTCCTCGAATTTTGAACGGTTTGCTACCTATGGACTTGAACAGGGGAAGAAATGTAAAAAAAATCGAGTTTTTTCGATTTTGACCTTAAAGATGACATTTTTTTTTGTTTTATATGTTTTTAAAGGGTGGATGTTAGTATCTAAATTTATCATTTCGTTGGCAAAACCCTCGAGATATTAGTCGGAGGCCCTAAAAAGTATAAATTATAAGAAATACTAGTCCTGTCGATCTGACAAAATGTGGTTGTACTCACACCTTTAGCTTAAACTCATACAAGTACGTAACATAGGACTCTAAATGGGCGCAAGCGGTGTCAATGCGAGGGCTGCTATTTATATTTCTGGCCTCATAATGAAAATGCGAATATTTATCATCAAAAATGTTTTTTTTTTGTTTTTCAAAGTATTCTCCAATTTGATCTATACACTTTTGCATGCGCTCAAACCAATTGTCGAAACACTTTTTCCACTTCGATTGAGACACCTCCAAAGCATGGTTTTTAAACGCTGCAACAGCATCTTCTGGCGACGAAAATCGTTGACCACGCATTTTTTTCTTGATGTGCGGGAATAAAAAAAAGTCATTCGGTGCCAAGTCAGGGCTGTACGGCGGATGACCCACCAATTCGACGGTTTGGCCGGACAAAAAGGCGCTGGTTCGAGCCGATGTGTTAGAGCTCGCATTGTCATGGTGCACAGTGATTCGTCTTCTCTTGTCCATTCTTCGAATTTCTCCGGAGACTTCTGGCAAACAAATTATTATGTACCACTCAGAATTGACCGTCCTACGTTGCTCAAGCAGAACAGTCGCCACATGACCAGTTTTGCCGAAGAAACAGGCGACCATTTGCTTCGAAGTGCTTCGTCCACGAATAACTTTCGTTGGATTTGGCTCGTCTTCGAAGACCCACACGTTCGATTGCTGTTTTGTTTCGGGTCCATATGCATAGATCCATGATTCGTCGCCTGTGACAATGTTAAACACTGTCTTTGAGCTACCACAGTTATACTTTTTCATCAACATCTCTTTGCAGCAATCCATACGAGCCTTTTTTTGATAATTCGTCAAATTATGTGGGATGCAACGAGAACAATTTTTTTTCACGGCCAAATTAACATAAAATATCTTATTGATGCTTGTCAAAAAATGTCAAAGGATGGTTAATCTCACGGTATGTCACATGTCGATCTTGCTTAATCAGTTCACGCACAGCATCGATGGTTTCTGGCAAAGTGACCGAAGTTGGACGTCCTTCACGAAATTCATCCTCGAGCGAACGGCGTCCGAGACTGAACTCTTGGTACCAGCGACTAACAGTGGTTTTTGATGGTGCTTCATCGTCAAAAGTCGAAACATGTTGATTTCAACACTTTTGTCTTGATAACCCACGCCGAAAATCGTACAAAATCATCTCACGAAAAAGTTCACGGGATAATTTAATTTTTTGATTGAGATGAATTTTTCAACACACTAAACAAAACAATTCGGCCTCAAATGACAAAACATTTTGAGTGAAGTTATGTTTAAAAATGGCAAAGTTTCCAATGGAAGTTCCAGTTTTTATCTGGGAACACCAGTATTGTCAGGACCCGAAATATAAATAGCAACCCTCGTATAAGACAATCTAGTCCTGTCGGTCTAACAATATGTGGTTTTACTCGCATCTTTAGCTTAAACTCAAACGTTACATAGGATTCTAAATAGACGAAAGCGGTGTCAATAACTAGTCTTTTAGGGGACTTAAGTAATTACTTCCGTTAACAAACCATTAAGGTTCAACCGGGGAACTTCTATAGAATCAGTAAGCTATGCAAGATAAAAAGTTTAAACATGGTACGTATGTGCTCTATAAAAGCACATACCGACCTGGTCTAATGGTTCGTTCATAGAAGCATATTAGGGTGGGCCGATTTGTAAGGACAGAAATTTGTCGATATTGTGCCATCGATTTTTCGATAGCTTTTGGCATGCGGAAAAAAGTTCCACTACGCCATATCGAAAACATCATTTTCGAGGCGCCCAAATTTCAATTTTTTGACATATCTTCAATTTTTTTTATGGTTTTTTAGTAAGTAAATAAAAAAATAACTTTTTTTAAATATTACCTTTCCAAGGTGACATACAAAAATACATTGCCACATACAATACAATATAACATATAAGGCGCCCACATGAGCGCGTGAGAATATAATTACAACTGAGAGAATCGTGGAGAATCGAATCAAACGCAAAGCAGCCAGAGACAATCGAAACGTTGAAACATGAAATCAAAGTTGCCATTAAAGAGATTCGACCCAAAACAATCGAAAATGTACTGAAGAGTTTGGTAAACCGGATGAGATACTGGCGAGCCAGTTGTGGTAGTCATATGACTGATATTGTGTTCCATTATTAAATGACAAAGTTCACCTTCTCCAATAAAACCACAAATTTGAAAAAATTATCAGTGCTTTTTTACAGCCAAATCAAATTTAAAATGTTAAATCGCCCACCCTATATTAACAAAACCACCCGGCTCATTTCCATAAAAGTACTCGTATTTGTCTTTATAATACCCCCTTCGTCCTTGTTAGCTAGAAATCTAGGTGACCTTATTAGGCTGAGATCTGTATAAACGTATACAGATTTTCAATGATTACCCCAAAGATTTAAAGCTCATCAACGACAGTATACACCCATTTTTATAATACACTTTCATATAAATTCTGCATGTATCCATGTGAATATAATTGTATCTATCTACTCCTACGTATGTGTGTATATACGCATGTGGAACATCCCCATCCACGCAGGGACGCAAAACACTGTGCGGTGTGTGTGTGTAGGGAAAATCCTTTATAAAGTTATTTCAACAATCATCACTTTTTAATTATTTATGCAAGTATTGGTAGTGATTTGTGATTTTCGCATTATCCACACTTCGTTAAGCTTGAGAGAGTTTTTTTTGTCTGTGTTCCTGATGCAGTCGCAACCTATCGCCTGCTCTGGTCCTATGCACACACCCAGACACACACACACGAGTGGTTAAAATGTTTTTATTGTTCCACTACACACATCCGTATCCACATCCCTCCGCATTTATATCCGCAGAAGCCAACAAATTACGGCAAATGAATGAATGCGGCACCCAGAGGGACTTCAGGCATATTTCAGAGAAAATTGCCAATGCAACCGAAGGATACCCGACAGCAACATCAGCTTGTAGTGGGGGGCTAATAGCGGGACTGCGAAATATTCGCTGTAGTGATGCCAACATTTCGAGAGACAAAATCAAAAAAGCAAGCTAAAACGCAAGGCTTGTGGTTACAAAGTGTTCAAAATCGTATGCCCTAAAAGACAGTCTAGAATTAATTAAAAAAATGATTTAGGAATGGATGTCTAAAGGCTGAAACGACTACCTTATGTTTTTGGTTTGTTTGTGTATAAAGCACGAAAAAAAGTTCTAGTAAAGTTTATGAGGGATACTTTTCCATTGCATTTTTTTCCAAATGACCACCTTTTACTTAAATTAAAGGAAGCAATGCATTTTAAACCAAAACTGATTTCCCAGCTACGTGTCTAGCGATGTTTCATTTGGCCGCAGCCATAGTACGAGTACTCTAAGTTCTGTATTTCCAATGAATTCAGTTGCTGTTTTAATTGAATTTTGTTAAAATTACACCAGGTCCACAATTTGCGCCATATCTTCTTGCAGAACGGAATTTTTTACCAAAAAACCCGTGGATCACTATTAGTATCACTCCAAACGAATGATAGCTTACGGCCGTACGCTGTTTGCAAAAGGACAATCACGGCCCAGGGGGAAAAGGTTTCCCTTTAAGGGACTAACTGTACCTCGGGGAAAAAGTACACTTTCTGTATATTTTCTCAACAAATCATAATTTTTGTAAACGCACAATGTTAAAAAATGGGAACTGTTAGATGGGGGGACACTTTATACTTCACCTAATATGGTCCAAAACAAGTGCCGTAAAGTAAAAAACGATTGATCAATAGTCAATTTGGTACTAAAATTAAAGGGCATTTTGTTACGAGTCCTAAAATGGATTTATTTTAAAAATTTGGCTGAAATTTGGGTCGGACGCATTGGCAGAGGGGTCCAACAAACGTCACTTAGTTCGATATGAAGGGACCACCGATGAATGTGACCTTATGGCTGAGATTAGGGTCGGACGCATTGGCAGAGGGGCCCAAAAACGTCGCTTCTGTTCAAATAAAGGGACCACCGATGAATATGACTCTCAGTCAAAGTAAAATTCGAAAAAAATCAAAGCAAAATTCGTAACGAATCTAAATTTTTTTATTTATTTTGATAATTTGTCTGAAATTAAGGTCGGACTAATGGACCCAAGGAGCCCGAATAAGGCTATGGTAAAAGGTACAAAATGTTAGGCCTGGCCCAACTTTACGATGTTTTTTCTTGTTTTATTCTTGTTTTTATGTTTGGGTAAGCAATACTAAAAAGTACCCGGATATTGTTATTTTTTTGGTTATAAGAACAAAATTATTTGTGTCACTATTATTTGTTGGTACAAATATAAACTTAAAAATATATCAGTACCCATTACAGACAGGTTCTAGCAGTCAATATTGGACATCGTTTCATTAGTATAACCTAATAAAAACTAATATTGGTTATCAGGCTCTTGGGCCTTTGGGACCAAAATGCGGCCGTAGGAGTCAAAACCAGCGACAAATTTATATAAGGACATATGGAAACCCCTTTTAAAGCAAATATCTATATGACTCTAAATATGTGACAGCGCATAGAGAAAGGGATCTAAGGGTAAAAAATCAATTTTCATTTTTTTTTTCTTTTTTTGATGTGGACAACATCTGAGCATCGAATGAGACCGATCTCATGCCCCAAAAGTATTCCCTCCTAGAGATATGCGCGTTTTATAAAAGTGAAGTCGACGATTCTAAGCGCAAATAGATAGGGACCTAATCTTTAAAATGGCTCTCCTGAACAAAACTGGTTCTTAACCTTAGGTCCCTTTCTATTTTGCGCGTCACATATGACACACATATGGACACACCTTTTAAAGCAAATTTCTATATGACTCTAAATATGCATTTATTTGTAAGATTAAATCAAAACTGGAGCGCTCTCGCGATCCCAAAACTACTGTTAGTCATTTTTTCCATTTCAATAGCGAATCCATCGTATAAGATATATTAGATCCGGTCTACTCGAGCTGAATAACTTAATAAATAATGTTGTCCTTACAAACAGAAAGACTAATTGAAATTGAGAAAATATAAATTGGAATTGAGAAACGCAAATTGCAGCTGAGAAAATACAAGTTGAATTTAAGAAATGCAAATTGAAATTGAGAAAATATAAATTGGAATTGAAAAAAGCAAATTGATGAATTAAGAAAAACAATTTAATAATTCAAAAAAGCGATTTTTGCTGGACCTTTCCTATGGCTCAAAAAACGTCCCGTAGAGTCAAAACGGGCTATCTATAGTCAGTTAATAACTTTTATTAAAAATTGAGAAAATACAAATATAAATTGAGAAACGCAAATTGAAATGAAAAAGAAACAAATTGAAATTGAAAAATGTTAATCTGATACAAAAATATATTTTCAACAGGCATATCTTACAATTCGAACTCTCTTTGGTAGATACTTGATTAATGTTGCACTGCTCTGAGTTATTCTTCGCTAACTCCTGAGAAGACACAGTTGTGGAACTTAAAAGCGTTTTTTTTGCATAAGACCTGATTTTCATTATCAATTAAATTGTGGTAATTATAAGTATAGTATTGCATGGTTTTAACTAAAGATTAGCAGCTGCTGTATTTCAATTCACCCTTATTCGATTTTCAAGCTATTCGTATTTAACAATTATCTTAAACAATCTTTAGCATCCAGCGTTATAAAGGATCCAAATTTTCTATTTAAAAAAATGTTATCTGAAGAATAAATTCGATTATAACAGAAGAAAAAATCGGAATTGTATCGGATCGCAATGCTAATGTTCTTTAGGCTAACTAACTACGGGTCATCGTAGTGATCATATACAAGACCCTTGTTTTGACAAAGATAAAAAACATAAATACAATAGATTTTTAAATTTTAATTTGTACTTCCTGAATTTCAATTTTCCTTTCGCAATTTTAATTTGCTATTTCTCGATTCCAATTTCCGTGTCTCAATTTAAGAAAAAAAAAACATAAATACAATGGTATAATTTGTTCTTCAATTTTCTCATTGTCAATTTCAATCTGTATTTTCTCAACTTCAATTTAATTTTCTTAATTTTAATTTACTACTCCTCGATTTAAGAAAAAAACATAAATACAATGGTATAATTTGTTCTTCAATTTCTCATTGTCAATTTCAATCTGTATTTTCTCAACATCAATTTAATTTTCTTAATTTCAATTTACTACTTTTCGATTTCAATTTGCGTTTCTCAATTTGTATTTTTTTTGTTTTAAAGTTTTATTTTCGACCTTTTTATAAATCTGCATAAAATTCGTGTTTTCTTTATTTCCAATTTGCGATTCTTAAATTTAATTTGTAATTTCTCAATTACAATTAACGTTTCTCAATTTGTCATTTCTCGATTCCATTTTGAGTTTCTCAATATCAAATGAAACAATAGCATAATTTGTTCTTCAATTTTCTTATTCTCAACTTTTGTTTTTTAATTTCTATTTTTTCAATTTCAATCTACGTTTCTCAGTTTTCATTTGCGATTTCTCGATTTCAATTTGCGTTTCTAAATTTCAATTTGTATTGTTTTTTTTTGCTTTAAATATTTATATTCGACGTTTTTTAAACAGTATAAAATTGGTATTTGCTTATAAGTAATTTCAATTTACATTGCTCAAATTTAATTTGAATTTTCTCAATTTCATTTGCGTTTTCTTTGGTTTTACATTTTTATATTCGACCTTTTTCTAAATCTGCATAAAAGTTGTGTTTTCTTAATTTCAATTTGTATCTTCTCAATTTCATTTTACGTTTCTCAAATTCCATTTTTATTTTCTTAATTTCAATTTGAGTTTCTCAATTTCCATTTTTATCTTCTTAATTTCAATTTGCGTTTCTCAATTGTAATTTACGTTTCTCAATTTCAATTAGAATCGATGTTGGTAAAAAAAACACCAAGTGAGTTAGCATCACTGGTCGGCAGGTATTGGAAGTGTATTGCTTTCTATAAATCGGATCTTGTTTAATTACGCATACGCCATATATTCACCAAAAAAATATCGTCATTCCCAAGCCGACCAAACGACACGCCGATTGCCCTAGCTAGGTGTCCTTTGTGATTTCAAATAAACGTAACGAAACCGAAATGAAAATAAAACAAATAAGAAAACCCCTAAAAATTATGGCCGAACAAATAGTACTGGCTGGCCCAAATAAGACTGAAGGTCTAAAAATATTCATAATTTATGTGTTTATAATATTTTTTCTCAGCGTCAGAATGCTAGGGTATTACTTCAGTGTTAATTACACCCCTCCAGGAGAGTATAAGTATTGCTACGTATCCGCGATCTCCGAGTCGAAGAGGCAACATCAAAATTTACTGTTACAGCTTCAAGTCTTCAAAGGCGGTGGGTCCGGACGGACATTGTTTTCGTCAGTAGCAAAGACTTTTGAAGCACTGCTTTTACACAGCCTAATCGAACACCTTCCATGTGCTGATCATTAGAATGGGTTCCGCAAAAAGCACAGCACAACAACTGCTTTATACGCCATCACCACACGAATAAGTTTCGGTCTTAACCAGAACAAGCCCAACGACAGCAGGGTCCTCGTGGGTCTTGATCTTTCAAAAACCTTGGACGCGGTCGATCATGCCACTCTGTTCGAGGACATTGCAGAAACGCCCCTTCCGCCCAGTTTGAAACGTTGGGTCGTCAACTATATGTGTGGGCATCAGTCATATTTTTACAATTTAGAGACGAAGTCGAAGCCTCGTAGATCTGGACACGGAGTTCCCAGGGTAAGGTAATATTTCACTGTTTGACCTCTACCTCACTAAAACTCCTGTACCACCAGGCGGCTTTAAAATTGTACCATACGCTGATGATTGCACAATTCTGGCGTCAGGACCTAAAAAGGATGGCATATGCGAGACAATCAACTGTCACCTCGATGACTTAGCAAGCTTCTTCACTGCGAAGAGTATTAAAATAACCGCCTATAAATCGTCAGCCACTCTGTTTATTGCATGGACTGCAGAGGTGCGGTTAATGTCGATGACGTCAACATCCCGACTACCAGCTACCCCAAAATCATTGGGGTCACATTGGACAGTTTTTTCTGGGATAAGCTTAAAAGAAGGAACAAGATTCTCCAGTCACTAGCCGGCAGTACTTGGGGAGCCGACAAAGAAACCTTCTTGACCTCTTACAAAGCGATGAGCCGGTCTATAGAGCCGGTGTGTAAGTACGTCTCAGTGGAAGAAAATTCATACTTGCCAGAATGCCGCCCTGGGCACATCAACTGGGTGTCTTCTTATGTCTTCTGAGGACCAACTACATAAGGAGACGGTGGTACTTACCGTGCTGTCTCAGCAGTGTTACCCAAGCGGACACTGCTGAGACAACAAGTCGCAGTAGTCATACCAACCACCATCTTATGGACAGTATGCCTCCGCCCAGGCAGATCAGGTACAATCTTTATGATCTAGAGAGAGATAGGTCCAGCAGTACAAGGGAGAGCCTTTAGATCATCAAAACTATCGTCGCAGTAGTCATACCAACCACCATCTCATGGACAGTATGCCTCCGTCCAGGCAGATCAGGTACGATCTTCATAATCTAGAAAAACAGGTCCAGCGGTACAAGAGCGAACCTTTAGATCATTGAAAGTATGCGGCAGGTCTGAACGACATTCACGCTGATGAAGTCACAGCAGCTGATGAAGTCCAGCTATAGCGTGAATGTAGTGCTAGGACAGCATCCCCTGGAGATTTCACCTGAGGAGAAAATACTACCTCGGCAGATGCGCCAGTTTCTGGCTCATCTGAAATCTGTATGGTGCAGCCGCCTCTATTCGTATTGGGCGTGAATTTATGCTAACGTTCCGGACGTTTATCCCCTGCCATCACGGAGACGTGCAGCACCTCTTCAATTGTCCGGCCAAGCCCACTCAGTTGGTTCTGTGGACGCATCCAGTTCAAATGGCGCGCTTCCTCCACCTGGATATCGAAGCAGATCCCCTATAGACGAACAAGACTTCAAAATAAATATAATGTTGTTACAACAACACCCCTCTAGAAGAGTATTGCGTCGTATCCTAGTCGAAGAGGTACCACCACAATTTATAGTTAGCGAAGGTGTCCATGTCATCTGCAGCGCAGTCATTAAAGGCGGTGGGGCCAGACGGAATCTCAATGCTGATGTTGAAGCATTTGGGTACCCCGGGAGAAGATTATATGACCGAAGTGCTAAATCTGTTGTTAGCTACTCACTAAGTTCCTTAGACCTGGAAAATGGACAGAGTGGTACCGCTACTGAAGCCATAAAAATACGTAAAGGAGAATGGTACAGGCCGAACTCATTGCTTTTGCCAGTAGCAAAGGCGCTTGAAGCACTGATTTTCCCCAGCCTGATCGAACACCTTCCATGGGTTTCGCAAACAGCACAGCACAACATGGGTCTCCTTGGACGCATCCAGTTCAAATGGATATCAAAGCAGATTCCCTATTGAAGAACAAGACTTTAAAACAAAATATATTGTTGTTACAACAACATCCCTCTAGATGTACAGTTTGGTGGGGTGTTATAGTTAACGGAAAGGACCAACAAGAATCTATTAACGAGGCACTGTATAGGACTACGATATGATGCGAATAATCCAAACATACACATCCAGCAAGATGGAGCCACTGAGCCTGAAGCAAAAGCCACAATTAAACTTTTCGTCACCTTTTTGGTGAACCCTTCAGTCTTATTTGGGCCACCCAGTAGTAGTATATCAGTGGCAGGGATGGTGGCTGCCAAAGCACTTGTGCCCTTGCATCCAGTGGCACAGTTGGCCTCATGGTCCCTTCTCCTCCTCATCTCAGCCCACCATTCATTCAGGTGCAGCTTGTTGTAATTACGTATGATTTTGTTGCTTTTGTTGGGGTTATTGTAGGTATGTATGGATGGATGTGCGTACAGCAAAAGTGTATTTAATTTTTGCTGATTTTATTTGTTGGCAAAATTGCAGTGCATACATTTGGGAGTTGTCGAACAACAGCAACAACAAGAGGAACAACAACAACATGCAAACATCGACAAGAATCGTTCGTCGTCATTAATCTGTAAACATTTTTGCAGATTATTAATTATGAATTAGTGTACGTACGAACGTTCGAGTATTTTTGCAACATCCACAGTTTCCAATCAATTAAATTATTAAGTTGTTCTCCAGCTCCCCGCCACTCGCTCAGTTACTCGCATGCGAACGAGTGGGCATGTTTTGCAGCAGCAAATGTCCTTGTGCTTGTCTGTATGTGTGTGTGTTTGTTAAGGCAGATGCTTCACCTGTGTGAGTGTTGATTCATCCACTCGATCTCGATGCATCATCAGGATGCAAAAAGTGTTTGTAGTATCCTTTTGTTGGCTGCTGCCACTGTTGTTGATGCTGTTACGAGTATTATTTATTGTTGCCGTTTGAAACATTAGTTTCGTTAATGTTTTTAACATAATTAAAATGATTTTCATGCTCAATAACCATTAAATGCTTGCTGAGTTCGCAATTCACCGAAGAAGGCTCTTTGTTGCCTACGGCGGATGAGACGATTTAAAGCGATGTTCGGCTGACCTGAATCCTGGCAAGGACATGACATTCGAGAGGACGTTGTTTGATGCATTTTCAAAAGTAGAAAAAATTATTTTTAATTCAAAGAATGCTTTATGGGTCTAACTTCACCCTCGGCAAGGGGTCGAGGTCTATTTAACACCTCTGCTGAACTAAAGATTTCACCAATTTTACACACCGGGACGATTCTTACCCAGTGGTTTAATTTTACACTTTAGTCGCCCGAGGAACACACTTACAACGGGTTTTCCAATAGGGCCATAATAATTTCGTATCCTTATGTCAACGCACCCTCAAACATTTTTAATTATCTTTCTGTAGCAAAACATTAGTCAAAGTCAACATTTTCATCATGGTAAATTTTACTTACGAGCAACGTTTGAAAATCATTAAAAATGACTACCGAAATTCTGAGTCGGTGGTCGCAACTTTAAGAGCGCATACTCCAATTTTCGGCTGTAATAATCGTCCCACCCGACAAGCTGTGCTTGCTATAGTGGACAAATTTGTATCCAAATTTTCACTTTTGGATGTTCCGGCGCCAAATAGATGCCGTACCGCTCGAAGCGACAAAAATATCGCAGCCGTTAGTGTAACCGTTCAAAATGAGCCAAATCAGTTGTGTCCACGTCGTTCTAGGATATTGGGCATCTCTCAAACCACACTGTGGCGTATTTTGCGAAAAGATCTTGGCCGTCATCCGTATAAGAGCAAACTAACTCAAGAACTACAGCCGTTTGATCATTTCAAACGCCGAAACTTCTCCAATTGGGCACTGGCAAAGTTTCACGAAAATCCAGAATTTCATCGAGAAATCATCTTCAGGGATGAAGCTCATTTCTGGCTGAAAGGTTTTGTCAATATACAAAGTAAGGGCGGTTCGGAAAGTTCTTAGCCTATCAATGAAAGAGAATAGTAAGTTTTTCAAAAATATTTTTATTTTTCAATATAATCTCCTGAAACTTCAATACACTTAGTCCAACGCTTATCTAGCAATTCTATCCCTTGATTAAAATAGTTTTCCTCAAGGTCTTCAAAATAGTGGTTTACAACTGTAATTGCATCTTCATTTGAGGTAAAAAGCTTGCCAGCAAGGAATTTTTTTAGATTTGGGAACAGGTAAAAGTCACTGGGAGCTCAGGAATATAAGGTGGGTGGTCAAGGAACTCGTACTTTAATTCGTTGATTTTAGCCATTGTTAAAACACTCTTGTGCGCTGGTGCGTTGTCTTGATGAAAAATTATTTTTTTGTGTTGTAAGCCAGGACGTTTTTCTCGAATTTGTACATTTAATTGATCTAAAAGGTTGCAATAGTACTCTGAATTTATTGTTTTACCCTTTTGCAGATAGTCAATCAATAAAATACATTTGAAGTCCCAAAACACCGTTGCCATAACCTTACCAGCCGATTGAATTGTTTTTGCCTTCTTTGGGGCACTTCCTCCAGCTTCAGTCCATTGTTTGGATTGTTCTTTTGTTTCTGGAGTATAGTGGTGGATCCATGTCTCATCAACAGTTATGAAACGACGCTTAAAATCCATTTTATTTCGCTGAAAACGATCCAAACAAGCTTGAGAAATGTTCATTCTTATGCGTTTTTGATCGACTCCGGCACCCATCTTGCAGAAAGCTTTTTCATCCGTAGTTCTTCATGCAAAATTAAATGGACTCGATCATTTGAGATGCCTATGATATTAGCTATTTCACGCACTTTTATTCGTCGATCATTTAATATCATATCATGCACTTTGGCTACAATTTCTGTTGTTGTTGCTGTTTTTGGACGTCCACTGCGTGGTTCATCTTCAATGCTTGTACGACCACGTTTAAATTCAGCAACCCAATTTTTTACTGTTGCATATGAAGGAATTCTTTCACCTACACATTCACCATATCATTATGAATTTCTTGTCCCGATAAACCTTTTTTATGTAAATATTTAATGACACCACGCATTTCTAATTTTTCCATTGTAAAAAAAAACGCGGATGCGTCTTTTGTGAACACCTGTTTCTATATGAAGGAGTTGCCAGATCGAACCAAAATTTAACATGTGTTCATAGCAGAGATGGAAGTTTCCAAAACACTTAACTTTTTTCTGTTTATACCGCGCTTTTTGTGCTAGGCTAAGAAGTTTCCGAACCGCCTACGTTATTTGACAGCAACAAACCCACATGTGCTTTAAGAGGCACAGTTGTATCCGCAAAAAATTACTGTGTGGTGTGATTTTTATGCCGGAGGTGTGATTAGGCCGTTTTTTGTCGTTGAAAACAATCGTCATGTTACCGTCGATGGAGAGCGCTATCGTGCCATATTAGAAAATTATTTTTGGCCAGAATTGGATGAGCTTGACATTGCCGATATGTGGTTTCAACAAGACGGTGTTGAGCACGTGTTACAATCGATTTACTAAAAGGCAAATTCGGTAAACGTGTTATCTCGAGAAATGGTCCGGTTAAATTTCAACCTCGTTTATGCGATTTAACGCCATTGGATTTCTTTTTATGGGGCCACATCAAGTCAGTGGTCTATGCCAACAAGCAAACAACTTTAGACGAGCTCAGAGACAACATCCACTGTGAAATTCCGGTCGACACGTTTGGTGGAAAATTCGGTCCAAAGAATAGAGCGGGCTCGAGGTGGTCATATGACCGAAATCGAATTTCATGCTTAAAATTTAACATTTGCACTACGCCTGGAATACATTTGAATCTTTAATATTCTGTGTTTTATTGATATATAAAATTGTTATGTCCTTAATGGAAAACCCGTACATCAGGCTGGAAAAAGTTCTAAGGACATTTGACTTCTACACCAACGTCTCCGGTCGGTCTGCTGCCGAAAGCCTGGTACTAAGATCGCATTTTCATATGAAAATGTGTCAAAATCTACATAAAAAAATGTGTGAAATTGCAGTGAAAACATTATTTGATCAAAATCTAGCACACTACATTCAATAAACAACCATTTTTGATTTTCATCTTAAAGAAGGTACATGGCTACTATTTATAAACAAATCATTTGAAAATAACATTAAAGAGCAGTTTTTTAGGTGATAAATGTGATTTACGTGAACGATTCTAGTACCAGGCTTCGGATAGGAGTTTTTTTGAACGAACACTATGGGGGTTTTCCCTATACATTTAATGCATTGCGTTGGTGAGTAAAAATTAAAAGAGTTCAAAGGGGAAAGAGGAAGTAATATTTATTGACATTTGACTTGAATTTCTCGACGCCTTAATTGGTGAGAAATACAAACGCCAGAAGTCGATTCCACATACGGACAGTACGGGCGACAAACGAATTTAATCTGTAGTTTATAGTGCGGCAACCGGCCAATCGATAACAAATGGATGTGAGTTCCTGGAAAGTCGTGTATCCCTGCCGATCATCCTCACGTCAGGAATAAGACGACGAATTTCTGAAGAACACACACCAAGTAACGATGGAACAGCGATAAACAACCCACATTTCGACAATGCTCCAGGGAAACAATAGAGTTGGATAACCTACTGTCACCTTTCAACACCATCGCCCTCTTTTGAACACGATCAAGTAGCTCCAAGGATGATTTTGGAGCCCCTGCCCATATATGGGAGTTGTATTGCATCTTTGGCCGGATGTAGGTTGTATGGATATCGAAGAGATCAAAAGGAGTGAAATATTTCTTGCACCGCTTTAGGAATTCTATACATTTGAGTGCTTCTTTTGACACTTCAAATACAAGCATCGACCAACGAGCGTCACTTTGTATTTTCATGCCCAGAACCTCAAAGGAATCTAGTTGTTCGATATCCATACCATCGATAGATAAAGACGACGCTGATGGATCAATAAATCGCGTAGGAGTCAACAAGCAGCACTGTGTCTTACGCTCATTAAAATCCACTCTATTCATTCGACCCCATTCGAAAATGGCCAGTAAACCCAGCCGAAGTGTCTTCCATAATTCGCCTTTTGTCTTCGATATCTTAAAGACTCGGTCTATGGTCGAATGAATATGAATGACAGAGGATGCTGTCATCCGTGAAAGAGTAGATTGGATTCACGGTCTGACCCAAAAGATCGTCAACGAAAATAAGAAATAAAGAGGGAGAAAGGACAGAGCCCTGTGATACACCTACGGTCAGCCTATGTTTGTTAGATGAAAACCCATCTACAACAACTCTTGTAGTGCGATCTCTAAGAAAGCTCGATATAAGACACACTTTTCATCCCAAAGAAACAAGTCCTGAGGCCTCCTAACTACCCGCTCTGACAACGAAGACAAGTTCTACTACCTTTATGCAGTCAAATAACTGCTGATTATACTATTTACCGCAGACAGACAGGTCAGACCTTCACGCTAGTCTTAAGTCTCTTGACTGCTGAATGTCCGTGGTACTAGACTTTGGTCATAGATAAGGTCTACTTACAGTTTGCGTGAAAGGACCACGAGATACACTGCTGAGGGCAACAACACAGCACGCCTTTGGTAACAAATTAGCTTACGAAAACCGGTCACTCTCTTTACTCTCCCATGTGAAGACAATTGAGGCTCTCCTTTTCCGAGCCTGACCGGAAAATTTCCAATTGCCGATCGCCATGGATTCCACAAGCTACACAGGACGAAAACCACTTTGCACGTCAGAATCCTTGATTTGTCTCCAGAATTAAAAGTGAATTGCTAGCAAATCATTCAACTCTTGGTGGGGTGTTTAGGGCCGCCGTGGTGGGATGGTTAGTGTGCATAACAGCCATACTAGTTAAATCGGGTTCAAATACAGGTAAAAAAAATTTAAGGGGTGCGTTCCACCCCATAAATGCAGTTTACCTTACGAATATGAGATTAATATCTAAGCCACGCATAAACATTTTTTATGAACTGCTTTAGCCGTTTTAAGCCGGCGTTAAATAGTAGGTCCCGGTCCGGGAGTCGAATATGTATATCAACAAAAACCGTGGAACAGGCCTATTAAGCACTCCACCGCCCACGTACCACAGCATACTCGTACGTTACCTAACTGCCTAAAAGTATGCATTGAAAATGGGTTCATTTATTTGATGTGGAATCTGAGCGTGTTGTGTCTATCGAAATGTTATTCATGTGCACATGCACTTCCCAATAGGACTTTTTCCGAATACTTCGGAAAGTATACAGGGATTGTATATGAGAGCCAAAAATCAACTCCATACATCTTCGCATACTTTGTATAAAGAAACGCCATGAAGTAACGAAAGTGAGAAAATTTCATTCGTGGGTGATGCATCATCAAACATCTTCGCATACTTTGTATAGACACGAAGATGGAACACGATGTGGTCTCCATACACTTCCCTATACTTTGTATGCGATTGTGTTTGTATATACTGAAGCGGCCATTCCTTAATAAATGTATATTGGAAAGGTATACTGACGGGCACAGTATCCCTATATCGTTTGTATACTATACGAATGCGTCTACGTATAGTATACTGGTCCTATTGGGTTGCTTTCGTTTATTTACACTCGCGTGAGAGTATGTTATTATTTAATTAAATATATTTTAAAGCTCTCATCATACAACAACAAAACAAAACCCTTTTATATTGAAACCAATTTTTTGCTGTCGAAGTTTTGGTAGAGTTTTCGATCCGTAAAATTTGAATTGAAATTTTTTTACACTAAGTATAAAAAATAATGTAATGGTGGGCTTGTTTTAGAGCTTTTGCCTATAACATTTATCAGAATTTGTGGCTGTAGCGTTAAAATTTCTGCAACAATGTTGGCCTTCAGTTGAAGGATTGTCTCGGGCTTGCTCACATTTACTCGCTCCTTCAAAAATAGTCGGGCGCGCTGGCCAAATAATTTCTGAATTTCTGGAAATTATTCGCTCTCCAAAAATTTGACTTAAAAGTGCCAGTGTTTTGGGCCGTGTGGGCAGTGCCTCCGTCCTGCTGAAACCACATCTTAGGTCTGTTTTTAAGAACAGGACGTAAAAAGTTTCCTATCATAAACCGATACCGCTCTTCATTTACGATTACAGCACTTCCATCTTCATTCTTGAAGATGTAAGGCCTAATGATGTTTGCAGATGTGACCCCACACCATACTGTACACTAGAGCGTACCAGGTTACAAGTAAAAAAAAAAGTTCGCCGTACACCTTCGAATATGAAGTATTATTGAAAAGTTGTTTCAAAAAAAATTTTTTATTTTTTTATGCCGAACGTAGGGGTCGCGCTTTTACATTTTTCTATATTTATAAACGGATTTTAAAGTGTGATACATCGATGTTTTTGCCTCGACGAGGCCGATTTTTTTGTCTTTGAAGTCATTGAGCTCAAGCACCCCCTTCTGGTACTTACCCATCATATCTCAGTTGCTTCTACCCTAATGTACCACTATAATATCAGAAAATTAAAGCTCGCATAAAATCATGAAACTCTTCCTAAGGAAGTATGTCGATTGACTTCAAAGACAAAAAAATCGGCCTCGTTGAGACAAAAACATCGATGTATCACACTTTAAAATCCGTTTATAAATGCAGAAGTTATATAGAAAAATGTAAAAGCGCGACCCCTACGTTCGGCATAAAAAAATAAAAAAAAAATTTTTGAAACTACCTTTCAATAATACTTCATATTCGAAGGTGTACGGCGAACTTTTTTTTTGAGGTACGCCCTACTGTACACCTAATGGGGTGCAATTGGCGCTGATGAATGACTCTTGGACTTTTAGAACCCCAGAACCTACAGTTCTGCTTATAAACAAAGCCATCCAAACGAAAATTAGCTTCATCACTCACCACTTTGCTTCAAAATAATTGATCGCTGATTTAAATAATAAAATTCTATTATTCCGGTTCTTTGTTCTGTTGTGAATCTCTATTATTTGTTCTCCAAGTGTTATTTATAAAATCTGAAAAAAAATATGTAAACGAAAAAGTTATTAAATTTTTAAACCCCATGGTTACTTTTGGCCCACCCTGTAGTATTGGCTTAAAATCGGAAAGTCGCCCTAAATGATAAAAACATTGGCTATAGTGAAGTGTGTTTTTGAATCTCCACAGAAAGAGAAGTTGTTAAAAAAAACAAAAAAAAATTCAATTGAAATTAGGAATACCTCTTAAATGGACATGAGGCGAAAATTAAATTTAAAAATGGTTTTATTTAATATAATGATTTTGGATATATAAACGATTATGTGCACCATAAAATCCCCAAGTCGTGTATAAATTGCTCCAGCCGATGACTGATTTTCGAAGTAAATTTTGGTGTTTCTTGAAGGCCGATACAAATTAGAAGTTTGAAAAAAATGTAATTTTTTTTTTATTTCAAAGATTTTAGAATGATTTCGAATATGTGACGCGCAAAATAGAAAGGGTTAAACCCAGTTTTGTTCAGGAGAGCCATTTTAAAGATTTAAATACGTGTGTCTTTGGTGTACCATCACGTTCATAAAACGCGCATATCTCTGGGAGGGAACACTTTTGGGGCATGGGATCGGTCTCATTCGATGCTCAGATGTCGTCCACATCAAAAAAAGGGAAAATTGATTTTTTTTTACCCTTAGGTCCCTTTCTCTACGCGCTGTCACATATATGGAGTTACGCAAATTGATGACTTATTTTCAAACTAAATTAGGATAATTTGACAGCGTTATTCAACCATGAATCTGTTTTTAAAAAGTTGCCCCTCCTATACTATATTTTTCAAGGATCTTTCTAATTTATTATTCATTGTTTAACTAAAATGATAATTTTTTGAAGATAATTTCACTTAAAATGCAATTACTATGCAAATACTCATTTACGCAATCAAAAAAGTTCTAATCCTAGTTTTATCTAATCCTAGTTGCGAAATTTTAGAGCAAACTCTAAAGTACTAAAAGAATTTCCTCACCACACAGAACTCCATTTACCCGGCGGCGCCAATAGCTGGGGAAAGCGAAACCCCTACTTATTGGCCGGTTGGATGTTGTCGGTGATTGTGTAAATGATGGTTTATTTTAATTTATTTTTTGCATCATTTAATGCATCAACACTACAACGAAAGCGTATTTAATGCAAATAAATTTATTATTATTTGATGGTGGCTTCAGTGTTTCCGCTGTTCTTGTTGTTGCTATTGGTGATGTTGTTGCCTTTGTTAGAGAATTAGCAGAGCTATTAAACTGCGGTTGGCCAAAGCCTTTTCAACACTAATAAGCAGGCAGTTGCGGTTGTGTTTTCAAAATTTTGTTTTGGTTTTTTTTTGGGAGGAGTTACAAAAATTTTGAATTTAATGAAAAATTTTGACAGAATTAATTTTTTAGCCCTGGAATTGTACTTGGCTTGTTGACGTTTCAAAATTTGTTTAAGTTTGTTTGCGAGGAGTAACAAAAATTTTGAATTCAATGAAAAATTTTGACTGAATTCATTTTTTATCTCATCCTTTAGCTCTGGAGTTGTTCTTGGCTTGTTGACTTTTTCTGCTGATCGAAAAAATCACGAAATGAAATTTGATTTGAACGTCTATTTTCGTAAAAGGCTTTAATAATCTTAAGGAGCTGCGCAATTAAATTCCTCTTCATGGTTGCATTGGTCAAACACTGGAACAAAAAAATATTAAATTAATTTGGGGAAAAAAAAATTGACGTGAAAGTGTGGCTCACAATATTCATAGTGCATTATGGTTGGATCACCCTTTATTTCTTGCCGATTACACAAGTTTACAGCCATTTTGGTCTGGAGTTCTAAATATTTTTTTCCTATAGATTTTAGCCTCCTAAGCACGAAAATGAAGTTTTAAAATTTTTTTTTTCTAATTAGTTTTCAAGATAGAATTTTTGGAATTATTTTACGATTTTTTATGAGATGTCTTAGCTTTTGGGACCATAACTCCCAAACGCTATTACCGATTTGATCAAGAGTGGTTTCAAATTAAAGGAAATTAGGTTTTCTAAAATACAAGGTATTAAAATCACTTCAATAGTTTTGACTTTAGAGTTAGTGTTTAATTAAAAGAATTTTTTGTGCAAAAATCACGATTTTAAAATGAAAGAAATATATAAATGGTGACCCATCTAGAGGTATTTTTTCAAAACAAACAAAAAATATAAAAATTCAAATCAAGTGTGGAATCTTTATTGGCAATTTAAAAGAACATTTTATTTCATTTATTTTTTGAATATTATTTCCTTCAAATGTTGGCCGCAACTACGCCTCAGGGTTTCCATTGTGAGGGTCCAATTTTGGAAGACTCGTTCGAGCATTTCGACCGGTACGGTTTTAATGACACGCGTAATGTTGGCTTCCAAAACCTGAATCGTAGCTGGTTTGTCAGCATAGACTTTGAACTTTATGTAACCCCAAAGAAAAATGTATAAAGGTGTGATATCACTCGATCTAGGCGGCCAACCCACCTGTCCAAAATGTGAAATTAGCTGCTTTTCGAAATGACCTCTCAATAGATCCATTGTTTGAGCAGCTGTATTTCAAGAGGCACCGTCCTGTTGAAACCAAGTGTCGTCAAGATTACGTGCTTCAATTTCAGGTAGCGTAAAGATCGATATCATGGCGCGATAGCAAGCACTATTCACGCTTACGTTCCGGTCATCATCATTTTTGAAAAAATATGCACCGATGGTTCCACTAGCTTATAAACCGCACCAAACCGTATTTTCTCTGGGTATATTGGCACCTCTTGAACCTCTTCTTGTTGCTCTTTAGACCAAATGCGGCAATTTTGTTTATTGAATTTGCCGTTTAGCCAGAAATGGGCCTCAATCACTGAATAAAATTTTGGTTGAAAACAGCGAATCTTTCCGTTTCATATTTCCATAATACTCGTACAGTTGCCAACATTTGGTAGGTAATTATTTTCAAAAAATAAATGCCATAAAATGTCCTTTCAAATTACCAATCAAGATTCCACACTTGATTTGAATTTTTATATTTTATTTGTTCTAAAACAACCCCTAGATGGACCACCCTATAAAAACAATGATATCAAAATATATAAATAAATTGAGCATAAAGTTTGGACTCTCGAGCAAAACAAGCCATGGTTTGTTGAAATTGGGTAAGAAATGGTTGATCTCCACTTTATTAAGTGGAACACTACAAATTGTGGGACGTAACTCTATGCTGGGTATTATTGAAAACAAAATCGGCCATAGTCAACCCTGCTTTAGTAAAGAAGTTACTAAAATGCTGAAAAATGAAAAATTTACCAGGACCTGTAACTGTACCATTTGTTGCCCAAGTTTTATAAACGATATCTTGTTTTGCTCGAAAAAGTCCAAACATAAAAACTAATCAGAGGAAAATTTTTTAAAATTCATTTTCGTGTTTAGGAGGCCAAAATCTATAGGAAAAAAATATTTAGAACTCTGGACCAGGAAAGAAATCATAATTTGTAAACTAGTGCTATATGTTTAGTACGCTAATGTTTTTTTATTACAACATTATTTCATTTGTGAAACACAATAGTTAGTTGTCCTAAGCATAATGTTATCATAGCTACTACCATCTTACGAAAAGTCGAAACACTTTTTTATCAAGATTAGGTACATTCGCCGACTTTTCTCTGTGTGTAGATACATTTATTTTTGCGGGCCTTTATATTGTCATTCAGACTATTAATTCGAATATTCCGTTTACCTTTGGTCTGCAATATTAATCATATAACCTCCAAATTTTGAACAAATATATCGCCATTTAAAATATGTGCGTCTGGATTTTTTTAATGCCGATGTAGCCCCCACTGTTGGTGTTGAAAATTTGCAAACGTTTGCATTTTTTCCACAGCAATTGTAGGATCCGTTCAAGCGGAAATGAGAATTTTAACAACTCTGTTATTGTTGTATTTATGATGTTTTTTCCAGCATTTATTTGCGTGTCCAATTCGTTTTCATATCATTATGGGAGTGGATAAGGGGAGCGATGGTTCAGAAGTGGGGTCTGCTCAAATGAAGGACAAAAGGAGGCTAACGCATACACCCAACGACTATGCCTATCCATAAGCATTCAAGTGCATCTGGACAAGGGAGATGAGGAGGCCAACAAACAAACAGACAGGCGGACGGACGGACAGAAAGGCAGACCGGCAGGCAGTTGTCGATAGGCAGTGAAGAGTTAAATGTTTTATCAGATGCCTGAGATGTACGTATATTTACAAGTGTATTTGCAATGCTTTTAATGTAATGAGATATATTATCATAATAGCAACTTAAAAGGCACAATTTCAATGGCAGCGAGAGATAGAGTGGGATGTAGTACTAAGGAGGGATGAAGAAGTGACAGGAGAGGCGCCTACCAAAAGCAATCAGATCAGGACGAAGGTAAGCAGATATGTAGGAGTATCAACATCGCCATTTTCATCAACGTCCTCATCATCAATGACAACAATAGTAACGAGCGATATCATCATAATCAATTCAATTTCATATACAAACAATTTTGTTCAGTTAAAGGCATCCTTACATCCATTTTTGGGTTTCCAAAGAAACACGAATCTCCTTGATATCCTTCAACTGGCATGCTACACTACTCGTGTGCTGTCGTACAAAACATATGGGGGCAAACATGTCAAAGGTACCGGAGAAATAATTTTGCCAACGTCACCAATGAATCTTTGAACGGAAATTTCAATGAAACTTGGATCTAGTGCAGTCTTGAAATCTCTGAAGTTGTCGCAATGTTCAGACAATGTTTTTGTTTCAAATTCGAGCATACACACAGAGAAAAAGTCAGTTGCCAATCGGTGAGGACTACAAAAATTCCGTTTAATGAAAAGATATTCTGTGACAATCGCCAATTGTTAATAATATTGATGGAAAGTTAGTTTGACATACTAAAAGATGGTAGCTGTGATCATATTTTCGCAGAGATATTTAACTATTCCGCTGTAATAATAAAATTAAGTGAAAATAATTTTTGAAGTTATCGTTCTAATAACCGATTGGGCTTTGTTCACCTCAATATATGTGACAGCGCATAGAGAAAGGGACCTAAGAGCAAAAAAATCAATTTTCACTTTTTTTTGATGTGGACAACATCTGAGCATCGAATGAGACCGATCCCATGCCCAAAAGTGTTCCCTCCCAGAGATATGCGCGTTTTATGAAAGTGATGGTACATCAAAGATAAACGTATTTAAATCTTTAAAATGGCTCTCCTGAACAAAACTGGTTTTTACCCCTATTTTGCGCTTCACATATAAAACCAAAAATATAAAAACATAAAAAATATTAAATTATTTAAATGTTTTCAAGGTCATTCCTAGTTCCGTTTGATAAATATATTTCGGAAATTTAACGAAAAGATCTTGCCCTAATTGCCAAGCGGACCAGTCAAAAACACCACTGGCTGAATTGAATAAGCCAGTAAAAGATGTAGATCAGACTAGATCTAATTATATCTGGCAGCAGATCTAATTATATCTTGTCAGATCCGAAAAATAATTATAAAGGGTGGGCGATTTAACAGTTTACATTTAAATCGGCTGTCAAATGGTACTGAAATTTTTTCAAATTTCTGGTTTTGGCGAGGTTGAACATTGTCATAGAACCTAATATCATTCATATGACTACTACAACTGGCTCGGCAGTGCCTCATCCGAGCAACCCAATTTGTCAGAACATTTTCGATAGTTTCGGGTCGAATCTCTTCAATGGCAAACTCGGTTTTATGTTTCAACGCTTCAATTGTCTCTGGATGCTTTGCGTAAAATTTATCCTTAATAGCTTCCCACAGAAAATAATCCAAAGGACTCAAATCACAGCTCCGAGTCAGCCAAATGATATCACAATTTAGGCTGATGATTCAATATACAAAAACAGAGCGTAAAATATCGATGGTTGCGTTGGTCGTGTGACATGTGGCCCCGTCTTGTTGAAACCAAAGGTCGTCCATGTCATCATCTTGAATATTTGGAAACAAAAATTCGGTGAGCATGGCGCGGTATCGCCCATCGTTGGCATTAACGGCAGTTCCCTGCTCATTTTCGAAAAACAATTGTCCAATGATGCTACCAGCCAAAATCCACACCACATAGTGAGATGTGGGTTCTCTCAATGAAAATGATCTTCATCTGAAAAGACAATTGTTCAGTAAAACTCTTCATCTCCTGCCAAACAATCTTCAGCATCGAATGGTCATGAGACTTTAGTTCTTGGTCCCATTGAACTTTATAAGCCTTCATACCGAGTCCTTAAGACCAAATTCTTCTCAAAGAAGTGCGAGAAATGTTAACTTCCTGATAACGATGATGAGTTGATGTTGATGAATGCTCTTGGACATTCTCAGCCACAGCAGCAATGTTTTCGATTGAACGCACTAGACGTGAACGTAGTCGGTTTGGTTTGTACAATAACGATCCATTTTCGTGAACTCGCGATCTTTTCTC
The DNA here is from genome assembly GCA_963513945.1 of Hydrotaea diabolus. Lineage (NCBI taxonomy): Eukaryota > Metazoa > Arthropoda > Insecta > Diptera > Muscidae > Hydrotaea > Hydrotaea diabolus. The sequence continues at coordinate 6,508,819 of OY740719.1, read as the reverse complement.
GAAAATTTTCCACGTAATTTTTTTAGTTTGCGTTAAAGACTCACTATTTTGGAAGTAAAAAAGTTCTCAGTTTTGTTCAAGCGTATAGCGTCCCTGTAAAAAATAAAGAAAAATTATTGTAATTATATCTTTCAAAGTCAAAGTAATAGATAGTTCAAATTTAAAATTTGAAATGGCTCACCCCTTATATCATGTGAAAAAAGATCACAAATAGAAAAGTACTTGAAAAGTAATTGTTAACTTTCGAGCTTAATTTCCCCCAGTCGCTGCGTCATCGTTCTATCTATATCTTTTATTCCATACACCTCTCAACCTCTCGGTAGCAATCTTTAGTTAAAACCTGGAAATTATCAAACAAATTAATAATATTTAACTTTTTAAGGGGACAATTAAATAAATAAGGTTATTCATCTAGATATTTTTTTCAGAACAAAAAAAATATAAAAATTCAAATCAAGTGTGGAATCTTTATTGTTCATACGAAAGGACATTTTATGCCATTTATTTTTTGAAAATAATTTCCTTCAAATGTTGGCAACTGTATTATGGAAATGAGCATTCGGTGAGAAGCGGGAAGACAGGCTGTTTTCTACCAAAATTGTGTTCAGTGATGAGGCCCATTTCTGACTCAACGGCAAAGTCAATAAACAAAATTGCCGCATTTGGACTAAAGAGCAACAAAAAGAAGTTCAAGAGGTGCCATTATACTTAGAGAAAACCATGGTTTGGTGCGGTGTATAAGCTGGTGGAATCATCGGTGCATATTTCTTCAAAAATGATGATGGCCGGAACGTAACCATGAATGGTGCTCGCTATCGCGCCATGATATCGGACTTTTTGCTACCTGACATTGAAGCCCGTAATCTTGCCGACATTTGGACGGGCCACTTGCCATACAGCTGCTCAAACAATGGATCTATTGAGAGGTCACTTCAAAAAGCAGCTAATCGTGTGATATCACACCTTTAGACTTTTTCTTTGGTGCAACGTAAAGTCCAAAGTCTATGCTGACAAACCAGCTTCAATTCAGGTTTTGGAAGCCAACATTACGCGTGTCATTAAAGTCATACCGGTCAAAATGCTCGAACCAGTCAACCAAAATTGCACACCCTTAGTAGTTGCGGCCAACATTTAAAGGAAATAATATTCAAGAAATTAAAGGCATAAAATGAACAAAAAAGATTACACTCCTCATATGTGACAGCGCATAGAGAAAGGGACCTAAGGGGAAAAAATCGATGTGGACAACATCTGAGCATCGAATGAGACCGATTCCATGCCCCAAAAGTGTTCCCTCCCAGAGATATGCGCGTTTTATGAAAGTGATGGTACACCAAATATACACGTATTTAAATCTTAAAAATGGCTAAAATGGTTTAAGTCCCTTTCTATTTTCCGTGTCACATATGATTTTTTTTGTATTTTTTTTATTTTGAAAAATACCTCTAGATTGATCACCCGTAATATTTTTTTTATAAAAAAAATAAATAAATGATTGTGCTTTACCATGATCAGCGCTATTCTAAAAATATATCAAATCTAAGTTATTAATAAAATAACGTAAGGCTGACTTAGGTTACTTAAGGGCATACAAATTCATATTTAACGAGAACTGCCGGCCTTAGACTCTTCAATCGAACAAAGTAAACACAATAAAAAACCCCTCGCACTGCATACATAGCAAAACTCTAGCACACACGCGATTCAGTGCATGGCCGTTGTCCATTCAAAAACAACAACAGCAAAAGGCATGCGATGCTAGTCTAATCTTCAGAATTTTGGTTCAATGTTTCTATTAATTAGATTTCATTAATATATTTGATAAATATATTGGCTTATTTATATAAAGTTTAGTTAAGTGGTGATAATTTTCACACACCAATTTTTATTGAAATTCTAGGGTTGTATTTTTTTCTGTGCGTATTTTGAAATTATGTTCGTGAATAGTGGGATTGTTCGCGCTTTCGAATAAAACCGAAAAAAGGGGATAATATTTTTTTTAAATTTTAAAAATTTTGAATACGCATTAGTTTGCCATTTAAATTAATTGAATTACGTAAATCACTTATAAGTAGTAATTTTTTTTAAGAGTTTGCATTTAGAAATTTAGTGCTCAACTCAAGAAAAGAATTGTCAAAAAAAAGTTTTGAAGAAGCACAGAATCTGTCTAACCATTAACTTTTCTCAGTCGTATTTGATATGTTTTCACCCATATCCGTATGCAAATTTGTACGGAGTCGATGAAGTATATTCGAAATTAAATCTTCCCTACCCATGTGTATATCTTATACACTTGTATTATCATGTCAACCAACGTGCAGTTATACTCGTATACTTATACTTATTTCCCATTGGATGCACTGGAAATTTCGGACAGAATAATATGTGGTCACATCTTATGTACCTACAACATGTACATTTTAATACAGGTACATACTCGTATATATTTTTGTATACATACGCATGTATTTCAATTTTTATTTCAAGCTATAGAAAGCCAATTAAGTTTGGTTTTTGTACGTACATCCAAATGTAGTCTGGAACTTGTACTTGTATTGATAGTTTAATTCGGTTTCAAAATTGATGTTTTGTAAAATTTTAATTAAAGTATTTTCATGGTAAGGCTAATTGGAATTTTCGATAAGATGATTGTGGGTAGGCATTTTTATGACAAACTGGTTGAAATGCAACCACACAAAGCCTAAGTAACAGAAGACAGACGCTTAGACAAAGTACCTAAATTTATAAGTACTGAATGGAACAAAAATTAAAAACAACGAACTTTTCTTTTGATATAGAAAGTCAGTTAAGGACATGAGCATAACTCAAACCACACTCTAAAGGTCCGAGCACACCAATGACTAACGGAAGTTGAAAAATTCGCAGCTTAAGAATCCACAAGTTTTGTTAACCAATTTTTTTCGCTCGAATTCTGTTAAAAACTTGATGCGAAAAAATCTCCCGGTAGTGATAAAAATTGTGTAAAAAGGTTTAGGGTTGCCTTGTTCTGCGCTAAAAGCGATTTTATTAATTTTTAATTTGATTCTACCAACAAATATTAAATAATTATAAATATCCAACAAATTAGCAGTTTTCGTCTCAAGTACAATGTCCTTGTATATCACAACATTCTTTGATCTCTGGTTCTCCGTATTTGTCTGTTCAATATAGAGACTTTTGTACATTCCCGAGGCTACAACGTCGGGCTAACGCCCATAGTAAACGTGGCATTGCCCACTCACCTACGCAATATGGGACTTTATTTAAAGGGTAGTAACCTCATGACTCAAAATAGGTGCTTACTTTAATACATTAATTAAAACATTTTTAATGTGTTGAAGGCCTTCAGCCGGGCTTAAATCTTTTAGCTATAGACAGGCGTTATATGTGACGCGCAAAATAGAAAGGGACCTAAGGTTAAAAATCAGTTTTGTTCAGGAGAGCCATTTCAAAGATTAGGTCCCTTTCTATTTGCGCTTAGAATCGTCGACTTCACTTTTATAAAACGCACATATCTCTGGGAGGGAACACTTTTGGGGCATGGGATCGGTCTGATTCGATGCTCAGATGTTGTCCACATCAAAAAAAGGAAAATAATGAAAATTGATTTTTTACCCTTAGGTCCCTTTCTCTATGCGCTGTCACATATACAGATATTTATACCAAATTGCGCGATTTTAGTTTTTTTATTTACCTATACTTCCTTTACACTTCTCACTAAAACAGGTCGCAAACATTCGTAAAGCAAGTAAAATATTGTCTTGGTGAGAGTGCGGTGTCGTTTTTTCGACGACACGCCACCTATACGCGTCACTCCCCACTATTCATTTTGATTTCCCATGCTCCCCGCTTCATTCTTAATGGGTTAGCATATTTTTATTTATCTAGGGGTGTCCCATATAAACTGCAGGTGTGCCCCAAGGCACAGGGAACTAGAAAAAAACGATAGGAAAATAAATTTTAATTAAACAACAGACAAGATATGAAAAGATATTATGTACTTTCTTCCGCCTTCGCTTACCGTGCTTCAAGCAGCGTGTCCAATTGTTCATGGCTTAGTCCAGCATGTACTGCGTTATTTCAGCAAGAGCATCTCTATTGTTGGCTCCGAGTTCGTCTAAAGTTGTTGGGATGTTAGTGTAGATAGAGGACTTGAGGTTGGTTCAGCTTAATAAACGCTAGTTGACTGGTTGTTACTTGCTAGTCGGGAGATATCCCAATCACCAATTGTTTTTCTTCTCAACTTGAAGCTGCATTTATGGGATGTAGCCCCGACTTATTGAAACGAGCCCTGACCACAGATATTTGGTTAAAACGCTGTATACTTTTTACTGGCAGTAAGAGGTCCTCCATGCCATAAAACATACCATACGGACACCCTGTGGAAGCATTAATGCTTGGTCCAACGCTTGTAGATTGTATTCGCTCCAATAAAGATAATTTTGCTTATTGTCGTAGCCGTTAAGCTTAAAATAAGCCTCGTCGGAAAAAAATATTTTTTCCCAAAATTCTCAACATTGCTGTTCCCTATTAATGTCGTCCGACTTTAGTTCTTTGCTCAGCACAATATTTTATCGCTTTAGATTTAAATCCATGCTTGATCCATCTTCCTGCTTGAAAATACATACTTTAGACAAGCTTTTAAAAACATTCTAAAAAGTAAAATTACCTTGTCCAATTTCATTCCATTCGATTATTTAATCGTTTAATCATCCTCTTAACTCTGATAGAAGGTGGTTGCATCCATGCTGGTTTTGCCGTCTTGAAAAAGTTTAAAAATGGTTTTTATTTACCCTTTTGACCGAAATGAATTAAACTTTAACTTTTGTTTCACCACATCCACCGAATTGCAGTATGCTTTTTAATCCTTTGACCATTAGTGAAGCCATGACAACATGTGTGCTTTTTCCAGTACATTCGAATGTGCACATGTCGCTTTAGCTCTTTCGTCGCTTGTGTGTTTTAGCCTTTAATTTATGCATTTCGCTTGACATCACTATCAAAATGGCTAATAAGTCCGCCTTTTTTGTTGCTCACATTTGGCCTGAAAAAAAACAAAACACCAAGTAAAGAAGGCGAAGAATACGGTGGTAAAAAGGAAAGAAGGCTGAAGAGAAGGACGAACTGTAGCAGCAGGATACATCAAGTGCTCCAGCACCATTAACAGGAGCAAAAAAACAAACAGATAAAAACAACAAAACTTGGAGATAATATTCTCTTAGCCTTCATGTCGGAGAAGCCAACGTTTGGTACTACTGTATTCACAAGACAAAACGACAAGTCCTTAGATGCATTTCTTCTCCACATGTGCACAATTTGAAATATTCACACGTTCGCATAAATGTGAATTCTAAATACTGTTGGTGGAAATAGCATCTGAAAATTTAAAATAGTATCAAAAAATTTCTTTTAGGCGAATATTAAAATTTTAGTGTGGCTTTGTTAATAATAATTTAAAAATTCCCTTTCAATTATAACAACAAAGATTACATTCGAAGTGTAATATGGATAAGCTCTCAATTGTGATTGAATTGAAATCGGAAATACACCTAATTGCTTTTAAATTTTTTCTGTTAATATAGAGTAGTTTTTTTTACATTTAATGTTTTATTTCTTAAAATAATTTTCTTTTATACATAAATTCGTAAAATTTTAAACTTAATTGTAGCATTTTCGCACTATACAAAATAGAATTAACATTTACAAATAAAAAAAACATACTTTATACAAAATAATATTCTAAACTAAATGAAAAAAATGGATCGGCGCGGTGATCCTTTTTTTTAAACATTGTAAATGTTTTGAAAACTTGTGACATATATTATTTTAATGAACAAAATTGTATATTACAAATATCACAATGGTAATAAAAGGGATATGTGGTTTAGCAAAATAAAACAACAAACAATACTATACAAAACAAAGTTAAAATAAAAAATGACATGGAAATGCTTAGCATTAAGAGTAAATTAAAATAAAAGTTATACGTTAAGCCACTTTAAAAATTTTATAAAAAAAAAATTTCAATTGTGACGGGAAATTAACATTTACTGGTTTCGGGGTTTTCAGGTGGAAAGGGAGAAGGGGGGAAAATATTTTACATTTTATAGGTATTCCGTGGGCATAAAACCGAAACTTAAGAATTTTTTGCTGCTTTATTTGGTTTTCTCCCCTTTCTGTTTCCACCTAAATTATTAACATATTTGACTACTTTTCTTCTCATAGTTATTGTTGTTGGGATTTTCTTTTCAATGTTAAATGACAGTTTTTGTATTACAAAAAATACGTATTGCTTTTTTAATTAATTTAATTATTTGTAATAAAAAAATTTCTGGCTAGCAGTAACTGTTATTAGTTGACATGACATACATTTGTGTGCATACAATTTAATAAATATTTTACAATCAGGGACTGCTGTTGCCGCCGCGACAGCAACAACAGGGCCTGCCGCTTAATCCCTCACATGTACATGACAGCTGGCGAAATGTCATTTAAGTACTTAACTTTTAATACTCATTTCGCTACAAACGTTCTTTTTACAAATAACAAAATAAAAATGCATAAAATAGTAACTAATCCTTATTTCATAAACTAAAGGTACGTAACGAATCTAAAAAAACACTTGAAGAGAGAACGAGAGATTTTAAATCTTTCAATGTTTTGATCTCTCTCTCGTTTAGCTGAGCAAAGAACAGCAACGGTCCCTTTCAAACAGATGTAAGGCCAGCACAAGAGCGGAAATTCATTCGCTTGCTCTCTCTCTCTCTCGTATGTCTCGTTTTAAGCTCTCCTAATTTACTGTAAAAACGCATTTTATTTTACATTTTCTCACGTTTTCCATTTTCCACCGCCCAATCTGGCTCAAATGCCGCATTGGTACGTTGCATATCCAGTGCTGCCGCTGCATGATTCTTATTCCGGCTAATTTGCGTGGAATTACGTATGCCATACACAAAGTAGATGACATAACCAATGAATACCCAGATCAAAAAACGAATCCAAGTACCCACATCCAATTGGAACATCAGGTATAAATTGGCAAACACACTCAGGCAGGGTATAAAGGGCACGAGCGGAACCTTGAAGGTCAACTCTATGGTTGATACCGGTTGGCAGCCAATGATCACGACGATAATAATTAGCACAACACCCAAAACACTTAGGGCTACAATACTGTCTGTGGAACCGAATTCGAAAACTTTGTCCATGGTACACCACAGTATACAAATTACAGCGAAGATAACAACTCCGATTTTAGTAATGGCTGAACTTAGAACATTTGGCACATCGTAAGAGTTGCAATTGAAGAATTGTTTGACGACCGTAGGCAATCGAATGGTGACCTCTTTGCTATCCATATCCTCATCCTGATAGCGCAAGACCAAAACGCAAACAGCTACAATGCTGTAGGCCAAAAGAGTACCAATAGACATCATGTCGATCAACTGATCCAAGTTGAATAGTAAGGCCATAATTGCTGAAAGTAGAGATTTTGACGATTATTTATGTACATTTCTTAAAATGTTCTTACATTCATATGTGCAGAATTCTTTGTTCTAAATATGTGATTTTTTACGATAAAACTTCCCAAATTTGTCGACAATGTCAGATATTAGACAATTCTGAACAATATCTGAACTCTATCGAGAATTCTTACCGAAATAGTTACGAATTCTATTCGGTTTGTCTGAGGTATTTTTATTTATTATGTTTCGAAATATCTGAACGAATTCCACCCGAATTCTTTGGGATTTGTGGGATTTGGGAACTTTGGGATTTTTATTAATTTTTGGTTCAGACATCTCTTATCGAACTCGCAACGAATTCTAAACAATTCATCTAAGGTCTATTCGTTTAAAATTTTTTGATAATACTTATAGCTTGCCAACATTTGTACGTGCATTGCGTGAAACGCACAGAATTACAAATGCCATGGAAATGGGAAAGGGATTATATACATGCCCCAAAAATGTTCCCTCCCAGAGATATGCGCGTTTTATGAAAGTGATGGTACACCAAAGATGCACGTATTTAAATCTTTAAAATGGCTCTCCTGAACAAAACTGGTATTTACCCTTAGGTCCCTTTCTATTTTGCGCGTCACATATGTACTTAGTAGGGACATAAATACTGTTACACACGTTTTATGCTGTAAAGTTAAAAGTACTGAATGTTTTTTAATATATTTATTGATGTATATTGTATCCAAAAAGAATCTTCTTATTCGAAATGTCCGCCTTTTGCCTTAACACACGCCTTAAGTCGAACTGGCCATTCGTCAATAGCTGCACGAACCTCGTCCATTGGAAAATTGGCCACAGCTCGAACCAAAGCAGTCTTAAGAGATCCAATGCTGGGGTTACTTTTGTGACAAACCTTGTCCTCTTAAACCGTTCACAATTTTTTATCCAATGGGTTCAATCTGGACTGCCTGAGGGCCATTCTTCAAAGGAAATGACTGGAAAATTGTTTCGTAGCCAGGCCTGGGACGTTTTAGCCTTATGGGCCAGCTAAAGAATCCTGCTGGAAAGTCCATGGCTGGTTTTGGAACATGGAATTGTTAAGAGGCTTCACAAAGCAGTCTTAAGAGATCCAATGCTGGGGTTACTTTTGCAGTCAATAAATGTCCGGTACGTCGTTTGAAAGCCCCAAGTCCGAAGTCTTTTTTAATGATTCGACTCATGGACTTTTGCGTGATATGTATCTCACGGGCCATGATTTTCTGTTTTCGGAGTGGATTTCTGTGAATTCTTGATTTAACGGCTTTGATGACATGCGGTGTTCGAACAGAGCGTGGGCGGCCCGACCGGTGGCGGTCTTTTACATCTCCAGTCTCCTCAAACAGTTTTATGCATCGGTAGACGAACATGCGGCTAAACCCTAGTTGCCGGAGCGTTTTGAAAATATCGCTTTTTTTCATTTCACACTTGAAAAGCGCTATTACGGTTCTGATTATCTGACCACTCCATGATGAAAGTTGAAACATCTTTAAAATCCCGTTACAGACTAACGCCATTGAGGTTAGCTTTAAAAACCCATATGACATTAACGGGGTATGTTCAGTTCTACTATTGAAATGGGGGTGTTCATCAACATAACCGATAAATTTAATAAGTTAAAGATTTAAAGGATTTTAAACAATTAGGTTTTCTATTTTACGACAAATAGTACGAAATAAAGGTGATCCACTTTGTATGTGGCAGTCTAGCTTGCGCGTTCTTACTTAATGTGAAGTCACATTCAGGTTTTTATTGTTGTAAAAAATGTATTCAAAACGGTGATTTTTATAAAAAAAAAAGGATCATGAATCTTTTAGAAATAGAATTCAGTCGCAACATCACATTAAGCAAGAACCACTGATTTTAGAGTCCGCAAACGTAGGATGTGTGGTTTAGAAAGAAGAGTCTAAGTTTTAGTGTCTTTTTTATAAGAAAACTGTCTCTTAACCGCCAATAATGCATATTCTTACTTTTTCATTAGTTGAGAATAACTTTTTTTCTTATTTTTTTCAGATGCCCTCTGGTCTCGGTACTTACATGCAAATATTCCCGATATGATTGTAGCCAGTAATGGGGTCTTTGTGTAATCATGAACCTTGGAAAGTTTCTTAAAGATAATACCATCGTTACCCATGGCGTAGAGCACACGGGGTAAGGGAAACATAGCGCCCAACAAACTGGTACACAAGGCAAAAATGGCGCCAATCGTTACGATCCATTTAATGGTGTGCCAATTAATACTATCAAAAGCTTCCGGAAAAGGTGCATTTTCATTCTGAAACAACAAATTCCCATAAATATGTATAAAGACAGCGTAGATTTAGAATATCGATAAAATTTACCTGGGCATAATAGGGCAACATCATGGTCAAAACGGTAGAGACGCCAAAGTACGACAAGAAAATAATGATCAAGGATATAACAATGGCCAACGGGATGTTGCGCTTGGGATTAATGGCCTCTTCACCGGTGGTGGCAATACAATCGAAACCTACAAAACCATAGAAACATTTGGCAGCTCCAGCCATAACACCGGCAAAACCATAGGGCATAAAACCGCCCTTACCAAAACCCTCGGGTACCTCGGATTCAGGGATTGACCAGTTAGCGGGATTGGCTGAAATTAAATTGAAACAATTAGTACACACTCTATCTTACAATTGCAACAAAAGTTCTTACCATTCATGCCACCAGCAATAAGGACAATCAGTATAGTAACAATATTAACACTGGTGAAAATATTGTTAAGGAAACTGGATTCCTTGACGCCAAAAGCCAGTATACAAGTCAGCAGCAGGACCATGCCAAAGGCCAAGAAATCCGGATAATCACCCAAGAAATCAATTTTAATGGGCATTGCTTCCGTCAAAGTTCTCGACATGTTCTTATCAATCAACGAGTCGAAATATCCACTTAAACCACGAGCCACCGAAGCAGTACCTAACAGAGTTAAAAACATAAAATTAATGTGTGCAAATACAATAGTTTTTTTTTTTAAATATATCCAAGCTTACCTATCACATACTCCAATATCAAATTCCAACCTATCGTAAAGGCTACAAATTCACCGATGGTAACATAGCTGTAGACATACGCACTTCCCGCCTTAGGCACACGAGCAGCAAACTCTGCATAGCAGATACCAGCAAACGCCGAGGCAATGGCAGCGATTAGGAAGGAGAGGGTGACAGCTGGTCCAGCAATATTATATGCCACTGAGCCAGCCAGTACATATACACCCAGACCAAGGGTACTGCCCACACCCAGGGCTGTCAAGTCGACCAGACTGAGGACACGGGCTAATTTTGATTCGGCTTCATGGACATCATCGGTTTTTCGTCGGGTTAAAGCTTTCCAAAGGTTGACCATGGTGAGTGTGTGATTGTTTATTTAGTTCTTCCTTGTTACACGTCGTCTGAAATAATTCAAAAAAATAATTGGTGGATTAATTTCTGAGGACCAAATAAATAATTTAAATAACACTGATTTTTTAAAGAATCGGTGTATAGAAGGTAACATTTGCAAATGGATCAGTGGGTAGACCACAGGGAACGTGCGATTTAAAGCCTCGAGATTATTTTTTCAGAAGTTCAGTTTTTACGAACATACCGGAAATATTGTCCGCCTTAGCATACAACATTGTTCGAACCATTGCTGAGTTAAAGCTCGTTAGTATGTTTAGGCTTTAATGACATAAGTTAATGCTTCTGGTAGTAATTTAAGGTCGGAAATTACGTGGTCTCATTAATATATTTTATTTATGTTATACACCCTAGTAAAGGTAAAATAACTACACTACACGCTCACACTGAAATTTTTTCACAACGAAAAAAAAATACTTGATTAAACACTACAAATTAGGATCACTTACCGAGTGAAATTCACTCAGTGAATTAAAAGTTTTATAATCTTATAATAAGTAAAAAAAAATTACTAGTTTAATAAAAATGCATTTCAATTTTTTTTATCAATATAACTTCAAATCATTACTATTTTTATTGTCATTTTATAAAGGAACACAATATCATTCACATGACTACCACAGCTCGGCAGGTTGTTCGGCAAAAGATGAAGAATTTTACCGAAAAATCGTGTTATCGGATAAAGCTCATTTCAATCTTTTCAATAAGCAAAATTGCCGCATATGGGGTTCAGAGATCCAACTCGTGACTATTGAAAAGCCAATGCATTCACAACGAGTAACTGCGTTCATTTTTCTTCGTAAATGAGCAAGGAGCCCTCAAAGGTGAGCTATACCACGCCTTGCTAATTGAGTTATTGTTTCCAAAAATTCAAGAAAATGACATGGACGTCATTTGGTTTCAACAAGACGGGGCCACATGTCACACAACTAACGCAACCATCGAAATTTTACGCACTGTTTTTGAAAATCAAATAATCAGCCGAAATTATGATGTCAATTGGCCGCCTTGGAGCTGGTTTTTAAGCCCTTTGGATTATTTTCTGTGGGGAGCCATTAAGGATAAATGTTACGCAAAGCATCCAAAGACAACTTAAGTGTTGAAACTTGAAATCTAAGTTCCCATTGAAGAAATTTGACCCGAAACAATCAAAAATGTACTGAAATATAAGGTTGATCGGATGGGGTACTTCCGAGGCAGTTATGGTATTCAAATGAATGATATTGTGTTTCAATATTAAAGGACAAAGTTCAACCTTTTCAAATAAACAAGAAATTTGAAAAAAATATCAGTACTTTTTCTTACAGCCGATTCAAATTTAAAAGTTTAAATCTCCCACCCTGTATGCTTCAATTGAAATCAACGCGTTAACACAGTGGCCATCCGCACGTAGGCCATAAATAACAAGAACATTAAATGAACTTCAAAATATCAAATAATTAAATGACACTTTAAATTATTGGGAAATATATATTATTGCGATAAAACGTAACAGATGCACATATACTCGTATACACAGGGAAATACCTATGTATTCGTTGGCTGCTATCAAAGATTTCAATTATGATTATAATTTATTGACCACTCCTGATGAAATCCATATAGTGTGGTACACAAACTTTCTTGCCAATTTCTGTTTGTCATAGTCGTTCGCCTATGGTAAATCTTTGATAATGAATTAAAATCATAAGTAGTTATGGGCATTAATCAATAAAATTTAATTTATTAAAAATCAATTACTCCAGCTTACGCTTAGGAAATGTGATTTTCTTCCTCAAGTTTTTTAAGGCATAAATCAAGTTAAAAGAAACAATTTGTTAGGATGTATGAGTGCTATTAATGATGGGCAGTTTGACTTTATCTCGAATTAGAACAATCAAATTGGTCACATGAAGTTATAATAAAGATTAGTCGACTTGGCAACCAGCAATAAAAATATGCCGACATGTGATGGAAATCAATCGATTGAAATCGTTGTCGATTTGTTGTACTCGTATTAACTTTAAATTATGCGTGAGGTATTGGATTTGACATTGATTAATTGAATGATTTCACTTTTGTTAGATTTGGAAGATGTAAAATTTGTCCTTCGCACAGTGGTACACAATGCCTTGAGTGGAGGCCAAATTTTTGATCTAGCAAAAATTTTTACTTTTTTGTGATAAAGTTAAAATTTTGAATCGGATATCGGCAAAGCGGTCGGTTTACTTTTGCCTTGTAATCTGTATACCCTCCATCAGAGGATCAGAGGTCATTCCGTTGGCAACACTTTACGGTGTTGGTTGTGACCAGTTGCTATTGAAAACTGAGTGGGTAGGTTAAAAGGTACAATGTTTTCCAGCAACCTCTATACTTGCTTGCTACTACAAAGAAAAGATTCGTGGTTGCAATCTAAGTTTTTTGCCAAAAGAATTATTGTAGTAACACCAACGCGTTTGACGACAAACGGCAAATAAACTGATTTTATTAGTTGCCTTTCCACACTTCATTCAAATCGGTTATAAACCTTTAAGAATTGATAACCTTAAGTTTTGCCAAATACATTTTGTACTATATTTGTTTTATGTTTAAATCTCATGAGGGTAAACAAAACTAAGGTACTTACAAAACACCACTTGGTTTTAAAAATTAAACTATTTGTTGACATTACCAACGAAAAATTTAATACAGAACTTTAAGTTGACTGGCGGATCTTACAACCAATAATTTTAAATTCTACTCCATTAGAACGAATTTAATTATTCTCCACTAGAACTAAAGAGTAGTAAGCCGTTATTTTATGGTACGGCAAATCCAACGTCCATCAATAAAATTAACATTTGGTGAACTTTTAGTTGACTGGCGGATCTTACAACCAATAAATTTAAATTCTTCTCCATTAGAACTAAAGAGTAGTTAGCCGTTCATTTATGGTATGGCGAATCCAACTTCCATCAATAAAATTAACATTAGGTGATTAGATCAGAAAGTCTTCTAGTCAAACAATTTTTTTTTGTTCGGATGGATAGCTGGCGAACTAGCTTTTTCTCTGTGTGAGGATTTTAGGGGGGTTTTCATTTGTCAGGGGGTTTTCACTTATCAGCTTGTTTCGAATGCTTTGAGCATAAATCGTGACAGAATCTATAAGTAGATTAGCACAAATCGTCATAGCTAGTGACGAAACATGACAACTTTTAAAGCACTTAATTTGTATTTTTATTATACGTATAGATCACTCCTCTATTTCGATAGTAAAAAATCCCAAGCACACAAAAAGGTGTGTTATCTGAAATTGCTGATAATGCTAACATATTGCGTTTGTTTTACAAAAGTGTATTAACTCAAAGTTTTCTTAATTTCGGCAAAGGTAAAACACAGTTTGCTTAAACACTTGAAGTAATCGGAAACAAGTAAAGGATAATTTAATTTTTTTTTAACATTTTAAGTCGTTTTCTTCCAAAAAAAAGGTAAATTTAGAGTATTAACCCTTTTAGTATGTTGTAATCGAAAATTTAACGTGCGTTAGTCGTAAAATTTGAAGTCTTATATCTTTCTTACAAGCCTTGTACGTTAACGATTTTTAAAGGTCTGAATAATTATAAGTAATAAGAACTAATAATGTAATATTAACTTTAAATTGTTGTCAAGGTTTTCTATCATCTACAGCAAAAGTATAAATTATTTCTAATTATTCCGAAATAAAACAAACGAGCTAAACGAACGAGCTATGCATTTCTAATAATAACCAAAAGTTTTCTTTTATCAAAAAAAAAAATGTTTCTAACATTTTTTAATCAAAATTAAGTTTTATATTATTTAAATTGCATTGCCAGTTATTAAATTCGTAAAGCTTGTGGTGACAACACGTTTTAATGTGGAGGAAGTATACATGTTGTTTTGCTTATCAAAAAACCGGTCAACAATAAATTCATTCATGAGCTAAATTTTTATATTCCATTTTTCTTTTATGCCGTAAAAGGCAAATTTTGTGGGCTTGTCCTAAAATTCGATTATATAAAATTATAAAAAAAAGTTTCTATTCCAACGTTTTAAAGGAAAACGGACTTCATCAGCTGATTAGCAATAGTGCATTATATGCAGGGCTATGTTGCATTTAGAAACAGATCTTATAAGATTACTCGCACATGCCAACGAAATAACAAAATGTCTAGCTTATTTCGTGCATAAATTTCGATACAATTTGTAAGATTTTTTGATAAAATTTCAAAAAATGTAGCACATGCATATTATACGTCATTTTTTTATGTCACTTCTAACAATTGATATACTAAAATTCTATCTCTTGCCAAATTTAAGACAATTTGTATAAGCTAGTGTAATTAAATCTCTTTTATAAAAAAATCCCCTTTTGAAAATATAAAGCGTTTGATCGTTTTGTTTTTTTGTTTCACAAAATACCAGTTTAAATTCTTGTGTATTAAAATAATACACTCTTGAAAATATACTCGTACACTAAATAAACACTTGTTTTAAAAATGTTTTTAAGGACGGCATCATTGTTGGCGCTGAGAAAATTCTCACATTTTTCCCGATAGTCAAGTGATTTCCATGTTGTTTTATGTTTTATCAGTTTGAATTTTATTTTTAATTTGATACTCATTAAAATACACATTTCAATATCGTTTGTTTTTTCATATTTTTTGTGGTATCTTTATTGCTCTTAGCCGAACCAAACGTGTTTTTTATTATAGATTTATTGTTATTTTATTTAATCTTTTTTGTTTGAGTTTTTTATTTCTTTTTTTTTGATTCGAGTTTTATTTTGTTGGAGTTTGTTTTTGAGTGTTCACAAATAAATAATATTGAGATGTGATTTAGTTGTTTTAATTTTTTGTGGTATTTATTGCTGTTCGATTGCATTAAATAAAATATAATGCAAATTATTTTGAACATTTCACATTGGCTACAGGTTTATCTGTATTTTTATCTCATTAAATATTTAAACACTCGCATATTGTTATTTTTCTGTTAATTGTTTATGATTTGAGCACGTTTAACAACATGTCTACATATTTAGTTCAAAAATTAACATCGGATCAAAAAAAACAAAAAAAAGATAAATAAAAAGATTAAGCGGTATACATGTGCACTAAGAGAAATGTGATCGTTGATAGAGAGGTGTTGCACTTGAGTTGTAAGTAATAAATATGTTTATGACTGAAAAAAATGATAAGAAAATATGGACATATACCCAATTCGGTACAAAACACTGTAAAAAATCATTAATTTCTATCTTATGTATGAAACCTTTAAAGAGTATGTCATGTCATGTTAAAAATCTTTTATAAGTTAGGGAGATAATTAATAGAATTATAATCTGAAACTATTTCTGTGGATGAAAACAAGTACAAGATTTCAAAGGTTGTATTGAGTAAAAAATGTTTTCAGTGTATTCTACAGACATGTGCACTTTTATTGGCATACAATTTAAGTGGTAATCGGAGCCAATGACATGAGTAAATAACCCCCTTTTTAAAAATACTATGGGTGCTTTAAATTATTACGTGTATGTTTGTAGATTTTGGGAGACCTTGGCGATAAGTTTTTATTTCATTCAGTTTCACTTTAAGCACTTGACTTTTATTACAATGTTTTTTGTTTTTTGTGGTAGAATGTTGATGCATATGTTGAATAAATGAAGGACACATTTTGATAACCGAACATGCTCCTTTTATTGGTGCTCCACGTTGGTGAACGTTTTCCGTGGTGAATTTCGTTTTAAAAATTACTTTCGAATTAATCGAAAACGCAATTTTAGACCTTTTAACAAGGATATCCTGTAAAGTTATGTTTTCATTAGAAAATATAGTTTCAACGATTGTTTTAATGGCGTTTTTGTTTTTAAATAAATTTTACCCTGTCAAAGGGAATGTTTATAAAATGGTCCCCTTTTTGGTCAAAATGCTAATAACGCTTATTTTATTAAAAAAAAAAAACAATGAAAAGGAAAGTCTAATGAAAAAACTAAAAAACAAATTGCCATAATTTTATTTCATAAATGAAAACACTATTTAGTGATTTATTCAATCACAATAGAACGATTATTAAGTGATTTTTTCAATCACAAAAGAACGATAATTTGGAAAGAAAATCAATTTTATCTAGAATATTTAAGGAACTATTTCAATCACAAAAGAGCAATCATTGGGATATAATTTCTATTGCAAACTTATCATAACGGGGACTAACATTATAATATAATATATAAATATTATGTAGATGTTTCCAATGTGAATATGGGTGTCACATATTCTAAAATAAATAACAATTAGCTGTTTTCCTTAATTTTTTTCTATTTCTGCGTAAAGTCAATCAAAAACATTTGTTTTTATTTTAACACGATTTCCACGTAGAGATTTATTGGCCGTGTTCTATTGCAAACTCGCTTAGAGGGTCGCTAACCCGATAACTCCACGCAATTGTACAAAAATTTAAAAATTACATTCTTTACAGGAAACTATAGACAATTTTAGTTAAACCCCGTTTGTTTTAAATAATTAAAATTGTTGGGATGAAAGTTATTTAAGAATTATCTTTAGCGAGTTTAAGCGAGCCCGGTTATTATTTGCTTAAAGTATATTTGGCATTATTTTTTTTTCAAACTGCAAATTTCCAAATCAAACGGTTTATGATGCATAAAGCCAATCAGTTCTTGTATGCAATTAAATTAAAAAAAAAACCTCGTAATGTTTTGAAGTTAACGCCTTAGCGACCGCTTACTTGTTAATAAGCGAGTACCAAGAGAACATGGCTATTGTGAGAATGTTTCGTTAATTTATCCATTTCCAATCAATGGAAAAAACCAAGAGTTCTGTAAAATACTAAGAAATTTTTCTTATGTCGGATATTGAAGGTTACCCCAAATCAAAACCAGAATAGAACTGATAACGCTTAAGTTTATCCTGCTTTACGTCAGTATAATAAAAAAAATTGTTGGTTTATTTGCCCCTAACATAATTGATATGCAAAGTTCTAAAATTAAAATAAAGTTTGAGTCGCATGGTTTCCAATTTGAGCACATTTTATATTAAAAAACCTGTTGGTTGTTGAAGGAAAAACAAAATCAAAACCAGATTATAACTGATAAAACTTGAGGAAGCCTAAAGTCAGAAATAGTGTTGGTCTATTTAAGCCGTACACCAACTTTATTCAAAATTCCGAAACTTAAATTGACATTTGATGAACACGTTTCCCAGTTTATGCGCCTTTTTAAACTTCAATTAAGCGTTTTAGTTTTAACAATACATTTCTCCATCATAAGAGCCTAACTAAATTCAGCTAAATCATTCAAAATTTGTTCGATACACAATGTAGATAATTAGTGTGGTAAGTTGTTAACCACATTTTCTACCACTTCCCGTTTCAACCCACTTAAAGGTGATCGACCTCAAACGTGACAGATATTCTTCCAGTATGTTCCAAAATTAAAAAAGAAATACATATATTTTTAAAACACATATTCACATATAATTTTCTCGTTTTAACATTGGATTCATTCCTTTCACAAACAAAGGGCCGATATTTTGTATGCCATTGAGTTAATTATAAAAAGCAACGTTGAAAATAAAAAAAAAATAAAAATACGCTTAATATCAGTTGAAACACCAGGTTTTTTATTTCAACCATAAAAATTATTTTCGTTAAATCGCAATACCGAGTTTCTCTTTTTTTATATAATTGGACAAAAACATCCCATTTCGTATTTCAACTT
Source organism: Hydrotaea diabolus (assembly GCA_963513945.1). Lineage (NCBI taxonomy): Eukaryota > Metazoa > Arthropoda > Insecta > Diptera > Muscidae > Hydrotaea > Hydrotaea diabolus. The sequence goes on along the minus strand of OY740719.1, from coordinate 6,490,187 downwards.
TTAGTGAAACATTTTATTTAATATGTTTTTTTTTCTTTTGTAGCAAAAAATCACCTTTTCCCACAACACAATTAATTATTTCAGTTAACACACGGACGTCACTGAAACGAAAAAACACCTGTAGATCTACGGCCGTATTGTAGTTATTTTCAAGCAGCAACCGCACGCGACACGATCCAAACTCGTTCTGAACGTCGACCGGCTGATATGGTTGGCATTAAAGCTCAGAAGAAAAAGCAGAAAACGAATTCAAATACAAAACGACAACAACAACTTACCAATAATTCTCGATTGTTTCTTAACTGATATTAAAGCCAAAAAGAAATAAAACACAACAACAATCGGAAAGCAAAGTCTGCTCAGTGTTGTTGAAAGCCTTTTACGAAATTTTGCTTGTGGGAGTTGTTGTTGTTGCCATTAGTATTATTATTTCCATTCGGAAACGCTCACACTTAAATAAGAGAAATATCTGAAGTTGTAGCACTTTGAAGCGGTTCAAACTGATTAACGATATCATTAGTGGCACTGTCTGAAACGTACAAAGCATACGTATTTACACATAATAATCGTTCATTGGTCTATTTACGATCGATACACGCACTATGCCATACTCACGAATCACTTGAAGATAATTTGTACCACCACAAAAGTGATCGATGACAAGCTTTCCGAGAATTGTTAAACTTTTGATTTATATTATACGCTTACAGCGTTACAAATGCACAGTAGTTCTGACGTAAGGTCATAGAACAAAATCGGAAAGTTTTCAAATTATTTGATAAAACTCTGAGAGTTTATAGATCGGACAAACCATAATTCAAATGCGTATAAAAAGGTTCGTACTATATGATGTAAAAAATGTTAACTTCTTTGCTACATAATTTTTTTCTATTTCAGGAATTAAACTTGGGAGAATCTATGAAAATGCAACACAAATCGTTGCGAAAAAAAAACTATTTCGGATGGTTTCTAAAAACGGCGATCAGGGAATCGTGGCCACGATTCCCTGAGTTGACCATCAGATTTTTTCTTGTGGAGCTATCAAAGAGAAAGTTTATGCGAAAAAGCCCCAAACCGGGCAGCAACTAAAGAGCGAGATTCAAGATAAAATTGATCTTGGAAAATGCTATAAAAACAGCAACTCTTAAGGACAACGTTTATGTGAATAAGTAAGCCCAAAAACTTGCAGCAACTAAAGGGCGACATTTAAGAAGAAATTGATCATGGAAAAGAGCTACAAAAAGCAAATTTTTGCGTTAGAGAAACCGGTTCTCATTTAGCTTACATTATTTTTTATAATTAATGTAAAAAAGTAACAGAAAATTTTTTTTTTGTTTAATTCCATTTCATTTAATATTTATTTAAAAATTAAATACAGTAACTTTTTTCGAATCGTACAGTTATATAGGGTGATCGATTTAGAGGTATTTTTTCAATAGGGTTATTTTCACAGATTATGCGTGAGTTGCATTAAATTTTATTTTTTATTTCTTTTCAGTACTGTTTGACATTTCATCATGGAAAGACTTACACCGCAACAACCTCTTCTAATTGTGCAACTGTTTAATGGAATTGAGCGATTGGCAAGAAACTGGCTTCGGCCAAAATTTTGTTCAGTCATGAGGCCCATTTCTGGCTCAACAGCAAAGTCAATAAACAAAATTGCCACATTTGGGCTGAAGAGCAACCAGAAGAGGTCCAAGAGGTGTCATTATACCCAGAGAAAACCACGGTTTGGTGCAGTTTATGGCCTAGTAGAATCATCGGTCCATATTTTTCCATAAAGATGATGGCCGTAACGTAACCGTGAATGATGCCCGCTCTCGCGCCATGATATCGGACTTTTTGCTACCTCAAATTGAAGAAATTTGATTTCAACATGACACTTGCCATACAGCTGCTCAAACAATGGATTTATTGAGAGGTCATTTCGAAGAGCAGTTTATTTCACGTTTTAGACCGATGAGTTGGCCGTCTAGATCGAGTGATATCACAACTTTAGACATTTTTTCTTTGGGGCTATGTAAAGTCCAAAGTCTATGCTGACAAACCAGCTACGATTCAGGTTTTGGAAGCCAACATTACGCGTGTCATTAATGCCATAACGGTCGAAATGCTAAAATGATTCAATAATATTCAAGATATAAATGTCATAAAATGTCCTTTCGAACGAACAACAATAATTCCACACTTGATTTGAATTTTTTTTTGTTTTAAAAAAAAAATACCTCTAGACTGATCATTAATAAAAACTGCTGTGATATTAATAAAAACTGCTGTAAATAACATTATTGAAAGTTTATATTTGTATATATTTGTATACTATATAATTTTGAAAATATTTAACATAACCCACATACAATTCTAACTTTTGAATAGGAAACGAAACGAAGGCAAACATATTTAAATTTACAATTACACATTAAAAATATATTTTAATATTTATTCAATTTATTAAGACATTTTAAGCGTTCAATAAATTAAAAATTTAAAAGCGGTTATAAATTTTCTCTATCGGAAGTTGCTATTTTATATATTGGTTTATTTATTATGTCATTTGACAAATTTATTATTTTTCGAATATTCCAGCCAAAAAAAAAAATAATACTTCAAATTATAAACTACTTTTTGCGATTACGAAAGAATCATATAAATTAGCCGACGATATTGTAAACATCTAATTTAAACAATCTGCTACCTTCTCCAGAATGAAACATTCACCTTCTCAACAATTCTAACATTTTTATACTATTTCGAAACAACATCTGTTTTTTGAGGTTGCTAGACTGATATTAGGCGTATTCTAAACGCCTATTAAACGAGTAAGTTTTAGCTAAGGCGGTAACTTAAAATTTTTACGAGAAAATTTTGAAATTTTTTGTAAACAAGGACTGATTGATTTTGTCATCATAAACCGTTTGTTTTGAAAATTTTGAATTTGTACAAAAAGTTCTTTAAGATGTACTATAAGCGAGTATTAACCGAGGTCACTTAAACTCAATAACCTTATTCTTGAATAACTTTCTTCCCATAAATTTTATTTATATTGAATAACCGGGTTTAACGCAAATTGTCTAAAATCATTTTTATATTCCTGTACAATGGTGTGAAGTTACCACGTTAGCGACCTCCTATGGGAGTTGCCAATAGAACACGGCCAGTCAAATTGTCATATCAAATTTGTTGTAAAAATCGCAGATATTCCCGACAAAGCAACGTTTGTAAATTCAAAAAAAGGAATTAACAACCTAATATAAAATTTTTCTTACTAGGTTTTATAATGTGAATTGTGTCCTGTTTTGTTGGAAAATAAAAATAAATGAGTTAAATTTTCACAAAAACTTTATTTGAAGATGCAATCTTACTAAATGACAAAGTTCAACCTTTCCCATAAAACCAGAATAAATTATCAGTACTTTTATTACAGCCGATTCAAATTTTAAATGTTAAATCGCCCACCCTATATTTGTAGTAAAGGTTAATTTCAAAAATCAGTAACATTCATAAAATTTAAACACCCAAAATTTTTTTTTTCTATTTTAGGTGCCGAGATTGATGGTCATATTGGAAGTTGTCATTTCACTCGCTAACTTGAGGCTGCGTTCAGATATGGTCCAAAATATAATTTCTTAAAATCCATCGGATTTTCCACAGAAAACGTCAATAAACATATGTGACGCGCAAAATAGAAAGGGACCTAAGGGTAAAAACCAGTTTTGTTCAGGAGAGCCATTTTAAAGATTTAAATACGTGTACTTTGGTGCACATATGTGACAGCGCAAAGAGAAAGGGACCTTAAGGGTAAAAAAAATCAATTTTTTGATGTGGACAACATCTGAGCATCGAATGAGACCGATCCCATGCCCCAAAAGTGTTCCCTCCCAGAGATATGCGCGTTTTATGAAAGTGACGGCACACCAAAGATACACGTATTTAAATCTTTAAAATGGCTCTCCTGAACAAAACTCGTTTTTACCCATAGGTCCCTTTCTATTTTGCGCGTCACATATGCAAGTTTTGTATCGAACTCTCTGGCGACCTGGACACACAAACCAGATATTTCGCCGTGCAACTCTGGGTAGTTACGCTTACAATTGGATAATTACTATTAGCTGGCGAGTGTCTCCTATTTCGATATGACCGTATGTACTGCAATCGCAACGGGCGATAATCTATATAACAACGTGCAGGGAGACCAGCAAATAGTGATATAAAACTAAATTTAAATTAATATATGTACGCATTTACAACTGCCTGTATTTATGATTCTTTGAATAGCTTTTTTGTGGTAATCGGTTGAATCAAACAACAAAATTTGTCCTTTGGTTCTATATTTAACTTAGTTCGTTATTAAATAGTGAAAAGCAGCTAAGCTTTTTTTTGTTAAATATAAATTGGATCTACTAAACGTTGAATATTTTAAATGTTTCGAAATATATCAGTATATATGTATGTAGTTACCTTAAAACTTAATTTCTGTGAGTCCTATTTAAAATATTTTGTTCTTCGTTTAAATAAATACAATTTACGGCCAAATTGAAAAATAGGTTGGTAAAATCATATAATATTTTAAATTAATATAAGATAGGGTAAAATTATTTATATATATATGTAATTAAAACAACTAATTTTATTTGGTTTTTGAATATAATTTGTACGACTTGTTAAAGATTTTCTTTGGTTTAATGTTTAGTTAAAATATATAAAAGTATCTTTAAAAGTATCACGAAAAATGTGCTTATCTATAGCTGACACATTTAAAACTATTTTGTGGTTATTACTTTAAGAAATCTACTTTCATGGTAAAATTGAACTTAGATTTATCTAATGAAATATCACTTAGAAAACTATTTTGAAGAAATGAGAAATGTTAAAGTGTGAGTGTTCATGATAAAATTGAAATTAGATTTATCTAATGAAATATCACTTAGAAAACTATTTTGAAGAAATGAGAAATGTTGAAGTGTGACAGCCTTGTCATAACTAGACGCCACTTTTTAATGAATGAGTGTTCTCTCAATGACTGATTAAAAATATAATTAATTGACACTGTCATCTTGAAAATATCTGAGAACTGTTATCGGCATAAATTAGATTGCAGTAGTCTACCAAACACATTCATTCTTGTCTCGACAAAGTGTAAAGCTGACATATCGGCCGTCACATGAAGTGTAAGTGGCAGAACACAACGTTTGCTCTCAGATAAAGTAAAAAAGGTTTCTTTCAAATCTATATGACGTCATAGCTGAAGTTGTTTTATTGGTGAATTTATACTGTATTGAACATGCATTAGGCTTGTTTTATTTAATAAGCAAAAAAATTCATAAAATGGTAATCAAATACAGTTAAAACTCGATAATTCGGATAATTGATTGCAGACCATAATCCGGAGTTCCCTTAAATTTTCTATAAAGAGTTTAAATATGTTACTTCTTAGGAGGTATTTATTTTTTAAAAAATAAATTTATCATTGCAACAAAAAAACATTTCAATTAACATATTTTTGAACATATTTTTAAAAGACAACTCGAAAGCTATTGATTTTGAAATTTGTATTTGTATAGAAATAACATCTTTTTAAGAATAAAACCTTTGGGGAAGCTTAAGCTAATGCATCTAGTTTTTTTAATAGCTTCAAATTATTTTCAAGCTCAATTTTCAAACCACTTGTAAAAAGAGTTAATTATCCGTCGTCCCATTTACTTTTACCAAATTAACCATTATGATTTTGGCATTCCATGTTACAATATTTCCTATTCTAAAGCCCAGTAACAAGTTCGTTCCTGTAAACAAAAAGAATAGTCCTCAAAATTGCTCTCAAACGCGGGTTTTATAAATTTGTTTTTATCTGAAATAATACACATTTACATTATTTGGACGGAAAGTAAAAAATATTGTAACAATTGTTTGCTGTGTTCCAGATAAAATAAAACAAAAACTTTTGAAAAATTGGGTAAAATATTTCAGTACGGAAACATACACATTCGAAATTGTATGAACTAAGGAAGTTTAAACGACGTTTATTAAGATAGTGTGAAAAATTACACATTCAGGGCTGTCATAGAAACCAATGTTGTCACTATTGGTTATGAAAACGATAAGAAAAAATGCTTTGGCGTCATGAAACCCAATGTTATCGGTTTTATCAGCAACAGCTGATTCGAACTTTGGTTTTATTTGCATTCGAAATGGACAAAACCAACTTGGTTTCATGACACCAAATGAAACCAACATTGGTTTGCAAAAACTATTAACAACAAACTCAATTCTGCAGATAACTTATATTTGTATGGAATTCGACACATTTTCACAGGAAAATACTTATTATCCGGCTTTAAGGAGCATTATACGATTTCTGCATTTCTCAAGTACTTTGATGGTTTTTAAAAAGTTTTTTCCAAAAAAAATTGGGTAAAATATTTCAGTACGGAAACATACACATTTGAAATCGTGTAAACTAAGGAAGTTTAAGCGACGTTTCTTAAGTTAGTGTGGAAACTGACACATTATCGTGCTGATAAAAAAAACACTGCCAATATATATAGTTATCATAGTTATACATATTTTCGTTAGTTGTGTCTGACTTGTTAAAACCCTTTAAGGCGCCTTCTCAGAAATGCAGATAAGTTTTATTGTTGGTATTATAAAAACTCTATAATATATTGTTTAGACAGTGTTAGCTGCTTGCACCGTGGTTTTAGTTTAACATGTTAACGCACATTTTTGAATAGACTTAAAACTTAGAACATACAATCACAAAACACTACCTATGCTAATGTTAGCTGGGAATATTTAAAAAAAATTCCATTGAATTTATGTACAAAATCAAAATAAAACTCGACGTCCATACCAATTATTATTGGCCTTAACTAAGATCAATGACTCGGCGTATACAAAAAAAAATTAATGTTTGTTTTAACTGTGATATTAAACTTCAGCTGTAGACAAGTAAATTTTAATTGAAGCCAAATAAAGCCAAAGTTACAAATCACAAACCGTTGCTATGAAAATGTAGAAAACAACTCACGTGAGCTTTTGACCAAGTAAACAAAATCCAAAAACAGCGGCTTTAGACACCATAACAAACGACGTTTTTGTTATTGGCTTTGTCGTAAAAAAAATGCATTAAGCCAACATTAAACCCGCAGCGAAAATGACCAATAACAGATTACATGCGGCTCTTAATTACAAGTTACTACATTTTATGATGTAATGTCCGACAAAAAAAAGTTTGTTGTTGAATATGATTTAAAAATAATTATTTCATTATTCGAACACATTTTGGAACAAATTTTTTATTCGCATTTAGAAAACGTCATTGGTATGTTGTACCTGTCTTCTCAGTAGTAATTCTATACATAATAGCAACAATGGCATTAATAGTAAGATGGTGTATACTGGGTAGTCCGAACCCAAGTGTATTTTTATTTTATTCGAAAAAATTAATGTTTTTGGATATTATTGGTTTTATAGTAGCGCGTCCTGCAGACTCAATTTCCCTAGACTTAACCGACTTTCCCTTTCGAATGGCTTTCTCGTCAATGGTTTGTTTTCATAACATCAGTCCTCATGGTCTGCAAATCGCAGTGCCTAGGTGACCAATTGACAAAGCACAGACCACTAATAACCGATCTGATCATATCTGGTGCCAGATATATTTATATCTGGCGGCAAATCCAATTAAATCAGTCATATATGATTGAATACTAGGGCTGCTATATATATTTATGGCCTAATAATGAAAAAGCGAATATTTATAATTAAAAATGGTCTTATAGTTTTTCAAAGTATTCTCCAGCATGATTAATACACTTTTGCATGCGCTCAAACCAATTGTCGAAGCACTTTCCACTCCGATTGAGACACATATGGCGACAAAAATCGTTGACCACGCATTTTTTTCTTGATGTGCGGGAATAAAAAGAAGTCATCGGGTACCAAGTCAGGACTGTTTGGCGGATGACCCATCAATTTGACGTTTTGGCCGGTCAAAAAGGCGCTGGTTTGAGCCGATGTGAGAGCTCGCATTGTCATGGTGCACAATGATTCGTCTTCTCTTGTTCGTTTTTCGAATTTCTCCGAAGACTTCAGGCAAACAAATTGTGGTGTACCACTCAGAATTGATCGTATACGTTGCTCAAGCGAAAGAGTCGCCACATGAGACCATTTGCTTCGAAGTGTTTCTTGCAAGAACAACTTTCGTTGGATTCGGCTCGTCTTCGAAGACCCACACGCTTGATACGAATAGATCCATGATTCGTCACCTGTGTCGATCTTAGAAACGTCTTTTGAAGCACGGCAAACGTATTTTTTCAAAATTTCTTTGCACCAATCGAAACGAGCCTTTTTGAGCGATTGTCAAATTGTGCGGGATCCAACAAGAACAAACCTTTTTTACGGCCAGGTGTTCATGCAATATCAAATGTATGCTGGTGAAAGAAATACCCAAGGATGCCTCTATCCCACGGTATGACACATGACGATCTTGCATTATCAGTTCACAACGGCCGTTTTTGGACGACCTTCGTCTTTGAGCCAGCATCGGCCACGATTGAATTCATTCACAGTGCTATAGGATGATGCTTCATCGCCATAAGTTCATGAGTTTAAGTTCATCGATGCACTCTTGTCGTGTTAATCCACGTCAAAAGTAGAGAATAATGAGCGCACGAAAATGTTCACGAGTTAATTCCATTTTTTTGCCAAATTGAGTTTTTCAAGTCACTCTGTAAACAATACAAATGATGGTCGTACTTCAAAACGTTCTGAGTACGTTGATGCTAAAAAATGTCAAACTTTCCAATGGATATATCAGATGGCGCCAGACAACACTTAGTGTTGCCTAGTCCAAAAATATGTATAGCAACCCTCGTCCAACGATTGGTACTAGATCTGACCATATCTTGATATCAAAATAAAACTTGTGATAAAAAATAAATAAATTTGTCTTCCTATAAAATGTAGATGCAAAAGGTCTCGAGCCGGTTAATCCCTGTTCAATGTGTTAAAGCAAAAGATCGAAATAAGACCGAAAATGAGCTTAATAGAAAAAAATTATAGAAAACTGTGTCAGGCGTATATTAAGGTCACTTTTTTAAATCATCAAAATATCAAGGAAGTGTTGTTAATTGTTAAATTGGGTTGTTCCCAAGAGGACAGATTCGAGATCGATAGTTGGAGCCTGCTATCTGTCTGTTCTACAGGGCAACTATTGCTTTTATCGTTAAGTTTAAATGTCCCCCTAAAAAATTAATTTTATTTTTTTTTTGATAATATTCAGGTTAGGAGGTGCAAGGAACTAAAGATTAAAAAAGAGAGTCGCAAAGACTGGGCGAAATAATCTAAAAAAGTTTATATTATTTATTTAATAATTAAATAATAAATAATTAATATCCGCCATATAAAACAAGTTCTGACTTAGATATAATTATATATATTTTTATATAATTGTATATTATTAGACATAATTATATTAAATTATATCTGGTTATATCTAATTATATCAAATTATATATAATAATATCTTATTGTGTATAATTAAATACAAGCATTTTTCGGATGTAATTAGAACTTCTGCCAGGCATAAATAGATCTGATTAAATTTAATTTTTTTACTCGGGACGTCAGAAAAGATGATTTTGCTCTTAACCGTTGCTCGTTTGAAGCGCTTTATTGAACGAACGAAGAAGCGATAACGAAACGCCTTGTGACTCAGCAATTGGACCTTGTAAGCCAATAATGCGAGGCCTTTGCGCAAACTTCGCATTAGGTGTTGGTAAAATGTCGATACGGAAGTCACACATTCATCCTTTCACACCGCACGAAGACGGTTCTGTATCACAAACTTACGTAGAATAATCGCGATGGGTGCGTCATTTCTGTCGATACTGCTATACAAACGCCCTGAGCGTGCGACACAGCATTAACTTCGGCAATAAGTTTTTTTGCGAAAATATTATAATGACTTTTTGTCAAAATTGTACGCCTGATAAAAGCTGACACTATCAAAATGATATGTGATTCAAAAAGAAACGTGTGTTCATCTAAATTGACCACCCGGTATATGCACATATTTAAGTAAATACAACATATATACAACTGCCAGCTCGTCATCTATTGCTTACTTTTAGTAGTTTAACAAATGAATTAACAAAGTGTTAATAGTTTCTAACAATAACAACAAACCAGCTGACTGAATGTCTTCACTGTAACCTCAAGACGCTTTTTTGTAATGATTTAGTGATAAACATACCAAACACTAAATGGAATGGATGCTATGATTTTAACACAACAACTGTCAATATTTAATATATTGTTTGTATTAATTTGACGTCAGTAATTATGAATTTGTTATAATTACCGGGTGTTGCTAAATGATTTTTATAATAAATAAACCGAGTAAATATTTATACATTTTTTTAGCTGGTAAGTGGAAAGTGGTAATTTTCCTTAAAGAATACGTTACACTAGCGGTATTCAGCTAATGTGATTCAAATCAAAGCAGTAAAATTAAACAAAGTGTAGGGGCGACGACAGAAAGGTGTCAAGGTAGACTGATGGAAACTTTGAACTTATCCTGACATCGCATTATTAAACAAACAAAGAACTTCTCTTGAGTATTATCTGACAACACGAGGGTTGCTATATATATTTCTGACCTAGGCAACACTAAGTGTTGCCTGGCGCCAAATGACATTTCCATTACATTTTTTAGCATAAACGTACTCAGAACGTTTTGACGTACGACCATCATTTGTGTTGTTTACAGTGACTTGAACAAATCAATTTGGGAAAAAATGGAATTAACTCGTGAACATTTTCGTGCGATCATTTTTCACAACTTTCGACGTGGATTATCACGACAGGAGTCTATTGATTAAATTAAATCTTTGTATGGCGATGAAGACCCATCCTATAACACTGTGAAGAAGGTCATGAAGGTCGTCCAAAAACGGCCGTTGTGCCAGAGAACATTGATGCCTTGTGTGAAATGATAATGCAAGATCGTCATGTAACATACCGTGAGGTAGAGGCATCCTTGGGCATTTCTTCCACCAGCATGCATTCGATATTGCTTGAATACCTGGCCGTAAAAAAGTTTGTTCTCGTTGGATCCCGCACAATTTGACAATTGCTTAAAAAGGCTCGTGTCGATTGGTGCAAAGAAATTTTGAAAAAATACGATCGCGGTGCTTCAAAGGACGTTTATAAGATCGTCACAGGTGACGAATCATGCTTCGAGCCCGAAACAAAACAGCAATCGACCGTGTGGGTCTTCGAAGACGAGCCAAATCCAACCAAAGTTGTTCGTAGAAGAAGCACTTCGAAGCAAATGGTCGCTTGTTTCTTCGGCAAAACTGGCCATGTGGCGGCTGTTCCGCTTGAGCAACGTAGAAGGTCAACTCTGAGTGGTACACCACAATTTGTTTGCCTGAAGTCTTCGGAGAGATTCGAAAAACGAACAAGAGAAGGCGAATCATTGTGTTTTGGAAGTGTCTCAATCGGATTGGTAAAAGTCCTTCTACAATTGCTATGAGCGCATGCGCATTGAAAAACAATAAAACAATTTTTGATGATAAATATTCGCATTTTCATTATTAGGCCAGAAAAATATAAAGCATTCCTCGTAATCATATTAAATTTGTGGAGCAAATGTACTCGCACATTTTCGATTACAGATGTATGTATGTACGTACTGTTTAATGGATTAAATTCTGGAAACCCCCTTTACAAATGTGTCATTATTTTATTGTCTAAAATAGTGCTTTCTCTTCTAAAAAGCTGTAAATAAGTAACTCAGTACTTTTTCAAAATGATTCATTCACATAGCACTTATCCGATCAAGCTTTATAGTTACGTTTATTTAAAACATAAGACGTGTTTTATGTCATAATCGTACGACTTATCGTAATCTAATCTACTTAGTCTAAAGGGGTATTATAAAGAATTATAATCGATAAGCCTTAAGAATGATAGACTTCAATAAGTGCCGCAAGTAAATGCTTAACTATTTATGCTGACTCTTATGACGTGTTTTATGTTTGAATCAAGATTAAAAATGTTATTATCCCTTGTGATTGAATTTGCAAAAATGTTAAAGCAGATAGTGTTTATCTATGGCAGGTTACCGTCTTTCCTTGATAATTCCATATTCGGATATTCGGCCAAAACGCACTGGATCTAGCTTTTGTAAATTGTCGACACCAATTTTCATATTCGGCACTAAATTTTGCGAGTTTGGTTTTATTTATTTAAATTGCACGGAATCGCTAATAAAACTTTAGTCATTCACGTGAACTGGCCTTTAGACTTTGTTTACATAACAAATTATAATCGCGATTAACGCCAGATAGTTGCTAATGTTTTACCTAGATTAATTCAATCGGAATTACATTTCGTGATTAGTTAGTAAAATAATTTTTTTGTTCACAGCTTACTGGTTTGAGAGAAGTTTCCTCTTGTTCCTTCAATGGATTAAGGATTAAATATTATAGCTTTGTGATTAAAATGATCCGAAATTTATACTAACAAGCGTTTAATTTGGATTTAAAGTTAATATAGGTGTTCTAACATGTTTAACTTCAAGTAAAACACGGCGCAATCAATACATGAAGTTCAAAACAAATCGAAGCTGAACACTTAATCGAAGATATTATATTACGAAGACATTAAAACATATTTTCTATAAAAATGTATTTGCTCGGAGAATCGATAATCGCTCTCAGCTAGATTGTTGCAACTTGAAAGTGTATGTCTGTGAAAACTTCAATCACAATCGAAAGATAATCAAAAGTTATTTTTAAGTAACGAAATCTAATTTTTAAGAGAACTTCTTTAAGTTATCTGCATTTACCACTTAAAACTGTCGCAAAAAGTTTTTTTTTTATTTAATACTGTTACAGTCCCGCACACCGACTATAAGTTAACTGACTTTCTAATATAATTCTTCTCTTAAATAAATATAACATTTATATGTGTAAATGTAAATACATTATGAATGATAAATATTTTGTCTACTCCATTTTTCAACGACTATACCGCGTGAAGTCTAACGATTCAAGTTGTCTGGAGTTAATAGACCAACCGTCTAAAGTGTTATCATACTCAGAATAGTTCAGGTGATATCTTTTCAAATATTTACGTAGTTTTATAATACGAAATGTGAACAATTAAAACGATAAAACCTTTTATGTCTATGTTATGTTATCGTTTTTAAAATTACTTAATTTCTAGAATAGTAACTATTTAAAACCGTAGAAAAATACGTTTGCTGTGGAAACAAAATCTTATGAGTGGTTGTTGGGGTGTTTGTTAGATGTGGTATAAGAAATAATCATGCTTTTCTCTGTGTTCTAAGTAGTGTAAAGAAAATATACATTATCAAGTTCTATTAAAACAACTTAGTTGTAACTCAAAGTGTTTTGCCTTTACTTTGATTGCAGAAGTTCGAGGAGACTTGGAAAATTGAATCAGATAAAAATATTGAAATATGGCGAATATGAATTATATTCTTGTATGGATTAAGGAATTTATTCAATTTACCTACGTTACTTGTTCTCATACTATAATCACTGAATAGTTTCTATTTCACGATAGTATTTCACAATAAATATCACTAGAAACAAAATATAATACTGACCACGCAACAACTAGTTACCAAAAACGATATTTGTGCCATGTTTTTTTGAGCTTAGCCTAGAGTGTGTACTTTATTATTTTATAAGTATATTTGAGTAGTAGCCCCGTGTTATCTATAAGTAACTTCTTAAATGAAATCTTAATAATGGTAACGGCAGACTAAAGAAAAATTTGGCCATAAAAAAATCGGTTTATGGGTTTATAACGATTACTTGACGTAGTTGGTTAAGTTTTCATAGAAGCGATATCGCAATGGTGTCGCAAGTTAATGAATGCGAAAACGGTTGCATTATTTCTCATCCATCTTAAATTTTAGTTCCATTTTTGACATCTTACCAATAATAGAGGTAAAACACAAAGTCGCACCAGTAATACTCCTCAACGCTAGTTTGTGTAGATAAAGATTAAATTAAATGTTAAGACAAATTTAAAAGTTAAACTAAGTGTCTAATAATTATATTATAAATTGTTATTACAGTATTTTGTGATTGTCAAGTGTAGCAAATATAATTGTTATCTGGGGTGCGAATGGCACATGCCTTGTTCGACAGAGCGTTTAATTTGAGACTTAGTGGGAAGTATTTGCGTTAACTAACAATCGTTAGAACTACAAATAAGGTAGCTGAAAATGTCAGATGTTCTTACCTGGGTTTTAAACCAAGGTTTCTTGTGTGATAGACGTACACACTAAACATCACACCGCGGCCGGCCACAAGTAAATAAATTTAACTTTATAAAATAAAATGATTTATAAAATTCCAAAAGAAAGCCACTCGCTTTCAAATTAAATATGCTCTCTACATTTACAGACATAAATAAAATTGCACTTGCTAAAAAAATATATTCAAGATAAAACCTTTAAAACTGACTGACTTTTAATCGATATGTCCACAGAAATGCATGTTATCAAACAAAGAAATTCCCTGTATTAGACATTGACACCAGATACATGGATAAGATGCCCACTCCTTTAATAGAAGTACATATTTGTACAACGTAAATTATTGAAAAACTGATAAATTATCTAAAATTTATGGCATTTTGTGGTTTTCGCAAAAGTCATCAATTATGAATGTATGCTGATAAAAAAAATGTCAAAACTAGGACAGCTTTTAGATTTCTTAAAGAAATCACAATAAACAAAAAAAAAATATTTACCACAAAGAGGACACTGAAGATTAAAATGTTATTAATTTCTCCTGGTTTGACAGTTTGAATTTAATATTGATGTTTTCATGGATACTTAATCACAATTATACGATAACGATACATTCATTTAATGTGTGTTTTTGGTTCATTTAGTTGTTACCTGGAAGTTTATAGTCGATACGAAACATTAGCTTATGTGCCATAATTTCTGTAAAATGCATATTTTATAAATGCTAGCAAAATTAAATAAAATATCCCTTTAGTCTAAATTTGGTTTCGAAAAAATTATGCCTTATTTTATTGAAATCCTCCTTAAAAATAAATCTGCTAAAATTATTCTGTGGTACAATACTTTTGTGAAAAACGATTTACCACATACGACAGTTGCTTCTTTTAATATAAATTTTGTAAATTAGCTTCTTTACGAGTTTTACTAATAAAATATACAATAGTAGTCCCATTTAAAATAACCCTACGGCAAATTGGACCGTTACAGAACTAGTTATGTGATACGTTTATCGTTAATAGGGACTGATCCCGGTATCGATCCAACTGTACGAACCGGTAGCTTTTACATGGCTTTGTCATAAGTGGGAGTAAATTAAACCTTGCTTATATACTATGTGACTTAACTCGGAACCGATCAGTAAGGAAAGCACAATGGGTACTATATAGTACCCACGATGGGTACAACTGAAAGGTGTCAGGTGTATACCCATCTCAACTGAAATATCAGTATTAATTTCCATAGCGCTATTCTTGGAAACGACTTTGCAACAAATGTTCAAAGTTAAACGACTTTAAATATTTTAAGTGATTGTCATTATTCTATCCATACCAAACCAGTTGTGTTTGTTTTCTGTTCTATTTTCGCCTGTCCTCGGTTGGGTACATTTAAGTCATTTGACTCTACAATTCCCGTAGGGAAGTTAAAGCAATCCTATATGCAAAAAGTTAATGGTTCAATTCATATTAAAAGGCTTTAGTCTGATGTATAGATTTTAATTAGCCATTCTAGCATTATCGCTTTGGTACAATATAAAATAGCCTGCAAAAGCGATTAACTTTAAAAATTCTTAGTAGATGGATATTGTTTTAATCGGAATCTGATTGACCGTCAGTGGACAAGTTTCTGTTATTTAAAGTTTAATACGAAATAAAGATTTACACGAGTTTGTGGAATTGTAAAATATAATTTTTAAGAATATGTTTTAATGGAACAGCCAATTGAAAATT
The DNA here is from genome assembly GCA_963513945.1 of Hydrotaea diabolus. Classification (NCBI taxonomy): domain Eukaryota; kingdom Metazoa; phylum Arthropoda; class Insecta; order Diptera; family Muscidae; genus Hydrotaea; species Hydrotaea diabolus. The sequence goes on along the minus strand of OY740719.1, from coordinate 6,474,164 downwards.
AGGATTGACCATAAATGTACCTTAAAAAGGTTATTTATGCTCTCAATTAATGTTAGAAAATAACTTGATTACTCCACAAAGTAATAATCGAAATATCTTTAAGTGTACGTCGCTTAATACAAATAATATTAATTAGATAAAATTAAAAAAAATTTAACATGTTTTCTTGACTATCCGAAACTAAAGGAAGTTCTGTTTAGAAAATAAAATTGACACTGAGCCACAATAAACTCGCTTAGATCTAATCACATGCCCATTATTGAGTTCAAAATCCTAGCCACAAATCTGATATTAAAAAGTTCTCTATTAGAAATTTAATTATCTCGACACATCTTTTTATTTTGACCTTAAATTTGTCAAAAAAAACTTCTTCCTACATCAGTAATGCCGAAGAAATTTAACAGAAATGTGTAGTTACCGATTACTTTTTGCTATTGATAACGGGCCTAAGAAAACTAGGCTCCAGGTACAATTCTGTAAATCAAGATTCATTGAAATGTTAAATACTTCCAAAAGAAAGTTACAATAACGATCAAACTTTCAGAAAGAAGTAACAATAAACTTTATGCCACCACAAGGAAGTTACGGTGATGTGATTGCTTTGACTTCGCTGACTTACTTTTTCTTATATGACAAACCTAATCTAAATAGCTTGAAGAGTAATTCACTCTTTCAAAGATAACCATTATTGTTTAGTCCACCATTTGGAAGAGTTAATATACTTTTATATACTCGTACATACACGTATAGATTTATGTACGAGTATATAAATATTTTTTTTTTAAAAATATACAACTTTCTTTTAATAATTTACTTTTTAAAATCTACACGTTCATATCGTTAAGAACAGGAACCGCTCTTAAGTTGGTAACATCAGTACAAGATAAAGTAAATGTCTTAATGGTTATTTACATTTTATTCGCAATTGTCTTTATCGAAAATTTACAGAACAGTTTATGGTGTTGAACAGTGTAACCTAAATTCCCTTTTTATTTAGAGGTGTATTTATTTCCTTAATAAAGCCCACTCTGAAAAGTAAGACAAATTTACTTTTATTATTTACCACGAATCTTAAAAATGTTTTCCTCATTTTCCGGGAAATGAAGAATTCCTGCAAAAAAAAATTGTCGTCAACATTGACCACTCAAGTTTTTTTCTGTTTTGTTTACATTTATTCGGTCTTTAATCATTATTATGACTTGAACAGTTTTTATTCAAAAAGGTCTCAAACCAGAATAAAAAATGTTAAAGTTTTTTTCTTTACAAAATCTATAAAAGAATTAAAAACGTGTTTAAGTTAAGTTGAGATCAAATAAGTGTTATTTTTCCAAGCTACAAAAAAACTTCAAATTAAAGTTTTGCCACCTGTGCCAATCCGGCTATTATTAATCCCAAATTAAGAGCACAAGCCATCATCATACAGGGTTCTAGCTTAATTCTTTGGACCGCTATCGTTTTAACTGACGGACTGACGAACATGGCTAGATAGAAAAATATACTTTAGATAAACATATAGACATTCTTTATAGGGTCTCCGATCAATATTTCGAGGTGTTGCAAACGTTATGACATCGTATAACGGAGGGTATATAAACAGCTGCATTCACATTTATCAAAAACAACTTAATATTTGCTTTTGAAAGCAAATATTATTGTTATTTCAGTAATGTAAAATCTAATTCTGTTTAGTTTGCTCAATTTGTTTCACTTTATAGACAAAATTAATTAATCTATATTGTGCATAGAATGTCATTTAAAGAAGATATATTCGATTCAGCAAATTCCAAGAATTATAAGCTGTTTAAGCAAAGGCGCAGTGAAATGTTAAGTGAAACATCGACGATATAAAGTATAACAATTGTGGAGAACAGTCGCCAGGGAATATGTTTGAACAGTCACGTAAAGCAAACACTTCCGCATGTCTTAAGCGTCATTTTTAATACATATTAGATTTAAACAAATAAAAAAGATAAACAGTGGGGTACTTTTAAAAAAAATATAGAAAATAAAGTCTGGCGGAAGAGGAAAGCCATCTGTCGAAACAAAATTGAGTGGATTAAATGAAATATTTTGTATGTAGGTACGTATGTATGTACATGCATTCAGGGCACATATTCCAATAGCCTGCCTGGCGATATCATGCATTTTGTCATTTTCAATCCTAGGCAGATTTTGGATATTACTCAAGTTTAGCTTAATATAAAAGCGTTGTTTTAGGGTACGCCTCAATAAATAAGACTTTTGGTTAGAAAACCCGCTATAGTTAAACCATTTCTTAAACTTAAATATAGCGGTTTTTCTATCCAGCTTTAACTATCGAGGCTGAACCAAAAACACCACTAATAACTAAATAATTGCAGATTTTACCGTGCTGATAATACGGACCAACCCCAAAGGACGTTAACATTCTTGGTTAGACTTTGATAAAAGCATACACACATTAAGGTCATAAATACCTAACATTTTTGATAAATCTAATCTACATTTACAATACGAGCATTAAGTACCTATACATTAGTGTGTCTTGTCGCAAATAAGTATTAAAGCTTCCCAATTTATACAGGGTGGGCCATTTAAAATTTTAATTTTGAATCGGCTGCAAAAAAGTACTGATAATTGAACTTTGTCATTTAATAATGGAACACAATATCATTTATATGACTACTACAACTGCATCGGCAGTACCTCATGCGATCAACCCGATTTTTCAGTACACTTTCGATTGTTTCGGGTCGAATCCCTTCAATGGCAACTTTGATTTTATGTTTAAACGTTCAAGATGATGGGCGTATTATATATCCCTAATGGCTGCTCACAGAAAATAATTCGAAAGGGCTCAAATCGCAGCTCTGAGACGGCCAATTGACATTACAATTTTGGCTGATTATTCGATTTTTAATAACAGTGCGTTGCGTTGGCTGTGAGACTTGTGGCTTCGTCTTGTTGAAACGAAATGTCGTCCATGTAAATTTCTTTGATTTTTGGAAACAACAATTTGTTGAGCATGACACACTTATTGACAGTAACGGCGGCTCCTTGCTCACTTTCGAAGAAAAATGGCACAGGTGCCGCCAGCCAAAATCCACACCAAACAGGGACTCGTTGTGGATGCATTAGCTGCTCAGTCAGTCACGTGTGCTTATTAATATATCCACCGAGATGAAAATGAGCTTCATCTGAAAACACGATTTTTCGGAAAAATTCTTCATCTGCCAAACAATTTACAGCCCATGGTGCTCCATTATTCCATCTTTCTAATAAAACCAGAAATTGAAAAATTATCTTTAGTTTTTTTTATAGCCGATTATAAAATATTTTGAGATGACCCTCACGTCGCAAATTAGTATTGAAGCTTCTGGTCTTTGTGACTTGCATCTCGGATAAGATGGGCCACTGGTTAATAGTTTTTTTCAGTCTACCAAGTGAGCTGTAAATGAATTGCATTCTTTTACACTGCCCTTTAGACGACAACTATATCTTATCGCTTGCAGTCAATTAGATAATCAAAACTCTTATCAATTAGCGATTGTTATAAAAATTACAGACATTTCGCCGACCAATATTTCAGACATTGTATAGATCTCAAAAATCAAGTAGGATCTAAGGTGTCATATACATTACACTGATATCTTAATTTATACTTACAAATGTCCAATGGTTAAATCCTTTTTCACTTGAAATTGTTATCAGCTTGAAAACTATAAAATAATTGTTTAGTTGTTGCACTTAAAATCTACCAGTGTTTTATTCAAGTCAAATATACTAAAAAACCAGCAACAACAATTAAACATTCGACAAGTGAGAATGACCGGAGAATAATAAAGAAAAAGAATGACGAACAAATACTTAACACTACCAAAACTACCAAAGAAAACAAAAGTAAAAACGAATCGAAACTAACTGTTAATTTACAAGAGTTGCATTCTAAAATGACAGAGCGCACGCATATACACTGGGACAAAAGATTGTTTATTAGAATGTCTAAACAATAAACCGTTCACACGATTCGATTTTGATACGATATTTGTAAATTACTATAACAGCTTCCTCTTACAAATCGAAAAATAATTGAAAGGTGTTTTACCCTACGTAAATTTTTTTAGCTTCTTACCAAATAAACGCAAGCTTTAGTGGGCTCGGGCCTTTATGGCAACAAAAACGCAATGTAATTTTTTTAGTTAGTAATATAGAAGTCGTCGTAAGCTGCTAAGAAAATACAAAAACAATTATTTTCTAGCGGAGAAACAGCAACCAATACGAATAGAGGCGCCAGGTTTGGCGAAAACATATGACGTTGCCGCTAGCCTTTTTGATTGTGTTTAGCTCTAAAGCAAACAAACACAAGATGACGCATATCAAAAACATATGTTCGTGGCCGCTGTTTACCTTTCGTTCTTAACCTGGCGGGATTTTTATTTTTGTTTATTTTAATTCCAAACTCAAACCAGACAATTACAAAAAATCCAACAGTGGGGCCTTTTTACCAGGGGACATATGGAAACTTTAACCGATGTGATTCTTTTTTGCCATTACAGAAAATGCATTGTTTGAGGAAAAGCCCGGGGCATTGGATATGGCCCAATTTCAGCTGGATTGGTAATAGATCATTCAAAATTGCCCACATTTATTAAATTTAAGTTTGTTGGTTATAGGAAGGAATGAACTAATATAATTTAAGGATTGGATTAATACATGCATATGTACATAGCTTGCTAAGCGGCAGCGCTTTAAACTGAGGCGTCGGATATGGCTCAATTTCAGCTGGATTGGTAATAGATCATTCAAAATTTACTACATATATGTATTTAATTTTAGTTTGTTGGTTATAGGAAGGAATTAACAAACATTGTGGCTACATTCGTTTTATACTTTTCGAATTGTAGAGGGACAGCCACTTAAAACGGGAAGAACAATTGTGTAAGGGCTATATAAATTAGGGTAAGTAGAGGATCTTTTACAACAACTATACTAAATATAAGCAAGATCGGGATTAATATGTGATCATCTGTAAAGGCAGGTCCTCAATCGGGAGAGACGTTAGCATGGGCTCTACATGAATACATCCACCGATAATTTCCAGTTTTAACAGAATTTATTAGAGATGTCTCATAATATACGTACAATCATAAATTGTTAATGGGGCGTAAGGGGAATCAGAAAATGTGTATGCTAACGTGTTCAGAATGACTGAAGTATTTCGAAAAAATAATGGATGTGTGGGTACGAAAAGTAATTGCTCAGACATGCCAAAAATACAAGCACTTAAGACCAATAAGAAGTATATCATGAGGCCCTAAGTGTCATAAAAAATTAGACGGATACGTAAATAGTACGGAATTATACTAGAATTGTAAGCATGTGAAATGGATGTGTTGCAATTTCACTGTAAAAATTGCGTGGTGCCGCTTATATTCCAAATTAAAAAAATTAATTTGTTCCTAAGAAATGTTTTCCTTGAATTAAAATACCCACATTCCGGTGATAGTGATCAATAGCAGAAGGCTTTTAAGTCCCTAGACCTAGATTACACCTGTCCATAGTTGAAAGTCTTTAAGGCCGGCCACCAAAAAGGAAGTTTTAAATAGTCATTTTCTAGTAATTTTTTTCAAAATACCTGTCTCATTCTCGTTGTTGTGGCAAATTTGTTTTTTTTTTTTGGTGTCACGTCCTGTAAACTGCACCTTTCCCAAACATAGATCGGTATGGTCCAATTTCACTAGAGTTAGTTAGAGCACGAGCGGATTAGATTTGTGACTTTATGATCGGCTTTACTTTAAATCGTTACGTTTAGAGACGTTCTATGTTAAAATTTGGCAGAATCGCACGTTATATTTGCCTTCTAGAGTTGGAGGCTCTAAAATTGTAAATCTATCAAAACATGAACAAATAAGGAAAAATTTAAAAAAAAAAAAAAACTTGGTACAAATTGTATCGAATTCTCTTCATATTTGTGACCTGTGCTTTATTTCATGGATAGATGGGCTGTCGAAAAAACAGTGGAATCAGATAGTGATTTTGAAGCGATCACTATGATAAGCATCAGGGCATCCATTTAGGTGTTGCAAACATCGACTTAATTATACTTCTACAATGTGCTGTTGGCAATAAAAATCCAGCTAGGTCGCTAAAATAAAATGTTTCTGGCGTTCGTATCTGGTTTTAATCAATTAATCACCTTAAGGGCATTCACGATTTATATAGTGCACAGGTCATTAAGAGAAGTTGTCGATTTATTTTGTTAGGCGGTGTTTGGGGTAGTATGTGTTTCGTTGGATTAGCTCGGAATTGTGTATTTCTAGTTGGTCAATTAAACAAAGTCACTACTAGAGGTGCCTAGCTGTCTAAGCAGCATTACACATCATATAAAGATACTTACAACAACATCCATTTCTCTCGGAAAAAAAAGACCTTCTGATTTTTCTTTGTTAACAATCAATAATGTAGAAGGCATTTAAAAAGAAAAAAAGCATAATCTTTATAAGCTCTAAACATCTTCAGGGATTTTTTAAAATAGTATTCCATCATTATGATTGGATAGTACTTGTTAATGGAATGATTCAAAAGAAATATACCTGTTCAATAATTAATGTATAATAATTTATGATTGAACAGCTTGTCTTTGTTTCTAAATAACTTAATACATGGATCACATCAAGGTGAACAGCTTAAAGTTGTTGCCGATTATATTGTGGGAATGCAGCTGAATAAGTTTACCTTTACAAATCAGTTGAAATAAAAAAGCAATTATAGAAAGCAGTTGTCGGAATGTACGAGTACATATTTACTTTAACGCTTGCACCAGAAAAACGTTAAAGAAGAAATAACGATTTCGTAAAAAGAAGTACTACGGGTTAGAAATACGTCACACATACATAAAAAGTTTTCAGTGCTGTTGTAGAGTCTAGAGATTGGGTTCGAGTAATTAAGAGTCATTAGATAACTGAAGTCTTAAAATTTATCGTTTCCCCTTTTACGTTTTTTTTTCTCAAACCATGAATGTTTACTACATGGAATCAATAACTCACTCCATGTCGCACAGAAACATTTTTAGCAGACACCAACATCAAATGTTGAGTATTTAAATTTCATTTGCGGTTAATGTGCTGATTTTTAATTGCCATAAATAAAACATTACAAATAATTTATATAATTTTGAGGTTTTTCGGAAATAACTGGTGTTTAAAATAGAAATTAATTTAATTGACACATTTGGTATTAATGCTGGAATAAAATTACACAATGTCCGTGCATATATAAATCAAAGCGCAAATACAAAAACAGCAAAAACAGCTTATGGTTTATAGTCATTAACTGTTTTAGTCACAATAAGCAATAAGGGCGTAGAGATTAACAAACCTGCAGATAAATATAGTACCTGTGACTTTTTTTGCAGAGAAGTGTAGTTACAGCCAAACTATGGCAAAAAAATTAAGTCAATATAACTGTGATCTAACTGTCCCACTTTTCCTATAGAAAAGTATTCACTGTAACACTTTTCCTTTAGAAAAGTAGTCACTGTGACACTTTTCCTATAGGAAAGTAGTCACTGTGACACTTTTCCTATAGGAAAGTAGTCACTGTGACACTTTTCCTATAGGAAAGTAGTCACTGTGACACTTTTCCTATAGGAAAGTAGTCACTGTGACACTTTTCCTATAGGAAAGTAGTCACTGTGACACTTTTCCTATAGGAAAGTAGTCACTGTGACACTTTTCCTATAGGAAAGTAGTCACTGTGACACTTTTCCTATAGGAAAGTAGTCCCTGTGACAATTTTCCTATAGGAAAGTAGTCACTGTGACACCTTTCCTATAGGATTGTAATCACTGTGACACTTTTCCTATAGGAAAGAAGTCACTGTGACACTTTTCCTATAGGAATGTAGTCACTGTGACACATTTCCTATAGGAAAGTAGTCACTGTGATACTTTTCCTATAGGAAAGTTGTCACCGTGACACTTTACCTATAGGAAAGTAGTCACTGTGACACTTTTCACATAGGAAAGTCGTCACTGTGACACTTTTCCTATAGGAAAATAGTCACTGTGACACTTTTCCTATAGGAAAATAGTCACTGTGACACTTTTCCTATAGGAAAATAGTCACTGTGACACTTTTACTATAGGAAAGTAGTCACTGTGACACTTTTCCTAAAGGAAAGTAGTCACTGTGACACTTTTCCTATAGGAAAGTAGTCACTGTGACACCTTTCCTATAGGAAAGTAGTCACTGTGACACTTTTCCTATAGGAAAGTAGTCACTGTGACACTTTTCCTATAGGACAGTAGTCACTGTGACAATTTTCCTATAGGAAAGTAGTCACTGTGACACTTTTCCTATAGGAAAGTAGACACTGTGACACTTTTCCTATAGGAAAGTAGTCACTTTGACACTTCTTTTATAATAATGTAGTCACTGTGACAATTTTCCTATAGGAAAGTAGTCACTGTGACACTTTTCCTATAGGAAAGTAGTCACTGTGGCACTTTTCCTATAGGAAAGTAGTCACTGTGACACTTTTCCTATAGAAAAGTAAGCGCTGTGATGCTTTTTTCTATAGAAAAGTACTGTGACATTTTTCTTACTACAAAAATGTACTCGTAGTCGTTGCTACAATGTTTAAGTGCAAGTGCACAATTAATCACATTAAAAATATCTTAAAAAGTCCATGTTATCTTTAAATTGGCTTGCATTTCATACAGCAAAATAATTCAAAACCACATAATATTTTAGATTCCATGTACTTCCACATGTACATTTGATTTCATTTGTTTTATTTTCAACTGAATGCATTAATAACTGACCATCCTCTTCTCAAACTTTCACAAATTAAATATGTGTTGCCATCAGAGTCTGAGCATCTAAACCAAAGTATTTTGTTTATGGTTTTTGGCGAAACTGTTGTGGAATTTGGATTTGTTTGCCAAAGACAATTTAAAAAATATAATATTATTGACAAAATCAAATATGAGATACAATTATTAGTTTGCGGCTTTTTCGGTGATGCATTGTGTCGGATGATCATTAAAGAAAATAATATTATGATATTAGGGAAGAGAAATGTAAAGGTTTACAAATGTACTTATATATTGAATTTAATCCGAATAATATACTTTACACATATAATTTAAGTTTTTTTGGACCTTTCATTTTCTGATAACGATTAAAATATTACAAATTGATCAGTGAGGCAAAGCAAATATCAGTTGTGTTCTGTTTGGTTTGCCATTCCACTATGAATAGACTAGAAACAGAGCAAAAATGTCCCTACGAAGACTTTACAGACGACCTAATTGTCTATTTCAGAAAATTTGTAATTGTTCAATTGAACTTTTTATAGCAAAACTTTTGCTACGATAACATGTAATTATAAAACAAAAAATTAATAATAAAGTAATCTAAAAGTAACAAAAAACTTCCTAAACATATAGTTAATTATACACTCATCCTACTGGTTAAATATCATTTGGTATGGAAAAAAGTGTTAAGATTCTGGTTCGCACGACCGATTGTTTTTAAATTTTGCACGTAGCAATATTTTTTAAAACTGCCTATAGGTTTAATAATGGGTCATATTGCCAAAGCCTTCATTTTTTTGTATTCTTAAAATATCTTTAATTATATTTATACCATCTAAGCCAAAGTCACTACTTAAGAACTGAGTTATAAGGTTAACTTTGAGAGATAAAGCTACAGGATCTGTGTGGGATCTATTCGAAAACATTGACCGATATGGTCCGATTTTACCAAAGTAGTGTGCTGGATATGCTTTATATTAGTTGCTGTTAACGCTTTATGAGAGATTAGGTCGGCGCCGAGTGTAATATTTAGCCTTAAGACCTTTAGGTGCTGAAATCAGGAAAGACCTCTGTATGGAGGCTATACGAAATTACCTATATGGCCCAGTTTCACAAAAAATATTTATTGTTCGCTTTTAACGCACCATGCAAAATTTTAGCGTAATACGGAAGGGACCTTTGTGTGGTACGAGTTGCTATTCGAAATCATAAACCGATATGGGTTAATATAACTACATATGCGTGTTGGCTGTAGGTTCTGAAACCGAGAAGAAAACTCTGAACGATACTCGTAACAAAACAAGTTCCAATGTCAATAGTATTAGTCCTTGGCCTAAATTTATATTGTATTTGAGTTAAATAATGTTTTAATAACAATTTTAACTAAACAGTTTGATACGGAAATCTTTGTAAAGTCACGACGACACTGACTGAGCCTAATAAAAAATAAACGGGAAAACATTTTTAATTTTTAAAAGTTGGAAAATAAAATATTCCTTGAATTACTGCTAAAAAATAGAAAATTGAAATACAAAAGCTATTACTACATGCCTAGAGAATTGAAATTCTGTAATTTAAGAAAAACCCCACTTCCTTTTTTTGTAACGTCTAACACGCACCTATATTTCTTCTATCTTTAAACCCATACAGTCAATTGTTCTGATTATTTTACTGAATATAGTTTTACTTAATTACGACCTAAATACAAAAAAACCTTATTACACTTTCGCCATTTTGAAAATGCCCATATATCACCGCCGCCGAAATTGTCATAATCATTGTCATCTCTTATGTGTGGGTGGTAATTTTTTATTGGTCCAGAAATAAGTTGACTTATATGCAACATCACCATCCGTGGAAAATCAACAAAAGAAACTTGTTTCCATGAATGAACATATATTTGTACTAATAATTTGCTCAGAGTCTACAATTTGAATATTTTATTATTAACACAAAGCACAGTGGATAGAAAGAAAAACATTCTAATATGGTAAAAGATATATTTGGGCTATTTAAAAAATGGCATACAAGTTTTGAGCTATTGAAAACCTTGAACATAAGTTTGCAATTTTTTTTATTTATAAATTTATCAAAAAGTCGTTTTTCGACTAATCGATTTTTTCCGCTTAATGCTGATTAATTGGCAGAAAAAAGTTAAAATATCGATAAGTCCGGCCGAATATTATACATTCTTCATCGTGGATTTCTTTTTTAAAAAGCCAGAAATAACAATAGGCCTACTATTATGTTCTCTAGGGACCTTTAGCCAGCCACACTTGTTTGGCAAATCTTAAGAAGAATACCATATTTGGATATAATTTGAGTACTTGTATTTTCATATTTTTAATTTGTTTATATTTCTAGGCCGTTTTGGCCAATTTTTTGTGGCCCGTTGGTACATACATACGACTTCAGACTGAGCCAAATCTGTAATATAAATCCATATTTGGATAAGTAGTGATATCGGCTTAAATTAGGTATCAATTTGTTCATATTTACTTTTTAACGCTCATTTTAACTATACGGGAAGTTTTGGGCCAATATGTTTTATGAGTCTTGCCTGAATCTCAGCAAAAACTTAAAAATAAATCCTCATTTAGCTCAGCAGTGATTTTTTTCTTCTTAAGTAGCCTTTAATCCGCAACGTTCATGTCCTCTTTAGAAGTACTAAGTGTGTCTCAACTAACAGGTCCTATTTCAACCATTGCTCGTCCACAAAAAATTTTAAATTGTAAAACCAATAATCTTTGTAGGATCTCCGATCAACATTTTGATTTTTATTCTACGGTGGAGGCTACAATAACATGTATAAGTACATGTACTAATCGTTTTCTATATCTTTATACTACTGTTAGGGAGGGTCGCAAAAAAATTGTAAGAGTCACCCCCTAGTATATAGAGTAGTTCAGAAATGGGAAGATTAGATTTTATTGTACAGTTCCTTCGTTTGAAGTCGGATCGTAATAAATCGTTGATTTTGTGTCTTTATTTTTTCATTATTAATTTTTGACTCGAGTTCAATTTCGACTAGTTACCTCGGGTACAAGATTTTCGACTCTCATATTTGGAACATGTTATGCAACAAACGTTAAGATATTAAATTTCCTAAAAAAATGAGCTTCCAAAGTACATGGTGGCTGATGAATATTGCTACATTACGAAACTCAAATACCATTTTTTTAGTTTATGGAATTCATTTTTCTTTTGTTCGTGTTAAAGCCTATACAATTTTATAAAATAAATGCCCAACCTTGATGCATGAGCGGCATCTTACCATAAATGCGTTCATTACTGCTTGGAGAGTTGAGACAGGAATAGCCGCAATTGTTTTTGGAATGGATTGCTTAAGTTCATTCAAATTTGTTGGTTTTGCTGTGTATACTTTCTGTTTGCAATTATCTTACAAGAAAAAGTCAGGTGCAGTAAGGTCAGGCGACCTGGGGGGCCAGCGCATGTGGAGTTTCTGGATATCAGCTTTTTGGGAAATTTTCGTCGCAATGCTGTCTTAACAGGCAGGGCTATGTGAGGAGTGGCACCATCTGGCTGAAACCACACAGAGTTGAAAGAAATTCTCATTCAGCGTAATTCTGGATAGAAAAACTCTCTCAAGTAGGGTCTGAAAATGCAGCGTGATGAAACTGCACACCACACTGTGGCACGAGGTGAATGCGATCCCACGACAGCCGGTTTTATGGACCGGATTGACCCGAAGCAGCAATTCTTCGGCCAAGGGCTGTCACTTCCGCACACAGTTGCTGCTAAAACAACAATGAGGCCCGTCTCATGGAGTATCTGTGGGTTGGAAGCACTCCACATTCGACAATTTTGTTTGTTTATGTTGAGGTTTTAATCAAAACGGCCCCGTCGGCATGAAAATACAGTTCAACATGTTTCCGTACTCTGCCACGAGTTGAAGCATCTTCTGGCGAAATTCCAAGCGAATCGGGAAGTCTGCTGCGTTTAGTTTGTTGGCCATTTGGATTTTATATGGGAATAAGTCCAAATCTGTGTGCATTATTGACTGCAATGGCTGTATGCTTATACCTATTTGAGCAGATAAGCTTCTTGTCGAAACTCTTGGATTGCTTTATATGGCAGCAGCGATTGTTTTCTCCTTCCGAACTGAAATGTTTCGATGGTAAGGTCCTCGGTTGACTGTCCCATAAACGGAAAAATTGTTAACAAGTCTCATTATGGTCCATCTGCTCAAATGATTGCCACCAAACGTGCGCCTATTCTCTTTTTGAACCGAATCTACGGACTCCAAATTCTTGTTTCAGTGTCTTTCAAGTCTCATTATGGTCCATCTGCTCGGAGGATTGCCACTAAACGTGCACCTATACTCTTTTTGAACCGAAACTACGGACTCCAAATTCTTGTTTCAGTGTCTCTGTTATCCATTTTTGTTAAATCTAAAACGCAAACTGCAAAATAAAAAAAAAACAAAATATTTTATTTAATTTTTTTTTTATGGTAGCGGCTTTCATCAGCCACCCTGTATTTATATATATTCTCAAACAAAAAAGTTACATGTGTAACTTTTTTCACTGCTCAATTGTATTAAAATTTCATGAACTACGATTCTTTATAACTTTTAAAGATAGTTGAAGGGGTCAATCCCTACGGGACGATTCAACTACAAAGTTAAGAGCCGATTTCAAACGAAGAAACTTTACAATAAAATCCATTTTGGCGGTATTTATTGTCGGACATTTTTTTTCCTATTTCTGAAATACTCTGCCTATGGGCTTCAAAACTAGAGGGTGACTTGTATAAGATTTTGTTTAACCCTGAAATCGACTCGCCCTACTGTGCATTATATGTTGGCTGAATCAGATGTTGCGGCACAATTTCATATGGTTGAGGATGAGACTCTGTTTAATGAATGATTTATTGTCACATGCTACTCTCGTATTCATGCCTGACAAATAGTGTTTATATTTCAATGTCTAGATACTCGTATGTGTTCTCTATGTTATCACCATCAAACAGCCATTGTCAAGGTTAAATATTTTTGCAAAATTCACTCACAACCATCAAATACGACATCCCATTCATTGCGGAAACCCTTTCTGTAATTATCCCAATCATATGCATGTATGTGTGTACCACCCACTGATACGTTCCACATCACTGCCACACGTTAAACGAACAATTAGTTGCAGTAATTTCCATCTACTTAATTTGATTTGATTTTTAACGGGTTTTCTAAATGCGGTGCTTTTTTTTGCTGAGGTCCGTTTATTCAAAAATACTTATGTCTGTACATAAAAAGTTGCGAAAATATTTGTGTACAAAATATATTTGCTAGAGTTCTTCTTAAATTAGCGTACATCTGATAATATGCGTATTTTATCATTTAATTAGTGTGTTTTTTTCTGAATATTTATTCATTATGTACTAATTAAAACAAATTGTGATGACAGATATCCACAGTTTTCGTTGACATCTGCGGCAGCACCTGGAAACCAGCAGACCATTAAAAATTGCTATTTGAAGTTAACCGGGTAAAACAAAAAAAACGAAGATGTAAATACGCATTAAAAATTTGTATTACTCATGATTTGCACCAAATAACGGAATAAACTTGCAGTAAATCAATATGTATAAATGTTTAAAAAAATTAGTTTGAAATCTCAAATCGAGAGTAGAACGATTTCGATTGAAATTTGTTCATGTAATGAGTGATCCAAGTAGAGATACTTTTTACAATAGCCTTTTTTGACGTGATCTGTCGTGTCGTGAGTCGTGTCATGCTGTCATGTTATTTTGTTTAGTATTGTTTGGCATTTGATCAAGGAGAGACTTACGCCTGAACAACGTTTACAAATCGTTCAACTTTATTACGAAAGTTCACGTTCTGTGAGAAATGTGTTTCGTGCACTTCGCTCAATTTATGGTCAACATAATCGGCCTACTGAGCGCACTATTCGCAGCGCCATCACCCATCTTGAGACCCAGCATTCATTATTGGATAATATTCGACCGAATAGACTACGTCCAGCACGCAGTGTAGAAAATGTAGCGGCCGTAGCTGAGAGTGTACACCAAGACCGTGGAGAGTCGATTCGGTGCCGTTCGCAGAAACTCGGACTGACGTATGGAACGACTTGGCGCATTTTACGTCGAGATGACAGCGTACAAAATACAGCTTGTGCAAGAACTGAAGCCGCCCGACGTTCTCAAGCGACATCGCTTCGCTCTGTGGGCTCTTGAAAAGTTCCAAGAAGATCCGACGTTTTAGAGCCAAATTTTGTTCAGCGATGAGGACCATTTCTGACTCATTGGTTGTGTAAACAAGCAAAATTGCCGCATTTGGGACGAAGAGCAACCACAAGAGGTTCAAGAGCTGCCACTTCATCCAGAAAAAACAACGGTTTGGTGTGGTTTGTGGGCCGGTGGAATCATCGGTTCATATTTCTTCAAAAATGATGCCGGTGAGAACGTAACCGTCAATGGCGACCGTTATCGTGCATGATAACCGACTATTTGAAGCCTGAAATTGAAGCTCGTGATCTCGGCGACATTTGGTTTCAACAAGACGGCGCCACTTCCTACACATCGCATTAATCAATGGATTTGTTGAGAGAACACTTTGGTTAGCACATAATTTCACGTTTTGGGCCGGTCGATTGGCCAGCAAGATCGTGTGATGATGTCTTAAAATAAAGAAAAAGATGTAAAAAAAACAAATACTCGTATTAAAATATGCCTCAATGATTACCGTCGTTTCTGAACTTCCGTTCTCAACAGACATAATTTTTTCTATGGTTTATTTTGTGTATTAAAATCGTGTTTATTTAAGTTAGACATCTTTAGTTGTTTCGATCAAATTAGAACCTTAAGTTATGGTTTTTGTTATACAAATTATTGAAAACCCTTTAATTTCGTTTCCTTAATATAAAAAGGCCCCAACACAAACTTTTTGCCATGAAATGTCCATACAAAAAACTCTAACTAATTCAAAATCTATAAAAATTATCTTTTTTAAAAAATGTATAACTCTGAATTACACAAAGATTTTGTGCCCATATTATTACCAGATTTATTACGTTTTTGTATTCCACTGCAAAATTATTTTTTTTATGAGTTAGGCCCTTTTTATTCTAAGGTTTGTGTTTTTGACTCATGTTGTAAAGAAAATTTTTTTAATTTTTGTGCATAGTTTTTTTTAATGTAATGGGTGGTCCAACCATAATGCACATTGTTAATTGTAAGTCAAATCTTAACGTCATGTTTATTGCCCAAATTAATTTGACATTTCTTGTTTCAGTGTTTAACAAATTCAACCATGAAGAGGTACACAGTTAAGCAGCGCGTTAGGATTGTTGATGCCTTTACGAAAATGGCCGTTCAAATCAAAATTAATTTCGTGGACTTCGTAATTTTTTTGGTCAGCATAATCGGCCAAATGTGTCCACAGTGGATTCCTAAACAAGCATAATTGCGCATTTGGACAAATGAAAATCCACGAGTGATTATTGAAAAGCCGATGCATCCAAAAATAATGACTGTTTAATGCTGTTTATGATCTGGCGGCTTTATCGGGCCGTACTTCTTTAAAAATGAAGTCTACCAAGCAGTTACCGGGAATGGTGTTCACTATCGCGAGTTGATAACGGAATTTTGGTGGCCAGAAATTGAGGATAAGAACCTGGACGATATTTGCTTCCAATAGGATAGTGCCACTTGCTTGACAACCAACCAAACGATGGCTCTTTTGCGGGAGAAATCCAAAGGTCGTGTTTTCTTACGTCGTGGCGATGTTTATTGGTCGTCACTATCATGTGACTTCTTCCTTCGGGAATATTTAAAAGAAAAAGTGTACGTTAATAAGCCAAGAACAATTCAAGAGCTAAAGGATGAGATAATTCGGCACTTTAACGACATTGAACCTCCATTATGTCTCAGAGTCATTAAAAACATAGAGAATCGGATAGTGGTATGCCACCGAATCCGTGGCGAGCATTTGGCCGATATTTTCTTTCACACATAATTGTCATACAGCCATGGACAGTAAATTAGCACAAAATCACTGTAAATTTTCAATGTGTTTTTTTCGATTTTTTTTTATAAGTGGATCAATTATTTTTGCCTGCACTGTTGCACAAGAACAACAGGCTTATGTTGAATAAATATTTTACCGTTATGATTCTTTCTTTTTTGTTTTGATGATGATTTTTGTCATTAGCCACATTTGATCTGGACAGCAAATTAGCACAACGTACGTAGAAGTGTCAAAATTATTTTCTTTTCTCGCGTAGTTGTGTTCTTCGGTTACATAATTTTAATTGTGCGTTGTTTCACGTAATTGTTCCAAAAAATGGGCCGTGGGAAGGATTGCACGACAGAGGAGAAGCTTATTATCGTCAACATGTGGAATGATGGGAAAAAGCCAGCTGAAATTGCCGAAATTTTGCATCGATCGCGAAAAATGGTTTACAATGCGATTAATTCGGTGAAAAAAAACTCAGTTGATGCAACGTTAAACAAAAAAAAGATGCCACGTGTCAAAAAAACAACCCAATTAGTGGACCGTGCTATTGTCCGGATGTCGAAGAAAGACCCTTTCATTTCTTCACGCGATATTGCAAACGAAATTAACTCTCTGTTTGGATTAAATTTATCAGACAGGCTCATCCGAAGACGACTAAATGACGCACAGCTGTTTGGACGTGCAAGCCGAAAAAAGCCACTTCTATCAAAAAAAAAATATTGCCAAGCGTTTATTGTTTGCTCGCACCCACAAGTCTAAAGACCTCTCATTCTGAAAAAAAATCTTTGGAGCGATGAAACTAAGGTAAATCGTATGGGACCAGATGGTAGAGTGATTGTTCATCGACCAAAATGTCAGGCATTGAATCCACGCTACACTCAAAAGACCGTGAAGCATGGCGGAGGAAGCATCATGGTGTGGGGGTCTTTTTCTTGGTATGGTGTGGGTCCCATTGTACAAATTAATGGAAAAATGGACCGTTATCAGTATTTGGATATTCTTAAGAACCAAATGGAGCCATTTTCTTTTGAACATATGCCTGTTTCATTCATTTTCATGCATGATAATGACCCCAAACACACGTCGAAACTAGTAAAGGAGTGGTTTTCCAAAGAAAGCATCCCAATCTTAGACTGGCCGGCTCAAAGTCCCGACTTGAACCCCATAGAAAACCTCTGGAATGATGTGAAACGTGCGATTGCTCAACATAAGTTCAAAAATTTGAATGATCTTTGGACTGGAATACAGAATGCTTGGTACTCGATTCCCAAAGAGCGTTGTCAAAATTTGATTCAGAGTATGCCCCGTAGATGCAAACGGTTCTTGAAAATAAAGGTTACACTACTAAATATTGACTAGGTAAACTAAAAACATAAATATTTGTATTATTTTTAAAATATATCTCTTTTATTTCAGAAATTTTTAATTTGTGCTATTTTATTGTCCAGCTGAAATTTGGCATATGAAATATTGATGACATTAATAAGCAGACGACAAGAAACTTGGTCCGAGTTTAAGTTTTTTTCTGAAGAAAAATATGTATTTTAAGTTTTTATGTTTTTATTTTTTGTTGCTTGAACTGTAATATAATAAAAAAACTTGTTTGTTTGTATGACAAAGTTTTGTGCTAATTTACTGTCCATGGCTGTAGATCCTTTTATTATAATAAAAAATATTCAGTTAGTTCAACAAACTTTTTGTTGTATTTTAATTAACATGGTGCGTTTTAGTTGGACCACCCTCAAAATATTCAGATTTCTTGAGACATATATCTTCATTTTAAAGGCATATTTTTGAATGTTATTATTTTGTGCATTTAATTCCGACAAATTTTGACAATTTGTTGATGTTATTTTTGAAACAGAGCATTGCTCCACAAGCTAATTGGTCAGCTTTCGTTCATGGTTTTTACCACGTTTGTCCCAGGCTATTTTTTATTTATAAAATATTCCTCAACATTTAGAAATAATGCAATGCTAGGTTTGCTAAAGTATTTTTTTGGGTACATTTTTTCCAAAATGTATACATCAAATAGTCATAACTTTGGAATGATAGTACGTACCTCTGGGCTTCGTATAGGTAATTTTAGAAAGGTGATAGGTAGGGCAATCCGACCACTGGTTCAGAACCTAGCAATTTTACCCTAGTACCCTCCGACGCGAATCCGAAAATGTTTTTACCGCTGCCACCCGCCCGCATTTTCGGGCATTCTCGTATTTTCATGAAATGAGCCAAGGAATACGCTGGTAAAATTTGTCCAGTCGTGAATGAATCACCCTGTATAACCCGATATAACCGGCAAGTTTTTAAGCCGCTAAAAAATAGAACCAAATATTCTCTTCAAATCCTCAGCACTAATTATCTGTCGGGTCGCATATCAAATTTTTAAGGTGAGAAGGAAAACTACCAGTGATCTTATTTTTGCTACACTCGACTTCTAGACATCAGTAGCACAGTCGACTTTTAAATTAAGATTATTTAAAATATTAAAAAAATAAAAAATTCCCCCACAAATTATACGTCTAATTTTTATGTAAAGTGTTTCTACATTTAAAAAGACGTATATTTGTTAAAAGGTCTAAACACACTGAAGCTTTTTCTAAACACCGGTGTTTAATACTCAATAAACCTGCATTTTTTTTGCTCAGTTCTGAGGAGATCTTTTGTTGCTGCAAAGGTAGGATTTGGAATATATACGTACTTTGCATTGGTTTAAGAAGCTGTTCTCTGATGGAAAATAACTTCAGCAACGGACTTTTGCTTCATTTAAGGTAATTAAATTATTTTTTTTTTATCTCCGGTCTTATGCTTATTGTCGCCAGTATAAATTAATTAAATTTACTTAAATATATACATAGAATTTTTAGCCATGTCAGGGATCTTTTTATACTTAGGTTAATGTTTTTTTAAGAAACATTTAGGAATGTATGTACAAATGTTTTTTTGAATGAATTGTATTTGGATATTTACCGGCAATACTCAGTTTTTGGCCTTCAAGGTTTATGGTATTGCTTTTAATAAAAAAATAAACTACCTGACTATCAGTTTGATTTTGATTTACGGACAAATCATTAAATCGTTCTATTTCAAAAATTAATATATGTTAATGAAATCTAGTTTAGTGTGGGTGGAGTCGGTATAGTCTCCGATAAACTGGTGTCAAGATTTTGTTTAGTTTGTAATCAAAATCAAAAACACACTTTTTGGCATTCATTAATTACTACACGACCTACAACAACTAATAAAGTTTTATATTTTTTGCCAAATCAAATCTTACTGTTACAACTTAAAGGCAATAAGCTAGAAAAGTCACGTTAGCAAAATGAATTCCGACTTCAAGGTTGTAGAAAGTTCAAAAAACCCACCTAACACACTTTCATATTAATTTCAAATATTTCATTATTCAATTTAAAAATATTTTCTTCGTCGCACTTGTATGTATGCTACGTTGTTTGTGTTTATTTGTGCTAATTATTCATTGTTCAATCACTCCTAGGCCAATGACGGTTTATAAGCATTTTTCAATATTTTATTTGTATTTTAACATTTAAAACAGTTGGTTCTCAAATTGTTATTCGATACAAAACACCACATAGAAAACACATATTTTTCTAATTCTAAACCGTTCACTTCTGTTGCTTGAACTTTTGTTCATAGATTCGCGCTATGTTTTTATTGCACACTTAGCGTTACTAACTATTTTTTTATGTGTTATTCAAATTCTCCATTTATTTTGTTGTTTTTATTTGGCAGACAAAGGCGAGCAAACAGAAGAGTGTAGTTGAAACAGTGACGCTTGAAACTGTTCCCCAGTAGTTTGACAGAATTTCATGAGCAGTTATGAGCCGTTCGTCTATGGACGTAAACGTTTTGTGCATGCAAAACAGTTCGAACTGCTCGAATGAACTTGGGTTTTGTGTTAATAAAGTAATTAAAGAGAGCTCACACGAAAAAAAATCTTTGTAATGAATTACTATTTTAAGGAATTAAAAGTAATTATATGCACAATGTTGCTTTTGTTTATTTTTAAAGCATTGATGTTAGCCATAATTTAGATCTAAAGGGTTTTGTTATTGTTTTTTTTTAAATTACAGTAGACTAAAATGTTTTTTAATTATTTACTAAGATTTACTTTAACGTTGCATTAAAAACAAACTGAGAAACTTCTCAATGAGTGAGCTGTGCATGAATCACTCTCTAATGCATTTTGAAAATAAGCTTTACTTAGCGACTAATGCCTTACTCGTAATGTCGCCGGCATCTGAAAATAAGCTGCTGATTTTTTACCAGGATTTGAACGAGGGTTACCATCAGACCACAACGGCCCTTATGTTTTATTCGTAATGTCCAGATGCCGGCAACATGACTAAATGTTTTTTAATTATTTACTAACATACTTCCCTGAACGTTGCATTAAAAACAAACTGGGAAATTTCTCAGTGACTGAGCTGTGCATAAAAAACTCTCTAAAGCATTTTGAAAATAAGCTTTACTTAGCGACTAATGCCTAACTCGTAATGTCGCCGGCATTTGAAAACAAGCAGCTGATTTTTTACAGGCATTGAACGAGGGTTACCATCACACCCTTAAATTACATATTCGAAATGTTATCAGTCATAAGGCTCCGTCTCCTCTCCAACTCTACTTATACAGTGCTTGTTTTGTACTATCTCATCGAGTTAAAAAAATAACTACGCTTAATCCGGTTTATGATGGAAAGCAATCAATTAAAATTAAATTCGAATTGGTATTTAAATTTTGATTAAAACGTGATATATTGCTTTTGAATTGTTTGATTTCAAGCTGTCAAGAATTAAGGTGAAACAAACAATATTGAAGTTAAAAAAATGAATTTCAGTTCCTATGTAGTAAATGATCATGGATGTTATCAAAAAATTGTGTTTTCTAGGGAATTTAAAAAAAATTGTGAAGTCTCAAATAAGGAGCAAAACGATTTCGATCGATTTCTACCACATACCGGATTTTGCATTGCACTGAAAAATTTCGTAGGACTACAAAAATATTTTAAACAAAATTAATATCAATGTAACAGGTGATCATTCTAAAGGTATTTTTAATTAAGTTTTTTTCACAGATTATGCCTTAATTGTGTTAAACTATTTTTTTTTGACTTTCAGTATTGTTTGCCATTTCATCATGGAAAGACTTACACCACCGTGTGTGTCATTAACGCCAAACCGGTAGAAATGCTCGAATGAGACATCCAAAATTGGACCCTCTGAATGGACATCATGAGGCGTAGTTAAGGCGAACATTTAAAGGAAATTTTAATCAACAATGTCGAATGAACAATAAAGATTTCACACTTGATTTGAATTTTGCTACCCACCTTCTTGACGATCGGATATAATCGAACTATGTTAATCCACCTTTAAGAAAATCGTTGGGTTGTTCATCTTTGGAGTTCACATACTACCGGTCGGGTACGCTGTTTTACAAAACATTTAGTACACAAATCGAACTCCAACTTTTACTGTCGTCTAATTTTTGATTTTTCGTTCATTATGTGCGAATTAACTTATGTGTATATATATATGATTTCGATAGAGAATAGCCGGATGGCTCAACTCATCTTTCGCAACTTATTTAATGTATAACTTGACGACTAAAAGATAAATTCTTAAGCCATGTCTTTACAAAATTCATTGGCCGATCGGAGACGGCTAAGGTTGCTCTGTAAGTACTTGAATTATAGCGTGTACAGTTCACTGTGTCGAGAGAGGTCCACGTTTTTTTCCTTAATAGGTGTGATATGTTAATAAATTTTGACTCCATCTTTACGACTATTTTTCAGTTGTTCTTCATGAGAGATTTTATCTTACCGTTTACATATAGTTTTACAAATACACCTCATCATACTGGATTGGAGGTTATATACCATTCAGTAGATTATAATGTAACGCATCGAAAAAAAAACATTTAAGCCCCTTATATGTTTTGAACAAATGCTCCTGATTTGCTCGATAACTTTCGAAAATAGTAACTTATCGATTTTAAACATAAACCATATTCCGAAAAAAAAACTAAATATTTTCCTAAAATATGCAAAAATATGTACTTTTGCACAAACGAATGACAATTTTTTACAAAATCGTTTATTCGAGTTAAAAGTTACTTTTAGACTGACGACAACAAATATACATTTACATTTAGAATTCCGATCCCATTAATACGCAAAGCATTCAAAGACATTTGAAGCGTTGAAACATGAAATCGAAGTTGCCATTGAAATGATTCGACCCGAAACAATTGAAAATGTACTGAAAACTGTGTTGATCGTATGAGGCACTGCCGACCCAGTTTTGGTGGTCACATGAATGATATTGTGTTCCATTATTAAATGACAAAGTTTAACCATTCCAATAAAAACAGAAATTTAAAAAAGTTTATCAGTACTTTTCTTTTACAGCCGATTCAAATTGTAAATGGCCCACCTTATACATGCTTTCAAATCTGAAAAATAACTATACGATGATTCTAGTTAAGCGCAAAAAATACCTACATAAGGTGGATGAGCTGATTTGATCAATATCGCTATCCTCGAAATGACTTATTTACATGCGATGTACGACATCATGAAAACACGTGAGCAAGTTTCAGTCGGTTGAGTCGACTTAGACATGCCCCTGCCAGTAAAATCAAAAAGCGTTTGTTGCTCTGGAAAATTATGAAGAAGCGAATTTAGCCATTTGCATGGGAGGTAGTAAAAGGGCCGTTGCTAGGTTTTCAATTTTCTGACGCCGAGCTAATCTAACAATACAATTCGTAACTATAAGTATTGATTTTCTCATAGATTGAATGAAGCGTAATGAAGATATAACACAACGAAGAAGTCATTGTGCGAAAGGTACCAGAAGGAACGTGGTTAGGGTTTGAATTTGGCGTCTAGCTAGTGTATTCGATGTGAGCCGCCTTGGTATGAAGTGAGTGTACACAACTACGTATTATGCAAGCATACTCTCAGGTTCATATCCGGGTAAGAACATCAACCAATTTTCCAGCAGCCGCACTGTGGCTCAGAATCGTTTTTTACTATCCAGTTTGAACTTTATAAATATCGGTTCAGTAGTTATTGACGAATTAAGGTTCAAAGTTAAACTTTTGAATTTTTTAATATTTAGCATTGAAATGTGAGGTTTGTATCTTCTTCATTTATTTAAAGAAGTTTACATCTTGATGAATAAACTATTCAATAAAAAACTTTCAAAAATTAAAAAAAAAATGCACAATTTTTTTTTCTCCTCGATTAAAAATAATCTTTGCAAACCAAACATTTTTTGTTGTTTATTTAAGGGAAAAAAATATTTTTTACCTGCCTATATATAAAAATAATTTTTATTTTCCCAGTAGAAAAATTGCCTACAAGTATACCATGTTCAGTGCAGTATTACTTCTGTCCCTTTTGCTTTCTAATCTAAGTCCAGATGTTCTATTTACCATTGATTTCGAATCCTACAGATGAGCGGATCTGGCGTTGGCAACAAAATCTGTAATAGGTCTTGATTTTGGCTATGACTATGAAGAAATAGATGATGTCTCCCACATTTTTTTTTTTTTAATTTTTACTTTCTGAAGATAATCGGATACTAAGTTTAAGTAAAAAAAATAAGTAAAAATGAAATCTTACAAATATGGATAATTTTATTGTATAACACACACACAACTGGGCATGGTGTACAATCTTAGTCACATAAACAGTTAAAATGAAAAAATAGATTTTCCGAGTTATTTTATTCAAATTAAAAAAGAGTTCTACAGGCTGGTCAAGGACAGTACAAAAGTATATATGGACTTAAAGAGTACACTTTAACCCGTTATCGATAATAGTTTGCGAGAAATGGCAATTTTTTCTACAAAAATTAAGTTTTTTTCTAAAATAATATAAAATATTTGAATTACACTAAAATTTTAGAAATAGGTGATGACAAAAAATTGGAATTTTGGCCAGTGAAGAGTAAGAGATTTCTCTTAGTAATATAAAAACGTTTCTTTACAATACATTAGCCGTTTGGAGCCGGTGTTAAACAGTGGGTCCCAGTCAGCGAGTATAAGAATTATATCGTGCACAGCTCAATGATTTGAGAGAAGTTTCCCCTTGTTCCTTAATAGGATGTTGTGGGAAATAAGTATGTAATCGTAAGTGTATTCATTTTATTTATTGATATTCAAAAAGTAACCGAGCCTGAAAGACTAAAATATATTCGATAGTCGATTTTTCATATACTAATTTTAATCAGCATCACATAAACAAAGTGGACAGAATGACAGCGTGTCAGTAACTTTTCATTTCATTTCTTTATTGACATGTAATTCGAAGTCCATTGGGGCCTATTAAAGCTAAATTACAATATGCATCAAAATGTTAAATAGAACATCATAAACTACTAGAGAAAATTCAGTATAAAATCAATTAAATAATATAAATTAAAAAAATCCTAATATTTCCTAATAAAAGAGAGAGAGAAACCTGATGAAAGCATATAAATGATAATCAAGAAACCGAAGAAAAGAAAAACATATAAATAAAAGCATCACTCTGTACTTGATCGAAAATGTTCCATTAAATGTTTACGAAATGTCATGGAAGACAAGTTAAACGTTTTTAAACTGCTTGGCAAAATGTTAAATAGTCGGGCTATTCTTACGAGGAATGATCGATCCATAAGCGGTGTTACCTTTGGAATAATTAACTGTCTGTTGCGAATTGAGTGACTGAAAACAAATGAATTTGCTAGGAACAAAGGAGATTGAAGTTTGTATATCTTGTAAAAAAAATATAGCAACCGAAGGTGCACAAATTCCACAAAGGAACAGCCTAAAAAGTCATTCACAAACGGCGATATGTGAGCATACGGTTTAACAGAATATACATAGCGCGTAACTCTATGAAGCACTGTCTTTATAATATTCATATTACTTTGAGTAGTTCCTGTATATACCTCTAGGCAGTACAAAATATTTGGCATAATTAAGCCATGAACCAGTTTTGTTTTTACCCAACGAGGTAAAACTAAATTGGTGTTGTATAGTTGACGAAGTGTGAAACTAATACATGAAGCAATACTGCGAATATGCTGCTCAAAGCAACATTTGTTATCCAGTAGTATTCCCAAACACGTAATACTCTGAACGAATTATATAGACGTACCATTGTATTGCAAATCTAGGTATAGAAGATGATGAAAACAGTATTGCCTTTGTTTTAGAGGGATTGATACTAAGCTTGTTAGAGGACATCCATACGCTCAATAATTTTAAAACATAATTAGTTTTTGCTTGTAAAACATCCAAATACTGGATTTCTCCGCAAAATAATAGCTGAACATCATCAGCAAAAGAGTATGGTGTACACCAATCGCCTAGACTTTTGAAAAGGTCATTAATAAACAGCACAAACAAAATTTTACCAAGAACAGAGCACTGAGGGACCCCACTCCTAACAGACAAAACAGACGATGCGACTCCATTGACACGAACAAACTGCTTTCTACCACATAAATAAGAAAGCATTAAACTACAGGCACTTTTCCCAAGTCCATAATCTTTATGCAATTTATTTATCAAAATTCCATAATCTACCCTATCTTTTGTCGTACACGAAGTGTTGCCAATTTAGCTATTTTCCGGATTGATCTAGCAGTTATATGTTTACTAAGCCATAGCAGGATAACTAAATTATTTATCTCTATCCGGTAGTTCGAACAAGTTTACTGAAATGCCTTCATAGTTTTTGGGTGTTTTGCGGATTTCCAAATTATGAAAAGTTTTTAAAATTTGCACTGCCTACACGGAATTGATTAGGCTTCATCTGGTAATTCTCCGGTGGATGTTGCACTTTTTGGGTTGCGTTTCACTAGATGTATTATGTGAACATTGTTTATTTTATCTAACTGGCATCCTATTATTTTAAAATTTACCCATAAATCTATGACATCTTGTATGGAAGATAGTAAATGAAAGCTGATAGAAACCAAAATCCAGTTAATATTCGTATTTCAACCAGTCCTTATCATATCTAATCGGATAACCGATAAATTTCTGTATCAAAAGTTGAAATATTTTACAATAGATACCGTTTTTCCCTACAAAAGTGGTCCAGATTGAATTGAAATTGTTTACGGTGAACTTTGCTACAGTTTATGAAAGGACTTTGATTTGAAAGAAAATAAGTTTATACGCTTTTTAAAATTATAGAAATCCTTATTTTATCCGTCTGTTTCAATACATATTGGGAAAGGCTTTTGAAAAATATGTCGAAGAATCTGGCCTCACAGGGGCAAATATAATTGACAAAATTTAATTTTTGTTCTCGTTATGAACTATCTTGGGCCACAATTTATTCTTTCTTATGCAACTTTTTTAATGTTACATTTTATCCACAGAATATGTTTAATTCTAAAGAATAAATAATGTGTGATAACATTACTTTGGTTGTAAATATCTTCATAAAGAAGTTGGAGTTAAATTTTTGTTCTCATTTTCAGTTGCGTAAACAGGCATATTCGGTCAACAGTTTGGATATACATCTAGCTTAACTGAATGTAATGTTGCGATAACCGAATACATTCCAAATTATGGTTGTATAACTAACTTTCGTTATTACTAAAAGGATTAAGTTGTTATCACAACCAAAAAATAGGTAGCACATAGGATTAGGAGCAAATTTCTGTTAAAGTTAATTAAATTCGGTTGCTGTAGTACAACCGTTCTCTGTGTGCTTGATTTCTTTGTACTTATTTAAACTTCCTTCTTAGTGGTTGTCTTTTTAGTTAAGAAGAAAATTTTAAATGTAAAGATACGATTATCGCATGGCTTTCAATGATACTCGTAGATAGCTTTAATGCCGAATGGCTTATTAATACTGAGAAAATGCAGAAATAAATTGGATTCTCAAACATCAATATTAAATTTGGGACTAAGACCCTCTAACATGGATATTACGACACTGGTTTAAAAGGAAATCATTTCCCACCTGGAGAAATAACAGAAAACTGAACAAAACCCCAGCATGTACTAAACCCGAAAAGATTTCTTGTGCAGACTGAAAAGAAAAACTTAAAAATTGTTGGCGAGAAAAATTATGACATCCCTATCTGTACTTATATTTTTTATCGCTGCCAAACTAGTTACAAAATAAAAGCTCATATTAATTTTTTTCAATAAAACATGTGTTACCTTTTATTTAATAAAAAAGCTCTCTTCTCATGCAAACCTAAAAGCGTTGACCCAACGATGAACCCAACATCATACCCATCGGCGGTGCCTGTGGCTTGCGGGCGTGGACCTGAGCCGCCGCTCCCGGTATGGTATTACAGCCAACACACGTGTGCAGGGTTTCGTGTATAAAAATATCACAATCTAAACAATAAATCTGGGAGCATGCTTCACACCGATAGACATTCTTATCGGCGGCCTCTGTCAGAGGCTTCTGGCAGGCATAACATATCGCCGCTTGGCCATTGTAGACAAGTTCGGTGAAATTCTGCACGGGAAACAAATGATGATAGGAACGAGCCAAATGCGGTGCCGATACCAAAGTCAATCCACAAGTGTGACATTCCACAGGTAGTTCACAATATTTACTGTAACACTGCGGACAATGAAAACCTGCCGAGGTGATTTTGCTAGGCTCGTCGGCATTTTCAATATGACACATGCACATGGACAAGGGAGGGTCCTTTTCTTTGCCCTCGTCCTGTCGGGCACGGGGAAATCCCATTTTGATTAGCGAGTTTTCCTGGGTTTGAGCGGCCGGAGGAGGGTCAACATGTGACAACAGCTGATCGCGATAATGTGAATCATCCAGTACTGCACCATACGATCCAGACGTTTGTTGTATCAAATGACGACAAACGTGTATTTCAGCCGAAAGTGATATGACGGAGCAACGTATACCCTCTTGTTTGAGATTTTCTATTGTCAAATTGATATCAACCGGATCACAGGTGGTTAAAGAGCCCATGATGATAAGGACCTCCCGCGAAGCATGTGAGGGCACCACTTTTAAAGTCTTCAAAGCCAAATCCAAACCGTTTTGTAGAGAAGGTTCTCCGGTAAGATTGATTTTCTTCAAACTGAAAAGCATGATATTTAAATGAGATGTTTTTCTTTTTTTAAGCAAAATCATTACGTTTCCAATGCTTTCAAGTGCAACTTAGCTGTACCAGTCAGCTCGGTGATTTTCTCCGCCCGTTTGCCTCTCAATACTATCAGTCCCATTTGGCTTATGGGATTCTGGTCGAAAAACTCTTCAATAAACGTTTCTAGAAGCTGAAAAGTAAAGTGCAAGTTATTAGCATAATAAAATTGCTAGATTAGAACAAGTGTTCTTTAACGAAATAACTAATATTGTTTGTCCTCAGGAGCAACTTCAACGCCGCAGTATTTTATGTAGCCGGACTTTGAGAACAAATCCAACAGACACTAGGATTTTGTTTAAACAAATCCTTGTTCAAAATGTAATATCATAAATAATCTCGCAATCGTCCACGGCGTGTATCAAAGTCAAAGATTTAAAAAAAAAACAATTAGAAGTTATGTCGCTAAATTGTAATTGAGCCTTGTGGTTTTATGGTTTTAACCTTTAATGTACATATTAGTCTGGTTGGTTTCAGGTCAGGCACAGACATGGACTCCGAGCAGTCCAAAATCAAGTATAAATGCCTCATCATTCCCAGTTTATTTTGCAAGGTCTTTTGTGCTTGCCTCTTTCTTTTGGCCTTTTGGATAATATCCGCAATTGCACTGTCCAAGAGGCCATCGTCATCCTCCTTGATAGCTTCCCTGTAAAAACAAGTATACAATGTGAGGTTATGATGTTTGATGGAAAAAGAATTAATAAATTATATGCCATCCTCCATCCCGTTGATAATGATTTAAAATTGATGAAAAACATCGTGTAAATTGGCAATGGAACCTAGGGGCGTGGCAACAAAATTAACTCCACTCCCTGTCACCGGCCTGGCCTTTGGTCTGTTTCTATTTATCAACATACCAAGTTTTCTCATATCCGGTTTCCCAACGATATTCCTTGGGATCTTCTTCATCGCCATGATCCATTGTGGGGACACTATTGTAGAACAGCTAATACTATTCGGCAAAAAAATACAAATTTAGTAGATTTTTCCAAACTGTTTATGTTTTCTTCTAGTTTCCTATCACCACTCACGTTGCAGTAATAGCTCGCCATTACTCGTGTTGATAACACAAAATAATCGACAAAATACAACTCTGCCGTAGTGAGGTGAAAATAATCACCACCGTCATAAATTCAACTCGACGCTGTGATTGGCTACTAAACTGCTTCCATTTTAAGGCGAACGGAAAATTTATTCATTTGCTTCGTTGTGTGAGTTCTTTGCATTTTAGCTCAACTTCCAAAAGAAATCGGTGAATTTTTATAACAAAATAGTAGTTAACAGCAAAATGCTAAGTTAAATATAAATCGCACGCATTTCAAACAAGCCATCAGCTCTAACATGATACTGTGTTTCAAGTTATAACTAGTAGATAAATCCTTTTAAAATCCCCAACACAACAAAGCCAATCTTCACGACTGAAGACAAAAAAAAAGTTAAATTTGAAGAAGTTTTAAGAGAATAAAACTTGTGTGCTCAAAAGACAATCAAGTTTAAGGTATTGGAGTAGGTATATTGCTGAAATATTTGCCAATTTTGTTTAAATAGTCTGTGTTGCTTTCTTCGCTCCCCTACTTGGTGTCACAACTAAAAGTGCTTTTACAAGTTTCAAAAGATTATCAATGAAATTGAGTGTTCTTATCAGTGTTGTTGCCTTATTTTTTTGTTGGTGTTGCTTTTCCTGCAAATCGGCCTTTATTACTAGCAAAATGTAGTTTTCATTTTTGGCGCCGCTTTTTTTCTTTGATGGCTCTAATAGCTGTGCAACTCTTTTCGAAACATGTCTTCTTCCATTTCCTTTAGTTCAAAATTTATTGTGTTTTCGTGCCTTCCCTTGTATTTTACAATTTACTGCATTCGTCCCTAATTTTGCATAGAATAAGAATGGAAAGCGCACTAGAGAAACCTAAGCAGTGTTGTATTGTGTTAAACTGTACCTTGGTTCTGGTATCATGGTGACTGTGGCAAGCACTCACTACGAATTGTTAGCGTGTCCATTTTGAATTGTTTGCCCCAACATACAAAAACCTTTTTCATCTTTTCAAAAAAATAATTTAATTTTTTTTATTAAATACATTAGCTGTCGTCCCTAGCTTCACTAATATGGTGGGCCGGGAAATTTCTCCAACGGAAATTGGCAAACATGCTAAATTAATTAAAGGTAAGTTGTGCGAACTTTTTTGAATTACCCACTGACTTCATGAGATTTAACAAAACGGGCATTTTTTGGTATATTTTTCAGGGGCCCAAGAAGAGATGGCCACAATGGATGTTCTGGTATGTGGCCGATGTTTGACTGTGTTTCACTTTGTGGAGGAATTCAAACTGCACAAACAGAAGACTTGTTTCAAGGAGAACAACAATGTGCGGGAGTGCAATGACACAAAACCCAAAATATGGGCATTTTTACTGTGGAAAGCTACACAATTGAATAACAATAAAGACAACAATATCACTAGCCCTAATTCATGGGCTTTGTACCAGACATGGGTGAAAATGGACGAAAGCCTGAGAGAAACATGGATTGTAGCCGGTAAAACCATACAATCTTTTGCCAAAGTATCACAAGGCAACCTGCAGGAAATGCCTGTGAAAATCACCAAGACAGTTGTCAATAACAACAATTCCGATGGTGTATCGCCTGGAAGAAGTAAGTTGCTTTCGTCACCCATATACAGATCAGCTTTCTACTATTTTGTATATTTCAGAACCTCTGTCCCAAACTAAACCACAAGTGGCAAATCTTAAGCCGCCGGTAAAATTAAATGCTAGCAATAAATCGGCTGACTCGGAAAACGAATCATCGCCGCTCAAAAGTCCTTTAGCTAATAATGCTATGCAAAAGATTGTTAAGAAGCCCCTACCAGTGCCGCAGTTGCCAATGAAACCAGCCACTGCTACCGCACCAACTGCCGCTACAATAGCTACAACAAAACCTTTAACGTAAGTCATGCGAGCAGTGGTCATTATAGAGATAATAATTTTTTTTCTGTTTCTAGACGACGTGCCAAACGTTCTGTTCCCAACACTGAGGAGATCGTTGAAGAGAATGTCGAAAAAATCGTTGCAAAACGTTTTAATCCGCGACGTCGTATGCATGAGTACTTGGTCAAATGGGAGAATCGTGCTCTGGAGCAAAACACTTGGGAGCCCGCTTCGCATTTAGAAAATGTTCCTCATTTGTTGGAAACTTTTGAGAAACAGTTGGCTCGTCAAAAGGAGACAAGAGCCGCATTGCAAGCTAAACAACAGGCAGCCAGTGGAACTCCTGTTGCGGCTCCAAAGACAGGAGAGGTAAAATTGTTGTCTAAAGAGTCATCTTCTCAGCAGTCCTCACCTGCAGACAATCAAAAATCGCAATTGTCGTCACCCTCTGAAAGACCGCAGCGTTCCTCTAAAACAAAGGCAATGGATCAGGTTAAGCAGTGGGTAACCGGAAACTCTACATCAGAAGCCAATTCCCCAAACTCCGAGGCGGCCTCTCATCAAAACGAAAACGATAAGGACTGGCCTGTGAATACCAGCACAGGATCAGTTCAGATGGGAGGCCTGAAGCGGAAACTGGATGACTCAGATTATAATGATTCCATTGCTGATGATTTACCACCTACCACCACCAACACCATGGAAGACTTGGAGGAAGACCTAATTCCCTCACATACACTCAAACGAATGAAATACGGCAATTCGGTTTCAGTTGAAGTAAAGACCAAAACTGAACCTGTAAGTATTATACAATACAAATTGTACGCTTGTACAAGTATATCATATCCCCCATATTTATATACCTATTTTAGGTTAAACAAATTAAAGTCAATGGAACCTCGACCACGCGTAATGACAGCCAGACGATCTCTGCCGAGGTGATTATTACACAGGACACAAATGCATCAGGTGTGGTCAAGAAACCAGGTTTCAGTGGTTCCGGTGCTGTAAGTATCGCTTTTTTATACTTTATGTGGAGATTTATTTGACTTATTGTTCTTGTTACAGAATAACAAACCAGAAGCTCAGGTGCGCGTTCTTTCTAAGGGTGAAACTGCCGTCTCAAACACCGGTATCGTACGTGTGGGCAGCACCAATGATGTCAATGCCCCTCCCTCGCCTACACCTTCACAAAACACACCCGTTGCCGAAAGCAAACCGCAACTGGTGACCCGAACTCAGCACGTTCGCACGACTTCCACAGTGAGTGGACGTTCAACGCCCACCCCGAATAGACAAGTGGTACAACAGCAAATCGTGCGTACACCTGGCGGTACTACAATACAACGTAAGACCGTGTCAGCTTCAAATCCCGTTCAACGGGCCCCAGGGGTCACTATGCAATCTCGTACGATGACTCAAACCTCACCATCGTCCGGTAGAATGATCATCCCCCGACATGGTGGGGCAGCTGCGAATACACGAATCGGCCAACAAAAAGCTGTAACTCCAGAACAGAAAATATTGCAGCTTTCGAAATCCGGCGATTTGAAGGTAACCAAGAAAGTAATGACTCGCGAGGATGTTGTCGCACAGCGGCAACAACATCAGCAATTGCAGCAAAGACAACGACAGCAATCTCAAGTTCACATACAAAAGGTTCAGCAATTATCTGGTCCTGCCCAACGCAGTGCACCCATTGCTCAAAGAAAGCAAGTGGTACAGCATCAACAAGTAGTACAACAACATCAACAGACGGAAGAAGAGCATCAAGCGCAATTGTGTCCAATAACTGGTAACATCTTAGGTCAAGAAGACCACCAGCAGCAATTACAGGGCGGTGTCCTGCAAACTCAAATGGCTCAAGAGCAGCAACATCACTTGACATTGCAGCAAGAACAAACACATCACCAACAGCAGCAATTGCATGATATTGATCCCAATCTTCTTCTTACCCAAGATCAAATGCTTACTAATGAAGACGGCACTCCTTTATTGGTCACCGGTGAAGATGGTACCGTATACCAAGTTGCTGGCAAAAACGCCGAAGGCCAAACTATTTTGGTCACCCAGGGACCAGATGGCGAGCAACAATTCGCTTATGTAGCGGCTGCAGAAGGTGAAAATGAGAACCAGGTCCTAACTCTAGACAATGCCGTAGCTGAAGCAGTGGCTCAGCTACCAGCTGAACAACAAGCTGAAGCTCTGGCAGCTGCTGCAGCGGGTGAAGCTGGTACTGGCGGTGGTCAGTATTTGGTGAAGACAACGCAAGAAGATGGTACAACACAAGTGGTCACAATGACGGAGGCTGAACTACAACAGCATCAAGCCCTCGCAGCTCAGCAACAACAGCAATTAGCTGTGCAAGCCGCCAATGCTGCACCGGGAGCCACTAACCAGCTGTGTATACAAACTGGAGATGGTACCGATGGTCAAGAGGCCAATATACCAGCTGAGGTAGTACAAGCTGAATTGCCATCACCGGGTAAGTTAATATGCCGTTCTCGGCAACCAATAAACAAACATATCTACAACTTTTAATCCTTTTCCGAACAGGTGGAACCCGTCGAGTTGTCTTACTACTACAAGACGGTACATTTATGATGACAGAAATGCACGACGATGAGTTTAAGGCTCTAAACATTGCAGCTTAATTTTTCGTTTGAATGTGTCTCTACCGTTAAAGGATTTACTCTCCCTTGCTTTAAAATATCATCACTCCCCCCTACTTCCCCAAGTCTTCTTAAATGCAGATAAAATGTAAAGAATAGAACGGTAACCATTGAGGGAAGTTTTAATACATCAACTACTCGTAGTAATCAATCGTATAGCGTTTAATTATGATTCAATCTAAAACAAAATATTGTAAATTATTTAAATATTCGTTTTGTTAAGTTGTTTTTTACATCCACTTTTTCGTTTTAATTCTCGCAACTCCAGCAACAGTGTATCTTCATGCATTAGAATAGAAGTTTCATAATTATCCAATTTAATGGATATAGTATATTTATAACTCTGATTGTCGGATATAGATAACACAACAAACAGCAAAAAGAAAGAAAAACAGGAAATCATCATAGAACTTAATTTCGTTTTTTAATTAAACTGATTATAAACATTAATAAAGATAAAACATTAATTTATAAGCAAATCTGTATTTAACATTTGTTTTATACAAACTCGAACAATAAATTTTAGGTGTAATTGACATCTGAACATGTAAAGGTTGAACAATGTTTTCGGCGAAACATCCTAAAACTGAGGTTCGTCCTATTTCTTTTTCGAAAACTTTGCAATGAAAAATCCCACAGTATCTATATCGGATTTCAGGTTAACAGGTCCAAAGCGCTGCAGTTTAACTATGTCATCCTCCCGCAGTCCTTCACACGTCCAAGCTGGTCCGCCGTACGCAGGACTTGACCGTTCCAACACTAATTCTGGAAACTTTTGCAAGGCCCAGACTACGAGTTCTTCATTTTCAACGACATTCACCGTACATGTACTGTAAACTAAAGTACCACCCGCTTTAAGTAGGGGTACAGCATTCACGAAAAGCTTTTTTTGCACCTTGGCATAGGAATCCAGCATTTTTGGTGTCATTTGACTTGACAGCATTGGCCTATTGCCCAAAGCACTGCAGGGCGCATCTAATAGAATGCGATCGAAAGATTCAGCTTTAAATGGGGGACTTAAATCTGTTGAGTTCTCTTTGAGTGCTTCCGAAAAAGCTTTCGTAGAGTCGTATGCGTATGCTTTTACAGAACTCAAGCCATTTTTAGATATCTTATCTTTAACCAATTGTATTTTAGACTCGGTTTTATCTAAAGCGATTATCACTCCTCGGTCGTTCATAAGTTCAGCTATGTGTGTTGTTTTATTACCCGGTGCAGAGCACATATCCAAGACTAAATCGTTCTCTTGAGGATTTAGTGCTCTTACACAAGCTATCGAAGGTAAATTTTGGAGCAAAGCCTCTGAACTGCTCAAATCACCTATAGAGGGTACCCCAGAAATTGTGTTTAACATTTCGATTGCAATGCCTTGTAGAGGACCGTCGTTCCTATATATTTGATATCTCTGCATTAGAACTTTTCCTTGACCCAAATAAATTTTTTGATCGGACTCAAAGCGAACATTAAGGCCCTTCTTGCATTTACCGGCCAAATCAGCAAAGACATTCACTACGTCACCGGTTTTTGTTCCAGATTCCATTCCCAAAACCCCAATGGCATAAATATGAGCTCCTCTTAAAACAGCCGCTCCACAACACCCATCTACAATAATCTCCTTTTGCTCACAAATGGGCCCTGGGGAAACATTCGTGGATGCTATACATAAAACTTCCGGCAAGTCGGCCAATGTAAACACATTAGGAGGTCTTTCATATTGTTTTTTAAGTGTGTTCTCGATATGTACTTTAAATGCTTCTCTTGTCGTTTTCAAAAGATTCACTCGATATGTTGTAATGGTGGGAGTGCGACATAACCAAGGTAAAAAATCGTCCAATAATCTAAGCTGAAAAAATGATAGTAAACATATTTTTATATGAAAAATATTTAATCAAATTAATTTTTTATCGGGAAGTTTATGATTTAAATTCCTACAAAAATTCTTTAAATGATAATAATGGTGTAAGTTTTTTGTTTTTGTAGTAAACAATGAAATTTTCAAAGTAGCTGGGTAAAATGTTTAGATAAATTTTAAACTTAAATGTCATTTCAAGCTTGTGAAAGGAAAGTTGTCAGCTGTTTTTAGTCACTACCTGTATTATTGTGCCATGGGTTGGTATACCAAACATGACTAGATTATAAACTTTTTCATTCACATATTTTATGCTTTCAAGGCAAATGTTTACTCGGAAGATAGTGAAAAAGTTTTTTTGTTTAACAAATATCAAAACGTTTTATTCAGGCTTAGTGAAACGCCCACAATAAAATATTTTTAGGAGAGTTAAATACTGCATACCCTATACTGTGGACTAGAAAAAATTTACACTTCCATTAAAAAAAATTTATATATATACTTATACATATATATACTTCAAATTTTCAGTCCAATGATTAGTTGGGTTTTACCCCAACATCTTGAGGGATTAATTTATTAGGATCTGGCAGCTACATAATACACTATTTGATATTTTTAAAAAATTCAGTAGTAACATTTTATTGATTTGTATGAGGTACAAGTAAACAATGATTTATGAAGAACATTTGTATGTAAATAAACCCACATTCAGGTAATTACGTGTTGAAATTCATTTTATTTTAATGGATTTCTTTTTTTATATGCGAATCCCGTATTAGATAGTGTAAAATTCGATGACAGCAATACTTAACTTTAGGAGAATGTTTTTTTTTTTTTTTGATATATGTAGAACTTAGCCTTGTTAATTAATTAACATGTATGTATAAAGATACGGAACACAAATACGGATAGGACCACTTCGACGGGTAAGTTTCAACAAGAAGTAAACCTATGCGAAATCACTTTAATAGAAAATGTCGCATATAAATGTAATTTATTTTACAAAAAGTTGTTAGACATTCATATAAAAATCAAAATTGTTTTGAAATAAACGTGTTTTGAGAACTTTAGAATCCGCACAATGTATTGATTAGCATTTTTTGTAAAATGGTGTGCTACATTCCGACAGAAACCACACATATCAAAATGTGCGGAAATGAACCAAGAACCAATAGTTTTTTCTAACTTAAAAAATGTGCGCAGGAGAGAACTATCAAATGAGGGGAAAAGGTTTTTATTTTGTAAAGTTGTATACAATAAAAGCTATGTGAACGATCTTTCTACAAATGTGAACTTACAACATATTAAATTTTAACGTCGAAGTACTTTTTTTATACTTATAAAGGACCAAAACCCCATATCTGCTTCAAGTCGCAAGGTTACATGTGGTCCATTTGAATTCCCAATATTTTTTGGGCATTCGGAATAGCGCACACCAATTATGGGGACATGTTTCACAATCGAGCAAAATCGAAATGCAGCACATGGGCGAAAATAATTGTTTTTGTCCAGAAATCTATTAAAATCTGTATGGAAATAAATATTATATTTAAGTGCGTTGAACATTTTTTTGTAGATTTCCGTTACATTGTGTCATTCTAGCCGATTGAATCATCTGAAAGATCATTCCAAGTTATCCACTTCCTAATGAATTGACAATTTTTAATTGGTCCAGCGTATTCCAATAATCGAACGCATAATATGCATTCTGTTCTTAAATAGAATGTATCTAGTTACTTCTTAATTTTATTATAATGTAGCTTATTATTTTTGGTTAATTAATTATTATACATCACTATGAAGATATTTCTTCATATTTCTCTATATCCGCATATTTCAAAAAATTTCTTCAGCATTTTTAATTCTCGTGTTTATGGCTTATTTTATTAGTCATGTACACACATATTTGCTGGGCCTACATTCCGTAGAGTCGCTTTTTTATAATTGCATTTAAAATCTAATTTTTTGTGCTTCTATTTTTATATATACACATATATTTTATTATTGCAATGTGCAATCATAATGGGTATTTTGAGCTTGTTCTTGTATGCTTCAATGGCTGTAAGAATAGAATTACAAGTCAAGATGAAATAAAATAGTGTTGTACACTTTAGTTCCTTTAAGTGGTCGCTCTTTTTGGTTCCGACCAAAAAATTTCATTTCCACCATTTTTGCTCACTTGATTTTGTTTCTCAAAAAAGAATTGTACTTTCTACTGGTGCAACATTTTAAAATGTTATCTCAAGCCTGCCAATATGTCACACTTTTAATACCAACAGTTGACCAAGTTTCAGTGCAACAAATACTTTTTGTTAACAAAGTCACAAGCAAAAAAACTGCGGCGGTGTTTTTGTTCACATTTTGAATGTACGCGTTAAATTTGGATTGGATCTGTTGAAAATACAACTCTGTAGACATCGGCTATTTTGTGGTGTAGCTTTCTACACCATCGACTGGAGTAAGTGCGGAAAATTCTAGTGCAACATGCAGAAAAAGTGTACATTCGTACAAACAAGAACACCATTAGTTTTCCTTTAAGTTCTGTTGGCATTTTAATTGCATATTATAGTTCCGATGACGTTTTGACTTCGATAAGGACAACAAACTCGACAATTAAAGTGTTAATTTTTTTTTTTTTATTGTATTTAAAGTGCACTTTTAACGTAGGGCATCATCAAAAGTAGGATCATAAGAGATGAGTAAAAATCATTTTGGGAATGCTGTTTTTTTGTGTTTAAAGTGTGCCAATTAAAACCGAGAATAGGTGCTTTACTGATTTGTGTTTTTCTACATTATTGCAAAGAAAAAGCACTTCGCCCCACTTCTACAATTTATCGCCCTTGTCTGGAACTAAGGAGATTTTGAACGGATCCCGGAAAATTAAAAAATCCCGCAGTCTTCGGGGGAAAATCGGAATTCCTTTAAGACTACGAATAAGTTGAACAGTGACATCACTGGCAGAATTGCTTTCGATTAGTTTTGGTCTGGTAACTGTGTTGTTTACTTTTGCTCAGAATAATAAGCAGATTAGCAGATTTATAAATAAAAATTATTATTATAATTAGTGGTGATAGTGACAATAAGCAGTATACTTACATTTCCTTTACAAAGTTGTGATTCAACAAGTGGATACGATAAAAAAGGTGATTTTGGGTAAAACATGATGGAGTGTGTATGTGTGTAACGTGTAGAGGAAAAAAGAACATACTTTTTCACATCATTCATCGACGCCATATTTCCATATTTTTTCGACACATTGCGGTTGTCCGGTAACACTCAGCATTGTAGCTGTTTCGTTCCCTCGCAGACGTGGCACTACTCGTGGGTCTATCTCTCTCTTGCGAATGCATTTCATGGGCTACGATTGTATTCTATCGGCATTGTCGTTTGCAGTTTTTTTCTCAGACAAGTTCAAACAGCTCTGCGTGGTTTTTGATTAATTTCAATAAGATTCTCATAAAATTCTGCACGTCTTTGTGTGCGTTTGCTTTGAAAGATTGGTGCGTATTTGAATTGAATGAAAATTTATGGTAAAATATATCTGTGTTCTAAGAAATCGCAAATTTTCAGTGGAAACATGACTTTCTATTTGATCTTTGGTTCCCATTGACGGGCATGTGGTGAATTTTTGCTTTTCTTTTTTATCGAATGTGTAGTGTTGTCTCGCTCGCAATATTGCGAAAATATATTTGCACATAACAGAGTTGTATTTGTTGTATAAACAAAGGTGCCACCCATGTAAAACGTTGGGTGTTTCTTTGTAAATGATATTGCTTAGAGTTCAAATTGTTAAGGTTATCAAAAAATTACTGTAAAATCGTACCACCAAACTTCGATTTTTATAATTTCTTTGGATTTCTGAAATTGCTTTGATTATCTTCGAATGCACCTTTTTATTTTTCTAGTGTGGCAACTCTAAAATTTGCAGTCGTCTTTTCATCATTCGTTGTCGTCATTTATTCTCACCATTGTTTCCAGATAGTTGAAAAATTTTTATATTGGCAGAATTGTGAAAATACGAAGATATTTCCTAGAACAAAAGTAATTTACAATCTAAAATAAGGTGTTCTCAGTATACTTTTATTTAATTTGAAACTGCAAAAACCCCAAGTATAATTAAAACGTAATATTGTAGATATCCACTGGAAAAATGATCAAATATTCAGGTCTTTGGGAACAGGGAAACAAGTGCTAAAAAAAGTGTCATCTCTCAGCAACTATAATTTCAGTTGTTTTGATAAACACCACGTACACCTCATAATTTTTGTTTCTGAAAAAATTGTCCAAAAATCGATGTTATTTTATATTTCACCAATTCTCCCCACGAAAAAGCCATCAAATGAAAATTACGTCGCCGTCATCATAATTGTGGTGAATTGTTTTCTCTGTATTGTTGTTGGTGTAGTGTCACAACTTTATGTTAAATCTCCGTTTTGTGTTTTTATTCTCACCACACTCTTAAGTAAAGTTTCTTTTTCGTATTCGTGTGTGACGTAGGGTGGTGCTGTTGGCGAAAAGAATACAATTTTAACAAAAAATTGCAAGAAATATTAATTAAAACTGTAGTTTAAAGCTGGAATTGTACATATAGAACGGTAATTTACTTAAAAGTGTTAAAAAAATTAGCAAAAAGTGTGCAGATGGAGTAATTAAACCAAAAAATGTCTGTTCTAAAAACAAGGTGGCGGCGTTGTACGTCGTCTATGTCGGGTTTTCTTCTTTTCTATACTGGGCTACGCAAGCAAAAAAAGAGCTGCTCAAGTCTGTTTTAAAAAATTAATGGAACTGTGGAAAAAGATGACGAAAATTTTACAGAAATATATGCCATACGCAAAAAATGATATATTTTTAATCATCATTCGTTGGTATTTCAAAATATTACTTTGCTGCTGACTCACTTTAATATTCCTACTATTTTCGTATTTCTAACCCCCTTTTGTCATACTTCTCTCCATTCTGCTTCTTCTCTTATTCACTTTGTACTTTGTAAAGTTTTCATTTGCCCATATCTCAACGTCATTGTCTTATTCATTATCTTGATAAAAATCGTAGATCTTTGTGTTTCCGCATAAAAATACATACATTTATTTTTCTTACACATATCGTAGATATTGTATGTTGGGGGAAAAATTTTAATAGGAAGCTTTTAATTTCCAAAAAGATAGAAGCGCCGTATCGATGTAAGTACATATTTTTTTTTTAATATTTTCATTTACAATTTGTTTCTTTGGTTTGATTGGACTCCAACTGCATACTCCCTTTCTCTTCCCATTTCCTTTTTGGGGTTAGAACGTTTCGGGGCAATTAGGCCTGTTGGGCGCCACTTTATTTTCTCAGCTTTCTTATGTATGTGTGACGAAGTGATATTCTTGCTATAATTCTAATTAAATTACATATGGAGGATACGACTTTTGTTTGGCATACATTCCATACGGGTTCATTATGAATATGTCTCGCAATAAAGTGTGTCACTTTTGTTTATTAATCTTTACGATTAACAAATTTAATATACCTGGGAAATATTGGTGTCGTTTACAAACGAGTATTAAGTGTTTCAAATGATTTTTCTCATTAAAAATGGTCAATTTGTCACAGTAGGATATCCCACATTCGAATTTAAATGACACGAATGTATTTAAGTCTCCCGATCTTCCTTCAGAAAATAAAATCGCTAAACTTTAAAGCTTATTGGAGCCTACTGCTTTTAGTATAGTTTTCTAAATGTAACCTTAAAAAAAACTGGTCAACGAGCTTAGATGAAAATAGTCTTGTTGTTTTGACAAGCGAAGAATTCCGCTTAAAATACCGCCAAGACCATGATGTCTAAAATGTTTGAATATAAAAAAGCCTCAAAAATAGTTTGCTTAAAATTTTTTATATATTAAAAAAAAAAAGAAGAAGTCCGCCTAACGCTTTTAAGTTTTTTATAACAATTTTAAAATGTTGACTTAGCGGGACTTAAAACTAATTTTCTGATTGTCAAATAAAATAGTCTAATATTTGTTAACTTAACATATATAGAGTATATCGCAGTTCTTAACAGGATATTTATCAAAAAAAATTCAAATCTTTTGAAGAGGCTTAGACAGTAGTTACTGTAGTACTCTACAATATGGAGATGGTCATGTCTTTTTAAAAAAACAAGATGAGTTAGCTATGGGTGATATTTACAGCGGGAAGTGGTAATGGCATAGAGGTTAAGCCGTTTTTTGGAAAAAAAAAACTTTTGGCTAACAAATGGCATAACTATTGTAGTTTTGCAGTCCATTCTTAGTTATCAATTCTTAAACACGCCTAATATTTGTAACAAACAATTGAAATGAATTTATTTATTAAATAAGTTTATTTCTTAAACTTCAAAGAACATGAAGGGGCATAATTCTTGTACTCACTGACGGGAACCTGATTTAAGAGTTAAAATGTTTTTTGCTTCTGTAAACTCGTAAGTTAACTGAAAATTATGAAGGGGAAAACCCATTGTAGATGTTAAGTATGAGATCACACTAAGGCCGGTTTGTTCTTTAATGAAATTTGAATGGTGAGATAACCAGAACTTGCGATATTGGTGTTTGTTAATAAAATATAACATTTTTAAACCAAAACTTATATCAGTTACTAGGACACGCCAATTGATGACCATTACCATACAAACTGGGATTTATAAATAATGGTTAGTTTAGCTGGAGAATGTAAGATTTTCGTAAATATGCAAGATATGCAGACTAGAATTGAAAACATGAATGCTTAAATTCTACGTTGTCCGCCATAATCGGATTGGAATGTATATACAAATTATTTTGCTTTGTTTAATATGACTGCAAAACGCATTGTATTTTGAGGAGTAATCAATTTTCTGTTTTTTGTTTGAAATGACTCACAAAAGCTATAAACTAACTTAACAAAAGACAAATTTGATAATTGTTCATTTAAAACTCATTACCTATAACGCCGACAAACAACAAACCCAAAACTAGTTCAAACCCGGTTTAAAACATAAGACATTTTACGGTAGCAGAGTTTTATTCCGTAAACAATGGTGTGTCTGCATTTCTTCCAGGCAAAACTAGGACACCTTCCTAATGAAAAACATATTAGCGAAAAATTTCAATATTTCTTCCTTTAATCTTAAAATTTTTGTGGCCTATCATCTTAGTTTAAGTGTTATCTTGGCAATTTCATTTTTTCTTGACCAATTCATGCGTTTATGATTTAAAAACATGTAAACCATTGGCGGTAATTTAGATTCCAATATAATTTTCATTGTTATTGAATCTTTTCAGTAATAATAGTATAAACACCGTCTACATTGCACTGACAGACATAATGTGTGTGCGATTGCAAGTCAATTAAGAATTCTCAAAAACAAGAAAGTAAAATACAAAAAATAATTGGAGCATGTTAACCAGTTCATAAATGAATTTGCCATAAGCTACCGTTGTATTTCAAGAGAATAAAAATACATATGAATGAAACTACTGGCAACGAAAAGGAACAATAACACAAACGTTGGTCTTGAAATATACAGCCCATCATCGGCTCTGGCGCACATACAGTTAACCCTTCACTAACATAAAAACCTCATCATTTTGGGATTATAGGGAATGTGTGTATGCACAATAGTACGACTCACTTTACTTTCACAACAAACAGTTTGATTCAATTTGTTGTTATTCAAGTGTAAGGATAGTTTAAGGGGTTTAACCTAATTCATTTTATCTTAAATACCTTCTGGTATATAACTATAGCCTTGATATAATATTTCCCCTTCAAGGTATTTGAATTCGTAGGAAACACTTAAAAAAAAACGTGATGGTAAATATTGATTTTCTCTTTTCTAAAAAAAACCATCGAAAATAATTTTTTGTAATGTATGGCAGATCTCATGCATTTTATACAATTAGAGCTAGACTCAAGCATCAGTATACTTTTGTCTAGTTTTTACATAAATAATGTTAGTCTAAAAAACTATTTTTGTGCGGCTCTCTAATGTGTGTAATATGAATCTCTAATAATCGATTTATTTATATCCTAGTGTATGAGGTTAACCCAAAACTGCTTTATGGTTAAGGTTTATTTTTGTATTTGTGGTAAAAAAAATCGAATACATACGCAGCGCTTATAAATTGAAAATACCATGGAATCAACATAGAGTACATTTCGTTTAGGAGCAAACTTGTAACCCCATTCACATACTGCCCAATATAATCGTTTTCTCTTTCAAAGAATATTTAATTAAACATTTAAGTGTCTGATCAGACACCACCAACAACTTGAGCAATAAAAA
This sequence comes from Hydrotaea diabolus, assembly GCA_963513945.1. Classification (NCBI taxonomy): domain Eukaryota; kingdom Metazoa; phylum Arthropoda; class Insecta; order Diptera; family Muscidae; genus Hydrotaea; species Hydrotaea diabolus. The sequence continues at coordinate 6,429,480 of OY740719.1, read as the reverse complement.
GCAAAAGTTGACATTAAGATTTATAACGAGCCAGTCAGTCAGTCGTTTAAGGAAACAAAAAGAAATGCTAAAATCTTCTTTGTAAAAGGTTTTTCTTGCAATTCTTTGAAACGCTCCACTGTAAACATCAGTCTTTATAAAGATTTGTGTGCAGATGAAGTTGATTGAATGTGCTGACGCCCGTATTGTACTTCTGAAATAGACTGGCTGTTTGGACTCTGGTGAATCATCGTCACTGTTTCCTACGTTATAAACTACTGACTACAACAGAAAATCTATGCCATTTCAGATTATATGGTATACAATAGTTAGACGAGGTTATCATTTCTATGTGTTTTTGTTTTCCCAACACGTTTTGAGCATAGTAATGACTGCTTTCCCCTTTTCTAGGGTTACTACGAATGCTGTTAGCACAAATACCACAACATACATAAAAGCTTTATGACACAATTATGCTTTATCATTTTCTCTTATTTGTTCTTTTTCCGGTTTCGTCAACAAGTGTATAATAATAAATATATAATTTATATTTTAAGGCATATCTATGGTTACGAAGGGATTCCCCATATCACTTACAGTCTAGTGTACTGGGCATTTGACATTGCCAACTCTAGCCAACAGCTGTCTGGCTAGATTGAAACAACAACATTTGAGCTACCCCCACTAGCTTGAGTGTACTGATCGGCAAAGAAACTAGCTGATTTGATTTAACGATTTAAAACTTGTAATCAAACTATGGGCTTCTAAAAAAATGACATGGGTGCTTATTTTGTTTCAAGGATGAAGGCTTTTGAAATTACAAAATATCGGCACAGTTTTAGGTGTAGCTCCCGCTTTGTCCATCTAAAGCGTTCTAGGTGTAGCAATTGGTGTGTAATCAATATGACATAGATATTTATTTTCGCCCAAGGACGGAGATTATTGAAAATGAGTTTCAGTTAAGATATAAATAAATGTAGCTCCCATGCAAATGCACCTCCGATTTTGATCTTGCTTTTGAACTCACTGAACGGGATTTACCATTTAATTCCGGCGACCGAACGGCTAATACATTTTGTAGAAATATTTCTAATAAGCTTATAACGGCAAATACATTTGTAAAGGGTGGTTAAATTTTAAGGGTCAATTGAATTTGTCGCGCAATAGAGCCATTGTTTCGTTAGCTGTGTGGCAAGTGGCACCGTCCTGTTGTAACCACATATCGTCGACATCCATATCTTCCAATTCGGGCCATAAAAAGTTCGTTATCATCTAAGGATAGCGAACACATTTTGGGAAAAAATACGGACCGTTGATGCCGCCAACCCATAAAACGGACCAAACAGTCTCTCTTTGTGGGTGCATTGTTTTTTCGACAATTACACTTGGATTATCATTCGCCCAAATGCGGCAATTCTGCTTATTGACGAATCTACTGAGGTGAAAATGTGCCTCATTACTGAAGATATTTTTCTTCAAAAATAGATCATTAACTGTTGCCATTTCTTGCCACCAAGTGTATCTTTCCATGGTTCAAATTGAGAAATATCAAATGAAATGCAGAAAAAACTTGACGTTTAGGTGTGGTTCACATTCAACATCGGCTCTTAAAATTTTACCACCCTTAAGAAATGTTTCTACATGGTTTAAAAGTTAATCTCTTACTCTTAAAAACTGCAAAAATACCAAGCCCTATCAAAAAAAACGGCCCGACCTATTTAACCCTGTCTCCAACCAGTTGGTACAAACTGCTAACATTAAATTATAAAGTTGTTGTAGCGGCACATAATGCCGGTGTGACCGCCCATAGCCAAAGAATTCCTCCTGCGGGTCGAATCGGTGCATAGAACCGGCTGTCGTCTTTACGTTATCTATTTAATTGGTGGTCGCCTGGGGCTTCCCCTTTGGGTTAGAATCGTACTTTTTTGAATAGTTAACAAAAAACACATCGGCTCAAATTAGTTTGGTCACTAAAATGTATAATTGATAAAATACAGTTCCAATAAAGTATTGGTTCATATTTCACTGATCTCATTTGCTTTTTTGCTTTAATGCAAAGGAAAAATATACATTTATTTCAAAATTTGGTTTTCGGTTCAACAACAAACATATAATTTACAATTTCTGCGATTAAATTTAGCACTCAGTTTCATAAAATTAATGTTAAGAAATTTTCTTTGAAAAAAAACTGAAAGAAGAACGTAAACCCTATTTATTAATTTAATTGTTATTTACTACTTATACTTTTTTAAATTGGAAAAATTTAGGCATATCGATTTGAAATTCATACCTTAAACTTTTTTCAAGTGTCTTAACAAATTATGTTATTATTTTTTATTTTTCAGATTATACAATCCGAGTAGAGCTTAAGTTACACATAGGCTAACTCGGAACAGGATTATAAATACAAAAACTTCAGAATTCCATATATAAGAAAGAAATCCTTTTTTATATTCAAAACTTCAAGCAAATCTTCGCTCGACGACAAGAAATAAAAGAAAACAGCAAACATGGGGAATGTCTTTGCAAATCTCTTCAAAGGTCTCTTCGGCAAAAAGGAAATGAGAATATTGATGGTCGGTTTAGATGCCGCTGGTAAAACCACAATTTTGTACAAACTTAAATTAGGCGAAATTGTAACAACGATACCTACCATTGGTAAGAATAGATCTCCTCTCTCGACCACTCGAATCGTGTATCTCAACAGATATTTAATTCCCAAAAATTACTTTAAATAGGTTTCAACGTCGAGACTGTAGAATACAAGAATATTAGCTTTACAGTGTGGGATGTGGGCGGTCAAGACAAAATTCGTCCATTGTGGAGGCATTACTTCCAAAATACACAAGTAAGTATTAAATAGAGAGACCTTGAATAACTAAGAAATTCTATAGCTTTTCTAATATTTTTTTTCTTGTTACAAAGGGTCTCATTTTCGTCGTTGACAGCAATGACAGAGAACGTATCGGTGAAGCGAGAGAAGAGTTAATGCGTATGTTGGCCGAAGATGAGCTCAGAGATGCTGTTTTACTTATATTCGCTAACAAACAGGTAAGTTATTTGGACTTGTTTTTTTACCATTGACTGGTTTTTGAATTAATTTTATTCTAAACAAAATCAAAAGAATATTCGCCTCTCATAACCTGCCATTGTATTCAATGTTATAACATAGTGCTAGTATGTTGAATTATTTTCTACATTTACTTTTTTTTGTTCCTCATAAAAAATGTGTTTATCGCGTAGTTGCCTGAAATTATAATTTGATAAGAATTGTTTTCATAGATAACGCACAAAAGGGGAAGGGGTAATGTATGGAGTCAATAGCGGAGTGTTCGATGACTGTTTTCTCTTAGAAAGCAACGATAATTATTGGTTATAAAAAATATCGGATAATTGGTCGATGTAGTTTAAAAATGGAAAAAAATTGCGTGCGTGGTCCATACGGGACAATGCTTTTTAAAAACTATCTACTTAAGAATCTAGGAATATACAGCAACTAAATAATAGAATATTTGGTCTTTGTAATTGTTAAGAGGAGTTTTATTAACAAACTGGGTACCTAAGCAGAGAGATAAAAGTTTGAGACTTTGCTATAGCAGTTGGCATAACTCGATCTCAGTCTATCTAGGAATGATTCACAGCAGTGTTGGTACGCAAAACGAGCGGTAGACCGCATCCTATGTTGTTTTAGGAAATTATTGGATCCAAATTTGAAGTACTACTTGTGTGATCCGAAAAAATAACATCCATAAATGAAAGCGGAGTTACGGAAGACATAAGAGGTTAAAATTAGGGAAGCTGTAGAACAATTTGGTTGTTTCGGCAAATCCCGAAAATGAAATTAGCGACGTGTTTGGAATTTGCACTTTAAATGTGTGAGTCATTGTTCCTGGAAAGCCCACAACAGGTCTATAAAAAAATAAAAAATTGCAATTTTTTGAAAGAAAAACTTTGCCCAGAGATTACTGCTTAGAGGTCATAGTAAAAGGCTTCTCACATACACGATGAGATTTACTTATAATTATACACATCGTCGCAGCTTTCATTCAAAATGTCAGAAATTGAGTTGAGTGGTTTGCAAAACTATACAAACCAGTCTAAATTTAACACAGCATACTTTTTTGAAAACAATAGACCAGTTCCATTCGCTAGTGCGCTTGCATCCGGGGTTTTCAGATAATTATACGTTTTTCAGCAAAAACTAATTATGGCGTCCGGTAAAATCTTCCCCGTTTTATAGGGAGCAGGGTGGCTGTATCCCTTCCCACCACGGGATCCACATCGCCGCTGCTTTCATTTATATCTTTATCTGAAATGCCAGGAATTGAATGGAGTGGATTGTAAAGTTTGGCTGCGATGCGGTAAAACTATACAAACCAGTCCAATTTTAACGCAGCAACGGACCAGTTTTATTCGCCAGTCCGATGCATCCAGGTTTTTGAAGTAGAGCAAGTCTTGTCCGTTTTTGAAGAAGAGCGAGTGGTTGACCAGCAGGTACCAGTAAAACCTTATCCCCCTCATCTCTTCATTCGAAATTGAGTTGAGAGGATTGTAAAATTTTACTGCTATGGGACAAAACTATGCAAACCCAGCATATTTTTTTTTGAAAAGACAATGGACCATTTCCATTCGCTAGTGCGCTTGCATGCGAGTTTTTTGAAGTAGAGCGAGTGGTTGACCTGCAGGAGCCTATGTCTTAATCCCTTTCTTCCACGGGACAATAATCGACTCGCCAATTTCCCGGTCATAACCTCTAATAGGCTTGTGATTTGCAATGAAATTGACGAAACAGACTTTTCGGCATAATTTGACCCAGACCATTAATTTGACGCGCAATTGTTAGATGCTTTGCAATTATGAAAAGTGGTATGAGGTCTAACCAGAATGTAATGAATTTGCACTCCACTACCATCGAAAAATTGTTTTGGAAAAGAATGTGCTTGTGTTTAGAGAAATGCCAAAATGCTATGTTTTTGTAGACAAAACTTTGGCTCCTTTTAGGAAGTATCCCCAATTCCATTGACTTATTTATTAGAATAGAAGATTTGTCACTCTCTGTGTGAGCCCAGTCGTGTATATCTGATTTGCTCCATTAAAAGTTTAGCGTCTTCACAGTTCAATGGTCAAATGAAAATACAGTTCAATTTATGGCTTTTTCGTATTAATTTAATTTATTTTGAAGGAAACATTTCTTTATAAACTGCATTTGTTTTTTCAATGGTTCAATGGTGAAATGAAAAAACAGTTCAATTTATGGCTTTTTCGTATAAATTTAATTTTTTTTGAAGGAAACATTTCCTTATAAACTGCAGTTTTTGTAGAAAAAACGACATGAAAAAAAATTGTTTTTTAAAAAAGTACGTTGGGATTACGAGGGTTATGAAAATTATAATAAAGCGAAAATTAAAGAAATTAAATTAGAGAAATAAAATATAAAGAGTTTGAACTCTGATTTTTTTATTTTATAGGATTATTAAAATTTTTAGGAATTATTTCAGAAAGATAACATTAGAAATTCTAAAAGGATGATATTTTTTTAAGGTCGTAAGTTACACAAACGACAAAATTGGTGGGTTCTATATTTGTAAAGAAATGTCTTAAAACAAATTTAAACTTGTTTAACCTCACAATCCAGTATTACAATTCGTGACACTACAATTTTTTTTTAAATTTCGATTGCGAATTTTATAAAAGTAGTACGTGCTCACAAATATTTAAAAGCATATCGGAAAACTCTCCAGTTTGATAACGTTTTTATTTTACTCAATGAATTTCCGGAAACTAAAAAACGGTGTGGTTTTAGGGTGCGGGTAATCTAATACAATCGTGTACTCGTACGTGAATAAAGCTTAAATTATTAACATTTTCTTAATAGTAGATGCGACAATTATACCCTCTAATAGAATACTTTTCTTTGTGAGGAACATCAAATATTGTTTTTAAGCCAACATCTTTTATTTGCAAAGCATTTTTTGAAAAAAATTAAAAAAAAACGTATTTCATTCTTGAATTCTTTATTATTTTACAGGATCTGCCAAATGCAATGAATGCAGCCGAAATCACCGATAAACTCGGCCTACACTCACTAAGAAACCGCAATTGGTACATTCAGGCGACGTGTGCAACCAGCGGCGATGGTCTATATGAGGGTCTTGATTGGTTGTCCAATCAACTTAAGAACGCTAATCGCTAAATGAAATTCTTATTTTTCTTTAACTTAGCATCCGCAGCAGCAAAAAAAACAACAACCACAAAATCAACAACAAATAACATACAAAATAATTAATTTTGATTTAATAATAATAATAAACCAGAAAATAAAGTTATTACAAAACAAAAAACAAACCTACAAAACCATCAAACAAAAAATTTCAGTAAATACCATCCACACAACTCCCCCTCAGAGAGGAGAAAGAGAGACTCCAACAATTTCTTTTCTCTTAAGCGCATCAGCAATTCGAAGAAAAACATCTAAACAAGAACAAAAGAAGGCAACCGCGTATGTAGTCGTCCTTTTTTGTATTAAAGAAAAGAAAAACATTTAAAAAAAAAAACAAATGAAATGCATAACTTTGAAAACAAAAATTGTATGTTAAAGCAAAAAAAGAAATCCATTTAACTATAAAGAATTACGGAATTATATAAAGCCCACACTTTTCTAAGTATAATTTTATCTCTATATATATATATTTTTAATTTAAAATACTTTTTTTTAATAATTGTGTAATTTTTTATTAATTCTAAATTCTCTTGGCTCCCGTGAGAGAGTTTGTCGTTTGTGTTGTTTGTTTCTCTCATTTCTCTTATATTATTACATTCTTTTTGTCAAATATCGTTCGTTCATGTCTTTATATGATTGATTTAGTTTTTTTTTCTGAAATTGTATCAAACGAAAAATAAAGAAAAAAAACTCAATATTTTTTATTTGCTACAAATAACATCAACAACATTCTACAACCAACAACAACAACCAACTACTACAACACATACTTTATATTTAAATATGATTAAAAAAGAAAAGAAACATTAAATTTAAATAAAAAACTGTGTAATAATAAAAAAAAATCACACTTTCCAATTTTTACTCAAAAGATTATTTCAAACTTTATATAGGACTATGATAGTAATTTAAGTCTTATCCGTTTCAAGACATCAACATCACCGGTAAATAACTAAATTTTTACAATTTGTTGGTAAATTATACGATACCGAACATTTGGATGATTGATGGTTTGTGACTTCTTTGAATTAAACCACTATCATAATCACTGGCATACATACACGCACCTGTATTTTAAACAATGTATGTATGGTTTATAAATTATACATATGTGAGCTAATTTCCTTGTTTGCTTTATCATTATGATTTGTATGGTTCAAAACTTGAAATGTGTTTTCCTTAAAACCCCTTTGATGGACAATCAGAGAATATCAGGAATGTGATGGAAATCGATTAAAGTCGTTTTGCTGTCCTTATGGGATTTTCGACGAACACTTTTTGAATTGATTTATTTTAAAAAAGTGATGTCAATTAAAATCCATCATCACGGCTTATTTAATATTTTAGTACTAAATCGATCGGTTTCTGTCACATACCCACATAGAGGTTTTTTTAAGCTGCATGAGAGCTATAGATTTCGACAATTATGGTTTTAAAGCTGATAATGTCAAATTGTGTTGTCATTTCTGTTCAGTAAAGCCTAGTACTCTTTTTCAAATTGTGAAATGTGTTAAGCAACATCAGTTATTTCATTAATGGAATTTGACAAGCAACAAGCGTTTTAATCAAATTTTAGTGTTTATTACTCTTAAGTGAGCAACATTTTCGAACAAGCAGAAACACATGTCATATGTTTTCTTTCTAAATTATTCAAATTTATAAAATAAATTCGATTCAGGGTATATCGATCTATATAAATATAGATCCCAACATTATATTTGCAGCTTGCACCGCAGCTGAAAAATTAACAAACATTGTTGTTACCATGGAAGACGCACGATCACCAACTAGTCCATATCTGCAGGAGATGCACAAAAAAGGAAGATGTACTTTAATACATGGATGCTTGTAAAAGATCAAAAAAATTTTGGAAGAAGTTATATACAAATGCAATATATACACATATGGAATGCAACTTCTTTGGTTTATCCCAAATATGTCTTTGTTTTTGTACAGCTGATATAAGTTGCCGTTTCTCTTCCTCGTTACATTTTGAATTTTTTTCCGATTTATTTATTTTGTTTTCCATCATCAATTTTTATTGAAACTTAATCAAGACCGAAAGAAATTGAAAAATGCCGACCAGTTCTTGCATATTTCATATGAAGTAATGGCAAATACTTTACTTCATTCAATAAAATTAGATGTTGCCGGAAAATATTTATGTTTTTTCACATTATGATTAGAGTACTACTTCGGCAACAATTTTTCGTTTGATTTTTTTATATGGAGTTCGACAGCATTTCATATGGAAAATCGAACAAAGTACTAGGCTTGAGGTTTGGCAAGTCATTATAAGTTGTTTATTGCCAGAGGTTCATAGAGCATAGTTTTAGTAATAAAGCTCATTTCTGCTTAAATGACTCTGTCAAAGAGCAACATTGCCGTATTTTAAGCGAAGGCAATCCTTAATACTCAATTATTCATTTTGGTAGAAATGAGTAATTGAGTGTTGTGCACTTATTTCTATGTATGTTTTTTAGACTGCCGAACGTTGAAAAAAATCTTTAATGTGCCCGAGTCTTAATAGTTGTTTTGCTATCCAGCCGTAGTTATTAATGCTAACAAGAACGCCACTATTGTATGTAACGGTTTTTATCTTTAAGTCAACGCACCCTCAAACATTTTTAATGATCTTTTAGTGTCAAACCTTTAGTCAAAGTCAACATTTTCATCATGGTAAAGTTCACTTAAGAGCAACGTTTGTAAATCATTAAAAATTACGAGTACAACCGAAATTCTGAGTCGGTGGTCGCAACTTTAAGAGCACTTACTCCAATTTTCATCAGCTTCAGCGATGAAGCTCATTTCTGGTTTTGTCAATAAACAAAATATGCGTTATTGGAGAGCAACAAACCCGCATGTGCTTTAACAGACACAATTGTATCCGCAAAAAATTACTGTGTGGTGTGGAATTCATGACGGAAGTATGATTGGGCCGTATTTTTTCGTTGATGAAAATCGTCATGTTACCGTCTAGGGAGAGCGCTATAGTGCCACGTTAGAAAATTATTTTTGGCCAGAATTGGATGAGCTTGACATCGCCTATATGTGGTTTCAACAAGACGGTGCCACTAGCCACACAGCACGCGTTACAATCGATTTACTGAAAGGCAAACTAGGTGAACGTGTTATCTCGAGAAATGGTCCGGTCGAATAGCCACCTCGTTCGTGCGATTTAATGCCGTTAGATATCTTTGTATGGGTCCACATCAAGTCATTGGTCTATGCCAACAACTTAAGACATCCAACGCGAAATTGCCAACGTTCCGGTCGAAATGTGTGCAAGAGTAGTGGAAAATGGGATCCAAAGAATAGATCGCTGTATACGAGCTCGTGGTGGTTATATGAGGAAATCGAATTTCATTCTTAAAATGTAACATTTGCACTACACCTGAAATAAATTTGAACTCTATATCTTAAATATTTATTTTATTTATTTACTCATATAGTAATACAAAAGCCCACAGGTCCGTAAAAACCCGTAAACCCGTAACTAAAATAAACCTTAATAATAAAAATGTCTTTTTAGCCATATTCAATTCAAGTATTAATATATAAAATTGTTATGTCTTTAATGGAAACCCTTTACTTGTTGTGGCTGATGCCAAGTATTCACCTAAAACGAAATATGGTAAAGGAATACTTGACATTTGCAGAAAAAATAAATGTTGTGATGTCATTTTAGAGGGTATTTAAATGAATATGAAAAAATAATTTATTCGAAAAAGAACGTCAATTTTCCGATTCGAGAAATGTAAAATTCGTAAGCTAAAGTTTCGTGTTTGTTGAATATTAGGCATAATCCTTCATGCTAGTGCGCAACATATGGAATCTGTTTTCTTTTCACTTATGACAACCCTGCAGCTTCATTCAATACAACCCTGCAAACTGGCAGCTGCTTTTGACAATTCAATTCGATTGTCATTCCAAGCCATTGAGGAGGTGAAAATTTCTTGCACCCTAACTTCGTGCGTGTAGTTTTTTTTATTGATAAATTAGTTTTAATTGATAAATTAAATAGAAACAGCAGAACAAAATGTCGAAACAAACATCAAAGAAAAGTAAATGGGCCATCGATTTTAATACAAAGTAAGATTTTTAAAATATTCTGTAATAAGGCTACAAAAAATTGACATACTTTTTTTTAGCAAATCCAACGACTTGCCCGCACCTCCGGGTTTTAACCCAAGTGCAGTGGTCAATCAAACGGAAGTTGTTAGAGACCAGCGTCTTGTTATGAAGAAATCATGGGATTTGGCCCTAGGGCCATTGAAACAGGTGAGAAGTTTATATGAAAGCACATTTGTTTTTATTCTCAATGGAATTAACTTGTCTGTTTGCAGATACCAATGAACTTATTCATCATGTATATGTCCGGCAACACAATTTCGATTTTCCCTATTATGATGATTGGCATGATGTTAATACGTCCCATTAAGGCGATGTTCTCCACACAAGTCACCTCTAAAATGGCTGAGGGCGCCCAAGGTACTGGACAAAAGTTGGTTTATTTCTTGGGTAATTTAGCCAATGTGGCCGTGGCTTTGTACAAATGTAACAGCATGGGCCTACTGCCAACCCATGCCTCAGATTGGCTGGCTTTTGTGGAGCCGCAGACTCGTCTGGAATATTACGGAGGTGGAGTATCGTTTATTTAGACAATAGGTACACAAACTATAGAAGTTAGCAAGCTAATAAATATCTACAAAAATTACTATAACATAAAGCAGAAGGTTTTCTTCAAGTTAACGTGAATTTGATACAATTTAAGAAGATTGGGATTAACTAAAGAATCAATAAGTTGTGATAGAATGCAGGTAATGTTTACTAATCCAAAAAAAATTTTCAGATGCGAAAGCAATAAACATTTGCTGTTCCATGAGCGAAGCGATAAACAAGGGATAGTGAGGAGCATATATAGTAAGACAGTTTCTAAATCTTTTCGCCATTTTAAATGAAGTCTTTCAATTGGATCTCGTATTTTTTGCATGTAGGATTATATACAAAATAAATTGTTTAAACTTTCATATCCTTTTAATATGTGGGCCGACGTGGCGTGATGAAAATGTGCCCGAATAGTATGACAGTAAACCCAGGTTCAACCCCGTGTACGAACATCTAACAATTTTTCAACGGCGGGTTTACATTGTTTAAATGCCGGTGACTTTACGAGTAAGAGATGTAGGTCCCGGTCAATTGAATTGAATCGTGCACAGCTCACTGATTCGCGAAAAGTTTCCCCTTGTTCCTTAATAAGATGTTGTACGACTTAAGAGAGTAAGTTTACATAAAAAAGGAATATAAACGTGAGTTCTTTTATTTTGACCTTGTCATTACTTGCAAATACCGTGTTTTCTATTAAGGACATACTAATTTTATATACTTATTAATAAAACACAGAATATTTAAGATATAGAGTTCAATTTTATTCTAGGTGTAGTGCAGATGTTCACATTGGAAAAATAAAACTCGATGTCGGTCATATGAACACCACCAGCCCGTGTACAGCGATCTATTCTTTGGAACCATTTATCGACCACTCCTGCTCACATTTCGACCGGAACGTTGGCAATTTCGCGTTAGATGTTGTCTCTGGTGGTCTAAAGTGGTTGGCTTGTTGGCATAGACCAATGACCAATCGCATGAACTTGGTGGCCATTCGACTGAACCATTTCTCGAGATAATACGTTCATTAAATTTGCCTTTCAGTAAATAGATTGCAAAGCGTGCTGTGTGTCTAGAGGCACCGTCTTGTTGAAACCACATATGTCAAGTTCATCCAATTCTGGTCAAAAATAATTTTCTAACATGGCACGATAGCGCTCTCCATTGACTGCAACATGACGGATGTTTTCATAGACGAAAAAATACGGCCCAATCTCAACTCCGGCACACAGTAATTTTTGTCTGTGTTAAAGCATATGTGGGTTTGTTGCTGTCCAATAAGGCATATTTTGTTTATTGACAAAACCACTCAGCCAGAAATGAGCTTTATAGCTGAAGATGATTTTTCGATGAAATTCTGGATTTTTGTTAAACTTTGCCAGATCCACCGTCTTAGAATTTCGGTAGTAATTTTTAATGATTTCCAAACGTTGCTCGTAAGTGAACTTTACCATGATGAAAATGTTCCGACTTCGACTAAAGTTTTGGCACTGAAAGATCATTAAAAATGTTTTAGAGTGCATTGACATAAAGTTACAAAGTTGTTGTGTCCCTATTGGAAACCCTCCTCCGTTATACAATACGGTTAAGAACAACATGATTTAACTTTTGCAGTGGGGTTTTATCACCTCGCAATTGCCCACAAATCTCCGCATTGAGCCGGACTTAAACATTGGGTCCAGATCAGTTAGCGTTAGAATTACATTATATAAAGTTGTCAGATCTATGTGAATTCCCTCAATGTACTGTGGTAGTTGCCGTTCAACGTCTTTTCAAATTATAAACTTTTCGACCGACATACTACAGTAAACTGCAGTTAAAAAACTGGATAGCAGTTATCCTTAAACCGATATTTTTGGAGTCATGACAGTCTCTAAGTTTCTAAGTCTCCTGTTACCTTAGGGAAAGGTATTGAAATTCTTTACTAGGGAATATTATCAAAAATGTTTCATTTTAAAGTATTTCCAAGCGCACTTTAATTACTGAGTTAAACAGTTAAAAACATTTTTTTTATTTAAAAAAAATTAATTTTACAACATCGTTTATATGGACAATTTAGCTATTTAAAATCTGGGATAGCCTCCAATGCAAACAGTTTATTGTAATTCAATCTACAATTTTCTTAGCACCTTTCTTCACATCATGCAGTAGCTGCTCAGCCGGAGATCTGCGGAGAGAAAAAAATTAAAGATTAATAAAATTTATTGAACACTTATTCTATGTATACGTTTGAAGATTTAAATTCAAGCTCATTATAAAAACAAAATTTTCAAATTATACTCGATAAGAAAATTATTTAATACACTGCATCGATGGACAACAATTAAACCCGGCATCGGGCTAAACGTCTAATAATTTAAATGGAAAAACTTTTATTCTTACTCGTTACATTGCTGTTTACAAAGTCAGAAAAAAACGCCACAGAAAAATGTTAGAAGTTCCTACTCGACTATAAAGTAAAAATATATATTCTGGATCTCGTAAAAAATTAAAGACGAATCGAAGTTATGTTGTTGAACCTAGGTGGATGAACTATTACAGGGACATATGTTGATGCTCTGCGTAATTTCGCCAACTGAGTTTTGATAACTCTGAGTCAAAATTATTTTAACTAAAATTTGCCTCAAAAATTAGATCAGGCATTTTATTCTGTAAAGTCCGGTACTGCCGTTTTATGTGGAATCGGTCACACTTAACAGAAGAACCGTTCTGGGAAATTGTGTTGAAACTGGTTAATCAAAGCACAGTTTCCACAGTAACCAAAGACTGGTAGTTCTAACGTTTTCCACTTCCCTGCGAAATAATCGTCCATGAGCTGTGTTCCGAGCATTTTTGAATCAGCACACTTTTTACACCCTCCACCGAAGGCGGGATGGTATATTTAATTTGTCATTCCGTTTACAACACTACGAAATATTAATCGGAGATCCTTTAAAGTATACTTATATATATTTTTGATCGTCGTAAAATTCTAAGTAGGGCCCTTAAAATTAGCATGACAATTGTTTATGGTCTCAACCCGTTTAGGATTGTAAATGGGCGAAACCGGCACAGGGGAAAAAAGTTTCACTTTAAGGGACTAAAGGTATCTTGGTAAAATTACACTTTTTTTGTAAGTATTTGCTTGACACATTATAAGTTTTAGTGGCCGGACATTGGTAAAAATGGGTGATGTTAGTTGGAACGGACTGAATATCTCAAAAAAAGTGAAAAGTTGTTGGCCCAAAAAAGGTTCGGCGAGCAATAGTCAATATGAACAAATGGGCACTCAAATAACAACTTTAGCTACGAATAAAAATATGTGACAGCGCATAGAGAAAGGGACCTAAGGGTAAAAAAAATCAATTTTCATTTTTTTTGATGTGGACAACATCTGAGCATCGAATGAGACCGATCCCATGCCCCAAAAGTGTTCCCTCCCAGAGATATGCGCGTTTTATGAAAGTGAAGTCGACGATTCTACACCAAAGGTTTTTACCCTTAGGTCCCTTTCTATTTTGCGCGTCACATATAGGGTAATTTTAAAGTTTGAGCCGAGAATAGAGCGGATGCATGTGCTGAAAAGGCCCAAAAAAGTACAATTATTTTTTTTTGGTCTATAGCAGCATGGGAACGGTGCAGTGTAGATAGGGTTCGGCATGGCCGAAATTTACGACGTTTTTATTTCTTTAGATCTGCATATTTTGTTAAATGGCTTCGCCATTCACAAGTGCAGCGGAGAATTATTAAATAAAAAGAATCAGTTTTTTTAAATAAAACCGTCTCTTGTAATTATAGACAAAAAAGTATTCCGTTTTTAAGTCTTTTTGGCCCATACGTCGTCCGTCTCTATTCTCAGCTAAAACTTCAATATAACTCTATATTTGTATTCGTAGCACCTGCACCGTTCCTTAGCTACTACAGAGCAAAAAAATACCTTTTTGGGGCTTCTGGTCTATCCGTCCGACCTTTATCTCAAACTTTAAAATTACTCTATGCGTCCGACCCTTATTTCACACTTTATTATTACTCTATATCATAATCTATTCGGATCATAATTGGCTTTAATTTGATAACCCATATTTACATATTGGCTATTAATCGCCCATTATAAACATGCGGGAAGTTCTTTTTGGCCACATGAGCTTAAACGTCTAGCTATTTTGCCATCTTTGAGGTATTTAGTGCGTCCGAACTACCATGACACACCCGTCTACAAAAATTATGACTTTTAGACAAATATTCTAGAAAGTGTATTTTTTAACAATGCTCCTTTAGTTCCTACAGTATTTTTTTTCATGCCTACTTACAGTACCAAAAAGCTTATGGCCTTAAGCCAACATCATGCAAAATTTCAGGTTTCTTGGATGAGTAGTTTGACTGCTATCGTGCTTTCAACAGACACACTGAAGGACTTGGCTAGACTGTCTTAGAACTTTCCGACGATCAATAAAAAATAGACTTTATAGAGTCTCCGAACAATATTTCGTGGTGTTGCAAACGGAAGGGCAAATTTAGTATACCATCCTCTCTTCGGTGGAGTGGATAAAAAGCTAATGTAAAAATGGTTTTACAGTATGCTGTTGGCTAAGGAAGAACACTTGAGATCTGCAAAAAATTACAACAGACTTATCACAATTGTAGGCCAAAGATGATGGAACTCGCAGATTAATTTTGCTTAAAACTGGCATTGAATTTTTTATTCGAAATATCAATACATGGCGTAAACATATAAAAATAATTTCTGGCATATGGACGATTAAGTGGACATACTCGTAACAATCTGAAAGTCGGATCTAAGTTACCAAATCGATGACTGACTGAAAATTGTGGGTGTTTTTCTAAGCCCGATTTTAAAACGTCACTGTTGCTACACCTTGAGCAGCAACGATTATATTGCAGCATTTTTAGAATAAGACTGTCATACTTTTACGATAAGTGCAAAAAATAATTGCACGAATTCATGGAAATGAATATTTCAAATTCTCCCCGTCGTAAGAAAAAAAGTGGCAAATGTGATAGAAAATACAACCACAGAATGGTGGGCCATTTAAAATTTGAATTGGCTGTAACAAAAAATGTACTGTTGTTTCAAATTTCTTGTTTTATTGGAAAGGTTGAACTTTGTCATTTAATAATTGAACACCATCCGATGCGTTTTCGCTTCGCCCAATGGGCTGAAGATTGTTTGGCAGGAGAAAAAAATCGTGTTTTCAGATGAAGCTCATTTTCAGTTCGATGGCTGTGTCAATAAGCGAAATTGTCGCATATGGGGTTCAGAGAACGCACACGTGACTATTGAGAAGCCAATGCATCCACAACGAGTCACTGTTTGGTGTGGATTTCCAACGGGCGGCATCATTGCACCATTTTTTCGAAAATGAGCAAGGAGCCGCCATTACCGTCAACGGCAAGCGTTACCGCGTCATGCTCAAAAAATTTTTGTTTTCAAAAATTCAAGAGAATGACATGGACGACATTTGGGTTTAACAAAACGGGACCACATGTCACAAAGCCAACACAGCCATTGATATTTTACGCACTGTTGTTGAAAATCGAATAATCAGCCGAAATTGTGGTGTCAATTGGCCGCCTCGGAGCTGTGATTTAAGCCCTACTTATTATTTTTTGTGGGGAGCCATAAATGTTACGCAAAGCATCCACAGACAATTGAAACATGAAATCAAAGTTGCAATTGAAGAGATTCGACCCGAAACAATCGAAAATTTACTGAAAAATTGGGTTAATCGGATGAGGTACTGCCGAGCCAGATGTAGTAGTCAAATGAATGATATTGCGCTCTATTATTAAATGACAAAGTTCAACCTTTCCAATAAAACCAGCAATTTCGAATAAATTATCATTACTTTTTTTACAGCCGATTCAAATTTAAAAGTTTAAATCGCCCACCCTATACACAGTTTCTATTGATAATGGCTCTACATTATTTTCTACGATGAATAATCTTTATTGCTACGCTGACCTAATACTGCAGCCCAAAAACTTAGGTCGCCTGCCCTATGTATTGTCTTTAGCGCCGCCAATTTAATTAATTACAGACATCCTTAGATCGGTTGCTTGCGTACTATCGCATCTGACACCACTTTGTCATTAGCGAATATTTTCGCTTGCATGGCAAATCGATTAGGATCTAGCAGTCAGCGTCTACAAATAGCGGAGGTATGGCGCTACTAAGAGTGGTCCAACCATAATGCACGATGTTAATTGTGATTCAAGTCTTAAAGTAAAGTTTTTTGCTCAAGTAAATTTTACATTTCTTTGTTTCAGTGTTTGACAACCATGAAGAGGTAACTTAAGCAGCGTATTAAGATTGTTGAAGCCTTTTACGAAAATATGCATTCAAATTATAATGCATCTAGAGCATTTCGTGTTTTTTTTTGATTAGCATTATCGACTAAATGTGTGGATTTGTCAACAAGCAGAATTGCAGCAATTGGGCAAATGAGGATCCACAAGTGATTGTTGAAAGCCGTTGCATCCACCAAGAGTGACTGTTTAGTTCGGCTTATGGGCTGGCGGCGTCAACGGGCCGCACTTTTTGGAAAATGAGGTCGGCCAAGCAGTAACCGCGAATGGTGTTCGCTATCAAGAGTTGATAACTGACTTCTTTTGTCCAGAAGTGGAGGACATGGACCTGGACGATATGTGGTTCCAACCGGATGGTTGCTACCTCCCACACAGCCAACGAAATAATGTTTTTTGCGCGATAAATGAAATGAATGAGATTATTCGGCACATCTACGACATTGAACTCCATTATATCTCTGAGTCATTGACAATATGGACCATCGGATAGAGGTATGCCATCGAAGCCGTGGCGTTCATTTGGACGATATTAGGATAATATTCATAGATCCTTCTATCATAATAAATATAAGCATAATTCTCTGAAAACTTTTTGCTTTATTTACAACTAACATCGTGCGTTTAAGTTGGACCACTCTTTATAAAAAAACTTAGTCAGTTTATGTACGAAGTTTTTCTTCAAAAATAATGAAGTTATTTCACTTCGTTAAAGCCATGTGAAGGCTTATCTATAAAACGTATTTAAACAGTTGGTTTCGGTCAGTGAGAAAGTACAATATATCGTACACACCCCTCAATAAATTGAGAGCTGATCTTTAATAGGATGGTAAGTTATATACGAATGTTTTTACCCCTTACCAGTTACTATAATCTTGTCTTTAACATTTCAACGCAAACGTTGCTAAAGGAATAAGGAATATAATAAGGAAATAATATTTTTTTTATTTTAAAATCTCTAAGTCCCTGTCCAATTAATTGCTCCTTTACGGTTTTATTGAAATTGCATTTAAAGGAATATGTTTAACTTAAACGGCCACACGTTCTATAAATTTATTTAAATACAAAGTCGCCAAGTCATTGTCCAATTAATTCTCCTACAGAATATTTGAAATTGCATTTTAAAGGATTATCCTTAACTAAAATGAACATACAGTTTATAATATTTTTTTTAAATACAAAGTCCCCAAGTCACTTTTCCATAGATGCAATTAATTTTAACCTTGACAGTATAATTGAAATTGCATTTTTATACGCAGTCTTTAATAATTTTTTTCTTTCGAAGAGACTAAATAAGTTAAATGTATTAGTATCAAGTTAAACAACAGGTTATTATCTGGTTACATTTGTTTTTAATAAGACCTTAATGCGTATATGTTTTTTAAACTCTTAATTTTAAAGGGGAATTGGGAAATCAACAAAGAAAAATTTCCTAAGCAATTTGTTCTATGTTTTTTGCAACTAAGTAGATTTTCGACAAAGTCAAAATTATTACTTTTTACGATGTTCATCGGCCAATTCCTTAATTTTATCTATGATTTTACTGGGCTCGTCCACACGGGGCACCTAAATTATAAATATAAAAAATAAACAGATTAATGCACAATTAAAATTTTCGGTATGGATTTTTGTGTACCACTTACCTCATAGTTTTGACTGATGTAGATACCGGTGTAAATACCAGCACTAAATGTGAACTGTAAGTAAAGATTAATACGAGATATTAATTAAAAATCAAATTGAAGCAATTGTTCATGTTACGTTAAACTATGAAGGAAAACATAGGATGGCAAATTTCAAACAAACCAATAACATATTATGTTATCAATAAAAATTAGGGTGCTAATCGTTCAGTTAAACTAAATTGTATTAAAGTATCTAAGGCCTTTGATAACCTTTAGAAACAATAAATACAGAGTGGAACATACCAATGATATGCTTTACTTATATATTCTTGCTAGCTACATGAACTAGTACGTAATGGTTACTGCATAAATCAGGGAATATTTTATTTTTGCCACCGGATATTGCATTATCAAGACTATAATATTAGGCTTTTAAGTCTTATTTGTCAGGCGCCACCTTTTTCGTTCAGCAGTCATTCTTGTCGATTACTCCATATAGCTCAGTTTTCCTTTGAAGTTAAAAATGCTTTTGTTTGTCGCAAGCAAACAGACGTTATAAACTTAATACTGATTTTAGTAAGGCGTTTCATAAAGTAAATCACAGACTCTTACTACGATATTCAAGTAAAACATAATTGAATTTAATAATAATTTCATAAACTGGCTTTCCTCTTATCTCATTGGAAGGAAACAAGTAGTTTTATTTGAGAAAAGTCTCTACAGATCGATTCGTGTATCCTCTGGTGTCCCACAGGGTGGCTACCCATTCTATTTTTGCTATTTATTAACGACTTGCCCCATTCTATTATCAACTCTAATTTACTAATGTTTGCAGACGACGTGAAATTATTTTCTTCCTATGTTAGAGCTTTGCGGACTGTTAGGAGGATTCTTTGGACAGCAGGATGATTTGGACAGATTTAGTTCTTGGTATGACTTTAATTTTATGGAATTGAACATAAAAAGTGTAAGCATATGTGCTTCTCTAGAAGTAGATTGTTAGCTACTAAATTTAAATTGTGTGGCCCTGAATTGACATTTGTTGATTCATTTATTGATCTTGGTTTTATGATGGACAGAAAGTTAAATTTTAATAACCACATCATTACTATAGTAAATAAAGCGTATGCTGCATTTTATTTTAGAAAACGCTTCTGATCCATATACTATGAAACAGCTTTATAATTCTCTAGTCAGGCCAATTTTAGAATATGATCAGTGGTTTGGGATCCCCAATACGATTATTATGTTAACAAAATTGAATCCGTGCAGAAACAATTTTACTGTTTTGCTTAGGAAGTCTACATTGCAATACGGGCTATGAACTCCCTTCTTGCAACAGCTGGTTAAATCTTTTTTAATTGCCCTCATTGAAGAGTAGCCGAACTATGATGAATGCGATGATGGTGTATAAAATTATCCTTGGGATGGTGGCATCTGAATATTTGATATCAAATATCTTTTTTTATCGTCCCATTTAGACACTTGGATTTCCAAGGGTATAATTATGAATTTCGTAGAGTGCGTGCTGACTTTAACTCGTTATATCATTTAATTGACTTCTCCTTAAGTTTTGATGCATTAAAAACTATTATTATTATTCCTTAATTTAACTCATTGTCTTCATACGATATTAGACTACTTCCAAAGTACAAATTTCCTAATTGTTTACTTATAATTTGTAATTCTTTCTAATATTGTAAAAAGCAAAGGTGGTGGTTGTACTCTAAGTTTGTATCGTATACTTATAGTTGTTCTAGTTTTTTAACTGGTTTTGGTTTCTTATATATGGTTGATTCTGAGATTATGGGCTACTTTGCTGTCCTTGGTTATTTCAAGCGGAAAAAATAAAATATATTATACTATATTATTTACTATACAATCAATCTTTACAGGACCTTTAAAGTCTTTAAAATTGTTTTTTAAAGTATGTATTTGTTCTTCAAAAAATTTCCTACCAAAGTGTTCAAATATCATTACCCTGTTTGACCCTAACATAACTTTCAATTGAAATTTTCTCAATTTTTTTTACAAAAATATTAATTATTTATTTAATAAAACCAGTCCATACATTGGAAACAATAATATTCAATTAATTTTGTTGCTATTAATGATAACAATTTTTTATTTAATTTATAATTTAATGGATGTTTATTTTCTGTCCCTGAAAATACAGAGTATTCCCCTGTAAAATCTAATATTCGCTAAAATTCGAGTTTCCAAACCAGTCTTGATTTCAAGCAACTCAAATATGATTGATGAAGTGGGTGCGCATCTAATAGTTTTTTCGTCAACAGTCTTATTATTAAATTAAATATTAAATTCTGCAAAAAAATCGAATGCCAAAAATGATGTCGAAATTGGCCCATTATCTCAGAATCACCCATATACAGAACCTTTTCAGTCATATTGCATTAGTTGGGTTGTATTTTCATTATTTAAATGCCAAAAAATCACATTTCTAGGGAATTGTTTTACAAAACAAAATTAAATACAAATTTGTTATTTGATGAAGCAGGAAATTAAACTGTTACCTTCGATATATCCTGGCATAGGGAGATAAAATCTCCGCCATTATTTTATTCAAATGTACAAAAACCTTTGGTTTAATCGAATACGAATACGATTGATCTTTTTTTTGGTATTTAGCTCATATGCCCTATGAATCAAAGTTTGGCCACCTTGGAATTGCAACTAAATCTCAAAGTAAATAAGTTTTTAAACCACATATTTTGAGCGGAAGAGATTCATTTAGTATAAAGAAAAAATGAAGTAGTCTGTTTGCCAATCACTGGATATAAGTTTAAGCCTAGAATGGTAAACATACTTTTTAACTTTTAAATGGTAAACTTCGCCTGCAAGGCGACTTTTATAAAAAACCCATATTTCACCTTAAAAAACACAAAAATTTATTAAAACCTAAACAAGGACTTATTTATTATATATTACTCGTAAATAACAAAAATAACCCAAAAAATCTCTTTTTAAATATCTTTAAGATTTTGTAGGCGTATTTATAAATAACATTGTTTGATGGTATTAAGAGATCTTTTACTTCGCATCACAGGCTATGTTAACCATTCAAGGGTAAAGTATTGAGTTTATTATTGAAAAACCGATGTTATTTCTTTAAAAAAAAATCTAAATAAAACTGTCTTCTGAAAAGCTCACAATAGCTGAAATGTAGAAGCCATGGCCATCACTTAAGATATATGAAAAAAGGCCTTCTAATGGGATTCAAAAGGAATACTACAAACCCACTTTGCACCCTCTATTCCTATACTCCGTGTACGCATCTTAAAGAATACCAAAAAATCATTCGAAAATATACAAAAGGCATTCTAGTTTTCTTTTTAAAAGCAGGGCTGTAGAAGCCATGGCCATCACTTAAGATATATGGAAAAAGGCCTTCTAATGGAATTCGAAAGGAATACTTATACGCCTTGAGCAAACCCACTTTGCACCCACTATTCATATACCCCGTGTACGAATCTTAAAGAATACCAAAAAATCATTCGAAAATATACAAAAGGCATTCTAGTTTTCTTTTTAAAAGCAAGGCTGTCAACCGATTATCTCGGAACGATCCAAAAGATTCAGAGCAGGTCTATCAAGAGAAGGCAGCATTAATGGTGATGTTTATGAAAAATCTATTAGTGAATATTTGCGATTTTAGTGTCAATACTAGACTAAAGATGTGATAGCCGAACAGATGGTGAGGTCGTACGTCCGATTCCAGAGGTACCAGTTTATTGATCAATAGTTTTTTTATTTTAGTTATTAAAGTAAATTTACAAAATACATTAAAAAGTGTTGGGCGACAGAGACCATTGCACTGTTGGTTTTAAAAACCAAAAGAAAGTGCATAAAATAAATTCAAAAGTGGAGAATATATTTATACTAGGACTGTAACGAATGTGGGTTTAGCGAAAGTTTATAATGAAATACATTCGCTTCGAAAGCGTATATTGAAATATATGTTTTTGCGAATGCGAAAGTGAATATTTCAAATTTGTTTTTTGCGAATGCTAAAGCAAATAAAAATTTTTTGATTTTAATTATAATTTTACTTGAAATTAGAGAAATGTACTTTTTTACCAGGGAAATTAAAAAAATATGACAATTGTTTGCAGTGTGTCAGCCACATTTTCATATAAAAAGGTGATTTAGTAGGAAAGGTTTAAGGAAAAACAAACCATTTAAAAAAAATAATTCACAACAATTTAGTTCTAATGTATTTATAAGTATATACCTAAGTGCAATATTTTTTTGCGAAAGCGAATATTCCAAAATTGTTTTTTGCGAATGTTAAATATGATGCGAATATTAAATATTCGAATGCAAAATTGGGTTGATCGAATGAGGTCCTGCCGAGTCAGTTGTTGTAGTCATATGAATGATATTGTGTTCCATTTTTAAGTGACAAAGTTCAACCTTTTCAATAAAATTTGAAAAAAATATTAGTACTTTTTTTTTAAGTCGATTCAAATTTAAAATGTTAAATGGCCCATTGTACAATACCTTAAATGATATAAATTAAATATTGTAAACTTTGAAAGAAATTAGAGAAGAAGGGATTCTGATCTTAACATCATTCGCAGCGTGTATTCGAAGAAATGAGAGTATTCCATAAAGCATGTCTACTTTGGAGCAGTTTAGCACCCTTGCACTTGTTCTAGACAAACAATTGCTCGTCAGTTCTATTCTTGATGATGAACCTTCATATATAATACGTTCAACAGACAGAGCTACGTTACAGAACCGACACCTAATAGGAACAGTCCTATCGTAATAGTGCTCAGTTTTAAAGAGAGTTTTGTTATCTCACAGGTGGGCCATGACTATGCGATTTGATCTACTAAGAGCGGAACTGTAGTCATTTAAAACGTTGTTGAGTTGATTTTACTAAGGAAGATGGTTGATTGGTCTCAGCAGTCAATATCCTCTATCCTTCAAAGGGTTCTGAAAGGTGCAATTCGGGATACAAGGACCGTCGGAGAAGTGGGTAAGACTCAAAGCTACTTTAGCTGCTGAATCAGCATTTTTGGTTTCCACAATGATCTCATTAGAGGTACTTAAAGAAATTTTATGCCAGGGGATACAGGATTTAGTATTAAAAAGCCTTGTTAAAACGCAGGTGGGTCATGAAAATGCAATTGGACCTATTAAGAGTGGAGTCATGTCGAGGTGTTGTTTGGCTGAATCTACTGATCGTTCCCAGCAATCAATATCCTTTATCTTCCAAGGGCTCTGAGAGGTGCAATAATGGCATTCGGCATACAAGGAGTGTCGAAGAAGCAACATTCTCTGATGTAGCATTCCCACAATGCGCACATGAGAGGGTACTTAAAGAAGTGTTATGCCAGGGGATACAGTATCGACACCTTATAGGATCAGTCCTAGCGTAATAGTGTTTAATATTAAAGAGAGCCTTGTTAACTCGCAGTTGGGCCATGAAAATGTGATTTTGCTTACTAAGAGCGGAACTGTAGCCATGTTAGGTTGATTCTACTGAGGAAGATTGTGGATCGTTCCCAGCATTCAATATCCTTTATCCTTCTAAGAGCTATGAAAGGAAAAATAATGCCATTCGGGACACAAGGAAGAAGAGTCGGGGAAGACTCAAAACTTCTTAAGTTTCTGCATCAGCATTCTCGGCTGTCACAATGCCCTTATGAGATTGTACTTAAAGAAGTGTTATGTCAGAGGATTTTGGAAGGGAAAATACAACACCGAATGAGTCCTTCCGATTACTTCTAATTGCTTTGACGCTACTGGTCCGCTACAATCGATAGTAAGATGTTTGCTACAAAAGTGAAAAATCTATGTAACTTAAATGTGACACATAATGAACAACAGGGAAATACCTCCCATATTCATTAGAATTTGTGCTTGTTTCCATCCAATAAATGTGGTATTTTGCAGGCTTGCGGGGAGGTCGGTATTCTTTTGCAAGCTTGAAGGATTGTCCATATTTTGCAAACCTGCAGGTTTGACCTTATTTTGCAGATCTGCTGGGTGGCCTTATTTTGCAGGTCTGCTGGGTGGCTTTCTTTTTCAGGTTTGCTGGCAACCATATTTTGCACGCCTGTTAGAATGAATGCCTCCTTTTTTCGCCTTCTTGGTCTTCTGCGTTGAGTCAGATGTGTAGGCCTTCCTGCCTTCGATAGGTACCACCTGTTTATTTGAAATGATTATGGGATTTAGAGGGAGGCCCCCCTGGAGACGTGCCAAGCTTATATATTTGTTGCAGAGTATAAAAGCGGACATCCGATTCTATGAGTTATGCATGTCTTAAACGTTTTGAAAGGTTATTTTTTAAGTATTATATTCCGGTGTTCCATTGGAGAGCATTACCTCAACTCATCCCACGACACTCTGTTCTATGCACTGGATTGACCCGAAGCAGCAATTCTTCGGCCAAGGGCTGTCACTACGGCACTGTATGTGCCGCTAAAACAAGAACAACCTCAACTCATATGTACATATGTATTAATATGCCATCTCGAACATGACATAAAGGGTAATTCGGAAATATCGAATTGCACTTGCGACATTCAAGGAGTCTCATCTGAATCTCATAATTCTTGCCTACCAAATTTCAGAGATTCTTTGCCACCACAAGCGATAGGAAGAAATGGCCAACTCCATTCATTGTCCGGTTTGAACATTGGCCCCACTCAAGCGATGTCCAGAGAAACTACAACTGGAATAGCACATGATCACGTTTCGATAGTATGTGTAGATTGAATTCAAGAGTAAAATTATATAATTTTACCAGTTTTTTTATGCAAAACACACAAATGTTTGTTGTTGTTTGAGGAGAAATTGTCACAACACGGAGAAATCTTCAATGGCAAACAAAGAAAACCTGCCTACGAGAAAATATGAGAAAGGGAACACAACATAATGAAATCATTAAACCAAAAATAAAACGTCAGTGGAAAAAAAAACTACGAAGGGGGAATGAAAGAGAAACTACAAAAACATTGACAAGACCAATTACGTTAACAGCAACTGGGCAAAACAAAAAATCAACTGCACGGACCACAAGAATAGATCTAACAAATATGTTAATCTTTAGAATAATTTCGCACACAAATTCAATGGAACTACACTTACCAAAAATTTCAGCATATCGAAAAGACCGGAGCTGTCGACCGCCACTTTGAAGAGTTTTTTAAAAACTGAGAACAAAAACGAAAGGTAGAAAACAAATACACTCGAACACACTCGCCTAAACGACGATAAAGAGAAGACACAAAACTCGCGAAAATAATTTAAGAGCACAGTGGGATAGTTTGCCTAAAAACTCGTGTGTTTGTTGTTGTTTTTGTTTGTTTGTCAAATAAAAGCTGAAAAAATGAAAACCAATACTATAAAACTGCAAGAACTTAAAGAAAGGAAAGAGAAAATTTTTAATTTCAATTTCTTGTCAAAGTGATTAACAAAGGTATGTTGTTATTTCTGTTTAATTAGATAATCATTAAAAAGTGCTTTTGAAATAATCCACTCTTGTCACAATTTAAATTCACACAAAATTTTTAATAAGAAAAGTAACATTAATTATTCTTTTTTAAATAATATTAAACTTGATTTTATTTGCTAAACTTTTTATTAAGTCTCGTCTTTTTTTCTTTTTTACTTTTGTAAATTAATCTGGACGAGCTCTTAACACTTCACTAAACACCGAAAAACTAAATACTGTGGTGTCGTTTTGTTTCAAATA
Source organism: Hydrotaea diabolus (assembly GCA_963513945.1). Classification (NCBI taxonomy): domain Eukaryota; kingdom Metazoa; phylum Arthropoda; class Insecta; order Diptera; family Muscidae; genus Hydrotaea; species Hydrotaea diabolus. Next base: position 6,402,956 of record OY740719.1, on the reverse strand, counting down.
TCATCTTAGGTGAGCAGAATCATCGTGTTGTTTTTGTTTTTCGACTTTTGTTAAATTGTTTATATATATGTACATGTTTATAAATGGACATGGACCATGGCTATAGATGTATGTGCAGTCACAAGAGACATAAGAAGTGTATGTTAACGATTTGAACTATAACGGAACAAATTATGAAGTGCGGAATTTCTTCCCAAAAAACATTTGTTATAAAAAATGAAAAATTATTTTAAACAAGTCACGCAATTTGGTACTTTTAATCCTCGATTGGAAATATTTCATCAAAATACATCTACCGGTTATCAGTAGCAGAAGGCTTTAACGTCCATAGTCTCTAGATTATGCATTGCGCAGCTGAAAACCGACCAAACAGTAAGAAGTTTTGATTAAGAAAATTTACATTTGGATTCGTGAGGTAACTACCTTTAATTTAAGTCGCCTTTTGCCGAGGTAAGTGGCCGGAGTAATTTTTACATTCTACGCCTTCTATTGGCGCCGCCCCACAATTCATATATCAGCATGCCTTCTGCAACATTCTGCAGGAGATGACATTTTTATTTTTTTTCTCTATGAGTTTCTCCATGAAATGATCTTATTAAGGATAAACAAAATTATGACTACTTGAGACTTTGTAATAGCGAGCGCTAAACTATGAAAAACCCCATTTTGTAAAAGTAAATGTCACAGGTAATGGACCATTGGCTCCAACTTTTGACAAGTCATTAAATTATGAAATAGTTAATTTTCTTAAGGGTTGGTTTGTTTTCTGTCAAATTTATTTGTACTGCATTTTAATCTCCCATTGATATAATTTAGTTTTAACATAAAAATACAAATATTATGTTTGTTAAAATCCATCAATCCAGTTTTTAAATATGATTTAGTCTATTGAAAGCAGAATCATTTCTAATCAATTAATTTAAATTGAGTTTTTTGACCCTTATCATAACAAACGAATTACAATAATACTTTATGCGTTAGCATATAAGTGAATTAGGAACCTGATCTTTCAAAAGGGATAATTCTACTAGATTCTAGATGTTGGTGTTTAAATTGTAATTAATACGACGCTTTTAACTGTGAAGCAACGAATAAAATATTGCTAGAAAATCGTACCAACACAGGCAGTCTGGGGAAAAAATAAAGTTGCATTCGCTAAACGTTTTGTTTTTGTAAAATATGTTAATGTATCAAATTAAAAAAACCCACATTGTGTTTCTTTGTGTTTTCAAGTGTTACCTTTTTAAGTTATCAATTTTGGTGAATGCTACTTTACCATCATCAGAACTCAAGCAACGAATATGATTTAACAGTTACCAGCGGCTATACACTTAATAGCAGGCATATCATTATATAACGAGAACTGCCGGCACTAAAGCATTACACCGAACTATAAAACACAATAACAAAAATGACAACGAACTGCTTTCTGATTTCGCATACGCATCCAACATTGGCTTGCTGCCCGCTGCTGTTTTTTTATAAAGCCTAGTTTTCACCTAAAATGAAATTTTCGCTTAGAATTCTTGCATTTATCACTACAAGGAAAAGTTGTAAAATTGTAGCAGTATAGATGAAATAGCCGTTATTTATTTTCAAATAAATTAATTTAATCATATTCATTTAAATACCCTCAGAAGACTTCACAACATTTATTAGTTTTTTCCATATGTCAAATATTCCTTGACCAAAATATTATCAAAACATTAATTTTCTTTTGCAAAGGTGGAAAAAGTCTACACTGCTCTTATAATTAATTATTCCTCTAACAGTTGAAAATCCCTCTACCTTTTCGTTTCAGCAAATTACTACCAACCGATAATAGCAAAACGGAATTTACCAAATTTCGTTTAAATTTCGTTTGCTTTGCTACATGTATTTCTTATGGTAGCGAAAATTTAGTTTTAGGTGAATTCGGTTACTTAAATTGAATTCTGGTTACTTAAATAGACAAAATGCACTTTCGTGATAAATTCTACTAGTTTTGTTTGAGAGCTTAAAATGTCGCTAGGGCTATAATTTTTTCAGTTATCAAAAAACCTAAAAAATATTGACTCGAATATTCAACATATATATTTGTATGAAAAGAACGGATTCATGATTTTTGATAAGTATTTGATATTAGTAAATTAAATATTCCATAACATTTTTGAAATAAAAAATGGAACCATATAACAAAATCCACTTTTCTAAAGGGACAGGCCAAGGCCAATAAGTTTTCTTGAAGCAACAGAGATTTCCGGATACTTCTTCCAATGTTGAGGAATAGTATTCCACGATCTAGCTACGTGCTCTACATCAGATAGTTCGACCTGTAAAAGTACATAAAGGTACCTTTTATAATTATGTAGTGCTGTCACAGCAGATTTGTAATTGTTTTGTATCTTGATTTAATTGTAAATATTCTTTATATTTCTATTGTTTTTACTTTAACACAAAATCCTCAGATTTTCAATTCATGTTTTCTTGATATGACCCATAGTGCCGCATGCAGCTCTGAGTATTTTCTCTACAATAAAACGAAAACAAAAAACAGCTGATACTGTCATTGACTGGTTTTTATTTTGTTCTGCACTCATCAAACAAACAATTGAATATCGCATTAAGCATTAAAATTTTTACAATTTACCATTGTACAATATTTTTACTACACCCAGGCTCATTCATGTTCGCAGAATGGAAGAAACACTAAAACACGGTAAGTATATGCAAAAATAAAAAAGAAAATTTGAGGCTCGGACTAAGGAACTAACTACCAATACCGGTTACAATGGAATGCAAATATATCCCTATTCGAGCGATAAAGGTTATTTTCAAGAATTCCATTCTAATTACGAGAGTTGACTTTGGATCCCTAGTGCCTATGTACCGCCTAATTTTCAAACTTATGCGACGACATACTGCAGCCAATAATTTTTTTTACATCAATAACATTTAGAAAAGATGACCACGACCATCAACGATCTAAACGACGACTGTTTAGAATGTATATTCGAACGTCTCCAAGACTTGCCCATTCAAATCCAAACCGCCAAGTGCTGCCAACGCTTTCAGTCCATTATGATACGAGTTTGGAAAAGACAGCCTTACCATAGAACGTTAGCCTTCAATAGGTGGCCCACGACATTACTGAATTATGGTGATTATGAGTATTACCACAAGGTAATGCAGAATGAGTTTCACACTCTTCTGATAATCGATGACTGTTTGAATGTATTCCTTAAAGAAATGGAAGAATGTGGCATCGATTGTCTTCCGGGCGTAGAGCGGTGCGAGTTTCACGATGACATCACCGAATGTTATCCAATAGATGATGACATGTTGTCGCTAAGCAGACTAGTGCCTAATTCAAAATACCTCCACATTACCGTACCCATTACTGGAAGAAACTTAACAAAATTTCAATATTTGGAAGAGCTTCATTTGTACGACGAACAAACGAAAGTGCAAGAGATTGAAGAAGATGCCCTCAGAGATATTCTATTAAATTTGAAACAACTTCGTGTGCTGGATATACGTACATTTGAGTCCAGTCATTTAGAATTAGTACCAGAAGTTTCGCAATGCACAAAATTGGAGGTCTTAAAATTGAATTTGAACACCTTGAAGCCCGCTCTGGAACATGTGTTAACACTTCCACATCTTAAGCAACTCAAAGTGTTGCTGGATCAGGATATAGCGGTGTCGCTATTTGAAAACGTAGATACCTACGATTATAAGATTTACGAAACGCGGGAATACTATCACATACTGCGTGAGAAAGGGCACAGCATTCAGGGTTTAGCGGTAGATTTCCACTTCTTACCAGTTAGTTCTACATGGCAGACAGATTTTCGGTACCTTAATCCGGAAAAACTAAAAATTTTGGCTTTATGTAACTACGATTTGAATGCATTCGAATATGCGAACTGCTGTTTTGCACATTTGGAAATATTGTGCCTAAGACACTCGGAAAACCTACAGACAATCGCCATTTTGGATATGCTCCATTTGTGTCCAGTGTTGAAACATTTGGATATAAGTTACTGCCTCAACTTGGACGTTGATACGTTAAACGCCTTATCAAGGTTCTTGCAAAACGAGAAAAGATCACATGCGCTGTGCGTGTATTACCGAATGTCCGGATTGGAGACAGAAATTGAAAAGGTAAGTCACTCTAAAAATTGCGCATTGTCCGTTTTTCATTTTCTACAGTTTTGTTTTCTTGTTGTTGCAGAATAATTCTTTTTGGACCTCACAGAAATATATAAAATTGCGCGATGACTTTCCTCCCGATTCGGACATGGGCTTGAGCTTCGTTCAGAGGGGGTTTGCCTTTTATTTTTGAACAGTTATTAAGTACGGAAGTGTTTCTTTAAGAACCATCCATAGCGATTGTCGTATGAGAGGGCACATGCATGCAGATACAATATTTTATTTCATTTTTTTATGAAAAATTATTAATTATATAAGTAAATCGGTTACGGATTTAACATCCCAGAGATATTTAAAAAATACTTGCGTAATTCTCTTTGAAAGGTTAAAGGTGATGTAGAGAGTTCACAAGTAACACAAAAAATGATTTTGGTGCGCTCCATTAACCGGTGGCATCAATAGACAGGACGGATCACAGTGTATCAAGAGCGCAAAAATCCCAAACACGAAGTAAACTAATCTGATTTTTTTTAATTGTATTTCATAAAGAACTATTCAGATAACACTCCACTAGTCAATATTTTAAGTGACCCCGGCAGCAGAGGCTCTCATAGTACGTTCATATACAAAAAGTTTGAAAAATGAAAGATATAGGCGACAATATTAAACGAAGATTTCTCCTTATCTGTAAACTATTAAAATAACGTTTGACTGCACTGTTTACAAGAGACACCCGAATGTTGTTCCACTAATTTTGTTGTTGGTATAAATTAAGTGTGCCAGGGTCGAAGGTGTTTATACTTTTTTCGGCGACTACCGAAGTTCGGAAAATGCAACATAATTGTGTATTGCGGTCTCACGTTAACGTTTTATATACAATCTGCTTGCCTTTTTTTAAAACTATTGATAGATCATTTTTTGCTTTCTCACCCTGAACACTTGGTTTCGTCGGGACAATACATATGTCCCGCTATATCTCGACATACCTTTTTATAAACTACTGTACACTTTCCAGTGCAGCGTACTGAGCAATTTGTTGAATTCGTTGATCACAATGTTTTTGATCATTATGAGTTGTGCGACGCATTCTCCGTTTTAAATTATTCCAATGTCTACAACACCGCAGATGTTAATTTGCAATTGGAAAAAACATGTCAGCGTTGGCTTCTGTTTATTCTATTTTCCCCATAAGGAGGAAAAGGTTAAATTATAGGAGTTATGAATGGGTTTCTTCTCCGCAGAAAGTGTAACACACGAGATCTGGCCTATAAAGCTTTTCTTGAAAGTGGAGGTGATGAAAATTGGAAAATCTTTTGTAGAGCTAGAAATAAAGTCAAGAAAGTTCTTAGGAAAAATAAAACGGAAGCTCATTTCGGTCTTTTTGCCGGTAGTAATAGTTCTAAGACCTTTTGGAACCGTCTTCGAAATAATGATTTGTTAAGAGATGCTGCATCACCAGAGATGGCCAACGTTGACGTAAAGGAATTAAACACATTATTTATTAATAATCAGCTGTCGAACTAGTCGACTGATAGTAGTTTTATTAAACAAATTTTTGCGGATGATAGGTTTTCTTTATATAACGTCTCCTCTAATAACTTGATACAGGCTTTTATGTCAGTCAAGTATAACGCCTCTGGTTGTTATGAGATATCTCTTAAATTTCTTAAAGCAGTATTTCCGTTTATATCAACTCTCTTCGCCATTTAGTGAACAGTATAATAATGACCTCCTGCTTTCCCAATGATTGGAAAGTACACCAATTTAAAAGAAGTCAAGCTGGAATTCTCCTGATGACTTAAGATCTATTTCTTTGCTTCCTATACTGACAAAAGTTGTGGAAAATATTCTTAAGCGGCAGTTGTTAGACCATATTGAGAGTAAATCGCCGCTAAATGATTGTCAATGTGGTTTCCGGAACGACAGGAGTACCTGGCTATACAGACTCAATATGGAAGAATACTTATGATCAAGAGATGTGTATAGTTTTATCTTTGGATTTAGAAAAAGCCTTCGATAGGGGAGGTTATGCAATTTTGATAAAAAAAATGGCATAAAAATTATGAACTTGGGAAAAGTGCCTGTAGTTTAATGCTATCTTATTTATGTGGTAGAAATCAGATTGTTCGTGTCAATGGAGTCTCATCGCCTGTTTTGTCAGTTAGGAGTGGGGTCCAATTTTTTTTTGCTGTTTATTAATGACCTTTTCAAAAGTCTAGGCGATTGGCGTACACCCTAAGCTTTTGCTGATGATGTTCAGCTACTATTTTGCGTAGAAATCCAGTATTAGAATGTTCTACAAGACAAAACTAATTATGTTTGAATATTATTGAGCATATGGATGTCCTTCAACAAGCTTAGTAATAATCAAACAAACAAAGGCAATACTGCCTTTGTTTTAGAAGGGTCATCTTCTCATCATTATCTTCTATCAACCTGGATTGGCAATTCAATGGTACGTCTATAGAATTCGTTAAGAGTATAACGTGTTTGGGAACAGTGCGGGATAACAAATGTTGCTTTGAGCAGCATATTCGCAGTATTGCTTCAAGTATTAGTTTCACACTTCGTCAACTATACAACACCAATTTAGTTTTACGTCGTTGGATGAAAACAAAACTGGTACTGCCTAGAGGTATATACAGGAACTGCTCAAAGTAACATGAATATACGAGTAATTAAGGCGGTGCTTCATAGAGTAATGCGCTATTTATATTCTGTTTAACCGTATGCTCACATATCGCCGTTTGTGAATGACTTTATAGGCAGTTCCTTTGTTGAATTTGTGCACCTTCGGTTGCTATACTTTTTTAATACACAAAATTTAATCTCCTTTGTTCCTAGCAAATTTATTTGTCTTCAGTCATTCAATTCGCAACAGGCAGTTAATTATTCCAAAGGTAACACCGCTTATGGATCGATCATTTCTCGTAAGAGTAGCCCGACTATTTAACATTTTGCCAAGCAGTTTAAAAACGTTTAATTTGTCTTCCATGTCATTTCGTAAACATTTAATGGAACACTTTCGTTCAAGTACAGAAATGCTTTTCTTTATATATTTTTCCTTGGTTTCTTGAGTATTACTTATACGATTTCATCAGTTTTTTCTTCTCTATTATTAGGAAAATTTAGGATTATTTTAATTTATATATTTTTTATTTTATACTGAATTGTTAACATTTTGATACATATTGTAATTAAGCTTTAATAGGCCCCCAATGGGGTACATGCCAATAAAGAAATGAAAAGGCAAGAATGTTTTCACCAACAATTTCCCAAACATAATGAAAAACAAAAAATGTTAATTGGTATTTGTACAGGAAAAAGAGAATTTTCATACAACAGAAGAATATTTAATGTGCATAATTGTTTAATTATTAATAAATTGGCGATAAGCAGAAAGATATTTTTGATTATTTTCGGCGTTCCTTCCGTAAATTCGTTCTAAAAAAGCATTTTTTGTGTTTTTTTTTGAAGACAGTTAATTTTTTTTTGGACAAACATTTGCGATGATATCGGTTTTTGAAAATGTACATTACCTAAAATGAGGGGTTCTGTAATATCTCGATAGCGACTAGTTCTATTTATTAAACCGATAAAAAGTGAAAATTGTTGCAATTTTTGTGCAAATTAAAAAAGAAAAAACTTTTTTTTTAAAAATTCAAAATTTTTATGGGTTAACCCCTAGCATATTTATTGTGCAATGCGTTAGCGAGGGGAAGAAAACCCTACGTAAGTGATGTCTATTTTCAAAGAAAAATCTTTTTAAAACTATTTTAATTATATTTACGAGTATTATGCGTTTAAAATGCAACAAATTGAGTTGAATAAGTCGTTATTAAGAGAAAACCTCATTTAAAATGAGATCCATTTTTAAAAGCCGATATCTCTGAAAATATTTGTGCAAATTATAAAAGAAAAAAATGTAGTCATCCGATTATGCCATCTTTTAATTAATAAAATTTTTTTTAAAAAAATTCAAAACTTCATGTTTTTTGTTTACATTTTTTTTGAATCTTGAACATTTTTTGATTACATTTATTATGCTTTCAAAATGCAACAAATTGTACTTGATATCGGTTGAATTTAATTAGTTGTTATCGAGATATGGGAGAAATATCCATTTAAAGTGCGGTCCATTTTCAAAAGCCGATATTTCCAAAAATATTTGTCTAAATTATAGAAGAAAAAATGTGAGATTTTGCCCACCAATTAATTAATAAAAAATGAGTTTTTTAAAAAAAAATCAATATTTTGATTGTACATTTTTTTGTTAACATTTGTTTTCAAAATGCTGCAAATTGCACTCTATATCGGTTGAATTAAATTAGTTTGTCTCGAGATTTGGGAGAAAGAAATATATTAAGTTAGGTCCATTTTCAAAAGCCGATATTATCTGAAAACATTTGTGCAAGTTAAAGAATTTTCCACTAAGGACTTAAAATTTTATATATTAATAAAACAGAAAATATTCAAAGTTCAAATTTATTTCAGGTGTAGTGCAAATGTTACATTTTAGAATGAAATTCGAACCCGTGTACAGCGATCTATTCTTTGGACCGAACTTTCCACCAATATTGCACACATTTCGAAAGGATCGTTAACAATTTTGCGTTGAAAGTTGTCTCTGAGCTCGTCTAAAGTTGATGGCATAGACCAATGACTTGATGTGGCCCCATAAAAAGAAATCGAATGGCGTTAAAACGAATGAACGAGGTACCCATTCGACCGTACCATTTCTCGAGATAACACGTTCACCGAATTTGCCTTTCAGTAAATCGATAGTAACGCGTGCTGTGTGCCTAGTGGAACCGTCTAATTGAAACCACTTATCGGCGATGTCTAGTTCATCCAATTCTGGCCAAAAATAATTTTCTAACATGACACGACAGCGCTCTCCATTGACGGTAACCTGACGATTGTTTTCATCGATGAAATAATACGGCCAAATCACACCTCCGGCATGAAAACCACACATTAATTTTTTGCGGATGCAATTGTGTCTCTTGAAGCACATGTGGATTTATATTGTTGTCCAATAATTGTTTATTGACAAAACCTCTCAGCCAGAATTGAGCTTCATCGCTGAAGATGATGAAAATTGGAGGAAGAGCTCTTAAAGTTGCGACCACCGACTAGAATTTCGGTAGTAATTTTTATAATGAAAATGTTGACTTCGACTAAAGTTTTGATACGGAAAGATCATTAAAAATGTTTGAGGGTGCGTTGAACAATTTTAACAATTTTTAAATTTATCTACAAAGAATTGATACAAAGAATTGATTAAAAGTTTGAAAACTTGAGATGTGAAAAAACGCTTCAAAGTTTTGAATAACACTGAGTCTGTAGCATCATTAATAGTTTTGCTCCGATTTATTTCAATTAAATTTTCAGCAATATTCCTGAAACGTTTTCCATTCAAATAAAAATTAAAAAAAATGTTGAACTGTGTTACTTAAATGAATTATTCGTCGAACGCGTCATTTCTCGAACTAGGCCTACCTAATGGATATCGAGATCGTGAGATTTAACGGCTCTAGATTATTTTCCCCGGGGTACGTAAAGTTAATCTGGGCACTGGAAAAAAATATTTAAAAACGTTTCGCTTCTATCTAATGGATACCGAACTCGTGAGATTTAACGGCTCTAGTTTATTTTCCCCAGGGTACGTGGAGTTACTCTGGACCCTTGGTATACACTGTTGTGCGAACCGATATACGGCACTTATTGCTTTAACGATGTGATCAGGATCATAATTGTCTCCCTTTTTTATGGAACCAAAAAAGAAGACATATCTATCAAACTAGACAAAATATGGAAATTCTGTAAAAATGAGCAACCTTTTGCTTTTTGGTGCAAGCTTAAATTAAAACCCGTTTCTTTTTCGCTTTTCATCAAGAAAATCTCTCAATTCTTTATTTAAAAAAAAATCAAACAACTATTAATTTAAACGTTACTATTACTTAATAGTTAATTGCTTACAGGTAAAGTCAACAATATAAATACAGCTGCGGTTGAAATAAATTCCACGACGTTAAATGGCAATTTCGCAGAACAATTTTTAAAAATTATATTAAAGAATAAATGGCTATAATATATTTTTATTTTTGAATTTTAATGAATTTTCTAATTTACAGAAAGGTAAACAAGTGTCATAGGATTCAACAAATATATTAACTTAAAAATGTGGAAATCATCTGAAAACTACACATTGATAACTACATGTAATTTTTGTAAGAAACAAGATAAATTAATTGGCCGTAAAGCTAAGATTTCTCTTATTCTGAATGAATTTCAAGTAATATGTACGATATGCTGTGATTTCAGAATTGATATAATTGCAAAAAAATCTGGCTGCCCTTATTTTTTATATATATTTCCAAAAATATCTTTCAAAATTTAATCTTGTTAATTTCAATAATAAAATATTACAGTTAAATCTAAAGTTGAGCATTTTGGAAAATGTTTAGTGCTAGTTTGGCAAAAAGTATTCAAGCAATAATAAGCACATACAATTTTTCGTTCTTCGTCTAAATAAAAAGGACTTAATAGTGTTTATTTCGTTAACCGCAACTGCACATATCGCACATTTCGTGTAAAACCTTCATAACTCAAAATTCGTTATCTTTGTTCTGAGTATTACAAAATATTCTCCTGAGCGAGTTCTTTCAAATGATACTATTTACTTAATTGTAATCGGTGTGCGAACATTAACATTGCTAATTTGTGCATTGCCCGTCATATAAAAGGAAAATCTAAAATTCGTTAAGCAAAAAACTCAATTTCAGTTGTGAAAGTTTTGCGCCAAACGAGCGATACATAAAATAATATACATGATTTTGAATTCTTTTCTGTTGCCGATCAACAATCACGATATTTACAAGAGTTATACACCTTTTAGGGCACATTACGCCTTTCAATAATTCTATATATAACAAAGTCCCACGAATCCTTCCAACGTAAACTCATAATGTCCTCCAGCGTCAGCTTCTTCGTGCCATAGCTGATTGGCAAGAACGTTATATAAAACGCCTACAACAGCCACAAGCCATGCGAGGACAGCCAAACGATATGTTCTCACCACCCACAGGCGTGCACCACAGAAACGTCGCAGCAAATAATCGATATGATCTACAACGAAACACAGCAGCTGTAGTTTGTAGAGGAAGGCCGGCAAATAGTGATGTAGGAACAGCACAGAGTCCATAAAGAAATAAGGTATATAGTGCATCAGATATCCTTACAAAATATATATGCCCGACGTATTAGCCGTTGCCATTCTTTTTCCTCTATATCGTAACATATGCGTCGTCGCCTTAGGAGGTAGAAGATGAATAGGGCAAAGTAAACCAGCACGGAAAGAGTACTCGTATACCAGACGAGTACGTTACCCAACAGATGTATTTGAGCGTTCGAATCGGAGTCAACCCAATAGGCAATACCTCTAGATAGTAGGGGCCACTCCAAAGGGTCAGAGCTGTACATATGCGTTTGAGCTTGGCTAGTCGTTATTAGCATTTTGAATTGCAATTCAAGGAATTTGTGTATGAACGATAATTGTGTCGGTCCGCTGGGTATCATCTCAGCTTTCAGTAGTTTCTTTTCGCGTTCCACCAAGTCAGAATCTAGAGAAGAAATCAAAAATATGAATCGGATTACAGGAGGAAAAGTGGAACATAAAGGGTTAAACCATCTTTGACAAATTAAACATGAAAGTGGGTTATTTGTAGCATAAACCAAAAACAGAGTGTATTTTCCAACTAATCACCTCTCGTGGTGCATGAAAAAGAAGTAAACTTCCGTTGAATTCTTATAATTTTTTAAACAAAAAGACTTAAAGAAAATTCTTCCCAGAGTAAGCAACAAATACTAAAGCCTTATACTTGTATTGAAAGAAAGTGCCTAATACTTGTATTAAAGATGTAGTGTGCAAGTCATAGAGAAGTAGACAAGTATGCCTTTGGTCAGGGCTTCTTCGGTCGTTTCTCTATAGAATTTGACCAAGATTGGGTAAAAAGTATGATTTCTACAGCAACAGGATAATACTTATAATTCGGTAGGGATTTTCTTAAAGGTTTACCAACATCTATGAAGATATGCACTGAAATGGTCTTATTCTACAAGTGTTGATCACTTGTAAAGTACATTTTATAAAGGGTTCGTCCTTGGCCCAAACCAAAACAATGTGCGGAGCTTAAGATATAGCTTACGGTTCGTCCCAAGTATGTACTCCTCGCCTACTGCATCCTCCTCTGTTAGCATCCTAGCTTCGACACCTTATAAAAAAGGGTAGAATCAATGCATTGTATAGTGCAACATTTGACTTTCGGAAGAGGATTATGTTCTTAAGCTGTGTATCAAGCCCAAAATAACACCTTTTTGCCAACACGATACTTTGTTTTATTTCAGCGCTGACATAGTTCTTTCGGTTTATGTCGGATCTGAGGAACAGAAATTCCTCTACTACCTCAACGTTGCAGCTGCCAGCCGAAACGATCTCGCCTTAGCCAGAATAATTTTGGTCTTGACTTCATTTACAACTTAAGCCATTTTAAACGACTCTTAATCAATTTTCCAAACAGCTCCAGTTTCATCCAGACAATGTTTATGTCGGCTGCATATGCGCGGAGGATACGGCTATTGGTTGTTGTTGTTGTAACAACAATATATTTTAATTAAAAGTCCTTTTCGTCTATAGGGAATCTGCTTCGATATCCGGGTGGAAAAAACGCGCCATTTTAAATGGATGCGTCCACAGAGACCTGGGAGTCAGCGGAGTGGGCTTAGCCGGACAATTAAAGAGGTGCAGCACTTCATGTGGTCCCTGATGGCAGACGGGACAAATGTCTGGAACGTTAGTACCAATTCTTGCCCGATAAGAATTGAGGCGGCTGCACCATTCGAGGTAGTACCTTCTTATCTGGTGAAATCTCCGGGGGATGTTCCCCTAGCACTACATTCACACTGTAGCTGGATACTGCTGCCGCGGCTTCATCAGCGTGAATGTTGTTCAGACCTGCCTAATATTTTCGATGATCTATAGGTTTTCTCTGTTGTACCGCTGGACCTCTCTCTCTCTGAAGATCGTACCTGATCTGCCTGGGCTGAGGCATCCTGTCCAAAAGATGGTGGTTGGGATGACTACTGCAAAAACACCCTAGCAGATGTTGCTAAGAAAACAGGAAATTGTGTCTGCGCACCGTAAGGACTTTCGTCTGCTCACGTAGATGGTTCTCAAAAGATATAAGAAGACATTCTGTTGATATTCTGAGGGCGGCATTCTGGAAAGTCTAAATTTTCTTCCACTGCGTCGTACTCACGGTGCTGCGTAGTTCGCTACAGTCCGACCTATCGCTTTGCTAGGGGTCAACAAGGTTTCTTTGTCGGCTCCCCATTGGTGTTAATTGTCCCTGTTTTGTTAATTGTTTCATTTTCCAGAATTTGTTGCATTGAAATATTGAAGAAGCTAGCTGACCCCCCTTGAAGTGGTGAATGATTCGGAGAGGTCACTTGCCATTTGAACTGAGGTTTTGGTATAACTTAGTATAACAAAGGCTTTCAAGTATTGTTGGTAGCGTGCGTATGTAAGCTGACATAGTTTTAAGTGATGGTATGTGTATCGATTTGTTGCTCTTGAGTTGCTGTTACGGCACACAGTGCCGGGGCGACAGTCCTTGGTCGAAGAATTGCTACTTCAGTTCGATCCGGCGCATAGATCCACGACACCCGGCGTGGTTCTTTTCGATCAATTGTTTATTTATTGGTTCTGAATCAGCACTTATACTGTGGGATCTGTAGGCTTCAATCTTCCACAAAGTATATTTAATAGTATTTTAATACTCGATGAATAGAAGACTTTTTCTATGGTGACCTGGACATAGTACGCTGAGGTTCCGAACTTCAGGCATGCGTTTTGTCTTCCAGATAGTGTAAACCTGCCGATGCATGCACCTTAATTACTCGTCTCCTTTGGTCTATTATATCTCCGCCAGTATTCTGTCAGCTGTGATGTTCCTTAGGCGGATTATTGTTATTTTGACTTCTTTCTGGGTCGTAGGTGGACATTCAACCCCATTATCTCTTACCATTAGCATGTGGTTAACATCGCAAGAGGTTCAGCCGCTAATAAATTGGAAATTTTCGGGCGTTGTTTATGTTGCTGTAAAACTTGATCTCCTCATATTGGCATCTTTCCTTAAAATAGGCTTCTTTAATACCGATAGCGATTTTAAACTGCTTTTGGCGCCATAGACGCCAGTGGTGCCTTGTAAGCTATGTTCTTTACTTTTGTCGCGGCCATACTCTCCTGATTGGTACCTATTTGCCAACGATCGCCGCTAAGTTATATTATTCTGTGTGACGTACGTTATATTGAAAGTCCATTATCAATCCTGGCTAACATTTTTAAGCAAAAAAAACAAACAAAAATCTATACATCGGTGCTGGCTTAGAGTAAAGACTAAAAAATCAATAATCTGATTTTATTGGTAGATTTAGTAACCATTTAATTGAAATACAACGTTTTGAGATAGATCCGGTTTAATGGATAACCCTAGACTTGGCTATCGGCACAACACGAGCACATTTTTAGGTAAAATATTGAAGTAGTTAAGAAAAAACTATCAAGTCTAGTACAACTTACTGGCATAAGTTTTTCAACATCACAATAAAACTTCTCTCAAGTCAGTGAGCTGTGTTTAATGTCGGCTTCGAACGGCTAATGCCTTTTATGTAAAAGACGAAGCAAAAGTAATGCCATCATTTGAATTGCATACCATTTTGTTAGAAATAAAAAAAATCTAGTTTCTGTTCACATTACAGCGACCAGGCCTCAAATTCGGAAGGACCACTATAAGGAGCCGATATGAGCCAATGGACAGATATGATTAAATGTTGCCCTTATTAATATTTGGGCAATCAGAAAAAACGTAGACAAACTTGATCAAAAACGGATATCACATGCGGCCTCAAATATTTATACCAAAACATGGACCGATATAGTTTATGCGACTACACGTAACACACAGCAATACCAGGTAAACCCCGAAAGAAACATTCAGGGCCGGGGTTTTCCTCGTCGGAAATGCTGTTGACTTCACATGATAGAGCGACATGTCATCAAAACGAGCAAGACCACATATTTGGGCTATATCAACACATGGACTGAAATCCTCCGATTTTACAGGTTGTTATAAAATATGCCAAAAGCAGGAGGATCATAAGTGTCCTCTAGAGCGACCAGGCCTCAAAACAGGAAGTAGAAGAGCAGATATGATCCAATGGATCGATATGATTAAATGTTGCCCTTATTAATATTTGAACAATCAGATAAATCGTAGAAGAACTTGATCAAAACACCTCAAATCGGGAGTGACGTTTGTAAGGGAGCTATAGCAAAATATTGGACCGATATAGTTTACGCGACTATCACACAGCAATACCAGGTAAACCGCGAATAAGAACATTCAGGACGGGGATTTTCTAGGTCGGAAATTCTGTTGACTTTACGTGACAGAGCGTTATGTTATCAAAACGAGAATGACCATATATTAGGGCTATATCAAAATATGGGCCAAAATGCCGCAATAAAATGTGCCAAAAGTAGGTCAACATTACACATATCTATGTGTTCTTTAGAGCGACCAGTCTTCAACACTGGAATACCCACTGTATGGGGCCGATATTATCCAATGGACCGATATGGCATTTTGTCCTGATTAAATTTCACCTCGGAGCGGGAGTTTTCCACATCAGATATGCTGTTATCTTAACAAGTACGCTATTAATCTCTTAGCCACTTAGCCAATCTATTTTTGATGTAGGGTCATATGAAGGCAACAGTTTTTATGCGCGTTTTTAAATTTGATCGAATTTTTCTTACCTTTAGTATAACGATGTTCTTCGACATTCCAGATTGCATCTTTGCTCGTTATTGAGCGGTCCGACACAACTTCCATTTGATGAAAAGCCCATTCTGGCAAAATGCGCCCAGTAAACTTCAAAGCAGATGTCGTAGAAACGTGAATTAGGCGCACCTCGGATTTGATCGTTTTCCAAATAGAACCCTCCTGTTGAAATACAAATTCGAATTAGTAAAATTATCCAGCTAATCAAATGATGTGTTTATATATTAATGCAGACTATCACATTTCTGAGATTAAAAGAAAAAATCTCTTTTAAATGCGGCGTTAACTCAGGTCACAAACATGATAAATCGTTCCTTACCCTATCTCTATTCACAATGTCGACTTTCCACAAGAGTTCCCCCTTCATATCAATGCCATAGTCAATATAACAGGAAACCTCTTGACAATTGGGCGTAAGAGGTGAGGCCACATCGTGAGAATTTAAAGCTCTGCTAGTTATGCCATGTACTAATTGTATAATATCACCATGACGTATGTATTCCGGTTTCTCACCCACAACTATATCATCATATTTAGGCTTCTTAACAATCCACCAGTTGTTAACATCCTTGAAGGGATAGCACGTCACCTGTTGCTGGTGGGATGAGCCGCGGCTGTCGGGATATCGAATGGGATATACATGCGCATGTGAATGCAGCCAACACAAGTGGCCATGCGTATGCCGCAGTGTGATTTGAGAACCGTGCGCCACCTTCAAGGGCTGATTGCGGGTAATCGAGGCCAAGCCACCCTCTAGCGAGGCCTGAAAAGCACTCGTCAGCACAACATCGTGCGGTCCGGCCTTGTAGAGGGTGTTTAGATGTACATAGAATATGCTCATATATATAATCAAGGGTATTATGGAGAAGAGAATGAATTGTGCAATAGTTTGAAGGACAATATGGAGATCTATAAAAAAAGAAAGAAGTGAAATTATTATTTTTTTTTACAAAAGTAGGTTAAAATGGAAAAAGGTCAAATGTTACCGAATATGAAACATATTAAGAATTCAAATATATCAAAACAAAACAATTTGTAAGGGAATTTAACAGAAAATATTAAGAGAAACGGACTATGTGTCTGTAATCGATATTAAGATAAATTATAAATAGCTCAACTAGTATTAATCAATACTGAAGCCATTTATGATGCAGGCTGACTCTTCGTAAGACCAGTGTTTATGATGAAACTTTGGCGTTATAACTGATTTTTTTAAACCGAATTTTAAAGGTTTCTTTTTTTATTATTTTTATTTAATTTTAGAAAATCTTTTACAAAAGATGTTTTAGAAAAACTAGATGCAATTTGAGTTGTAACTCGACAATTCAATCGTGATCATCCTGAACTGTATGTAGCAAACTACTGAAGTAACCACAAAAAACGATACAAAAAACAAAAAAAAACGTACGCTCTGTTCAATTTAAAAAGTAGGTACAGAAAGGAAACCTCTGGCGTCTTGGCCAAAATTAATTAATGATTATTATTTGAATATTGCCAAGAAACCAGTGTAAAAAGTGTCATCTTTGACAACTTTTAATTAAAGTCTGTCTTCGAGCCAAGAACATGAAAGTATTTATTTTATTAAAAATTATCAATAATTAACTAGTCTCCTTTATTGGCCATCTTAAAATGAATGTAGTTCTTATTCTGCACTTAGAGATTTAATTTTAAACGCCATAAAAATAAAAAGTTTATGATATGGAAAAGAAAGTATTGAACTACTAGAACTTTATTAATTAATAACAGCAAACTGAACAAACGTAAAATTTTCTTTAAAATCGCATGATTAACACAATAGATTAGTGATCGATTTCTTCTGAAATTGAATATAATTTTTCTACGTCAAAACATTAATTTTTTATTATAGTTTTTTTTCTTGTTTCTTTTAATCTCTATTTTTAGTTGGCCATTTTCTGAGCTAGTGAGCGCCAGGCCAGGCTTTTTATTTTGAAGTTTAAGTTAGGGAACATAATCTATATTGAACTCAATATATGACTTCCTATACGCGCTTAAGGGTTTATATTTTTAAATGCATAAACAGAAACTCACAGACCAGATATCTCCTATAAGAAGGCCTATACGAGATGAAACGACTGTCTTTCATAGGGTTGTATAATTCGGCTTTCGTCTAATCGACTTAAATACTTTTACTTTTTTTACTTTAACTTCAAATATTTGCAAACAATGTGTATTGTTTAAATTCATTATGCGCTCTCATTTATTTTCGCCAATTGAGATATGTATACATAAGTTGTATTTTATTGTATGGCGAGGTTAAAAACGCAAGACTTCGGTAATGTTCTAGATTTATCCAGAGGAATTAATCAAGTAGGTGAGTATACTACCACTGAAATTATGTTCAGCAGTATAACAAGTTTATTTTTATTATTTATCAAATCAGGAACCGAAATCAGAAACACTCGAATACCTATTGATACCCACTTACCCGATGTTGATGAGAGCGAAGAGATTGTGGGTTCCAAGGCTAAGGAAAAGGTTAGCATATGGGGGTTCTTTGACAAGAGTGTAAACACTAGGCGCGAACTAGACCATAATGATGGTAATAGTGTTTCAATATATTTGAAGGACTATATAAAGGCACCGCCTGTTTGTAGTAAAAAATAATAATCCAATACTTATATTGCAAAAATAGCGAAAAAAATGTCAATCGTTGCCAATTCTGATCCGCGTGATAGATTATTATCGCATACAGTTCTTATTTCTTCCCAAATTTAAATATGATTATCTTTTTGAGATATATTAATGCGGAAATGTGGATCTATTTATATTAATCGACTGGTTTAAAAAATCCACTTAGTTTTAATTTTTTCAAACTACTAACTAATGTAAAAACTATTTGAAAGTCCTGATGTTTATTAGTTCATAATCACTCTTACTTTCCTAAATAACAGTTTTTATAAAAACATAAATTGTTTTATATATATCAAATATTGAATTTTCATTTCCCTAAAGGAAAAAGTCCAAAAAGTCTTTCTTGCATTTCAAATATTTTAAAATTATTTTACTTAAATTTTTTAAATCTTAAATATTTTGTATACCCTACAAAGAATGGTTGCTAAATATAGTAAGTAGCCATTCGGTTTGTAACAGCTCGAAATATTGATCAGACACTGGAGTACATTTAAGTATATGTAGTGAAAGCTTGGTGTACTTTAAGGTGGGTCTGCATATGGCGTCTAAGGCGATCACCCTTTGTGAGATAAATCGGTTTAAAACCCCTCAGAAAACGTCGAATTTAATAATTATATTTTGAAATGTTTTTATACATTTTATAAAAAAAAACAGACAGTTAATTTAAACATTTTTGAGAACAATTGTAGATTAATAATGAATATTCGTAATTTTGTATCTATAACATGAACTAATTAAATATCCAAGGTCGTGGTTTGTAATTAAAAAAACATTATAATGGAAGTGTGGACCTTTGATTTTATTATCTTCAAAAAGTATTTTTCGGCTTGAGGTCATGTATTTAAAGTTTTTGTTATGTTTTAAGTTTAATTTAATTAATTTTAGAAATTAAATTGAACAAAAAACATAACATCGAGTTTAAATACATGACCTCAAGAAGAAAAATAATTTTTGAAAATAATACAAACAACTTACAACGTTTTCAAAAATTTTGGACCTATCCGATTTTTTTTACTTCATAATGAATTAAAACATTAAAATATGTAATTATTAAAATCGTCGTTTTCTCAGGTGTTTTAAAACCGATTTGTATCACAAAGGGTGATCGCCTTAGCCCCCGTGCACTTAACGAACTTATCAAATGTCAAGCGATCTGCATCATCAATTTTTAAAAACCAATTCTTGGAATTGAGTTGTCGATCAAATTATGCAATTTATTAAAGTTTTTTTGATCAGATTTTGTAAAATGTTGTACGACTCTAAGCATTTTGGCAAAATTATGGATATTATATATAAAAAAAACGTACGGAAGTTTTAAAATATTCGTTTTAACAACAAAAAAAGGTTGAGAAAAAGTAAAAAAAAAAAATCAATTTGGACGCCTCTAAAATGATTTTTTTGATATGTCTTAGTCGAACCTTTTTTTGGCACAATATCGATTGCTAATCGACCCACCCTAATGTACACATCAATTAGAAAGCCTTGTAGCGAATTCAATCCCATTTTAAAAAATGTCTTTCGAGTTGATTTTTATGAATCGCAGCAATAGATCTGATAGAACCCATTTAAGAAAATTGACACGTTTTGCTAACTTATATGTTTCCGGTCATTTGACGTTTCGTATGTCTTGTGGATGCCAGTGTTAACCAACTTATCATACCGACGACGATCGTGTTTTTAATTACCAAAACAGTTTTTATTTTGAGCTCAGCTCCTGCAGTTTCTTTCGTTTTTCAAACTCATCATGCCTCAATTGCGCTAACATTTTAAACAAAAACATTGACTCTGCCCTCTTGCTGCCCCCACAATGACCCCACAACACCTGGGCTTTCTTCATTGTTTCTGTTATTGTTTTTTTCACATTTCATATCCCAATCGTATGGAAACCATTTAACATTATCTGTACATGCATGCATACTTACTTGATTTGGTGCCGTCGTACAGCAGATCCCAGAGATATTTAAAAATCAAATAGACCGCCAAACAATAGGTTAAAAATCCCACGTATTTTACGCTAAATGCAAACGTCAAAAAGGCGGACGCTGCCAAACCGTACAGAATCCACGTTATATGCATAAATTTGGCCCTCTGCGATTTCAAAAGGAAGTACAGACCTAAGGTGCAGAACAGCAGCAACATCGACTCCATAAGAACCAGACGTGATTGTATTAACAGTGAATTGTCGAAGACTACCAATAGGCCGCCCAACAAGGACCAGCGTCGGGATATACCCGTTTCCTTGAGCAGAGAGTAAACGGCACTTGGCAAAAGGCTACCGCACAGGGCGGGAATAAAACGCATCCAGAATATAGGATAATTGCTATCATATGCTTCTCCCACATGGTTGACCGTGAAGTTTCCACTGTAGCCTATAGAATCGGCCACAGCGGCTATGAGTTGTTTTCCCAGCGGAGGATGAGTGTCGAAAAAGAAGACATTGCGCATGTAGTGGGACACAGATCTGCCATAGTGCAATTCGTCAAAAACAACATTGCGCGGATAGGAAAGTCTATAGAAACGTGTGGCAAACGCCAGCACAAATAGGCCCCAGGCGAAAAGATCTAGATCGACCTTAAGTATACAACCATCTTCGTCGTCTGGCTGTTTTGGACTTGTCTCTTTGGTCTGTAGCAGTTGTGCCACGGCCAATTCTGTTCTTGAGGTTATTGGTGTTTTACTCGTGTCTGGTGTTTTCTCTCTACTCGGCTCTTTGGCCGGCGGCAGCGGTGGTGGCGAAGATCGGGAGCTCGAGACAGAGCGAGAACTACTTGACTCTTTCGCTGCTGAGACTGTCGTCGATGTTGTTGTGCTTATTGCTTCGTACGTATCTCTTGAGTAGGGATGGCAAGCGGTTGCATTTAAATAGCAATTAACATCGCGGCAGCAGTCGACGATGGGAGTTATTAGATTGCCATTGTATAAGTTGTGTGCTCTGGTCTGTATTATGTTGAGTGCCGCTATAGTGGCTGTGGTGGCCGTCTGTTGTTGGTTGCTTTCTCCGTCTGCGCCGTAACCAACGATAGCCGAATTGTTAAGCTGATCTCGGTCATTTGGTAAGAATCTTTTGCGCTTGCGCCTCCGCGTCACTATGTTCGTCGCTGAAAACGACATGATTCCGGACCAATATTCATAAAAATGGGTGTTCCGTCGTGCTTTCTTTCATGCGGCAACCGAGATACGCAACGTCCGATACAAAACAACTTTATACAAGTTGTGTTGTTTTTTTTCGGTTGTCTGTCGTTACGTTAGTTTGCGTTCACTTCTTTGTTGACGTCGTGTTGCGGTTGATGTTGTTGGAAACTTGTTGTTGCTGTTGATTTATCTTTTTATCTCTTGATTCGATTTTTTTCTTTTTTACAAGTTCACACTTTCACTTTTATTACCTCTAGTTGTTGCCTACTAAAGATTTTAAATTAATAATTGTTTGAAATGAAATGGTAGCATATTCTTTTCGGTTATTGGAATCTTAAGTTTTTTTTTTTGAAAGATTCTGTTAAGTTTAAATTATGCAGATTTTTCTTTTGGGCAGCCACTTCCGTTAAGCTGCTGGCTTACTGAGAATTTGTTTTTTACGTCCAACGCCACGTCTTATTGGTTTGAAACTAAGCCTGGCTTAAACTCTGTGCACATTTTTATGATTTTGATTTCTTGTTATGTGGACTCCCAACCTCCACACGCACACAGTGTTGCCAACTCCGCGAGCTCTGAAATCGTTATTTTAAAAATTAAAAATTGTAATGAAAATAATTTTGGAGAAACTAAAAAATAAATCTTATTGGCGCAAAGAAAAAATAAATAAATGAATACATCTGGAAATTTTTGATCTGTGATTTGGGAAAACATATGGTATATTAAAAAAATTTTCCACTTTGTCGATCGCTAGTAGATCTGGCCAAACATCTATGCAATTTTTATAGAGAAGGTTTTGTTCAGTGAAAATCTCAACATGATATTCCCATGCAAAAAACAGTATTTTCTTTGCACAAATTGTTTTGTGTGCCTTTCAGTAGTACAACTACTGGAATTAATGTAACTGAACATCTTGAAAGGGCGACAAGGGCCCCATTATGAATTATAATCTAACAAAAGATGTGCAATAACGACATAACACAAAAAAAGACTCTTTTTTAGTTTAGTGATTTCTAAAAAAATATTACTTCAATTACTCCAAAAATAGTTAAATTGAGTAACGTACACCGAAAAGAATGATGTGCAAAACTCTATGAAATCATTCATTAATTTGTATTCAAAGAATACTTTTATTTATTATATGAATGACGCTCATTTTGTAGATCTTTTTTGATCAAAATACACTCCAGAGCGAGGTATTTTAAATGTGCATCTTAATTCAAATTGTTTTTAGTATAAGAGCTTTATTAAATTGGTGTGCATTTATTTATTTAACTTGAACGATTTTTTGGGATTGTAATAGTCTTTTTCAAAATAAGCAATATCAAACATTTCATAATTTTACGGCAAGCATAATAATAATTTTATAAAATGTTTCATAATTTAAATTAAAAATACTTTAGTGTACGAGTACTTGGAATTATTAGACTGGGTTCAAAATATATTAGTAACACATTTTTATGAAATAGACTATTTGGTATGAATGGATCTTGAAAAGTATGAGACATAAAATGATGTTTTCCGTAATAGCGAATACATTTCAAATTTCTATTTAAGTGGTAATAACTCAAATTTTCAGTAGCTACCAAAAAAAAAATACTCTAAACAATACGGGAAACCATGTAATTTTTGACAAAGGAGTAGATAAAATAATCCAATATGTTTACAGTGGGTAGAGATGACCAAAGTATGTCGTTAAGCTTTTCATATAGTAAAGTAAACAATTCGGTAACATCATTTTTGTTGAACTGTTGTCATGAAATACAAATTCGATTAAGCAAACTTTATAACTTATACATAAAAGAAAAACGCTGACAAAATGACTCTACAATGCGGTTTTGATACGATTTGTTTTGTCTGAATAGCGAAGTGAGTTATTTCACAAAGAAGTGAAAAGAAGTTTCTAAAATTACACCTGCTGTACGTCAGTTTTGTATTAAGTTTTCTACATTTTCACAAGGAAAAGCGATCTTAGTAGGAACTTTCAGGAATAATACTCAAAAACGAATTTCATATATTTGACAACTTTCTAAGCATGAACTTTTCGACTTTGAGCCAAGTCTAGAACAATGATGTTTAAACAATATCACATTATTTGTTTATATAATTTCGTTATTAGTTTTACTGCCATGAAGAACCGGTTATATTAGGACTAGCTCCTGAAAGTGCTCTTAAATTTTTACGATTAATTGAAAAACAAAATAAGACACCTTTTTTCGTAGAAAAGATTTTAATACCATATGGTTTTAACAAAGAATTTCAATAAAAAACAAAAATGCCAGAATATTTTCAAAAATCGTCAAAATAAACAAAAACCATCAGAGTTGGCATCGCTGGCTCGCATTAATTTGTCTCTCTTGGCGGTGTGTTTGTTGGCTCTCACATGCCCCCCGTATGCACGAATGTACATATGTTAATGTTAACTTTTTCCTGTTTTTTTTGACTGCCGTTCTTTGCCTAAACTTGTTCTTTAAGAGTTACTTAAGTTCTGTGTTCGTTTATTTTCATTTCATTTACTTTACACGAGATTACTTTAAAATGTCTTTCACCTGGTCTGGCCAAGTTTGGAATGTGGTCTTTCGGTTGTTTCAGTTATCTTTAACTTTGATTCGGTTTTTTTGTCTTTAACTAACTAACCACCAATCGTCCAGTCGTACGGACAGTGTTTGGGACTTTTAACCCATATTTTCATTTCATTCTTTTTAACATTGTGAGAGAGGTGATTTTTCTGCGGCTATTCTCTTTCCGTTGCCAATCGTTTTGTTCTCTATGAGCTCCACTGCCAGTGAGTGCATGCATGTTCGCTCTTTGGCGTCTTGTGTTGTAAACATCATATTTAATGTACGCATACCACCTGTGGTTGTAATTGTGTGCCGTTATTTACTATTTTTTGTTGTTTGTTGCGAAAAAGTATTAACATGCGTGGGGTTGTGTATGTATATAGTACTACATATATATGAGTAGCGGCTTTATAAAGCATTCCGTTTTACATTTACATTTACACATAATAATTTTTTTTCTTTAAATGTTAATAATATGTTGTGGGTTTAAATTCGATGCCTTTTATTTCTTCTACAACTTGTAGTCACTATACCGGAGTAGTTCGTACTGGCTTCACCTGCTTCTCTGCCAAAAAACAATTCGCAATTTTTGAAGTATATTTAACGTTATTTCATTTCCTTCGTTTCTGCCATCTTAAATCAATGGAGGGCACAGCGTTGATGTAAATAGTAAATATCGTACTTAACCAACGCTTTTGGACAGAGTAGTAGCTTCACACTTATTCCAACATATGTATTTGAAGGATATTCATTAAAATGACTCCAAAGCTGCATTTACACTTCTTTGTAAAGCCTAGTATTCACTTAAAACAAAATTTTCGCTTAGGAGTTTTGCATTTATCTGTACACTAAAGAATTGTAGTGTAGAAAAAGCAGCCGATATTTATTTTTAAATAAATGATTGTTATCATATTCATTTAAATACCCTCGAAAACGACTTAACGATATTCACCAATGGTAAATTTCGTTTGCTTTGCTTCATGTACAGGGTGCCCGCCAGGAATGTATACTACTTTGCTTTGCCGCCATTTTGGTAAACATTAGCCTTGACAGTTCATATTTGGCAGTCGTGAAGTAGAAACGTGGTAAATTTATCATGGAAAAATATTCGATAAATTGTTAAACATTAATCATCGATTACTGTGACGATGAAAAAGTTAAGTGAAATTTTTGGGAGAAACAACGTGCCAACAAAACGCACTATTTATCGTATAGTGAATGATTTCGAAGAAATTGGGTCTGTAGCTGATAGGCACAAGCATGAACCAGAACGTACTGCAAGATCGGCTGAAAACATTACTGCTGCTCAAGAAAGTGTTCAAAACAATCCATCAACCTCAATTCGAAGCCGTGCTGAATGTAAAATAATGTGCCAAAAAGGGCTCGCATTTGTGAGGCTAACAGAGGCAGACATTTATCTGATATTGTATTCCATACATAATTGCCGACGTTAAATAAAACATTTATCAATAAAAGATCCATTCTCTTTCATTTAATCAAAAATTATAGACAAACAAAGTAGTATACCTTCCCGACGGACAACCTGTATTTCTTATGGGAGCGAACATTTCGTTTTAGGTGACTTTAAAAATTAACGTACAATTTAGTTCCGTTTATAATTACAGATTTGAGGACCGTCGTGATGTAATGGTTTATGTGCACGAATACCATACAAGAGAGCAATATCAACTACTTTGTGGATCGTTTCTTGTGTTAGGGTTCTGTCAAATCGCTTACTGTAAATTCTTCTAAGACTAATGCTATGATAATTGGCCCATCTACCCGTTCGCTGATCAACACAGGTGTTTGGGGTGGTACTTGATGCTGGGCTTTTATTTAAACATCATATTGATGCTTTGTACGTAAAATTTGAACTCCCCTGATTCCACCTCTCCTTGTTGAGCTAAGATTACCTCATGCAGTCTAACATCTGAGGTACTGTTTGGTTTGGAGGTTGTCTCAGGGCCCACTTGGATCCAATTTTGGTACGCTAATACCATTGTCCGTTTTATCTACAACATTCGTCTAAGGGATAATATCTCTAAAAATGTGAAAAACTTTCTTGGGCAGTCTTTTGCAAATGTTGGTTGTTAACGTAACTTATAATTGTTTTATAATATCATGAAGGGTACAATACCTTTAATTTCTCGCGTTCCACTAGGAACCCTTATATATTTGTGTTACGATTCGGAGAAATATTAGCCTATTAAATAATTATTTTCTTCCATTCCAATAATGTATTTTATCTAAAACTTTTTCAACATTTTGCTATCTCTTCCTCTATATAAAGTAAGGATACGAGTATTATCGCTTGGCGGTCTAACTTTAAAGTCGATGTAATTTTTTTGAATGTTTCTTTTCTTTTCACGCCGCGGAAAACTTATAAATTTTGTTACTCAGCTTTGATCCTGGGTTTTCTTGTGTACAACATTTTCACTATACCATACCATAACAACACGACGATATACGTACATATCTTGGGTAACTGTGCACAAGTAAACCCACGTTCAAAAAATTTGCCTGGAGTTTCTGTCGCCGGCGATATCAATTGTGTTCTATCGCTTGCACACATAAATGCTACTACTATATAAGCAACTCTGTGGTTAAGCTTAAGAGAAAAGCTCTGCACATAGACAACTTTTGCAGTATTCAAATAGGCTGTTACGTAAGTTGTTATTTGAAATCAGATTTAGTGAAAAAAGTTAAACTATTTTTTTTAGAAAACAACATTTTATCGTTAGATGCATGAAAATAATTATTACATTTTACTTGAACATAATTAATAAAAAAAATATTTAAGTCTGAGAAAACCGTTTTAAGAGTTTATGTAAAAAATGGTGAAATGTAAATATGGAGCGATGATTTCTGACTTATGCAGTTGTAATATGCCGTATCAGTGTCAAGCGCTATTCCTTCGTAGAAACTCAACATGTACTTCTCTTTTCTTTTTAAATAAAAGTGGTGTTTTAGTTTAAACCGCGATAACTAAGACTTAGTAGCAAAATCGCAAAGATTAACAATCTTTTGTTCCTTGATGTACTCGATGCATTAAACAATTGTTGCACAAAATGTATCTAGCCGTTTTAGCACTTAGGCTGGATAGCAGCTTATACTTAAGAGTTATCCAGTCTTAGTACTAAAATGGCCACGAAACACTTATTTTCTTAATTATTTTTTAAAGTTTCGAGTACATCTGCGCTTTTACTTTAAACACGAATAAAATTTGCAGTAACTTTTGAAAAAGGAATTATTCTAGAAGCTTATAAGATTAGGTTTGTTGTTGTTTGTCATAGAAGAAAGGAAAAGTCTGGTAGGCGCGACTTTTTGTTAACAAATTGCCTTATTGTTACGAGGCTTAGCCTTAAATACTACCAATAGCGGCGTTTAAGCGGATTATACTTTTAAGCACAAATAGAAAAGACTGACAAAAACGAATTAGGTAAGTCATTTGTTTACAAAAATACCTGATTTGGGACTGTATTGGACTATATATATGTAGGTAACATCTAGTTGAACTTGACTATAATAAAATATTTAGCCGTATTAATAGTTGGCCAGGATAGAGAATAACACTTGAAAGTTATGAAAAGCCGGTTTATACATTTTTTATAGGGTGGTAAAATTTTAAGGGCCGATGTTGAATATGAACCTAACCTAAACGTCTAGTTTTTTTCTGTATTTCATTTGATATTTCTCAATTTCAGACTAACTCAATTTGAAACATGGAAAGATACACAAGCGTCACAAACGTCATCAATGGTCAGAATGGTGGCAAGAAATGACAGCAGTGGATGATCAATTTTCGAAGAAAATCATCTTAAGCGATGAGGCACATTTTCACCTCAGTGGATTCGCCAATAAGCAGAATTTTCGCATTTGGGCGAATGATAATCCAGGAGTGATTGTCGAAAAAACAATGCATCCACAAAGAGTGACTGTTTGGAGTGGTTCATGGGCTGGCGGCATTATCGGGCCGTATTGCTTTTTCCAAAATGAGGCCGGTCAGGCAGTTACTGTGAATGGTGTTCGCTATCGTGAGATGATAACGAACTTTGTATGGCCCGAATTGGACGATATGGATGTGGACGATATGTGGTTTCAACAGGATGTTGCCACTTGCCACACAGCTAACAAAACAATGGCTCTTTTGCACGACAAATTCAATGGCCGTGTTATCTCACGTCGAGGCGATGTTAATTGGCCACCAAGATCGTGTGATTTGCCACCGCTGGACTTGTATCTTTGGGGGTCTTTAAAAGAAAAGGTGTTCGTGGATAAGCCAGCAGCAATTCAAGAGCAAAAGGATGAGATAATTCGGCACATTAACGGCATAGAACTTCAATTATGCCTCAGCGTCATCGAAAATTAGAACCATCGGATGGAGGCGTGCCACCGAGGTCGCGGCGGCTATTTGGCCGATATTTTGTTCCATACATAATTTAACCATACCAATAGTATCATAACAAAAAGAAATGACAATAATTTCCTAAATAATTTATGTTTTATTCAAAATCAACATCGGCCCTTTAAATTTAAACACCCTTTAGTTACGTACATATAAGGTTGTAGGATTTATAGAATCCCATATAGTTTGAGCCGCATCTAATTTTACCTCATTTACATATTGTTGAAAAAACAGATTGTAAATTAGAAGAATACAAATTCACATATTCGGGGTAAAAATGAAAAAATGTTCTTACCTGTGTTTGCTGCGGCATAATTAAGCACTCTCTCCACTTTCACATCTCGGCTGGTCAAAATTACAGTCGCTAAAATTGAAAGAAAAACCAAGTTAACATGAGATGCCAATGATTTGTATAACCTCCATTAAAGGAGAAATGTGATCTTGAAAGAAATTAAAGGTCAGAATATTGATGAAAGGAAAATTTAAATTAAAAACACATCTTTAGTTTGTTTGTTTTATTTCGGTTTTGCTTTAACGCATAAAACAGGGATCAACTGGCTCGAGACCGGTTGCATCTATATGTTTTTAAATAGAAACAAGTTTTCAACAAAATGGCAAAGTGGCATTGATTTTCGCGGCACACTGCTTTATATCTCCGCGGGTCCCTGACAACGTTCATCAACAAGCTTCGCAGCAATTGTTGGAAGAAAACCCGAAATCTTTGAGACCAGGTTCTCACCAAACGTATGAGAACTACTGTTGTAAATCTCACTTTTCAAGTTTTCTTCACACAATTGCCCACGAAAATATATTTGAAATAGTTCTTTCCGGGAATTTCGCGTTTCATCAATATCCATATCATCAACAATAGGCCAACACAGTGAACTTATAACCTAGTCTGAAATTTGATTCTGTACAAATCTTATAACAATCGGTCCGTTAAGACGATTTGTAAAGAAGGCGTGCACCGCCTTCTTTTCTACCAGAGTGCGTTTCGTTTAATACCAATATTACATGCATGTTCCAAATATCAATGTACACTATATCCTTTAATGAGGACTATAAAAACACATGCCAGTGTAGAGCTTAAAGCTGGTACTCGTATGTTTTTTTATGGTATTGATGACACAATTTCTTGCACTCCTACAACTTTGTCATCAAACTGCATCAGCAGCGACATTGTCTTTGCAGTTACTGGCGTTCGTGTGTGCATGTATTACCAACCAGATGGATAAATACAATGCAATGATGCCTGGAATGGAGTACTATCTCTACAAAGTGATTTTTTTAGCAAATTGTTGACTAAGATGTCTGAAGTGTGTAGTACCAGTAGGTAGCTTCAAGTAAGCATTGGAATCACCACCATTTCACAATTGGTACAAGTGGAAGACGCAGGCAAACTTTAAATGACACTTAGGGGTGAAAGTAAATGGAACAGAGTGGTGGTGGAGGATAAGATGAGAAAACATAAGGATATAAATGGCAAACACTTGAGACAGAAATGTTAAAAATTCAACAAGAAAGAAATCGTTCTTGCCAACTATCGATAAATGGAAAGGTTATGTACAGAAAAGTACGCAACAAAAACAGAAAGAAAACATTAACTTTTTGTGTAGAAATTAGCACTTATACGCCAAAACGAAAAGTTAATCTTTAACATAGGAATGCGAGGGTTGCTATATATATTTCTGGCCATCTAACATTTCCATTGGAAAGTTTGAACGTTTTGACGCACTACCATCATTTGTGCTGCTTACAGTGACTTGAAAAAATCAATTTGGCAAAAAAATGGAATTAACTCGTGAACATTTTCGTGCGATCTTTTTTCACAACTTTCGACATAGATTATCACGACAAGAGTGAATCGATGAACTTAAATCTTTGTATGGCGATAAAGCACCATCCTATAGCACCGTGATAAACTGGTTTAATGAATACAATCGTTGCCAACGATCGCTTAAAGACGAAGGTCGACCAAAAACGGCCGTTGTGCCAGAGAACATTGATGCCGTGCGTCAACTGATAATGCAAGATCGTCATGTGACATACCGTGATATAGAGGCATCCTTGGGCATTTCATTCACCAGCATACATTCGATATTGCATGAACACCTGGCCGTAAAAATGGTTTGTTCTAATTGGATCCTGCACAATTTGACAATCGCTCAAAAAAAGTCGATTGGAGCAAAGATATTTTGAAAAAATACGATCGATGAGTCATCGGCCGTACAGCCCTGACTTGCCTCCCAATGACTTCTTTTTATTCCCACACATCAAGAAAAAAATGCGTGGTCAACGATTTCCGTCGGCAGAAGATGCTGTTGAAGCGTTCAATATCCATGTTTTGGAGGTGTCTCAATAGGGGTGGAAAAAGTGCTTCGACAATTGGTTTGAGCGTATAAAACATGCTGGAGAATAATTTAAAAAACAATATAACCATTTTTGTAATATATATATATATATATATAGCAGCCCTCGTAACATTGGAAATAGAAATGAATGAATACGGGCGCGGTAGGGATGCCAGACTTAGAAGAAGATAAAAGAGAATTGGAGCCGCCGCTAGATAATTTTTAAGTGAAACGTTGCAGTAAATAAATCTTTTCAAAAATTGGCCTAGCGGGACTAACATCGAAAAACAATGACATATTTGGAATCATAAGGACATTCACTTTTGAGTACCATATTGCCCGTGGTCTATCTCTTCCTAGCAATTTAATCTTGTTCAGGGTCTTTTGATAAACAATAGTTGATACATAGTTAAACATTTACAATGACCCAAAGGGGGTACTCTAGAAAAGCCTTATATTAAATTGCAATATTATAATTAATAAACTTAAATTATTCTTAGATGTTTCACAAGGGAATTGTTGATTTTTTCTTTTTATAATGAAATTCTAAAAATAATTACATGTATCGTTTTCATCAAAGTAAAAGTCGCAAAAATTAACCGACGAAACTTGGCATATTGCTCAGGTTTCATGTTCATGTTTTTAATATAATTCAAGGGTCTTTCCTGATTTCAAAACATGCAGCCACACATTGCAATCGATTCGTAACAAATTTCCCTTAAAGCGTTATAGGCATACATATGTATACACAATGTTTTTTTCCCGATATAAGGTCCAGACGCTCTAGAAGTAACATATTTACGCCGATTGTGCTCCATTTTGGCGTAGTGCATTACAAGCGACATATAGCCATTTCTATATCTTTTAATTAGCCTCCATACAAATGACTTTTCGTATTCAAGGTCATGTCGCTATAAATAGCGCATATATAAGTACATAGCCCCTTAAGTGCGAACTATAGCTACCCCTGGAGAATTGAGCCATGTCTATCTATTCATGTCCGAGTCCCAACGAAATTTATTCTTTCTGCTCTAAAAGTCACATATTGACCGGGTACTTGTGGCAACTCGCTTAGGAGTTCGCTAACGCGATAACTTCACAACATTGTACAAGAATATAAAAATGTTTTTCTTTATGGATAATTTGCGGTAAAAACTGTATGTTTTTAATAATTAGAATTTTTAGAAAGATAGTTATTCAAGAATAACCATTAGCGAGTTTATTATCGGCTATTATTATATTTATATTATCGGTTATTTTCTTTAAATTACAAATTTTCAAATCAAACGGTTTGTGTTGCTTAAAGCCAATTAGTTCTTGTATACAGAGAAATTTCAAAAATTGCTCTTAAAGCTTTTAAGTTATCGCCTTAGCGAGTAGCAATAGAACACACCTATTAAGTCTCCTTTGCTCAATCTCTAGACACAGGCGCGAAATCTGCTGAATACCCGAGTGGTGTAGGTATCTCATAGTCGGCCCCGTCCGACTTTGACTTTTTGATATACTCCACGGAAAAGAAGATGGTATAGTGGTGGAATACTAAATTTGGCATTCCGTTTACAAAACCACAAAATATTGATTGAGGACTCTAGTATAACTATAGTTATTATTGATCGTCACAAAATTCTAAGACGATCTAGCCATGTCCGTACGTGTGTCTAAGCATTAAAAATCAAACGAGTCAACCAAGTTTACCTAAATGTTGCATTATGCTGGCATATGGTTATAATCTGTTTGGAATTGTAAATAAACGAAATCGGCCTAAGAAAAAAAATCCTTTTAAGGAACTAAAGGTACCTCGTTAAGAAGTACACTTTACCGCAAATACTTAATAGAAAACAATTATAATTTTGTGTAGATGTTCATTGGTAAAAAGGGGGCTCCTCTGGTTCAAAAACGTCAAGCATGGTCAAAAACTGATCGCCCATAGTCAGTTTGGAGCTACGGTTACTTCAATTAAAAGCAAATTTTGCTACGAATCCAAATATAGAGTAACTATGAAGTTTTGGCTTAGATTAGGGACAGACACATGGACCAGAAACGGGTCCTTTTCGGCTCGCTTAATTAGCGTAGGGACCGTGGAAGATATATAAGACTCGGCCTGGCCAAACTTAAAGACGTTTTATTTATAATGCGGCGGTTTTTATATCGTTAATGCCGGAGTTTAAAAATTAAAATAAATTCCGATTATCGTTTTGTTGTGATTGAAAAACGATGAAAAAAGTTCACAATTATAATTTCTAATCTAAACATATCTAGCCGAAATTCCACTACTTCATTGCTATTTGCATTAGCAGGTAATAACATCACATTATCATATACATTATTTTGAAACCAAATGTAATCATTGTTGATAAAAAATTAAATAAATACTTATCTGTACTTATATTATGTGTGGCTAGTGTTTTAAATGATCAATCACTTTACACCTTTTCATTGTTCAGTTCTCGTCCATACATTAGTGCTTCCTCAAGGGCAGCGAATGCTAGTGGAATCATATTGGCGGAGCTGCACAAGTTTTTGAACTGTTAGTAGGACGAGGAAAGCAAAGAATGCAGCTGAGGTTCGAAAGTTGACGATGACACGGTGCTGAAAGCAATTTTGGAGAAACATTTCCGTTGCGTCCTCAAGAAAACACACGTTAACTACTACTTGAACACAACGTAAGTTCCGCATATTTCCATATCCTCGCTCTTGCATACATCCATCTGTTATTCGGGCTCTGTTATTATGGCTTGACTCTTCGTCTCCTCTACCGGTGACACAACACTTATTGCCAGTATTCCGCACTTCATGCTTTAACCAACATCATATTGGGCACGAACATTATTCAAATTATCGACAAATTGTGAAATTTACTTTTACGATTTCAATCATAATTATAACTTTGGCTTAGTTAATACGAAACATTTATGAGCTTCATAAATGTTTGCAGTTCAAACTGCTAAGCGGTTTTATGGACTTGCAGTTAACATTTCACCGAAAACCACTAATACACTCTGGATGTACTACGTATACGACGTCTAATCAGGCATTTCATTTCAACAATACCAAGCACATAAACGAAAAACTAAGCATACTTGTATATGCGGACATTGGAGTGGGTTACCTTAAAAAAGAAAAAAGGAAACTTTTAAAAAAGTTAAAGTTGGTCTATTTTATGTTACCCCATTTATTCCGGTCACTGCAGATTATCAGCATCTTTTTGTACTCCGCTTTTCGTGTAACTTCGATACCAGAAAAAGTAAATGAAAACTTTGCTTTCTTGATAATGGCGTTAATGCTATAATGATCGAAAATTTAATTTTATTTGTAATAAGGACATTTATTCTTACTGATATTATGTCGGATAAATCCATCAAAAATAGCAGGTTCAATCAGACATGCAGAATTGCTGTCAGATCCAGAGTTCAGAAATTGGCGTTTGAACAAAAACGCCATTACGTGAGAAATACCATTACGAGCAACGTCTAAGTATAGAGGTTCTTACTTTTCAAAGGGATAGGAAGTGCATTTTCTAATTTGTAAGAAGAGTAAAGGACAGCTCTTTATCTATCTCTCTTTTGTTAAAGACGATCAGACAGACATCACTTACCCGTTTGATAAAGTTAACCTCTTGCCTGAATTCCCTCCTACTTACCTGGAAAACATTCATTGTGAATCTCGATGTATGTAAGTAAGTCCCCGGGACCGGATGGTATTTCGACATTTGTCCTATGTTCTCTTCAACTCGAGCCGTCCATTCCGCAACATTTATAAACTTGTTGGGAACGTCAAGCCGATCCCCGATCACCCCAAGGGCGAAGACACATATACTGCAATACCACGGCAGCCGGACCGGAGGTTTCACCTGAGAGAGTTCTTCGTTCCTCGAGAGTTCTTCGGCCTAGGGCTGTCACCCCGGCACACAATTGCCGCTACAACAATAATCCTAAAAAGGGTAATAAAAAGTTAAACACCATTTTGTGAGGTATTGAAAGTCTATTGACCTACTGTGTGATTTGACGTTATAGCTTCCGTAGAAATTGCTCTGCGAGACACTTGTTGGCGTTCTTGTCGGCAAGACGGAGTCGTTCTATCTACCAGTTTGGAGAGAAATGGCGTAGCTCTGGATATCTCCAAAGTTCTATAGAGTCTAACACGGTGTACTCATTTTGAAGCAGTTCGCTTTCGGTGTCCGTTATACCTTTATTCGATTAATATCGAGCTTTCTTAGAGATCGTTGGGGTTTCATCCAGCTGAACCCAGGTGTACCGCATGGTTCTGTTCCTTCTCCTTCTCTTCTTCTTATTTTCATTGACGATCTCTTGGTTCAGACCGTAAATCCACTCTACACATTCGCGGATAGCAGCAACCTCCGTCATTTATATTCGTTCATCCGTAGGCCGATTCTTCAAGATATTGAAGACAAAAGGCGTTTCATGAATGAGGCACTTTGTCAGGATTTACTGGCTTATCCTAAATATGGTACGGGTGAATAGTAGGTTTTAGTGCTCGTAAGACAGTGTCTTACAAGCGATTCTCTGACCAAATAGTGTCGTAAGTTACAATCGATTTTATGGATACTCGTATTGAACAATCAGATGCTTTTGGCGGTTTGGTCATGAAAACCCAACGTGACGCTCGTTGGGCGAGACATATATTCGAAGTGCCCAAAGAAGCATACAAGTGTATAGGCTTTCTAAAGCGGTGCAATATGTCAATCCTTCTGATCTTTTCCATAACTCTACAATTTAAATTACGCCGAAATGGAATACACTTCCCATATATGGGTTCAAAGGAGCACGATGTTACTGATAGAGTATCCAACACTATCGTCTCCCTTGAGCATGGGTGTCGATTTCATCAGACACCCGACGTCTTATTTTTGACGTGAGGATGCTTGGCAGGGATACACAGGTTTTCAGGAATCCACACCCGTTTCTTATCAATTGGCCGGTCGACCTCACAGACCGAGTTCGTTTTTGACCAAACAGTCCGTATGTAAAATTGAGTTCGGGCGAATGTATTTTGTACTGATTTCGACATCTTGAAGTTTTAGGCACTCTTCCGATCACTTATTCTCCACATCGCCTAAAAGTAGTTCAAAAAAAAAGCGAACAATTTTAAATGAGGATCAAATTTTAATATGAACCCATATGAGGATTTATTTATAAGATTTGATTAAGACTCGTTCTAAAAGAGGGTTATGGCCTACAAAAAACGACTTATGGGCAAAACAAACGACCAGTAGCAAATTTGGCCTTAAATTAAAGCAAATTTTGTTACGAATCTTAATAAAGATATGTTTCTAGGATTTCTAGAGATCAGGGTCGGACTCATGACCTTATGGTCAATACATGCGATCACAAGTAAATATGGACATATGGGTACTAAAACTCAAATAAAAAGGCCCGGGCACACTGAAGTTTTTTTTGTTAAGCCGCGTTTTTCTTAACTTCCGATTGTCTACTTATAAAAACCATTGAAATATATGTATGCTACTGCATCGTCGGCATAAAAAATGCCGTCAGCAATTTTTTGTGTGGTTTGGACGTTTATTTCGAAATTTTTTATACTGCCGGAATTTGAAAAGTACGCCTCGTAAAAAAACTTCAGTGTGCCTGAGCCTCAAAGAAACGTTCGTTACAAATTCAAATATCAATATTGATGCACTCTTGTCGTGATAATCCACGACGAAAGTTGCAAAAAATGATCGCACGAAAATATTTACGAGTTAATTTCAGTTTTTTGCCAAATTGATTTTTTCAAGTCACTGTAAACAACACAAATGATGTTCGTACGTCAAAACGTTCTGAGTACGTTAAGGCTAAAAAATGTCAAACTTTCCAATACCCTAAAGTGCCACCCTAATGTACAGTCAAAACGTTACAACACCCTTGAACATTGAAACCTTTTGCAAAACCATAACTATCTTATTTGGCGAGGATGTTCGCATCAAATATGCATACATATTTGTACATTCCATATGCAGCACTTTTTCTGCCGGATTGGGATGTATTGACCAAATTGCCTTAATCAGCAGCTCAATTACAAGCGAAGTGATCATCATCATCAAATTATACGTTTCACAACCAAATTACAATTCGCCCAGACACGAGCGAACACAGTTTCTAAGCACACTAAAACATGTGCGTATATTAACATATGTTCTTAGCGGGGGAGTTGGCAAGGCCTTCTTATCTGACATACATTCCTGCTTGACCGCTACACAGAGGTCTTTATATTTTATCTAAAAAAAGCCTGCTATTAAATATAATTGGATAAAAGGACAACAAGTGTATATGGTCATGCCTAAAGAGTAGAAGTTGGGTAGTAAAAGATATCATAGTAAGATATCAATTTGCCACAACAGAGCTTGAGGGGTCCATAACCACAAAATCTATTTAAAATGGGTATAACATTTAAAATTTTCCACTTCTTGTTGAATAAGCTACAAGTGGTGGAAAAACTGCTCCTAATTTTTTAAAAATTGGCAAATTAGTCCTTGTGTTGCAAGGCCTACAATATTACATTCAAATAAAAAAAAACAGGAACTGTAAAAGGTCTTGTTTTGTCTCCGTTTACACGAGGCAACTTTACTTGCCGTTTACACGAGGCAACTTTACTTGCCGCAACTCTCAGTTTGTAGGAAAAAGAGGTAAGGGGTATCTAAAGCGAAAGGGAAAAAACTTGTCCGTACTGTCAATTATTTTTGTGTTTTTCGTCGTGTGAAGACTTTTTAAGTATTTTTTTCACACACAAATCATAACGAATTAATCTCAGAATTTCAGAAAAGGCAATGTTTCGTCAAAAATTGCCGTAACCGAATTGCCTTGTGTAAACACAAGAGGCAAGTTCAAAAGCGAATCATAAAAATTGACGCAAGTTAAGTTGCCTAGTGAAATGGGGACATTCATACCAGGCAACTTTACTTGCTGCAACTGTGGGAAACAGAGGGAAAAGGAAAAAATCCCTTTCCATTCCCCTGACCTCTCTCTCCCACAAACTAAGAGTTGCGGCAAGTAAAGTTGCCTAGTGAAGATGAATAGATGAATCTAGCATACCAGCCGGTGAAGGCCTGTTAACTCCTTCGTTGCACTGCTGTATTGCTATACCAACAATCCATTCGCATACACACATGAATGTGTGGGTTAATGTTGGTGTATTTGCTGAATACATCTGATGGAAACGAGTACCATATTTTGAACTTTTCGGATACGTTTTACATGAAACTGATATATCTATAAAATAGGCGTGCGCTTGTAATCTATTTCAATTCAAATACATAATCTTCTACTTCCATTGCATGTGCTGATTAGGTTGTAGGTGTCCATAAGTTTGGAAGGGCTAAAGACCCACACAACAAATTCTAATAATTTCAGCTGGTTTTTAAATCAGGATTTGGAATTCATTTGACCTTGTAATGAATAACATGTGTAAGTGAGTAATTATCTACTTGTGTCTGTATGTGAATTCTTATATAATATTTTTTTAACTGGCCAATGCAATCATTGGAATGATACGGTAATGGTATGCAAGCTTTAATCTGATTGGGGAAATTCAATTACCATAACTTATAGCAGGTGGAAAGTACTTAAGTAAGTATAAACCGACAAGCTCCATGTTTTTTTAGAGTTAGTTATTTAGTTACAGGAACTTTTCTGTCTTATAAATTTTCTCTTTGGATTTTGGAACATTTTTATTTCTTCAAGGACATCCAGTATTACTAACTGTTAAAAAAAATATTTCAGTAAGGCAATTGAAATGTCTTTCTCTAAATGCGGACCCGTAAGAGTAGTCCAGATGTTTTTGTCTGGGTTTGACTACAAAAGTATTTTATTTGGATGACTTTGTTTAATTAAGCCTTAAGTGTGTTATAAAATTAATTTTAAATCTGCGGTTCCATGTACCAACAATCGGTTATAATAAAGGACTATTTGCAGTACACCGAACAATTCATTTGGTTTGAAATTCATTCGGTATGACCCACACTCAGGGGATGTCCTCTATACATATAGCTTGGTGACAGAAAAGTAAGATAGCGTGGGGGGAAGAGGGAGTAATACTTATTGACATTTGTCTTGAATTTCTGGATGTCGTAGATAGTGGGAGACTACACTTGCCGGAAGTCGATACCACATACGGGCGGAAAACAAATTCGATTGCAAACGGCTGGGAATTCCTGGAATGTCGAGTATCCCTGCTAAACATCCTCACGCCAGGAATAAGTCGCGTATGGCAGATGAACACACACCATGAAAATAACGATAAAACAGCGACACACAACCCACGTTCGGGCGATGGTCGAGAGAGACAATAGAGCTGGATACTCTACTGTCACCTATAAGCACCATCGGTCTCCTTCAAACACGGTTAAGCAGCTCCAAAGGATGATTTTAAAACAACTGCGCTTATATGGGAGTTGAGTTCCATCTTTGGCCTGATGTAAGTTGTAAAAAGGTCTGAAGTAGTAAAATATTTTCTGCACTGCTTTAGAAAGACTACACATTGGAGTGCTTTCGACATTTTGAGTACCTACCTCAATGTAAATTGTATTTCTTTGCAATAGAGTTGGATACTTTATTGTCACCTATCAGCACCATCGCCCCTAAGCAGCTCCAAGGATGAGTTCGAAACTACTGCCCGAATATGGGAGTTGCATTCTATCTTTGGCGTGATGTATATTGTGATTTCGACATTTTGCATTTTCGACGCCTTGTGTCGCATTGTATTTTCTCGTCCGATCATTGGGTCCCAATGTGATTTCTGGAAAAGAGAATTTAAAAATTAATTATTTTAGTCAAAATTTCAAAAAAAAAATTAAATTTTTTAGTTCCTCAATGGAGAACTTTCCCCCTTTTTCCCAAGCTAACCCATTTTTTTTACCAACCAATACGAATGGAGCGCTATACTTGCAAAAGCGTGGATTAAATGCAGCATTTGTTTGGGCGGTAGATGGTTTTGGGGCAGCGTTAGTTTCGACGACGATTTACTTATTGTATCGCCTCAACTAGGTACAAATTCCGGCTAGTAGCTGCACAACTCAAACTCAATCCCACGACAGCCGGTTCTATAGACTGGATTGACCCGAAGAGCAATTTTCGGCCAAATGCCGAAAGATGCTCTTCGGTCGGATGTACTAAGAGCTATTTCACACTCTCCAATTCAAAGAAGGTGCCATCGGTTTTTCTATAAGTAGCTGCCGGAATTGAATAAACGGTTTTTTTTGACGGTACAACTGCACAGCACGAGCCACAATGGAATAAAGCGCTTCCTGGCGCATAATCTCCCGTTTTGACGATTAGCGAGGTCAGCAAGATCTGCCGATTTAACCATTTCAGACGTCTACATTTGTGGCTACTTAAAGTTGCGAATTTTCATCGTTAAACCTCAGACAATCGCAAACCTATAGGAGAATATTCGACAGGACGATTTTACTTGTGCAAGAACAAATGACAAACAACCATCGTATGCGCCAGAAATTCGATAAACGGGAGATTCGGCGGCAGATGTTGTAAAAAGTGTGTACAAATTAGAGTTCCAAATTGCACCAGCCGTGCAAACCACATTTTAACTTCAATGGCATGAAATTATCTATTCAAAAAGCCAGTTTATTTGATATTTTTATTTTATTTTAGTCTATTTCTAATTATCTTATCAAATTTTTAGTTTTAGTGAAAAGGTTGAACTTTGCCATTTACTAATGAAATACCATCCGATCCGTTTTTGCTTTGCCCAATGAGCTTAAGATTGTTTGGCAGAAGGTGAAGAATATTATCGAAAAATCATGTTTTCAGATAAAGCTCATTTTCGTCTCAGTGGTTATGTCAATTAGCAAATTTGACGCATATGGGGTTTAGAGAACCCACACTATTAAGAAGAAAATGCTTTCATACTGTTTGGTGTGGATTTTGGGCTGGGGGCATACTGGCCCTTTTTTCTTCGAAATCGAGCAAGGAGCCGACACCCGGACGACATTTGGATTCATCAAGACGGAGCCACATGTCCCGCAGCCAACGCATCCTTCGATATTTTACACACTGTTTTTGTAAATATTGAATTATCAACTGAAATTTTGAAGCTGCGATTTGAGCCCTTTTGATCATTTTCTGTGGGGAGCCGTTAAGGATAAATTGTATGCAAAGCATCCATAGACAATTGAAGCGTTGAAACATGAAATCGAAGTTGCCACTGAAGTTCGAACCAAAACAAAACAACAACAAAATGTACTAAAAAATTGGGCTGATCGGATAAGATACGGGTAGTCACATGAATCATATTGTGCTCCATTATTAAACAACAAAGTTCAACCTTTCCAATAAAACCAGAAGTTTAAAAAAAATATCATCTTTTTTTTACAGTCGATTCAAATTTAAAATTGTAATTCGCCCACCCTGTATTATCATCAGACAGTAAACTCAATCTTTGTGGTTACGGCTTCAGAATAAAGAGAACTCCTAACCAATAAAAGATAATATCAGTAATAATATTCTCTGTGTGCAGAGATACAGATGTGTTGTTACCTTCACTAATTTTTTTCAATTTCCTGTACTAAATATTTTAGTACTTTAAGTAATTTCTGTTGTACTAAGATAGTGCGGCTAATAGCAAAGTTTCGACTGTGGCATTGAATCTATTGTTGGTAAGAGTATATAAAGTTTACACAATAATACCTACTCCTTTCCATTTGAATGCAATTCATAGTCTACATACACATAAGCAATCTTTATTGCCGCGACGTTAAGAAATAATTCCGTTCAGCTTAACTTGACTTCCCCACACGTCCAAATGTCCCCATTGACGCCATTATTAGAACATGAATATGCCACTCGACGAACCACAACGTCGTAGTAGTGTAAACATATTAAATGGATTTTAAAAATGTCATTATTTTCTGAAACTGACATACATGAAGCCATACTAAACGCCATGAAGGACCAACACTAGCAACGTTTAAATTGCTGTCACCGCCTGTTTCAGGGCCGGTCCCAGCACCACAAGTCAAAAGT
Organism: Hydrotaea diabolus; assembly: GCA_963513945.1. NCBI lineage: Eukaryota > Metazoa > Arthropoda > Insecta > Diptera > Muscidae > Hydrotaea > Hydrotaea diabolus. The sequence continues at coordinate 6,360,827 of OY740719.1, read as the reverse complement.
AAAAGAGACATTTCACCAGGAAATAACATGTCACTTAATAAACATCAATTGCTCTAACAAAAAGCACGTTTTTCATTTCACGTTCGGTGTGAAGTGCAGGAACGAACGAACAGCGACAAAAGCCAAACACCATCCAACGACTGCTAGTGGCTGTTTACATTTAATTTCCCTCCTTTCTGAAAAAAGCAAAAAATAGTAAAAAAAAGAATAGTGGAAGAAATCACCCACCGTTACACTCTTTTATGCTCAGGTTTTGTCATTCTATTTAAAGCTTTTCGTCCGTTACTCTTGGGAAAGGATACAAATTAGGTCAGTGACGCTCGGTTTCTTTCCGGCGTTTTTGAATTTAGCTGCTGGTTTTTGCAATAATTTTTTTACACGTATAACCTGTACAATTAAGCCACCCTCTCGGAGGATATGCTGGCAACACTAACGCTTCGCATATTTACCTCTCCAAGCATTGTCATCGGGCTGTACATATAACAGGTGATCCTTTTAGAGGCTTCTTTTCGAAACATATCTTTGCTTTTGACATTATCGAGACCTAAGGCTAAAAAATAAAATTCTACAAATAGGGTTTTATTTTTTTGTCTTACTCTTCTGGAGGATTTCGATACAATTGAGTTTAGTTTTGGCCAGAGATGGAACACATAGGCTTTAACGATCTTTGGTTTCAACGTGACGGCGCGTTAAGGACGAGGAGACTTTTTGTTTTTGCGTTACCAAATCCTAATAATCAAATATAGGTTCGAAATAATATAATGATGGCAGTTTTGATAAAACTATGGTTGAAATAACTACCTATTCGGTTGTATTAGCTAAAAGCAGTAAACGTTATTGGTTGTCGGAACCGCCTGTTGAGGCAACTAATTCTTTTGCTAAGATTTAATTTTTTAAATAAAAATTGATGATGACAACAAACACTTTCGTTCTAATAACCTTCTTGGTATTGCTATGTAATTGTTTTTATTTAACTAACTATTTGATAAATACAGGGTGTCCACCTGGAAGGTGTACTACTTTGTTTTGCCGCCATTTTGGTAAACATTAGTCTTGACAGTTCATATTTGGCAGTCGTGAAGTAGACCCGTGGCAAATTTATTATGGAAAAATATTTGATAAATCGTTAAACATTTAACCAAAATCAATCATCGATTACTGTGACGATGAGAAAGTTACATGTAATTTTTGGGAGAAACAACGTGCCAACAAAACGCACTGTACCTGATTGACCCAAGCATGGACCACAACGTACTGCAAGATCGGCTAAAAATATTACTGCAAGTGCTCAAAACAATCCATCAATCTCAATTCGACTCCGTGCTGAATGTAATGAAAAATGTGCTCAAAAGTGCTCGCATTTGTGAGGCTAACAGAGGCGGTCATTTATCTGATATTCCATACATAATTGCCGACATTAAATGAAACATTTATTAATAGATGATGCATTCTCTTTAATTTAATCAAAGATTATAAACAAAGTGATAAACCTTCCCGGCGGACATCCTGTACTAGGTAAATGCAGTGAAAGGTATTTGTTGTCAGAACCGCCTGTTGTGGCTACTAATTTAGATTTGGTACCACAAATTCGTGATGACAACAAAGACTCTCGTTCTTATAACCGTCTTCGTATTGCTATGTAATTGTTTTTATTTATTATCATTATTATCCTTTTTTAATATTTGATAAATATATGTCCGTAAAACAATTGCAATATTGTTCTCTATGTTCCAGTGGACTCGTATTGTAATAATCGTATTGTTGTAATATGCTGAAAATCGGCATTTGACTACAAAGTTTGAAGGTCGAACTAACATTAACAAACGCCGCGATACGGGTCTTTTAATTTAGCCTATATTTTCAATCCTCACTCTCAGAATCGACCTAACTTTTGCTAACCTGAATTTGTTCCACAGTGTAATTGAATGACTTTGCTTAATTTACCTTTTCGTGTTACATAGAATTTTTAAAACATGAGGTACCAAGTACTGACAATTCCATTGCATGGACAAACATTCGGTTATAGATGATGGAATACTTGGAGTATACCGAACCACAATTATTCGGTTGAGAAAAAATTCGGTTAACGAATAACGAATTTTCACATAACATAACGCAGAGTTATGAGAACAAACCGTGTATTGTAATGCGAAAAATGCAATAACGATTTAGGCCCATTATGGCAAATATTGAAAATTGGGTTGACTGAAAGTGATATTGCAAAGACAGCTTAGGGAAATTGTGTTACATATGAATAAAACTGTGTTGCATAAATAATGAGAATGTTTGCCCTTTCTTATTAATTTTGTTGTTTTTTTTTAAGAAACTACGATTTGGTTCACCCTGTTCTCACCTACACACATTTCCAATTAAAGTGCATGTATCAATTAATAACAATGTTATTAACAGCACACATACACGCTGTTAAACAAAGGGCATGTTAAACAAACACGGTTGATAACAAAAGGCGAGCAGAGTGCTCAAAATAGCTAGCTACTCCTAAAGAGTGGTGGCGGATTAAGCGCTGCTTACTTATAATCGTACATAGTGGATCTTAAAGGTTTAATTACCTACACTAAACGTCAGATTCCAAAAATTTAGTTTTTCTAGAATTAGAAAACTTACACACAGAGAAACATTAATTGGAAGTCGGTTAAAACAACAAAAATTCTGTTGCAAAAGAAGAATTTTTGTTGCCATTACCGAATGTTTACTATACTAATGAATATTCGGTTCAACGTACCACTAGATGATACATATGATTAAGGTATTTTGACCACATCCGGTAGATCGGTCATAACAATAAATTGCGGAAATTATTTAGTTAAAGAAAATTAGTAGTTTTGCTAAAAAAAATAGTTGTTGTAATCAAATATTCTTGATGATTAAAAACAATTTATGATAACAACAAAACGGATATCTATTTATTTCCGAATATAAAACAGGGCGAATAGTGGAGAGTTAATAACAAATATTAAAACGCACTTGTTCAACAAAATAGTATTAACACGAAATCATAAAATTTTCTATTTTCAAAAAAAAAATTTATATAGATGATCCAATTATAATGCACGATGTTCATTGTTAGTCACACCTTAACGTCAAGTTTTTTGCCCAACTTATTTTGACATTTCTTTGTTTCAGTGTTTGGCAAATTCAATCATGTTGAGGTTCACAATTGAGCAGCTCGTTAGGATTGTAGCCTTTTTACGAAAATGGACGTTCAAATCAAAATACAATTTGTGCACTTCGTGATTTTTTTGATCAGCATAATTGACCAAAGTTGTCCATAATCGGGAGAATTGTGCGCAAATTTCCACAAACCGGGTCTGTAGGAAATGTGAAAAAACCTGTGCATGTTCGCCCAGTTCAATAGTGTGGCCGAAGAGCCTGGACTCGTGAATGGTGTGCGCTAACGGACTTCTCGTGGTCAGAAATTGAGGATATGGACCTCGAAACAATGGCTCTTCTGCGCGAGAAATTCAATGGCCGTGTTATCTCTCGTCGTGGTGATTTTAAATGCCGCCACGATCATGTGATTTGACACCGTTGAACTTCTATCTTTGGGGATATTTACAGATAAAGTGTACGTCAATAAGCCAAGAACAATTTAAGAGCTAAAGGATGAGATAATTCGGCACATTAACGACATTGAACCTCCATTATGTCTCAGTCATTAAAAATATCGACCGTCGTATAGAGGTAAGCCACCGAAGCCTTGGCGAGTATTTGACCGAACTAATTTTCATACATACTTCTTTCATAATTAAAAATATTAAGTTAATTCTCTGAAACCCTTTTGTTTATTTACAATTAACATCGTGCATTTCAGTTGGACCACCCTTTCCGTGGTATTGCCAGTAAACACCATATACACATTTTTATTCCATTAACGGACAAGAGGAGTTAAATTAAAATAGTGGACATACTGATCCACCTACTGCAAAGGGAGAAAAAACAAATCAAAAGATTTCGTATCAATCAAATATGCAATTGTCGATTTTTACAAAGTCCACCTTATCTATTCTTGTTCTTTAAAATCTCTTAAAATTTTACATTAAAAAACTAGGGAATACACACAACGTTATTAGAAAAATTAAGAAGATTATATCGGTTTATTAAATAGCAGAAACTGGCGTTTGGATCAAAATAGTATGTGAGCGACGATATCTTGCCGATTCTTCTAAAAATGTCACCTACTTTTAAATTTTTTCCCCTTTTTAACACACATACGGAACACAGATTTGCCAATGGGCGATTTACTATAAAAAATCACCGTAGCTACAAACGTCTAACATTCGATGTCGAACAGTGTAAAAAAATCGTTTATAATTTTACTTAACTACCTGACAGGCTACAGCGTAACTGCAGTGTTAAATATTTACTTGATTAATGGCAAAATATTCCAACGAACGAATTAAAAAAACAACCAACGCTAGGAAGGAGCACAAAATTTAATCGCTGCGGGCATTACCTTTTGTTAAGACAACAATAAGCTGTTTATGCAACAAGATGGTAATGATGCTGCAACCTTGTGCAAACACTGTTTGCTATTGTAACATCTTCATTGCACTTTCCTATCCACATATTAGGTGTGTTTTTTTAACAAGCGAAAAAATTCTCTTAAAAATCAAAAAAAAAACTTACAAGAGTTTGACTTGTTGGCAATATTTTGGATTTAAGAGTAATATCAAAAAACAAATTTATAACAATTTACCTAAACTAATTGCATACGTTATCTTTAACAGCATAATAAAAAAATTGCTTACAAGAGGATTATAAACAACGAAAATTACGTTGGACAATTAAATTGGCATTACCACATATTAATAATCTTGATAACAACTCGGTTCGACATACACAAAGTAAGGACGGTTGCCAAGTTAGACTTAAATAAGACAATTTAGTTCTTAACATGATTTTGAAGTTTAATTAATTGAAGCATTAGACGAACTAACGGCTACTAAAGAGAATTTATTTCTGACGTTCCATGTACTAAAAATTTAACTGCACGAACTAACATTCGGTGGTACTGATGGAATACTTGCAGTACTTTACAATCTTTCGGTTGGTAAAATTAATCGATTTGGACAATGAATTGTTCTCTGAGCCAAAGAAAGTGTTTCGAATTTACAAACCCTCCACGTTTCTTTGTAATATTGCTGGGTCAGACAGAATATCAATACGTATCTACAATTTCTTTGGATCAAAATTTTATAAAACGCTTCTACGAGTATATCATCGAATAAATGGATGCTATCAAATTTTATTTAATTGTTTTGTTTTTTAACACTAATCTGAAGGAGATCACTACGATCTATAGTTTGTAGTAAAAACTTGATTAACACATTGAGCTTGAACAGTTTTTATTTTGGTTCGAGATCTTTTCTTTACCTTGGCGGGTTTAAAAACTGCTGTACAGTCTGTCTGGCAACCTAGTCAATACATTTCACGTTGATTCTAATAAACAAACAACAAAAATCAAGTCATAATAATGATAAAAGACCGTATAAATGTAAACAAAAAACATTTTTTTAAACTTAATTTTATTAAATGTTATTATTCGCCAATTTTATCAAATTTACGCTTAATTATAACAATTCAGATACAGTTATCACATTTTTGGGACCGTCATAATTGTTGAGAGTATGGGGTGAATCGGCATTATTTATTAATAAATTGTATACTATGTTTTAAATTTTACGAAATTTGCGCATAAGTCTAACAATTCCGCAGTTTTTATTCTGTTTCGATACCTTTTGTTGTTTCTTTTTCAGAATCAACTAAAAAATTGGTGAAAAGTATTGGCTATGGTTGCAAGGCAGACTGTACAGCTGTTTCTAAACCCGCCAAGATTTATTTTCAGCAGTCTTTGGGACCGCCACTTTGGCGTAGTCAGTGCCCACTGGACTTTTTTCGAAAATGTTCAGTAATGCTTTCTCCCAAAGCACATATGCGAAACGAGCAGTTACCTATTAATGCAAATTTGAACCAGGTACCGATTTACGTCAGTGTTTTGCCCGTTTAATCCGTTCCGGAAAAGCAAGATTTGTAGTAAAGCTTTTCTATTAAACCAAATTCAAATCAACCCCCACAAAAAATAAAAACAAATTATAGCAGTGTTTAATTAAACTTTCGAGCAAAAAATATGTTGGGTACTTATTAAATATTCAGGCCCTGGTATGAAACTTAGCAGAGCCTACGATGTCCTTGTAATAAGTAAAAATCGAGACTATATCCAATACAATTTCTTACAAATCAATTTTCTTTTCATTTTTTTTTATTATAGAACTTCAAAGTTATACCTTTGCGGAGTTTATATAATTTTTATCCGGTTGTTAAATAAAACACATCTATTACATGCCTCTTTTGTATTAACTTATCAGTCGTGATTTAAGGGCAAATGCAAAGCAAAGGATAAAAACTGCTAGCAGCAAACAATGGCTTGCAAAAATAAAACTGTTTCTTAATGTGCCACCGAACAAGAACGGAAAAATCAACTACAACAATGGCGTTATGTTCGGACAAGCCGAATTCGGAATACCCTGCACCGTGCAGTACGTTCTCTTCCAACATTAAATGAATAAACAACCACAGTTGGAGAGTAGGTTTGCTTCCCAAATAAGTTACACCATAAAACAAGTCTTTTCTCGGTTATAAGAACGAAATTAATTGTTGTCATCATCAATTATTAGAAAATGAACTCTTTATACATTATAAATGGTTGTCGCCGCCGCCAGTTGTAATTTAAAGTTTTACTGTATTGCATTAGAATAACCTATTTATTGGTTGTGTGTATCATAATATAGGGTGACCTGATAAATACGATATAAAAATATATTTAAATTGAACAAAAACGGTTGAGATAATTAATAATTTCTGGCTTTATATAAAAGTCTTATTTATGTCATTACCTTAAATGTGTTTAAATGTTCATCTAGGCTGTGCTGGCAGTGGTTCAAACGGTCGGTAAAATTGTTGATGTCTTGATTTAATATGTACGGCGTTATTCTGACAATATCATCTTGAATATTGGCATTGGCTGGTTTGTTAGCGCTGACTTATGACTTGATAAAATATCGCTCGCCCTTAAAAGACTCAGTCCCTTAATGTTTTCCTTCACAATTTTGGTAGTTCGTATTTATCGAGGTTCCAGCCAAAATAATCAAGAGGTGTTATTTTTCATGATAGCGGTAGAAGAACGCTCTGAGGTTTTCGAGCTTTGAGCCAAAATCTTGATCTTCGACGAACATTTCTAGCGCTCTATAGACCCTATGGTAGGTCCAAGTCCAACCCGAAAATAATCTGTGTTGTCCAATTAAGCTGATTGGCGCAGAATCAACATGTCTTCAATACTGGCCGCGACTATGTTTTCTGCGTAGCTCCAGGTTTGTCAAGCCAATTAAAGTAATCTGAAGGAGATCACTACGATCTATAGTTTGTAGTAACAATTTGATAAACACATTGAACTTGAACAGTTTTTATTTTTGTTCGAGACCTTTGTTGTTTCTTTACCTTGGCGGGTTTTAAAACTGCTTTACAGTCCAACCCGAAAATAATCTGTGTTGTCTAATTAAGATGGTTGGCGCAGAATCAACACATGTTCATTACTGGCCGCTACGGCGACTATGTTATCTTCGTAGCTCCAGGTTTGTCAAGCCCATTGATGAAAGAGAGTAGGAGATGATCCAGTCACCTCTTTTTTTCCTTCTCAACTTCGAGCACTGCGTCGCTAGTTTGGTACCTTAGCTCTGACCATAGAACGACGGTAGTCATTGCTTTATAACGAGTATAAGCAAGGATAACCATCTGATACTAGTCACTTCTGCGGCTATGATTTCTTCGCTATAAATCCCTGTTTGTTGGCTTAAGGTTCAAATGATGCTTCGACTTGCCCGAGCGCTCAATGATGACGACAATTGATCCAAAGATTCGAATGATAAATTGGCACTATTACCATAAATTAACTGTGACAGAGTCTAAAAAACAATTGGTTAATATTCATTAATATTATAAACATTTAGCAAACGAAAATCGACTTACCCAACTGCATTATTCGTTATTATTCGCACCTATTTTTTTTCTCGGTGTACATTAATAATGGTCTAAAAGGAACAATGTTGCTATTGCGGAACCTTTGTTATCCAAAGCAAACTAATCTTTCATGATTTTAATTAGTGCTCGAAACTACTGTAGGCTATCTCCGGCTTGTGTACTCACATCCTCAGTTGTTAAGGCCATGTTAAACGGATTTTTATGCATTTACGCTGCTCCCGTTTATCTGTCGGCTGTTTTTGCTATTGTTGTTAATAATTCCCGCAATATCAGTGTAAGCGTTGCTCTCAAAGTTTGCAGTAGCTTTCTTGTTTGCCATCATGTTTTCAACTTCCATTCGACGGTGTATGGCCCAGTGTTTGCAGAGCAATTCTTTTGTTCCAATGAAATGACTTTGAGTGCGTTCTCATCATCAACATTAGCAGCGCTAGTAAGCAACATCATCATCTGCTGTAGCTGCAGCTAGTTAGACCAGTATTAGTACTTGCACTCGTAGCCGTGGCCGTACTCAGTACTCATGGTAGCAAGGAAAAATTTTAGCTTCAAGTGTACGTGCGGTACTTGTGTGTCATTCAGATGAATATGCACTTCCCAAGCTTTCAGTTGGTTGTTGCTTCCATTACGGCCCCTTTAAGAACATTGCACTTTTGCAGTTAACAACAACTATTAACATTATACTCTCTTACTCTTACCGGGAAATCCCCTTTCTTCCTCTACCTACGTTACCACGCATTGAGGTATGGAACAGCAACACTTTTATTTGTGAAAAACCATAGTGGCCAAAATGCATGCGGGTGGAAAAGCAAATGGCACCATTTCCAGGGCGGCCATGGAGTGGAGTTGAATTCTTGCATGCTATTCCTCCGTCTCCCCGTCTGTCCATCGCTGCGTATGAGTTTTATTAATTAAAATGCTTAAACGTGAAAATGTAGACGCGCGTGCCGTTGCCCCATTGTCCGGCAGATATAAATGGCCTTTTGACTTTAATTGAAATGGCTGGTTTTGATGGTCTGTAATTTCGTATAAACAAAAAGGGTTCATTATTCGCAGAAATAACAAAAAAAATGAAGAAACCTTTTCGAATGCTATTTTTTCTTAGTACTTGGAAAGCATATTCAGCTTATGGTGTGACTTTAAGAAGTGATCATTAATAATCTGTTTTGCATGTCACTTAAGTAACTTAAGGATAAACTTCTTTGTTGTTAACAAATCTTACAATATTAAAGAAAAGGGAATTGTATTGTTGAAATGTTCCTATGAAATATATTTAAAAAAAATAGTATTTGCCTTGAATGGAGTGAATTAACCTGTGCAAAGATTTTGACATCTTAGTCTTAAATGAAGTTTTCGGCACTTGTTCAACAAAAGAGTATTAACTCAAAATTATTACATTTGCAGTAGAGGAAAAAACTTTTTCCTTAAGCCTTTGAAGTACTCTAAAACAATGAGAGTTTCGTATCAATTAATTTTGTTGAAAAAGTGGAGATCGTTGTAGAATTCTTACAGTGGGTGGAAAAGATCCCATGTCTTTCATTGAAAACATAAAAGCACACATCTAACATCTTGTAAATATGCATTGTAAGGATTTGCAATGTTTCAAACTGATTTTGAAACATTTTATAAAGCATTCCTGGTTTTATTGATTATTAAATTACAAATGTTACTTCACTCATTTTGACATTTGAATCTGTAAATTAAATGCTTTGCCCTTCTTTGGCCGTATTATTAAATATGCATAAACTAAATGGTAGAACCATTTAATATGGAATAAAGCACACGCTTGTAGTTGTAGACAGCTGAAATTTGCCATATCTGGTTGTGCCATCATGCCATGAAACTAAATTGTTGAACGATATGCCCACAATGCTCACCGACTGTCAGTTGTTCCCGATCATGTGTAATATGAATACAAAATTATTTCAAATTAAACATTTAACAGAATATAAAAGCTAATACTCCTCATATCATCAAATACTACAGCACAGCCACTAATTTGTATGTGTGCGGTCGGTCAATAGTATCTATAAAGAGAGGGATAGAGTGGGACAACGATTTAGACGGAAGTAGACGGAAGGGGAAGCGGACTAATTATGCATAATTGTATTCACATAAACAAAGGCACTAAATGCATGCACTCACACAAACACACAGAGATAGGCATAATTGAACACAGGGATATTGCAATCAGGGACACATGCAAGCGACGGAAAGAAGGACGCCAAAGGCCTGCTTTCAGGCATTACTTTCAAGCTGTGGGATTAGTTCTCCCCATCGTTTTAATATTATCTTACTTATGAAAGTTTACAATTTGAAACCAGGTAGATATCGGTAATTGTGCTTATTAAATTTGTTGGTAGCAAAGTATCCCTAACCTCAGTACAAACTCGTATATAAATAGAGATACTTTTTTCAATAGCCTTTTATTGACAGATCACGTGTGTTTGGCATTTCATCAAGGAAAGATTTACGCCTGAACAAAGTTTACAAAGCGTTCATTCACGTTCTGTGAGGAATGTGTTGCGTGCGTTTTTGGGCCAAATTTTGTTCAGAGATGAGGCCCATTTCTGGCTCAATGGGTATGTAAACAAGCATAATTGCCGCATTTGGAACGAGGAGCAACCAGAAGAAGTTCAAGAGCTGCCACTTCATCCAGAAAAGAACAAAGGTTTGGTGTGGTTTGTGGGCCGGTGGAATCATCGGTCCATATTTCTTCAAAAATGATGCTGGTGAGAACGTAACCGTCAATGGCGATCGTGCCATGATAACCGACTATTTGAACCTGAAATTGGAGCTCGTAATCTAGGCACCATTTGGTTTCAACAAGACGGCTCCACTTCCCACACATCGCATCAATCAATAGATTTATTGAGAGAACACTTCGGTGAGCAGATAATTTCACGTTTTGGGCCGGTCGATTGGCCACCAAGATCGTGCGATATCACACCGTTAGACTTTTTCTATGGGGATTTGTAAAGTCTAAAGTTAATGCGGACAAACCCGCTTTGATTCAGGCCTTGGAGCAAAACAACACGCATGTCATTCGCCAGTTACCACTCGAAATGCTTGAACGAGTCATCGAAAATTGGACTCAGCGGATAGACCATCTGAGACGTAGCCGCGGCCAACATTTGATAGACATAATTTTCAAAAAATAAATGCCAAAGAATGTTCTTTCAAACGATAATAAACATTCGCCATTCAATTTGAGTTTTCTGCGTTTTTTTCTTTAAAAAAGTAGGGAACCTCGAAATGGATCACGCGTTTGTATCGAGAAATCTAGTAGTATCATAAATAGGAATTGGAATTGTTTGCAGCAAAAAGCGTAAACATAATATAGTAGTTAATATTTTTGATTTTTTTTTAAGGAAAATTGGATCTGTCCTCCAAATGTCATTATGCCAAAGTCAAAGAGTAGTCACTTACTAAACTCCTACGACAATTGTAAATTTTAAAAAAAAATTTCACAAAATTTACAACTACCGTGATTATGGCAACTGATCACGAATTATTGAACAGTTCTTTCTGTAAAGCTGACTACTGGCCTTCTGTGGAGCCATATACATATTTTGCCTTGCAAATCAGCGTCCTAGTGTTTGACTTGATTCTCGCTGTGATAGCTTCAACCATGGTGAGCCATCGCAACTGGAGCCATTACCAAGCGACGGCCAGCGCCTCTTAAGACCAATCCCGCCGGTACCAATTCGAAGCGTGCTATATGGGCACAACTTCCCCCTTGGTTGGTTGGTTGAACTTTGTAACTTTATAATTGAACACAATATTAATCATATGACTACCACAACTAGTTTGGCAGTACCTAATTCGATCAAACCAATTTTTTTTAGAAAATTTGGGTTTGTTTCGGGTCGAATCTCTTCAACTTCGATTTTATGTTTCAACGCTTCAATTGTCTCTGGATGCTTTGCGTAACATTTATCCTTATTGGCTCCCCACAAATAATAATTCAAAGGGCTCAAACCACAGCTCCGAGACGGCCAATTAACATCATAATTTTGGATGATTATTAGATTTTAGTCATAAAATATAGATGGTTGCATTGGCTGTGTGACTTGTGACCCCGTCTTGTTGACCAAATTTCGTCCATGTCATACCATATAGCGCAGTAACGCTCACTGTTGACGGTAACGACGGCTCCTTGCTAATTTTCGAAGAAAAATGACCCAAAAGTGCCTTCAGCCCAAAATCCTCAACAAACAGTGACTCGTTGTGGATGCATTGGCTTCTCTATAGTCTCGTGTGGGTTCTGTGAACAGCATATGCGGCAATTTTGCGTATTAACATAGCCACCGAGATAAAAATGAGCTTTTTCTGAAAAAACGATTTTTCGTTAAAATTCTCCAACTTCTGTCAAAAAATCTTCAGCCCATTGGGCGAACTTTATAAGCCTTCATAATGAAGTTTTTATCCAAAATTCTTCTTGATGGATGCTCTTGGACATTCTCAGCTACAGCAACCATAATTTTGATTGAACGCACTGGACGAGAACGTATTCGAGTTGGATTGTCCAATAACGATCCATTTTCATGAACTCGCTTTACAAACTGACGCACAAACTGAACTAAAGGCCGATATCTTCTCGAAAATGTTCCACGTAAATTTCATACAGTTTGCGTTAAAGGCTTACTACTTTGCGATCCCACGGCAGCCGGTTCTATGCACCGGATCGACCGAAGTAGCAATTCTTCGGTCATGGGCTGTCACTCCGGTACGGTGCGCCATATTTGGAATTAAGTTTTTAATATTTCCCAATTTTGTTCGAGCGAATAGCGTCCCATTTTGCAAAGGTCAAACATAAACCTGAAAATAAAAATGAATGTTATTCCAACTTCAAAGTCAACCGGTATTTTTAATTTAAAATGACTCACCCTTAAGTTCAATTATAATTCGTAGTCGAGTAGTAAAGCGGCTGAAAATCCACTTTCAGGCCTTATTAGAAAAGGCCTCGGCAATTTCGTATCTGGGATAACACATACAAATCCGCCCACGCAGATATAATCACATTAATATTCAGGCTCATACACTCAAAAACACAGATGTGGATATGGATACTAATTATATAGTAAACATTTCATAAATTGTAAACCAAAGTGTATGAGTAATAAGTTTACGAAACTAATATTTACGTACATATTACGTATTACAAATATTATATGACTACACAGACTACAGAAAATAGTCAGTCCATGGAACACTTCTTGAAGGTCCAAATTACTCAAGTTGGCAAAACCAAAGTTGATTTGATTCAAAGTATTGCTAGATCCTAGGTGCCTCTACAATCGAGAAGCTTTTTCAAAATCAGTAAGCATGATACAATTTCTTTGGCCACTGGTCGGCTGCATAAAGCTTAAAGTCAGCTCTGACCGAATAATTACATTTGTATGGGAGCTATGCAAAAAAATTACCAGATATTGACGAATTTTACGAGTTACGTTGTTTCGAAGCTTCTCCATAATCGAGAAGCTTCGAAGCATGATACAATTTCTTTGCTCACAGGTCGGCATCTACAGCTACAAAGTACAACGCATAATTGCCACTGGATAATTTCAGATGTCCACAAGTATGGGAGCTGTACGAAAAAGTTACCCGATATTGACCAATTTTACAAGGAAATACGACCATAATAGTCAATTTAAATAAGATCGGATTAAATTTTGTCTTCTTGAGCGACAGTACCTAAAATGTATCTGACAGTTGTGTGGGGGTTTTTGGAATGACAGACCAAAACGGTCAAATTTCAGTAAGATTAAAAACTTAAAAAACTTCAATATCACAATTCAAAATTTGTATTTCATTTATTGATATTTATTGACAAATTCACTTTAGGCTTATTTAAAATGAAAACATGGAAATGAAACAAACTAAGCCTACTAGCCAATACTAATTGTTGAAAACAAAAACATTGCCAGTAGACACTTTTGTAATCATTTACAAATCATTATGTTGCACATGTTTAAAAATGTTTTCTTATAAGTATGGCAGGAACAATTGAATGATCTGAGCAAGACTGGAAAACTATTGAAAATACGAGCAACTCTAACGTGAATTGATCGACCTAAATCGGAATTATATGCTGTGGAAACCATGGAATCAGCATGGGTCTCAAACCTTATTATCAATAGTAATATTAAGACATTGAATATTATCAACGAATTCTATTACACTATTTAATAAAGTTAGATGTTATGCAAAACGTCTTCAAAGTCTAAATTTCTCTTAAACAGCAGAAGCAACAAGAAAAAAGGAACACAAACAAACATATCAATAATATAATACCCACGAGGCTTTAAGCAAGATTAAGTTTGAATTGTGGCTTTAAGTGAAGAGGACCTCAATTCGGAAGCGACTAGCAAGACCTCAATTCAGAAGCGACCTCTGCATGGGGCCTACAGGAAAACATGGACCGTTACGGTCCATTTTTGAAATTTAATTATTAGTTATTCAAAGCATACCAGAGCTTTTAAGAGTACCATGACGTCAAATCGGAAGGCACGTTGAGTGCCGTGTTGCCGTTTTAAGCGTTTCCTACCAAATTTGGTAGGTTTTTGTTTCATTTGGTAGGATGGTAGGCTAAGCCGTATTTTGGTAGGTTGTGCGATAAATATGCATTTACATAAATTAAAATTTGTAAAGGAATGAAGGTATGCCGAGAATTAAGCCAAATGAAGATAAATAAATTTTTATTCTTAAAAATTGTGCATATATTTGCTATCCATATTTCAATGTTTGAAGGGACTGGAACTTGGGCCTATATGCGTCAACTTAGTCTAGGACCAGGTTGTTGGTCCATCGTAAAATACTATACCAAATATGTTCGAAAAAAATATTTTATGTATAGGTGTTCTATAGCTGTCAACCGATTTGACCCATTATCTGAGGAGGTTACTGATCGATCGTTGAAGAAAATTTCTAAATTTCATAAAAATTAGATGTAATTTGTGTCAGAAAACCTTAAATCGATTGAACATATGTTTGGGAGCTATATCTAAACCGATTTTGCTAAATTTCAATAGCGGCTGTCCAAAAAACTTACTTCTGACATATTTAATATAAGTCGGACGGCAATTTTGACCTGTAGTTTGATTACAATTTTTAAAAGGGCCGTAAACGAACGGCCTGATAGAGATCGTTTAATAAAATTAGCTGATCATCGGTGTCGATCGGTACACTCAAAGCTTTATTATTTTTGGAAGTTACAAACAATGAATCTATGCAATGAATCTAGCTTACCATTTTCTGTACACCCTGTTAAATTTGTTAGATGGTTTCACAATTTTTGGTATGATTCTTGAAAAAATTTGGTAGGAAAATTACTTTGCCATTGGTTGAGGGTTGGCTATTCGAAAACATTAACCGACAAGATGTTTTACGTGGTTTCTAAAGCTACGGGCTCTACAATCATAAATGGCCCTTGTATGATATCAAAACATGGACCAATATCAAAAGAATTCCTCATTGGCACAATTATAAACAATATTTTTTTCACAAATCCGTTTATATGTGCAACATATACTTTGACTACAACGATAGATGGACAGGCGGACGAATATCGCTCAAAAAATCAGATAGGTGTTTTGAATAAATAGATATAAAAGCAATGGGTACTATCCTTTTAGATGTTATAAGTCACAAAATTATAATAACCTCTCCCTCGTGCAGGGTATACAAATATTGGCAAACCAAACATTTTGTGGGTAATAGATAGGTTCACATGAAGAACGGAACAATTGGGTTGATTGGATGAGGTACTGCTGAGCCAGATGCAGTCATATAAATGATATTGTGTTCCATTATTAAATGACAAAGTTCAACATTTCCAATAAAACCAGAAATTTTAAAAAAATATCAGTACTTTTACAGCCTATTCAAAACTAAAATTTAAATTGGTCCACCCTTAAAATAGAAGTGATTTTTTTTAGAATCACGCTACCATTGTTGTTGACCAGTGTAAGTATATAAGTTAAAAATCCACTGACAGTTGCAAACAATATGTTTAATCTAGTAAATAATTATACATTTGGCAATAATGAAACAAAAAAAACAACAAAAAATCCCAAAAAGCATAGCATTTAATTCTTGTCGAAATTTCGAAATGCTAACATAAGTTAACATACCAATATAATTTGGCATTCGTACATATTTAATGCTTCGGATTGTTGGTGCCTACTTATTTGGAAGAGATTATATTCCAAATGGCTGCTTATGATGGCAATCCTGTTGAATTTATTTAGAACCAACGCTTGAATTATCGATACATTCCATTAAACGCTGTTTTTAATTCAGCAATGCCCTTTTGCCACATCGTTAAAACATTTATCACATTGTGAAATAAATTAACATAAATACATGGTATAGGAGGGGTTTAGGCAGGAGTACCAAAATTGTTTTGGTAAACGATTTTTGTACTGAATTAAAAGCCTCAATGTTATGTTTGTACTCGTATTTCTTTAAACTGTTTGCTACCCCTTTCGTATTGAAAACCCTTACGCCAATGACCCCCAAAAATGTAGCCCCTTCGAATAAAGAATAGCTTTTACACACAGTGTTTTATGTTCTCTTCGATATAAACGACACACTAGTACATATATTCTTTATGCCGAACGTATGTGTCACCGGCTTTGAGTTATCACCCATAAAAGTGCGAAACTCCGGAGGCATAAAGAAAAGCCGCTGTATACCGAACGGAGAATGCCACATGATGGACCACGTAACAGCGGCCAAAGTTACGGAATGAATGGCAGTCAAATGTCATTTCTCACCCGATAATGGGGAATCTGTTCTTTTTGGGAGGGGGGCTTTAACGACACGAACACATACGCACGTATAGCAAAAGCGGTCAATTTCGCGCTTTACATTTTTTGTTTTATGCTTCTCCACTATATGGCGGAGGACTGTATACTAAATTTTTCAGACCGTTTACAACAACTTATATCGATGGTCTGAAACATTATGAAAAAAGGCCAGTATGTACTTATACATATTTAGGATCGTCTTATAAATCGAAAGCGATTTAAAACCTTTATCATTTTCTTAAACCAATGAGTTGACCACGATATTTTTATATGGTGGAATCAGGGGTTAAACCAGTTTTGAATGTAGTTGCCTATTTTCGTCATTGGGATAATACCCCCATTACGAGCGCGTGAGAATAGAAATACGACTGAAATAATCACCAACTAAAAAAATGTTGAGCATCTAACTTCAAATCATCATTAGACTTTTAAAAACACAACAAGTAATTTAATTTGAATTTTTTTTTTGTGGTAAAACTTAAATTGCTGCTTGATTATTTTTTAAACTTTCATTTAAATAATTTTGTTGATAACGTAAATTTTTAGTTGACATTGACAATATGTTTTCGTTGTAAATAATCAAAAATGACTGCATTTTAGGAAATTCTCAAACAGTCATGCACCTATATATGATGACAAGGGTGTATAATAATCGACTACGCCGTACTCAACTTGTTTTTTTATTTTAGGAGATTTTTACGAGTACTCATGGCGAATTACATGAGAGGGTGTTTGCTTAATTTATGGCCTAAATGTGTGTGAATTGACTTTAAATGTTTGAGGCTTAACTGCCTAAAGTTTGATTGTTCAACGTGTTGGCCGGCGTTATTGTGTGTCAATAAACATTTGTCGACTAAACGAGCGAGTTAAGATCATAAATGCTTGTATTTTATTGCCGCTGTTAAACAAAAGGGTTGTAAAAACGAATTTATTGTTAAGTAAGAATATCTGTTAATGTAGGTGTCCTTTTGAGGGGTCAAATGGTGAACCTCGTTGAGTTAAAAAAAAAACTGTGGTAATGAACATTAAAAAACTAAAACTTTTAAAAACAAAAATATTTTTTTTTTATAAGAAAGAAAATTAAAATTTTTTATTCTTACAATGAACGCTAGAATTAGTGTAAAACATTCCGGTTAATGATATTCGATCTGATATTCGACCGGAGCTATTATTGGGGGCTTATAAAAAGGGTGAACAAGTTACGTGGTGTTCAAAAATCAAATGGACAACAACCTTAAAGCAAAGCTTATATATTAATTTACCGCATTGCCTTTTTGCGTTTTATAAAATCGACATAAAAACATTTTTCTATTAATAAGAAGGGTGAATCATCGACCTTCTTGTTAAGGGCACGTAAGATTGCCCCTTCCACGTAAATAATAATTGAATGAAATGAATTATATGTCATTAAATTTTTCTTTACAAAAAGTGATTATTTCTTCAGAACGAAACAGAGTACACATGGGTCCTAAAAAATAGCTGCTGGGCAACAGATTGGAAAATTGTTTCATTTTTGTTTTCGAACATTTACAAATTTACATTCTGATTTACATATGTGTGAACATACTTACATATGAGGGATTCCATGTATAGTTTCTCGACTTCTATTTTGATGACAACGGTACAACATTTCTTTTTGATGACGACTGGTGTAGCATTTCTTCCATTTCTGTAATTAGTTGTGGTTTATATTCTTCAGCTGAATTTTCGGTCGTTGTAAAGTTGGCGAAATGTTACCACAAGACCTTAAAATATGTGTTGCAAATTCCATTCCACTTTTGTAGAATATTAAAGGTACATTTTCGTTTCATTTAGATTTTGGATCAGTTCGCAGAAGTTTTTGTTTTGTTTTTTTAACCAATGGCAGGACTGGCAGGATGAGATACTCGTAAACTGTTTCTTGAATTTGGATTTTCTCACATGAGAGTTTTCTCGATTCGTTTTATTAAGCCCTTTCATCCGCTCACTTAACCAATGTTGTTCAACATTTTTTAGTCGATTAGCTTCATGGGTCCGACATTAGATAAACTGCACTTTGGTTTTCGACCTCCTCACAGACGTTTATTAATTATGAAAAGTGCTGCTCCTCGGAAGGTAAGAAGTTTTTACATTTTACGTTAATGTGGCTTACATTTGAGAAGCCATTGATTCTGTAGTACACAGAAATCGGACAACCTGCAATTATTGAGAAAATATTTTGAATAAACAAATATAAATGTTGACAATTACTACTTACTTTAGTCCTACAACATTCCCTTAAGGAACAAGGGAAACTTGGCTCAAATCAGTGAGCAGCACTCGATTCAATTCTTACACGCACTGGTTCAGCTAAGTTTTCGGCCGTTGTAAAGTTGGCGAAGTGCTAAACCAATACCTTTAAATATGTGTTCCGAATTCCTTTTCACTTCTGGGGAATATTATAGGTACATTTTTCGTTTCATGTAGATTTTGGATCTGCTTACAGAAGTGTTTATTGTTCTTTTAATCAATGGCAGGTGCTAGAATAAACTGCTTCTTGAATTTGGATATCCACAGATAAATGTTTTTTCGATTAGATTTTTCAATCCCTTATTTCCGCTCACTTAGCTTATGTTGTGCAACATTCTTGAGTCCATTGGCTTCATAGTTTCGACGTTAGATAGACTGCCCATAAATTTTCGATCACCTCACAGAGGTGTTATTAACAATGATAAGTACTGCTCCTCCGGAATGTAAAAAGTTTTCCCATTGGATGTTAATGTGGCTTACATTTGACCATATTATTGATTCTGTAGTATACAGAACAAGGACAACCTCCAATCATTGAGAAAATAATTTGAATAAACAAATACAATTTAAGTCAAAAAGTACTTACTTAAGTCCGACAACATTTCCTTAAGGAACAAGGGGAAACTTCTGTCAAATCAGTGAGCTGTAAACGATTCAATTCTCACTGGCCAGGACCTACTGTTTAATGCAGACTCCAAACGGCTTAAGCGTTTTATAGAAGTTTTAACATGGCATAGAGATAAATCTCTTACTTGTTACGTCGCCGGCATATACGGGGTAAAAACCCGCCCCTAAAAAATTGTAGACTGTGGTTGTTCTAACCTGAGGTTAAAACTGAGTTAACTGGAATTATAGTCGTTGTTGTTGTGGTAACAACAATATATTTTATTTTGAAGGCTTTTTCGTATATGGGGGATCTGCTTTGATATCCAGGTGGAGGAAACACGTCATTTGAACTGGATGCGTCTACAAAGACCTGGGGGTCAGCTGAGTGGGCTTGGCCCGACAGTTAACATGCAGCACGTCATGTGGTCCCTGATGGCAGGTTGCACAGATGTCCGGAACGTTACCATCAATTCGTGCCCAGTAAGAATTGAGGCGGTTGCACCAGTCAGATCTCAGCTGCGCCAGAACCACGCGCGTCTGCCGAGGTAGTACCTTCTTCTCAGGTGAATTCTCCGGGGAATGCTCCACTAGCACTACATTCACACGGTAGCTGGATACTGCTGCTGCGACTTCATCGGCGTGAATGTTGTTCAGACCTGCCTGATAGTTTTGATGATATAAGGGTTCTCTCTTTTACCGCTGGAACTCTCTCTCTAGATCATGAAGACCGTACCTGATCTGCCTGGGCGGAGGCATCCTGTCCAAGAGATGGTGGTTAGGATAACTGCTAGCAGGTAGTGCTTAGACAGCAGGAAATTGTGTCTGCGCACGGTAAGGACCTTCGTCTCCTCATGTAGATGGTCCTCAGAAAACACCCTGCTGATGTTCTGAGGCCGGCATTATGGCAAGTCTGAATTTTCTTCCACTGCGTCGTACTCACGTTCTCCGACCACACCGGTGCTGCGTAGTTCGCTACAGACCTCTTATCTATGTAAGAGGTCAACAAGGTTTCTTTGTCGGCTCCCCAAGTACTGCCGGCAAATGACCTTGTTCCTAATTTTGAGCTTATCGCGGATAGCTGTAGCATGAGCAGAGGATCGAAAAAGGCTGTCGAATGTGACCCCAAGGAATATAGGGTAGTTGGTAGTCGTGATGTTGACGTCATCGGGATGTAGTCGTACACAATTCCATCGTACCACGGCGTCCCCTTTGTCCATTGTGGAAATGCTAAAAACTAATAAAGTAAAATATCTGTTAAAAAAGTTGACTATGTTATTCTTATGTGATTCAACCTCCAATATAACCAGAAATTTGAAAAAATTATCAGTGCTTTATTTTACAGCCGATTCAAATTTAAAATGTTAAATCATCCACGCTATATTTATTATAAATAGCTGTAAAATTCTAAGACGACCAATCCGAGGCCGTCCCTGTATCTGTTTAAGCACGTTTGCGGTCAAATGAATCAACCTAGGATCCTGAAATTTTGCATGATTATGGCTTATGGCCATAAGCTGTTTGTGTTTGTAAATGGGCGAAATCAGCCAAGGGGGAAAACGTTTCCTTTTAAGGGACCAACGGAACCTCGGAAGTACACTTTTTTGAGTAATTTCTTTACTAATCAAATTTTTTTGTAGACGAACAATGGTTTCAAAAGCTACATTCAATTCCTAAAAAAGAGCTTAGCTGCTGGACGTTTTAGCTCACATGTCCCAAAAAACGGTCGACATAGTCAGAACGCCTGATCAATATGGCCATACAGGTACTAAATTTTAAGCAAATTTTGCTACGAATACAAAAAAATGGTCCTAGATTTGTATAAGCTTTAGTAATGAGGTTCGGCAGTATATTTGGTTTTGCCCAGTGTGAACTTTCGACCTTTATAGTTGTTAATTTTAAATTTTCTACTCGTCCTTATTTCGACATTTTTTCAGAATGTGTAGCCAAACATCGAATTAATTTACATGGAATTTCTCATGCGTTTGCGTCATTAATTTAACCCATGATTTTCCCATAAAGAATGTGAAGACATTATTTACACATGTGTAGGTTATGTTTATGGAACCATTGACCTTGATAATATTTACGACCAATTCATACAAACACATTTTTCAATTACGACTACTTTTCTTTTGTTACTTTTACGTGTGGGTCGAGGGGGGTAGGAGTTTTAGATAGACCGATTTTTTTTGTTTGTTTTCAAATACCTAAATTATTCTTTCAGTCTAGACTGGGATTTCGGATTTGTTTCAACAATCAGCGGACAATTAATCTTTCATTATAATTCGATTTTAATCAAATAAAATAAATGTGCAGCAAAAAATCAGCACTTGTTCAGAACTAAAACAAAAATATTCCACCAACGAAACAAAACAATTTTCCATGGATTTGTTTATAATCTAGTGGAGAGAGGAAAAAACATATTTTTTTAGGTGAACAACAAATTAATTTGTTCGTGGTTAAAGGCCAGGGATTTACACGCGCTTTGTTTTTGTTGTTTTGTTTTTGTTATTACGGTGGCTGTGACTAGCTGATAATCCTCGTGTACTATAAATACGAGTACAGTACAGCATAGCATACACAATACGCTGGAAATTGTTGTGGATCATATTGTTCGTTTGTAACCCAAGGACCATTGCGTGGCTTGTTTTTACTTTCCCGGCGAAAACAACGAGTACGACGAGATTTAATCCTGCGGCAGTGACTATTAAATTCTCTGCCACAAGGTTTGCTCTGGTGCAATGCAGCTAAAAGCACACAATGCGCGTATAGAAATAAAATACAAACAATAAAAATTCAAGTGGGAGTTTGGATTTAGTAGCGCCTCCTGGCTGGCATACATTGCGTTTGTCACGTATTTAAAATTTTGTTACATTTCGCATGCACAAGTGTTTAAAATTTCGAGTATTCCGCCACTTCTGTATACTTGCTGTATTGGCAAAATAAACACGTTTTTAGTGGAGAAATAAATATATTTTTGTATGGTATTTATTTATATTTGCATAGGCAACTTATCATGATCATATAACAAAGTTCATAAAAGAGTTTAATTAAATGTATTGAATATTGAAAAAAAACGCACTTAATTATTAATAATCTCCTTGCAGAACAAACACAGTATGTTGGATTGTGGAAAATATTTTAAAATTATATAGTGAGACGACCATTTCAAAGTAATAGCGACTAACAAACCAGCTCGCTGGTAGCAGGTGGTCCATCTAGTCGTTAGTACTCGTATTTATGTCATGTGTCATTTCTACATTGAACGCCTAAAATTGTTTCAACTTTCATCATGGAGTGGTCAGATAATGAGAACCGTATCGCTGTAATAGCGCTTTTCAAGTGTGAAATGAAAAAAAAAAACGATATTTTTAAAACGCTCCGGCCACTAGGATTAGCCGCATGTTCATCTACCGATGCATACAACGGTTTGAGGAGACTGGAGATGTATAAGACCGCCACCGGTCGGGCCGCCCACGCTCTGTTCGAATACCGCATCAATCAAAGCCGTTAAATCAAGAATTCACAGAAATCCGCTCAGAAAACAGAAAATGATGGCCCGTGAGATGAATATCACGCAAAAGTCCATGAGTCGAATCATTAAAAAAGACTTGGGACTCTCAAACGACGTACCGGACATTTATTGACTGCAGCTTTAAAAAATAGGATTGAAAAATGCAAACGTCTTTTGGTGAATCACGCTGATAACTTGCACAAACAAATTTTGTTCACCGATGAAAAATTTTTTACCGTTCAGGAAAAATTTAACAAGCAAAATGATAGTGTTTGCGCGGTCATCTAAGGAAGCATCTGAACTGATCCTAAGGATGGAAAACGGTCATCATCCAGCTTTAGTCATGGTTTGGTGGGGTGTCTCTTAAGATGGGGGGCATTTCTGCGAACAAGGAGTCAAAACATCGGCCAAGAAACCGTTTTGGAAGCTGTTGTGAAGCCTCTTAACAATTCCCTGTTCCAAAACCAGCCATGGACTTTCCAGCAGGATTCTGCGCCGGGCCATAAGGCTAAAAAGTCCCAGGCCTGGCTTCGAAACAATTTGCCAGCGTTTATTTCCTCTGAAGAATGGCCCACAGGCAGTCCAGATTTGAACCCATTGGAATACAAATTGTGGACGGTTTTAGAGGACAAGGTTTGTCCCAAAGATACCCCAACATTGGATCTCTTAAGACTGCTTTGGTTCGAGCTGTGACCAATTGTCCAATGGACGAGGTTCGTGCAGCTATTGACGATTGGCCAGTGCGACTTAAGGCGTGTGTAAAGGCAAAAGGCGGACATTTCGAATAAGTAGATTCTTTTTGGATAATATACATCAATTAATATATTAAAAAATATTTGGTCCAAAAATATTCAGTACTTTTTATTTTACAGCATAGAACGTGTGTAACAAGTAGTAGGGATATGCTGATTCCAAATAATGATTGACAGCTAAAAGCACATTAATCATTTTTAATGTGCTTTTGGTATAGGGAATCCTATATAATTAATTTTTATTACCTTGGGGGTATGAGTACGTGATGTGACCCTTTTTTATTTGGTAATAGGAAATCCTATGTGGTTTTCAGATAGTCCTAGGTAATTAATTTTTATTACCTTGGGGGTATGAGTACGTGATGTGACCCTTTTTTATTTGGTAATAGGAAATCCTATGTGGTTTTCAGATAGTCCTAGGTAATTAATTTTTATTACCTTGGGGGTATGAGTACGTGATGTGACTTTTCTTTGTTAGGGGTATAGGAAAATCCAATGTGGTTATCAGATACTCCAAGATAATTAATTTTTTATTAGCTTGGATGAGTACGTGATGTCCCCCCCTTTTTATTTGGATATATATGGAGATGATAATAAATTTTTATTAGCTTGTGTGGTGGGGATCGTGATGTGACCCTTTTTTTATTTGATATGGTGTATGATTAAACATCGAGTGCAGTCATTGCTTCATCGATCGTCATAGTTCTGAGCCTTTCTTTGAAATTTTACCGTTAAGATGGTGCTTGTGTTTAGAAGTATTCAAGTTAGTGTTTTAGGGTTGCACGTGTTCATATGTTTTGTCGTCATTGTTTTTATGAACCCTATTTTCCTTTTTTGCTGTCTGATAGAAAATCCCTTATGCCCATGTTGTGTGTGTGTGCTAGAGTTATGTTGTGTTCGTTAGAGTTCTGAGCCTTTCTTTGGAATTTTTCCGTCCACATGGTGCTTATGTGTATGCTTGAGTTTGTGTGTGTTTTGATATTTCAGAGATCTTAATTTTTTCAATTTCAATTCGTTAGAGTACTGAACCTTTCTTTTCCGTCAAAAAATACTTGTGTGGTGAAGGAGTACGTGCTCGTCTGTTCTATCGTCATTGTTTTGATAACCCTGTCGCTAGAATTATACATATTTTTGTTTTTTGGGTTTGACAATTTGTTGCCCTGTTTTGATTTACAAGTGACAATGTACTTGATTTTGAATGTATGTGGAAATTGTGGCTTGTGACCTTATGTAACGTTTGAAAGATGCACTGTGGTGTTGGACAATTTTTTTGAAATTTTTCCGCTAACACGGTGTTTGCCTAAATTTGTTTTTGTTAAAGTTAGTCTTTGTTGATACATTGTGAGTGGCACATCAAAATATTTTAAAGAATTACTCATTTTACCTGTATATCAGTTTTGTAAACACGAATACATATTTTAACTCCGATAGGAAATTTTTTAATACTAATATTATTATTAAACAAATTGTGTAATAGAAGAAAAAAAAAATACAAACAAACAAAAGAGAAAAAAGAAAGAAGAAATACGAAGCAAAACAAAGTAATAAATATACTAAAAAATGTCTTATATCTGTGCTATATGCAAAATGGAGTTTAATTCCAGTGTTATTTACAAAAAGCACTTAAAAAATCATTGTTCAAAGTGTAATAAATATATTGAAGGTGCGTACGCGATGAAGTTTCATCATACGATTGCTCATGATGATGGAAACGTGATTTCCCAGTCCGCTGCAAAAAGGAAAATAGAGAAGGCGTCTCAATTAAGTGCAAAACGGGTAAAACCTTCATCAACCCTATATGCGTCTACACATAATTCGACAATGGAAAGTCGCGGACAATCAGGATGGGGTTACTATGGTGGGCAACAACAATCACAATACCCCCTATATGAAAATATACCAACATCAGATAGTCGATACCGCCAATATCAAAATCAAGAAGGATGGGGTTACTATAGTGGGCAACAACAACCACAATACCCCCTATACGAAAATATGCCGACAACATCTAATAGTCTATACCCTCAATATCAGAATCATGGACAACCTGGATGGGGTTACTATGATGGACAACAACAAACTCAATATCCTAATAATGAATACACGTATACAACTTCGGTCAGTGGACACCCCCAGATGTCAAATAACGAGGAAACGCGTTCCGAAAACCGGAAACAACAGCAACAGCTACAAATACCTCAAACCTGTAAAAGTTCTCAACAGTCCTCCTCAAGTAGAGCAAACACCCTATGCGAGGAATGCAACATATATATCCCCACCAACAGCATATACTCACACAATCGAACAACTAAACATAGGAAAAATGCAGCAGTTTGCATTAGTAAAAATATTAATGTGATAAAGAGTATTTATAATAAAAGAATTGCAACTTATGAATACAAAAACTCAACAAATATTATTTTGCCCGAAGAGTTTTTAATAAGCAGCAAAAAATGTTTAGTTCAACTATTAAGAGATAGTTTAGTAGAACATACTGTACTCAAGTTTAATGTGGAGTTGGTGGCTGATTACATTAAACCATTAATAGAAACGGAATCTTCAGCAATGCCTCCGCATAAAAATAAAGAGCAGCACCCTTTGGTAAACAAAACGTATATTGGAGATCAAAATGCAAATATGAAAACTAATGAAGATAGTCAAGCCTGCACAACTATGAAACATATCACAAAAATGCAGTTGCTAACTTTATCTGATGACATTGGTAGCATTTTTGATGACCATGCTGATATGCTAGCAAACAAAATGGGTGAATTCCAAGAGAGAGATTCTGGATGGTCTCTAACACGGATTCTTAAGCTCGAGATTAATGTTAATAAAGCTTCATTAACTAGAGGTTCCCAATATATAGTTACTCCAAAAACGCTCCGAAACAAGTCAGCCTGCATCAACATTAAAAACCTTGATGATGATTTTTGTTTTAAATGGTGTATGGTAGCAGCATTGGATTGCAAACCAACAGTCAACTGTGGACTCACTTCTTCATATGATGTTGACATTAATAGTGAACTCATAACACTTAAAAGTGGTGTTATCTTGAATTTTACCGGAATGCAATTTCCTATAGCTTTGCAACACATTCGAATGTTCGAAGAAAGCAACGTCGGTATAAGTGTCAATGTCTTTGGATATGAGAAAGATGGAATTGTTGGTCCATACTACCTAACAAAAGAAGAGAAGTTGCAACATGTCAATCTAATGCTGCTACATGAAGAAGGAAAATTTCATTTCATATTGATCAAGAATATGTCAAGGTAATATATTAATTATTTATCTTTTTAATCATCTTTAATTCACCATTTTTTTTCTTTCTTTTAACGCTATAGACTTTTAAGCCGTCAATATAGTAAGACCGGCAATCAAATCCATATATGCAATAGTTGCATACAATCATTTGGAAGTGTTGAACTGCTTAATCGCCATAAACCGGAGTGTGGAGGAATTGTGACGCATCTGCCCGTAGGAGATGCTGCTGTTTTAAAATTTAAGGGGCATCATAGACAGCATGATGTACCATTTGTGGTATATGCTGATTTTGAGTGTATATTGGAGAAGTTTACTAATACAACAGATAATTCAAAAACTGAAAGTATTAGTAAGCATATTCCATGTGCATTTGCGTACTATATAAAATGTGGGTTCAATAGTAGGTTAGATAAATTTAAAACGTATACAGGATTAGATGCACCAACAAAATTTTTAGAAAATCTTATTGCAGACTGTAAAAATATATATATGGAACATTTAAATGTAGTTGTCGAAATGAATAGTTTAACACCCTTAGATGAAGAGCAATTTAAAAATAGCATCAATTGTTACATTTGTGAGGAAGCATTAGGCAATGATAGAGTTAGAGATCACTGTCATTTAAGCGGTCAATATAGGGGGGCAGCCCATAATATTTGCAATCTCAACCATCAGGTTGCCAAATTCATCCCCATATATTTCCATAACTTTTCTTCATACGACTGTCATCTCTTTGTTAAAGAGTTGTTGGAATATGATGGGGAAACAACTGTTATTCCATTAAACAAGGAATTATATGTATCCCTCTCACATTTCATTCCAATAAATGGTAAAAAACGATTAGAGTTGAGATTTTTAGATTCAATTAGATTTATGGCAGCCAGTTTAGACTCCTTAGCTAAAAATCTTTCAAAGGATGATTTTCATACAGTTCGCAGTCAATTTGTAAACGATAATGAGTTTAATCTCATGAGTAGAAAAGGTCAATTTCCTTATGAGTACCTGCAATCGTTCGATGTGTTGAAAGAGACTGAACTTCCATCGATAGAAAATTTTTTTAGCACTTTAACGAATAAAAGTTGTTCATTAGAGGAATATGAACATGCCATTAACGTTTGGAGAACATTTGATTGTAAAAATTTACAAGAATATATGGAGTTATATTTAAAGGCTGACGTTTTAATACTAACTGATGTATTTGAGAACTTTAGACGTCTTTGTAAATCAATTTACAAGTTAGATGCAAGTCACTATTACACAGCACCAGGTCTTTCCTGGGATGCAATGTTAAAAATGACGAAGGTAGAACTGGAACTCCTAACGGACATTGACATGTACAATTTTTGTAAAAATGGAATTCGTGGTGGTATAGTACAATGTTCAAAAAGGCATACGGTTGCGAATAACGAGTATTTAGATGATTATGACAAAAGTAAACCAGCTGAATATCTTATGTATCTAGACGCCAACAATCTATATGGGTGGGCAATGTCCGAATATCTCCCTTTAAATAATTTCAAGTGGGTTGAAGGAACGGAATTTGCAAAACTATCCAAGAGTGAAAATATTTTAAATATTGGAGATAATTCTCCAGTTGGTTATATTTATGAAGTTGATTTAGAGTACCCTACTCACCTTCATGATATACATAACGATTTACCTTTTTGTGCGCAAAACAAAATTGTGGGTGAATCCAAATATAAAAAGTTAATAACCGACTTTTCTTCTAAAAACTCATATGCCATACACTACAGAAATCTTCGTCAAGCATTACAACAAGGAATAATCTTAAGCGGTGTAAAACGTATACTAGCATTCAACCAAGATGCATGGTTGAAAAAGTACATCGATGTTAATACAGAGTACAGAACCAAAGCAAAAAATACGTTTGAAAAAGATTTCTTTAAATTGTTAAATAACGCCGTATATGGAAAGACAATGGAGAATGTAGATAAAAGAAAAGATGTTAAAATTGTTAATCACTGGGAGACCATAAATAAAAAAAAGTTAGGCGCGCGATCGTTGATAGCCAAACCTAATTTTCATAGTTTAACTCAGTTCTCTGATAAGGCTCTCGCAATCCAGTTAAATCGAGTCAAGGCCATTTACAATAAACCAATATATTTAGGATTCTGTGTTCTAGAACTATCAAAGTGGAAAATGTATGATTTCCATTATGGTTTTATGAAACCTAAATTTCAAGATGATTTATCGTTAAATTATATGGACACAGATTCATTTATATATTCGTTAAAGGGAAGAGATTTTTATAAAGAAATAACGTCTAGTGAAATTCAGGAGAGATTTGACACCTCAGAGTATCCGTCGATGAATATATTCAATATTGCACTGGTCAATAAAAAGAAGCTAGGAATGATGAAAGACGAAAACTGTGGAAGAGTTATGAAGGAGTTCATAGGATTGAGACCAAAAATGTATGCGATAAGTGTACAACATGGTGCTGAAATTTTAAAATCTAAGGGTGTTAAAAAGTCCATCCTCTCTACATACAACATAGATACTTTTAGAGATTGTTTACTAAATAAAAGTAGAATTACGGGTGATATGCTAACATTTAAATCTAAAAATCATGTTATTTATACAAATAAACAAAATAAAATCACATTGAGTTGTGATGATAATAAAAGAAAGATTAAACCTGATGGTGTAACCACATATGCTTGGGGTCACTTTAGAATATCAAACGAAAATGTTATTAATTCTGAAATGTTTGATGGAGTTGATTTAATGAATCTTTCATTTACCGATGAAGGAATTGAAATGTATTTATTATAATCTCCAGAGTAAATAAGCTTATTATATTATTTTTGTTAATTATTTATAAGAAGAAAAAAATTTTAATAAAAGAAAAAAAAAAATTTCAAATGTTTATATTTTATTTATATTTTTTATTATGGAAATTATGTAAGTATACAATCTTAAATATAAATAAATAAATAATTGAGGGAGGGAGAAATTTAAAAGATTTTTCTAACAATTCCTGTTAAGGGTGTGTACTCCATCCATCGATCATGTAGTATTAAACAATATGCAAATGTATTTGCTGGGATTGATGTACCGGTTTCAAACTCAATTTTTACGTCGATTGGCCCGCTTTTGATTGTCTCATTCTGATGACTGACATCGATAACCATAATTGGTTTCTCTTTAAATTGTTCCCATGAAATAATTGGTTGTGGGTCTCTCAGATAATAACTTTGTTGAAATTTAGCATACATATCGTAGAGAACAGCATATCGGTTATCATCAAACTTTAAATTTAAGTCATCATAGGGGTAGATATCTGAATTTAGGTATACTTTCATATTTGTAAGATTACAGTGAATAAATTTTTTATTATTTTCAAATGCAATCAGAATTAAACGTGGTCTTTCTCTATTAGTCGATAATTTTACATTCCAATTACACTTTGTTGCGCCTGCAAAGGTTGGATTAAAATGACAATCCCAACTCCTAAATGCCAGAGGTAAAGATGTTCCATCTCTTATTATTTTCATCATTTTTAGTTTTGTGGAATCGGATAGATGAATGTGAGGGATTCTCCATGTTAAATTTGTTATAGCTAATTTTAAATTTTCATTTTTATCAGTTGAATAACAAGCATTGGTATCACTTGAGCTTCGTAGTAAAATAAGATCATGCTTGCAGTTTAAAATAACCTTTTTAAAGTCTTCAGCGAACCCCAACAATAACTTAAGGGGAATATAAAAGTTAAATGACTCCACCGATAAATCTTCATCAACATTCCATCCAGCATTCTTCATCATATTGCTTTCAAATTCGCTTAGAGAGACAAAATTCTTTATTGTGCTTGATATTCCTAAATTTCGTGTTCTATCGATTTCTATACCATTAATTTCATAGCGTATTTCATCAAACATGTGAGCTACACAGTTGTTTCGTAGTCGGGCATTTGAAGATTTTTCACCACCTGATAGCGTTACATTTCCTTCAATATACAGATAACTTTCACTCGGTAGAACATATAAGTCTTGATTTTGAATTGTAATTCTAATTTCATCGTTATGCTTAAACGATTGTATATATGGAATATAGCTATGATATTCCTTTTTTATTATGCTTTCGTCCGAAAGGGGTTCATCAGTGACGTCAAGCAGTTCAGACATTATTTTTTTTTTAAATGTAGATTTAAAGATTTCAAAAATTTTTGATTTTCTTTTGTTAACTGTGGTCTTTTAGGTTTGACTGCTGGAATGGGAATGTTTAAGTCTTTCTTTTTATTAGTATATATATTATAAATTATCATTTTGATATTGGTCTAAGATGAAGTCGAAGTGTAATTTCTTCCCCGCGAAAATTAATTAATCGTGATTCTTGATCAACAATCCATACTTTTAGAGTACTTATTTCTTTGACGTTTACTGGCAAATAAATGAGATTTCTAGGTGTTTCGTCCAATTTATATCCTGGAGAAACGTTAATTGCGAATTGATGAATAGTGTGTGCCGTTAAATTATTCATATAAGCTCCAGTTGTTATATTACACTGTATTTGTATGGCATTGACCTTTAAAATGTTGACGGGAAGATAAGAATAGTGTCTTGTATTCGATATTAGTATTCTTTCATCAAATCCAAAAAGAGTTCCTATAGAACGATCTTTATTAAAATTAATTGCGTCATGTGAGGAAAATATTTCAATTTGCAATGTATTATTATTTGCTTTTATCTCTATTGTTTTGTTTTCGTTTTGCCTTTTATATGCTGTCTTTATAGTTTTCACTATGTCAGTTAGCTCGTAGGAACCTATCGGTAATTCAATTACCATATCACCAATATGAAATAAATTATTATCATAATCAATGTTTGGAATTGAGTTGTATGAGTGAAAATCTACTAAACATGCTTCATATTCCCCAGATAATTCAATAGGGGGAAAATAATTAGCAGTTAATATAGAAGATCTTCCGCTCAAAGCTAATGTTACTGACATTATGAAAGTTAAATAATAAATGAAAATAAATGTTTTGTATTAGTTGTTTTATTCATTTTTATTGAAATTATTTAAAATTATAGTATTTCATTTTTGTTTATCCATGAATTATGATGATTCGAGAAGCCCAACCATTTAACATATACTCTATCACCATTTGATTTCAATACTTTTTCTACAAGATATGTGTTCGGAAAACGAGTACGTAGAAGCTCTTCCTTGTAGAATCCACCTTTGATTGGGTTGCCTTGATAGTCTTCTAGAAGACACGTTACTGGGTTTGTGTTTTGGATAGCTCTTATTTTAAATATTTCTGTTGTCCAATTGGGTGTATATCCTTTTTCAAAAATGTGTTTGTATTTACTTATACGTACATAATTTCCCACATGAAGTTTGGAAGGTATATATATTTTGAGGCGATTATATACGGTATTCAGCAAATTTTTTTCGTTCGAAACACTCACATCGCTTGGGGTCATTTTGATTGTTCTATGCACTTTGCGGTTATAAGTTTCCACCAACTTTTTATAGTTATTATACCAACGGTAGTTACCGTTGAAGCTAAATTCTCTCCACATCATACCCTTTAACGTTCTGTTAAAACGTTCAACAATTGAAGCCTTCATAACGCTGTATGTTGAGTAGTGATTGATTGAATGTGTTTTCATAAGTTGTTCAAATTGTTTATTAAAAAATTCTTTTCCATCATCAGTTTGTAAATTGTTGGGTATACGCCCTAAGTTTAATATTCTTTGAAATGCAGCAGTTACATCAGTGGCATTTTTTGATTTAGTTGCTTCAACCCAAGCAAATTTTGAAAAAGTGTCAATAACTGTTAACATATATTTATATCCTCTATTTAGCTTTGAGTAATTTCCCATTTCAACCAAGTCAGCTTGCCATAAGTCATCAATTCCCTTCATTACTACTCTTCGTCGCTGAAAATGTTTTCTTGCTTGGGCATGCAGTTCGTTTACTATTGATCTTCTTTCCATTTTTGATGATGTAAACAATAAATAAATTCTTAATCGTTGGATGGTTGGATGTATATCGTTATAATATCTTTAAGATTCTTATTCAAGTTTGCTATTTCTTCTCTGACATTATTTATTTTCTTATTAAATTCACTTCTTAATATTTCTTGTGAATCGTAGATATGTGTTTGTAAGTAAGCTTTGTTGACTGCATCTGTTTCTGCTGACGGCGGTGCCAAATTTTTGATTTTTTTATTTTGTATATCGATGTTATTATTCCAATCCATAGTAATTCCAAATATTTCAGTAACATTGCTCCTTAATATAAAAGAACTATTATTAGAAAAGTGACCGAACTTGTCGACACTCATGTTGCGAATAATAGATTTTTCGGTAATATCAGTAAATTATATCAGCTTCCCTCAGTTCCTCAATTATGGATACTATTTCATTATTATGATTCGTATTACCAGCGCTTTGTGAAGCCAACAAAAGTTTTAGACGTTCCACTAACTCGTTGGGGTCATCCCAGTATATATAGTTGGACTTTTCGCGATTAACAGTCATTAAACCTTTACCCGTGTGAGTAGCTTCAAAGAGTCTTTTTATAATTTTTTTATACTTATAGCTTTTGTTTCCTTTAATTTGGTCGTTTGCGTCATAATTTCTTTTATGTGCGTTAGTATTCATCAGAATTCTTTTATAGATATCAAGTTCGAATTTGTCATATTTCTTGGGGATTTTATGAAAAATGAGTTCAAATAAACCTGGTGTATAAGCCCACGAATTATTTCCGATAATAATTTTGTTTTCGTTTAATCGAAGGTTGTTGTTGGCGAATTTCCAGTCACCTTTCTCATCTTTATGTGGACCATATGTTGTATCAAGTTTTTTTACGTTATGAAGTAATGATAAATCGATAACGTCCAATTCATTTTCATCTGATTGAGAAAAGAAATCATTCTCATTTGTTTCATCTTCAGAATTCCAATGATCTTTCTTAAATGTTTTTACAATAGGGGTTTCAACATTGTCTTCCTTAAATTTCTTTATCGGAGTACTGCTGTCGAATTTTAGACTCTGTTGGTTTGTAGCTGCAGGTCTTTTAGTATTAGTTAATTTTAATATTTCATTTAATGGTTCGATCACTGGCTTAAAGGTATTAGATAATCTCTCACTTTTTTCCGCTTCCCCTAATTTTATGCTATTAAATTTCTGTTTTAAGATTTTTCTCGACTTAATTAATTCCTTTAGAAGGGTTTCCTCCATGCTTATAGGTTGATTTATAGCTTATAGATTGATTATATCAACTGATGGATAGTTAATTTCAACTGGTAGACTGTTAATTTAAACTGGTAGGCAGGTTGTTTCAACTGGTAGGCTGTATATTTCAACTGGTAGGCTGTTTATTTCAACTGGTAGGCTGTTTATTTCAACTGGTCGAGCTGTTAATTTCAACTGGTAGGCTGTTTATTTCAACTGGTCGAGCTGATAATTTCAACTGGTAGGCTGTTCATTTCAACTGGTAGGCTGTTAGTTTCAACTGGTGGGTTGTTTATTTCAACTGGTAGGCTGTTTGTTTCAACTAGACTATTTAACTTGATCGACGTCTGTTGGAATCAGAGGTTGATTTATTACTAACTATGAATGTACTCATTGAAACCTTTTCTATAACGTCCACAGCGAATTTCGTCTTCTTTATTTATAACTAAAAATCCATGCTTATCTTTCCAACACTCTCGGCATATATCACGAAAGTTATCAAAAGTCATATCGCTTCCAACATGATCATTATATATATGTTTCATGTTCATTTCATCTTGTTTAAACATTATTATAATATTAGCGTTATCGCGAATTAAATGTTTTGGAATATGAGTATATGTTTGACATAAATAGAATGAATCTATATCGCGATGTCGACCCATACAAAAGTATAATCTTATATTGTTTTGTTTTTCGCATGCAATATCATCAAATATAAATATTGAATTAGGGTTGGCATGTTCAGGTTCAATAACATCTTCTCCATTTGTATATGTATAATATCCCATTCCTTTTATAGGTGTAACAAGCTGTTTAAGATACTCATATTTCGGTTGATATAACGACTTTGAGTATAGATAAATATTTTTAAATTTCAATCCGTTCGGACTTTCAATAAGACTAAGCATAACATTTGTCTTTCCACAATTAGAAGGACCCACAATGAGAGCTCTTATGGAATTAGGTAAAAGGGAACTGTGCTTTGTTTTAAGCGTATTTTGATGCGTGAAATCTAAATTTCTCACGTTAATATTCGTATCTTGCTTTATTAGACGCATTTTAACAACTGATTGTAAACTTATTATATCATTTCAATTTATGTTGAATCATTTCAGAAAAGGTATAAAATGATTGTCTATCATAAAAAGGTTGCTAATAACAAAAGTGTAGTTCAAGGAAGTGGGTTAATCAATAACGTAATTCAGAATTTACCCTTTGAATTACATTTGCCTGGATATCAATTTTGCGGCCCCGGAACAAAGTTAGAAAAAAGACTTGAAAGGGGTGATAAGGGTATAAATATTTTGGATGAGGCATGTAAAGCTCATGATATTGCATATACACAAAACAAAGATATAAACAAACGACATCAAGCTGACAAAGAACTAGCGGAAAGAGCTTGGGAAAGAGTAAAGGCTAAAGATAGTAGAATTGGAGAAAAAATAAACGCATTTTTAGTTACAAACGCTATGAAGACTAAAGTAAAACTTGGTATGGGGATAGAGAAGAGAAAACCTAAAACAAAATGTCGAAAAAATATATTTAATACTGCAGTTAAAGGTGCATCTGTAGTCCTTAAAAAAGAAAAACCACATGATATCAACAGTGCCATTCGCCTTGCTCAAATGGTGATTAGAAAATCGTTTAAAGGTAGAAAATCTCAAGTCAGTATACCCAGAGTTATTCGTGTGCCAAAAGTTGGTGGATTTCTACCTCTGATACCTATTATGTCGGCTCTTGGTGCATTGGGAGCTTTAACTTCAGGTGCATCTTCCATCGCAAAAGCAATTAAGACCGCTAAAAATGCAAAACAACAATTTGAAGAAAATGTGCGACACAACAAGCGAATGGAGGGGATAGCCATGGGAAAAGGACTTTATCTAAAACCATACAAAACGGGAATGGGAATCACATACAACAAGAAATCATCAAAAAACTAATAAAGCAGCTACCCAAAAGACCTCTGACTGACATCGATATTAGAGAATTTGGAAAAAAACATTTACCATATTTTAGAGGAGTCTATATGAGGGACAAACTTCCGAAAACACCTAGACGCAAAGAATGCGGAATAGTTAATTTGGACTCATATAGCGGTTATGGTACACATTGGGTAGCATATAACAAAAATAACAACAATATTGAGTACTATGATAGTTTTGGAAACCTTCAGCCGCCTCTCGAAATTTTACTATACTTAGGTGATAAAATTAAATATAATTATAAGAGGGAGCAAAATTTTAAATCATATAATTGTGGACATTTATGTTTAAAATTTCTATTTAATATTTAATAAATAAACACAAATTTAATATTCAATAGTATTTCAGGTTTTATTTTTTATTCTCAAGTTTAGCTTATAAATTTTAATATCATGTTCAATAGTTTTTTTCATTTTTTGACCTAGCTCAAAACATAATCTCGTTAAATCTACTTCAACATCCTTCTCATAAAATCCTTTGATATCGTTAACTTGAATGTAAGTTTTATTTAAAGCGACACAAGTGGGAATATAATGATTATTATAAAAGTATACAATTTGCTTTTGCAGTATGTTGTTCCAACATATAAAAGTAGTTAAAAATATTCCAATACGTGTAATGTTGCGCCATTCTTCACAATTTATCATAATTTTATGATTATTTTGCTTCATCACAAGGTAAGAAATATCATTCTTTTGTCGAAATCCAAACGAAATGTCATCAATCGGTGGATCATTCAGCAAGTTGAAGGAATCGAAAAACTCGTATTGATCTAGTCGAATTTGAATGTAGTCCTTGTACATCATTAAATGGAGCCATATTTCACGTGAGATTCCTATATAATTTTTCTTCTTATCTTGGAACCATATGAGAGGTTTGAATCTCAACGCTGTTGAAAATCCACACTTTACTTTCAATTTTAAATTTATAAAATATTCAAATTCGAAGACGACTTCGTGGTTTTGATATTTCTCCTCCTTCTTAACAGATGGTTCCATTTAACTTTGATGAGTAAAAAAGCACTGATTGTTTGTCGGTAGATTTATCCGCTATATAAAGGGAAGACTTTCTGTAATCTATACTTTAGTTCTTCATAAAACTTCATCGTAAAATGTTTAAAGTTGAGAGATCTGAAATCGCATTGGTTGATTTCCAATTTTGTCATGGCAATCAGAGTGACGTTTACATTAAGGAGTTGGCATTCATGTGTGGAAGAAGCGTTGCACCCAACTATTTCCATTTCAGTCCCCCCTTTGACGGCAGAGAACTTACTAAAGAGGGACGGAAGAAGAATGCTTACTGTCGAAATCATGTAAATGGGTTAGAGTGGCAGAGTGGAAACACAAGTTATGTTAATGTGGGCGACGTAATTTCTCCATTGAATAACTATAAATACATTTTTGTTTTCGGCAAAGCAAAGAAAGAATTTCTACTGAAATATATCAAAACAACTGTTATAAACCTGGAAAATAGAATCAACTTTAAGAATTTACCAAACTATTATACTTCTTGCATTCTTCATAATGATATGAGATTTAAATGTGCTCTCAACAATTTATATAAGTTATTTGTTTTTATTGAGACAAATTATCATCAAATAGAAAACTTTATACCTGATGAAATAGAATACTTAATATAAAAATAAAAATTATTTTCTTTTTTCATATATGTATCATGTTATTTTATTTGAATTATTTGTTTACAAATGTATAAAGTAAGTATAAAAATTATTGTACTTTGATGCGTTTCTTGTTATTTATTATTTGAAAGTATTCAGAATATAAATTAGCTTAAACTTTACTTATTGTTCGATTTAATTTAAGGAAAAGTGGGTGTATAAAAAATATCTGTAGGTAGAATCTGGGTAAGCTCTAATCGGCATAGTGGATGGTCCTGATCTTCAGTTAAGGGTATCTTTGTTATGGCAAAGGATGTGTCGTTCAACCGTTGAATTGCATCATCTGCCAGAGAGTTAAATCTTTTGGGGAGATATAATATTTTTTCAGCTATCTTCAATGCGATTGTATCTCCATACTTTGTAGATGTTCTGTATGCTCCAGTTATGTTGTAGTTTTTGTGTGGTTTCATTTCCTTAATGCTAAGAATTTTTTTAAAATTTAAAAAATTGAACGATGAAATTAATTCTGTGTTTGAACTCATCATGGGGAACTTTATTCAAAACTATACAGTCTCTCCATATGTTACCCGCTATTTATATTGTTTCGAATCAATTTTACTGACAAATTAGTAAACGTTAAGACTAAAGGGTGAATGAAATGGATATAGTTTCATGAACTATAGCGGATGCAAGAGAGGAAGAGTGAGAAAAGTAAATCAACTATTTTTCTAATTTTTCATAAACATACCCACACATATATAGACACACCAAAATAAAAAAAAAAACTATTTTATCAATAAAAAAAAAAAACGAAATAAATACAATTTTTGTTGTGTATTCACATTTATTTAAATATAAATCAAAAATATTAATTATAATAAAGA
Source organism: Hydrotaea diabolus (assembly GCA_963513945.1). NCBI lineage: Eukaryota > Metazoa > Arthropoda > Insecta > Diptera > Muscidae > Hydrotaea > Hydrotaea diabolus. Next base: position 6,321,863 of record OY740719.1, on the reverse strand, counting down.
TTGTTACAAGAAAAATAAATGATTGTTAAAATAAAAAGTTTTCATTTATGCATATAATTTTTATTTTAAAGATATCTTGTTTAGACTAAAACCTGCAGTGGTTATTAGTCTTCTCTCGGTTGGGCACATGGAATATAATCCTCCTCATCCTCATAGCCTTCGAAGAGATCTCTGCTCCTTTCGATTGGTCGTCGGTTTTGGCGTTGTAAATCTTCTCTTAATAGCTCCATTACAATTTCCTGTACAGATCCAGACATATTAAATTGTCTAGCTCTTGCAAGGGGACACGGTATCATTTGCGCTTGACCTTCCTCGTCTTCTTCTATAAGGAATGGTTGAGCATTTGGAATGTCTTCGGCTTCCCTAGCTTCTTCCTTGTCGTCAATCACAACAACAACGTCATCTGGTCTATCTTCTATCGGTATGTTTTCATCGTCCTCAATAACGATTGGTTCCTCGTCTTCTTCTATACGGAATGGTTGAGCATTTGGAATATTTTCTCCTTCCATAGCATTTGGAATGTCTTCGGCTTCCATAGCTTCTTCGTTGTCGTCAATCACAACAACAACATCATCTGGTCTATCTTCTATCGGTATGTTTTCATCGTCCTCAATAACGATTGGTTCCTCGTCTTCTTCTATACGGAATGGTTCAGCATTTGGAATATTTTCTCCTTCCATAGCATTTGGAATGTCTTCGGCTTCCATAGCTTCTTCGTTGTCATCAACCACAATAACAACGTTATCTGGGCTATCTTCTATGTGTATGATTCCATCGTCCTCAATAACGATTGGTTCATTTTCAATTAAGATCCCTAGCTCTTCTACACTTTCGTCGTCGTACATGACGATGAATCCTCGATTAACGAATTCGTTGCTAAATCTAAACTCCCCACTATCTTCACTGAAAACCCCTGATTCGTTGCTTAAAGACATGTTTCCTTGTTGATATTAGATACAAACTGATTGTTTTCATTTAAGATGTCCAAGGCTTTATATTAAAAAAAAAATCCTCCGCCCAATATGAAAGAAATTACATTATTTTGCAGGTAAATATTAAATTCCTTCATCGAACCTTTTCGATACAAACAAGTGGTCATAAATTAAACAACATAATTATCATATGCATTCAATTTCATGGCACTGGATAATCGAAAGAATTACCTGCGACAGACTATAGAAAATTTATACAATTCAACATCCCACAGTGCATCTTTCAAACGTTACATAAGGTCACAAGCCACAATTTCCACATACATTCAAAATCAAGTACATTGTCACTTGTAAATCAAAACAGGGCAACAAATTGTCAAACCCAAAAAACAAAAATATGTATAATTCTAGCGACAGGGTTATCAAAACAATGACGATAGAACAGACGAGCACGTACTCCTTCACCACACAAGTATTTTTTGACGGAAAATTTCCAAAGAAAGGTTCAGTACTCTAACGAATTGAAATTGAAAGGAAAAAATTAAGATCTCTGAAATATCAAAAAACATACAAACTCAAGCATACACATAACAACCGTGTGGGCGGAAAAATTCCAAAGAAAGGCTCAGAACTCTAACGGATACAACATTACTCTAGCACACACACACACACACAACATGGACATAAGGGATTTTCTATCAGACAGCAAAAAAGGAAAATAGGGTTCATAAAAACAATGACGACAAAACATATGAACACGTGCAACCCTAAAACACTAACTTGAATACTTCTAAACACAAGCACCATCTTAACGGTAAAATTTCAAAGAAAGGCTCAGAACTATGACGATCGATGAAGCAATGACTGCACTCGATGTTTAATCATACACCATATCAAATAAAAAAAGGGTCACATCACGATCCCCACCACACAAGCTAATAAAAATTTATTATCATCTCCATATATATCCAAATAAAAAGGGGGGGACATCACGTACTCATCCAAGCTAATAAAAAATTAATTATCTTGGAGTATCTGATAACCACATTGGATTTTCCTATACCCCTAACAAAGAAAAGTCACATCACGTACTCATACCCCCAAGGTAATAAAAATTAATTACCTAGGACTATCTGAAAACCACATAGGATTTCCTATTACCAAATAAAAAAGGGTCACATCACGTACTCATACCCCCAAGGTAATAAAAATTAATTACCTAGGACTATCTGAAAACCACATAGGATTTCCTATTACCAAATAAAAAAGGGTCACATCACGTACTCATACCCCCAAGGTAATAAAAATTAATTATATAGGATTCCCTATACCAAAAGCACATTAAAAATGATTAATGTGCTTTTAGCTGTCAATCATTATTTGGAATCAGCATATCCCTACTACTGTAACAGTATGAATTTCCCTACTAAGTAACGGTGAGGCATTACTGACGACTAAAACTTTATGGGGGGATTAGCGCACTATATGCAGAGATAACGACCGAAAGAAAATGGTTACCGCTTCCTCTAGGGATGCAACAGTTGATACAATTGTACTTTCTTTTTACATTTTGGGCATCTAAAGGACCGTTATGCCACCCTATACCATACTCATTTGTGGATTATTTAATACTTTTTACAAATGTTCCGATCTGTTGTCATTTTATACCCTACACCATACTATGATGAAGGGTACTATGGCTTAGTGCTGTTTGTAACACCTTTAAGGAATGAAGACAGACTCCATGTTTATATGTATACCGACCGATTCATTCAGAATCAGTTTCTGATTCCATTGAGCGATGTCCGCCTGCCACTCCGTATGACCACCCTTTACTCCGTCTGTCCATCTATCGTTGCAATCAAAGTATAATTCGCCAGTATGAACGGATTTCGCTGAAACTTAGTTGAATATTAGAAGTACAACAGGACAGAAGTAAAACAATTATTTAAATTGATTACCCCTGATGATGAACGACGAATTCAGTTCGGGTTATATAAAATTAAATAAATTATAAAATAATTATATAAATTAAAAAACACCATTTTATTTTTTGCTTATGACCTCAAGCCTAACAAAAACTGAAAAATAAACTATGAATATTGTCAAGGTTAGACGCCAACACTACTAAAATATTGGTCCATGTTTAGATATTATTCAAAGGCTTCTCCTGATTTTAGTTTCTGTTGCCCTGCAAACTACCAAATAATCATGATCAAATTTTTTAAGGTACTTTATGAGCGATCTTTTTTTTTTGTTCAAATTGGTCAATACCGCTTCATGTTCTCAAAAAGTCCCCTGATTTAAGGTCCTGCAACTCTATAAACGACAAATCAAACATGATCATGCTTTAATATTGCATTTATTACCAATATTTAACCCTAGTGAAACGGGACTCTAGTGAAATAGGACCATATTTTCGTATAGACCCATACAAGGTCCATTCCGATTTAAGAAGCTGCAGCTCTAGAAAGTATACTTCTGGCCTAGGCAACAGTAAGTGTTGCCTGGCGGCATCTGACATTTCCATTGGAAAGTTTGACATTTTTAGCATAAACGTACTCAGAACGTTTTGACGTACGACCATCATTTGTGTTGTTTACGGTGACTTGAAAAAATCAATTTGGCAAAAAAAAAATGAAATTAACTCGTGATCATATTCGTGCGATCATTTTTCACAACTGTCGACGTGGATTATCACAACAAGAGTGCATCGATGAACTTAAATTTTTGTATGGCGATGAAGCGCCATCCTATAGCACTGTGAAAAACTGGTTTAATGAATTCAATCGTGGCCGACGCTCGCTCAAAGACGAAGGTCGTCCAAAAACGGCCGTTGTGCCAGAGAACATTGATGCCGTGATACAGTGAGATAGAGGCATCCTTGGGCATTTCTTCCACCAGCATACATTCGATATTGCATGAACACCCGATCGTGAAAAAGGCTTGTTCTCGAATCATGGATCTATGCATATGAGCCCGAAACAAAACAGCAATCGACCGTGTGGGTCTTTGAAGATGAGCCTTATCCAATGAAAGTTGTTCGTAGAAGAAGCACTTAGAAGCAAATGGTCGCCTGTTTCTTCGGCAAAACTGGTCATGTGGCGACTGTTCCGCTTGAGCAACGTAGGACGGCCAATTCTGAGTGGTACACCACAATTTGTTTGCCTGAAGTCTTGGGAGAAATTCGAAAAACGAACAAGAAAAGACAAAACATTGTGCACCCTGACAATATGAGGTCTCACACATCGGCCCAAACCAGCGCCTTTTTGAGCGACCAAAACGTCGAATTGATGGGTCATCCGCCGTACAGCCCTCCTTTGGCACCAAATGAATTCTTTTTATTCCCGCACATCAAGAACGATGGTCAACGATTTACGATGCCAGAAGATGCTGTTGAAGTGTTCAGAAACCATGTTTTGGAGGTGTCTAAATCGTAGTGGAAAAAGTGCTTCAACAATTGTTTTAAGCGCATGCAAAAGTGTTTAAATCATGCTGGAGAATACTTTGAAAAACAATAAAACCATTTTTGATGATAAATATTCGCATTTTCATTCTTGGGCCAGAAATATATATAGCAGCCCTCGTATAAATTTTCGATCCATGTTTTAGAAATGTCCCACACAATGTTAAGCGGTTAAGCATAGAACATTGTATGGGGGCTGTAAGTAATCCTAATGAAAGTGATCTATATCGATCCATGTTTCCAAAATTAAACCGATTGGTCTTAAATTTTATAAACTTATAGTGCCTTACGAGCGACTTATAATCTTGGCCATATTGGTCCATTTTTTGATAAAGCCGCCATTCTAGAAGTAGAAAGTCCGGCTTTTTTTCTGAATACCAATGTGGTGTAGGCTTATAGTCGGCCCAGTCAGACTTTAATTTTGTACTTGATTTGACGTCGTTAGACTGCTATTTAAGTACTGTATAAAACCGAACAGTAAATTAGCTCTACAGGGCCTTAAGGTGAATATCGAGCAAACCATTCTTGAAATTTAGCCAGAAACAGTCAGATGTCTTTGAAAAATGAATTGACAGTATTTGCTTCTGCGAAGCAGTCACAATGAATAAACCAATGATGTTGAAAAAAAAATAATTTTTTTTTGTGAAAATAAATTTGGACTACCTTCATATGTGGAAAATTAGTTAATCCCTGTTTAATGTGTAATAAGAACACATTTACTTTTTTCCGAACCTTTGTGCCTAATTTTGACGTTTTTCTGAAGTATTTGTTTTTTATCGAACTATTTGGTAAAATTTAAATGATTTAAATAAAACAAAATTGACTTGAACAGTTTTTATTATGTGTTGGCTACGGTTGCCAGGCAGACTGTACAGCTGTTTCTAAACCCGCCAAGGTTTTTCTTCAGCAGTCTTTCAACATCAGTCTTTGGGCACCGTAACATTACGTTTGGTTCATCCCACAGTGTCAGTTCTGCTTACCAAAAGTGGCCCACAGGGCACATTATATTACAACCACTACCTTCATACCAAGAAAGGTGAAATGACTTAAACTGGAGTCTTATTTAAATAACTGAGAATTACCCTTTGCGTATAGTCTTCGAACTGTGCGAAGAGCAATCTTCATAGCGCAATAGAAACAGCTGCACAGTTTGCCTAGCAACCGTAGCCAATACATTTCACCAATTTTTTTAGTTGATAAAAAATAAAAACTGTTCAAGTCATAATAATGAAAAAAGACTGAATAAATGTAAACAGAACAAAAACATATTTAAAACTAATTTGTTCCTCAACATTCGTTAGCTTGTTTACAACTTCTTCAGGAGTGGTATTTTTTATTGAAAATCAATTTGTTTCACAGCCGTCTTATATTACTTATCCCTTTTTAAGACCTGGACTTCACGACTTTTATGTTAGATAATAAAATAAATAATAACCAAAACTTGCGGAAAAACGCAGACTTAGTTAAAAACTAATTTCACAGAACTTTACTTAAAGAAAAGCTGTGGAGTACTGCCTTTATTTTGAGGACCAAATTCTATTCTTCGGAATGGATTAAAAGAAATGGAGAATCAGGGGACAAAATATATTTTTTGTAAATATAACATACAAAACCTTTAATGTGGCGCAGCAATGATAGATATTGCACTTTTTCAAAATTAAATTAATAATATTTTTTGGTAGGGGCAAAAGTATTCTCTAAAACTTTGAACACCACGCTCATAGAAAATTTTAAGAAATATGACTAAGAATGTCTGGTCGTTGTTTTTTTTTTTTGCGGAAAGACTGCAGATTTCGAAGTACGATTTGTGTAGAAGGTGCAGATGGCCACTGTGAATCGCTTTCTTATAAAAAAGGAAATTCGGAAATTTAGGATTATTACTCTTTTTATGAAAAAGTACATGACCTTAATTAATCTTTGTTTTGTCCCACTGTGCCACATGCAATCCATTTGACTTTATTAATTTTTATCATTATAAATCAATAACTGCGTTCATCTGCCATGTAGTTCAATAAATAACGATAAACTTGTCCTCTGAACTTAAAGCATCATTAACCTCGTTTTGGTTTGGTCCGACCGGCCATATCAAATTGTAATTAAATTTTTTTAAATATTTTTTTTTATAAAATTTCATTAACTTTCGATTACTGCTTTTTGCGCGTAAAATGTTGTCATGCTGCGTTAGTTGCCTGAAGGCTTGTCCTCGCCTGCACTCCATTAATTACTTTTTACACAGTTTTCAGGTCTTTGACCTGCTTTCTCCGGCGGAGGTTAAAGTGTTTCTTCCCAAGACTTCCGAGTCGGAGGAATTGTTATTAAATTTAATTGCTCGTTAGAAATGTTAATTGAAATACATAAATATACAAAAAGAAAAAACAAAATATTGTTGAAAACGTTAACGATAATTGTCGAAAAGGGGCAATGGGACGGACTGTGACTGTTGCCGCTGCCATCAGCGCGTATGACGTATTTTGTGGAACATGCAAGCAAGCGATTAAAATGTTGAACGAAAAGCAAACATTATTTTTACGCTGTGGGTGCAAAAAAGGCAAAAAGAACTGCAATAGAATGATATACTATAAACGAACATGCTAAAGTGGCAGTTTGCCATAAAAACTATGGGAATTTTTAATTGCCGACGGGATTAAATGCATGTGGAATCCAAAGGAATTTATGCAGCAGCAGAAGGCGTTACTTTAAACGAAACAATGTGGGCAGAACTCCACTTCCTTTCCCACTCGCTGTCTTGAGGAGGAAGACAAACGATAAATGTAGAAATCTTAATAAAGGGGTTTTTGTTTAGGGCTAGTTAATATTGACAGTCTGTGGCGGACTTGCTGTGTGTGTCAGCGCCGCCTGCCAATTCTGTTTTTTAATTATTCAGCTAATGGTGCTCATAATTATGTCAAACTAAATCAATGAGCAGAACGTACATCAAATTACTGTGGGCTATGGCAAATGGACCTACTCCTTCCAATACTTTGCTCTGCAGCAGCAGTGTTTTCATCGACGCACTCTGTATTTGAAATATCATTTAGCCACGACCTCGATGCAGATATAGAAGATAGAATACTCATTATTTTTTGTATATTTAATAACTTTTTTTATTCATTGCTTTTTATATTTTTTCTTTTTACAATTAAATTGTTTCTAACCCCCGTTTGTTGTTACTAGAGCGAAATAATTTGTTGTCATTACCAATTGGTGGATGTTTCGAACGGTTTTATGCAAAGTAATGGTTGTGCAAAGTCGCAACAAGCGGTTCTGACATTCAATAATTCATTTCGTTAATATATGTAAGTTTTCTGTACCATAATATTTACATCGAAATCATCTTATGGTACGTCCAAACATATTTCTATCCTGATTATGAACATTTGGTGAATTGAACTAAAAGTTTTTTTTTTGTCTAACATAAATTTTCTAGTTCGGACCGATTTCGAACTTATTTTTTCTCTGTGTGCACTGAGTTGTTATACCCTGTGCCACAGCATAGTTTAGGGTATAAAAAATGAGCCTAGTTCTACAGGTTGATTCCTTAGCCATAATGCGAAAAATACCACGGTTTCGTACGGCTTAAATTCTTACGTCTACACAATTGTGTATGTGTGAAGGGCCAAATCCAAACTCAAAATATGCCAAATAGGCTTAGGCACTGAATAAATATTTCTGAATATTCTTCGATTCCGGCCACTACGAAAGTGTTACCCTCTTCACTTCACATCAAAAAATTGCCTTTCCAATTTAAAAAAAAAATAGTAAGCTACGTCGACAAGTTCGTTAGAAATATTTTGTCAGCTAAACACTAAACCATCACACCACGGTGGCCCACAACATCTTCTATACACTTTATTTTTAGAATTATTTGTAAGTAAAGGTTTACACTCTTTTAAAGACTGCATTCTTGTACCGCCTCTTGGGAGTTTATGGCGCTTTTCTTTGCCGAAAATTCAAATCTTAACGCTTCCATTTAGCAATTTTTTGCAATTCATTTGCATTTATGGCTTTATTTAAGTCGGCACTTTTCGTTGCATATTCCATTTCGCTTTTCACTTTCCTCAGCGTTTGTTGGCCAACACCATTATTACCATAAACATTCACTTGTCTGGTACTTTAGCGTTGCTGTACCCTGTAGTCGTTTGCTGGAAATATGCGAAAAGTAACTCGTGCCAGAGTAGCAGCCTGGGAGGGTCACATAGCAACAGCTGCAGTTGCTCAAATATCACGAGTGTGTCTGGAAGTATTATGCACTCGTTGTTGGCACTTAATTTAAGCAACAATTTGCAGCTATTTGTAAGTCGAATGTTTGTGTGCAATCGCTTGCAAAGCACCCTGAAATGAATTACCTGCACCTGTAGTTCCTCAGGGCCAGGACGAGAAATGGCTCACTCTCTAGCGAGGACGTTTAACACACACTAACAAACAGAGCTCCCCTTATGCTGACAATCCGCAGACTTTTGCAGCTAGCACGTCTGAACAACCCTCGTAGTGATTTCGAGTAATGCCACCCAACAAGCGAATGGCCCACACCCCCCACCAAGTGGCAAAAAAGCGAGACACGTGAAAAGTGGAAAATTGAAAAGCGCAACAAACAAAGTTATGTACAACAATATAATGACAGCTTATAAAGAGCTAACAAGAATGGCGAAAGTTTCGCAATTCATTGACGGTTCTCAGTTCTGGGAATTTTCACCAGCCACAACCGCAAAGTGAAGCGTATAATTAATATTAATTTACAAAGTGATACTCGCATCAAGGCGTAGACGAATACTTGATGGCGAATTCCGGGCAAACATGAAAACCCACCCACCACATTTCTGCCCTACCCATGCGTACGAATAATTTTAATGGCAAACACACTCAAAACCCAATGAATAGCAGGGCGTATACATTACATTAAATAGTTTCATAAATCACACTGGGCGTATGTGGACTTGTCATAAGGCAAAATACCCTGAGGCTTAGTAGTGTCTACCCAAACTAAATCACAATCCTCTTAACCCCTCTACCGTTGAGGATAACGCGATTTGAAGTGCGTTTCTTTTTTCCCTTCAAAATATTTTGCCATCTTTCTTTAATGGCATTTGAATATTTAATAAAAAAAAAGGGAATTCAGTCAATGGACATTGACCTCTAAGCTTGGTGTTTTTGCTCAATAAACCTTTGATTTCGTTTGTTTGCTTTGCTTACATTCTGCATATTTGTATAGTATGGACTATACCATGGTTGACTGTTTGTTTTCTGCTTGTATTGTCGGTCTTACCACCAGAGACCTTTGGAAATTGTGACCGGCGCTCGCACGGTCTGCTGTCTAAGATTCATAAAATCTGAGACAAAGAAATGATTTATTATTGCGTTAAGCCAATGCGAATTTAAATAAGACGACTCAGGGCGAATGAGATGTTAATGTTTTTTTAGTTCTTGCTTACCACAAGGCAACAGGCTTTGGACTGCGGGATAGTGTTATGGGAATACGACAACCGACCAGAAGATGGAATGCAGGCATAACAAAACTAAATAAATTAAATAAGGTGAAGTAAAGAAGGCTCACCAAATATTTAAAGTCGAACTGGACTGTGTTAAGCGATTCTTAGTTTAGGCACTGTATTTAATGTATATGTATATACATTCTTAGTTTAGGCACTGTATTTAATGTATATGTATATACATTGAAGTGCAAAAAATCTTTACCAGTTTACCTGTTATTTGTATGCTTTCCAAAATTCGCTTCCATAGAACTCTAAAAGACGTCCAAGCCTGGGTTGACGATTCAACTTTATCCTACACGCAGAAAACTGGTTCACTGCATCAACCGAATTTGACTTCAACTGAATTTAGGTAGTCCCAAGTACTATCCACTTCTTAGCCCTTAAATGCAAAATGATGCCATTTGGCAACATGAAATTAAAACCAAACAAAAACTATTGGTACTGTTTCAATTTGGATATGTACAGTATTTTTTCAGAACAAAAAAAAATATAAAAATTCAAATCTTGTTAATGAAAGATTGAAATTATTACTAAAGGTGGTGATGATTTGTTTAAATACTTTTTTTCTTTCTCTTTGGAGATCTCACAACGAACAACAATATGATTTCTAGTGGAACAACTAAAAACTGCAAGTGGCGAAAATTTTATTTCCAACACATATGATTTCTTTAAATCTTTTCTGAGTTTCATAATTGTGAGTTTCACAATTATTGGTAATTTGAAAGGACATTTTATGGCATTTATTTTTTGAAAATAATTACCTTCAAATGTTGGCAACTGTACTTTATTATGGAAATGAGCGTTCGGTGAGAAACGGGAAGATTCGCCGAGTTCGAGCAAAATTTTGTTCAGTTATAAGGTCCATTTCTGGCGCAACGGCAAAGTCAATAAAAAAATTGCCGCATTTGGGCTGAAAAGCAACAAGAAGTGGTTTAAGAGGTGCCATTATATCCAGAGAAACCCACGGTTTGGTGCGGTTTATAAGCTGGTGGAATCATCGGTGCATATTTTTTAAAAATTATGATGGCCGGAACGTAACCGTGAATGGTTCTCGCTAACGCGTCATGATATCGATCTTTATGCTACCTGAAATTGAAGCCCGTAATCTTGACGACACTTGGTTTCGTCAGGACGGTGCCACTTGCCATACAGATGCTCAAAAAATTGATCTATTGAGAGGTCATTACGAAGAGCAGCCAATTTCACGTTTTGGACCGGTGAGTTGTGCGCATAGATCGTGTAATATCACACCTTTAGACATTTTTCTTTGGGGTTACGTAAAGTCCAAAGTCTATGCTGACAAACCAGCTATGATTCAGGTTCTGGAAGCCAACATTACGCGTGTAATTAAAGCCATACCAGTCGAAATGCTCGAACGAGTCATCCAAAATTGAACCCTCAGAATGGAAACCCTGAGGCGTACATTTAAAGGAAATTATATTCAAAAAACAAATGGCATAAAATTTCCAAAGAACCACAAATATTCCACATTTTATTTGATTTTTTTTTTAATTTTGAAAAATTACCTCTGATTGATCACCCGATATATAAAGCTATCGACTTACACGCGTTTCTTATGGTGGACCTTATACAAAATTTCATATTTTCTTAAAGCAAAAAAAGTATCTTATACCAACAAAAAAATATAGCCCCTTCAACAGAGTGGGACAAAAGCTACCATGGGGTTAAAAACTTTAATAATATTTTTTCATTTATTAATATTTTTTATTTGTCTTCTAAGATTTTATATTATACAAAATGGAATTTTTTTTACACTAAGTATGAGATAATGTCACTTACCCCGTTTTCAGCTTCGCAATATCTTTCAAATATCATAATATCTTTCAAAATTTGTGGCTGTAGCGTTCGAAACAATGCTGGCCTTGAGTTGAAGGATTGTCTCGGGCTTGTTATACATATACTCGCTCCTTTAAATAACGCCAAAGAAAATAGTCGGGTGCTGACAAATCTGGCGATCGCGCTGGCCAAATAATTTCCGAATTTCTGTAAATTATTCGCTCTCCAAAAATTTGACTTAAAAGTGCCATTGTGTCTCGGGCAGTGTGGGCAGTGGTTCCGTCCTGCTGAAACCACATCTCAGGTCTTTTTACAAGACCAGGACGTAACAAATTTTCGATCATAAACCGATACCGCTTTACATTTACGGTTACAGCACTTTCATCTTAATTCTCGAAGAAGTAAGGCCCAATGATATTTGCAGATATGATCCCACACCAAACTGCGTTGATGAATGGCTCTTGGATTTTCAGAACCCCAGAACCTATAGTTCTGCTTATAAACAAAGCCGTTCAAATAAAAATTAGCTTCATCACTCATGCGTTTGCGCTAAAATAATTGATCACTGATTTAAATAACAAAATTTTGTCATTCTAGTTCTTTGTTCAGTTGTGAGTCTCTCCATTATTTATACTCCAAGTGTTATTAATATTAATCTGAAAAAAGCAAATAAAAAAATATAAAAACGAAAAACTTAACAAATTTTTAAACCTCATGGTAACTTTTGACCCACGCTGTATTTCGCATGTCACCTACATCTCAACATCTTGAATTTGAGTCCATCAAGTAAGAATCCTTAAAGCTATCATGTTTTGTTCCCTCACTTCAAAGTGCTCGCTATTAAACAAGGAACGAGTATATGATTAATACGAACAATTGAAATTTAATTAGGTGTTTATAGTAATTAACAACATTTCTTTACCGTCGTTGCAACACTTTATAAATCACTTTAGTTATTAGGGCTTCACATTAAAATCTATTCGAAATGTCTGTGATTTGATGTTTTTTAGCTCATGCAAAACAAACATATAAATAAAAGAGGAAAGCAAAACAAAAAACTTAATTATATTGTACTTTTTTCCACACGAACGATTTCAAGTCCTATTAAAGTTAAAATAGAACAACGTGGTCAACCACTGGACTGCTTTTTGTGCTGCTGCTGTTTTTTTTGGTTGTTTGCTTGATTCGTTTATCAGCAGAAATAAAATGGAACAACAGAATTTAAAGGCACCATCAACCACATAGCACAACAATTACTGCTGAACAAGATGGTGTTGAAGCTGCAGTTGTTGTATTTAGTTGTGCCTGTGGTCAGGCAGTAGAAGCAGTGGCAATCGCTGACTATAGGCTGTGGTTGTTAATGGAGTGAGCCTTAATGGATCACTTCATTCAATGTTATGGTGGCATGCATTCTTTCTATGCTTTTTCCTTCCTTTCGTCTTACGGGCTACAAATATTGACTGTGAACGGACAACTTTAGGGTGGAAGGAAATCAAAGGAAAGTTAGTTGATTTGATGGGACGTAACTATTAATTGGTTCAAAGTCAAATTATAAATCTGAGATTTTATCAAATACTATTAAGAGATGATTTTTATGTCGGATATAATTCGTATTGGTTTTTTTTTATTTAAAGCGACTATAAGCTTTACAGCACCAGAAATATATGAAACAACTTTTCGTTTAAAGTTCTTCATACCAATTAATTTGTAATAAAGTGTTATGACCCTACGTCGTTATGGCCCAGCAAAAGTTGTGAAAATGAAATATATCCTAAACAACAATTACTGAGCATGCAACCAAATTCCCAAACGAAGGCATTACAGTCCATTCCTGAATTAAATCCGACCTGCTCTTACTGGAGTCCATTAAAGTACAAAATATACTACAAGCAATTTGGGGAGGGCAGGAAAAAATGTTTATAATTTAATGCAATTGATAAGAGAAACTAAACAAAATGTTGTGTCTGTTTAAAAAATGGACACATATCATCTTGCTACACCAAAGTGTCTGCTCCCTTCTCCCTTTGTTTAGAAAGAACAAACAAAAAACATTCCTGTTGCCACAGCAGGGTTTGCTGGCAACAGAATGTCCTTAGCATTTCTCTACTCTTTCAGGGAATAGAAAATCTCATTTGGCAACAAGTTTTAAATTGGTTTTAAAATTTTTTGGGAATTTCTGCTCATTGTTGAAAGGACCAGGACAGTATGACCGTAGACATTTGCAATAGAATGTGTTTCACATGAAATTTTGTTTTGATTTTTTTTCAGAAATAAAAGCAAGCACAGACTGATGGGAAGTAATTAGTACATGTCACAGGGATTGTGTAACAAAATAAAGTACGAGACTCCGACAAAAACAATGGTAAAATTTGCAAATACTTTAACTCTCGAGACAATTCTTAAACACAAATGACACTAGCATCCATGTAGCCCTATATATAATGGGTGATCCAACTAGAGGTATTTTTTTAGAACAAAAGAAATATAAAAATTCAAATCAAGTGTGGAATCTTTATTGATATATTAAAGACATTTTATGACATTTCTTCAAATGTTGGCCGCAACTACGCCTCAGGGTTTCCATTCTGAGGGTTTAATTTTGGATGACTCGTTCGAGCATTTCGCATGGTTTTTATGACATGCGTAATGTTGGCTTCCAAAACCAGAAGCATAGCTGATTTGTTAGCATGGACTTCGGACTTTACGTAACCCCAAAGAAAAATGTCTAAAGGTGTGATATCACTCGATCTAGGCGGCTAATTCACCTGTCCAAAACGTGAAATTAGCTGCTTTTTGAAATGACCTCACAATAGATCCATTGTTTGAGCAAGTGGGCCCGTCCTGTTGAATTCAAGTGTCGCAAGGGCCTCAATTTCAGGTAGCATAAAGATCGATATCATGGCGCGATAGCGAGCACCATTCGCTGTTACGTCCCGGCCATCATTATTTTTGAAAAAAAATCTGCATTAATGATTCCACCAGCTTATAAACCGCACCAAACCGTGGTTTTCTCTGGGTATAATGGCACCTCTTGAACCTCTTCTTGTTGCTCTTCAGCCCAAATGCGGCATTTGGTCGAAAACAGCAGATCTTCCCGTTTCTCACGGAACGCTCATTTCCATAATATAGTTGCCAACATTTCAAGGTAATTATTTTCAAAAAATAAATGCCATAAAATGTCTTTTCAAATTACCAATAAAGATTCCACACTTGATTTGAATTTTTATATTTTTTTTGTTCTGAAAAAATACCTCTAGATGGATCACCCTATATAAATGAGGGTACTCTAAAGGGTACTCCCGGTTAACATCCTTTAATGGTAAACAGCAACTTTGGATATAAAGTACAAATTCGATCATTTTCCCAAAAACTCCGAATGTCTCCCTAGGGCCCTGTGGATCTGTAATACAGAGGGTAGCACAAGGCGTGCTCTCGAGACGCGAACACTCAATTTCATCCTACACAATATAAACCCTATGGCATAGCTGGCCTTCGACTGAAATTGACAACATCTTCCTCTAGATCAAGTAGAAAACTTGTTTCCACGAGCTAGGGAATACTGAAGACGATTCTCCTTCTCAAAGTATGTATATTTGTATTATGAAGGGATACGAGTCATTAAAAATTAAACCCCTCGAATGGAAACCCTGAGGCGTAGTTGCGGCCAACATTTGAAGGAAAAAAATAAATGCCTTAAAATGTCGTTTTAAATTACCAATAAAGATTCCACACTTGATTTGAATTTGTATATTTCTTTTTTTCTGAAAAAATACCTCTAGATGGATCACCCTGTATAAATGTGGGTACTCTAAAGGAACGAACGTTTCAGAAAATAATAATTCCCGGTTAACATCCTTTAATGGTGAACAGCAATTTAGGAAATAAAGTACAAATTCGATCGTTTTCCCAAAAACTCCGGATGACTCCCTAGAGCCCTGTGGATCTGTAATACAGCGGGTAGCACAATGCGTGCTGTCGAGACGCGAACACTCAATTTCATCCTACACAATATAAACCCTATGGTATAGCTGGCCTTCGACTGAAATTGACAACATCTTCCTCTAGATCGAATCCACGACCTAGGGAATACTGAAGACAAAGTATGTATATAAGTATTTGTGTTATTAAGGGATAGTATATCAGGTACGCCGAGCTATGAAAACCTTTAGGTCGGATAATTTTATAGGTTTTTTGGTTAAAAATGCAAAGTATAGCTAAACACTTAATAAAATAATCAATCTTCAAAAAAAATGGAAAAGGATAGAAGATATAAAAAAATCTGGCGTGGTCCCGGGAAGCTCACTCAAAGTGATCAATATCGGTCGGTTACTAAATGTAACAAGTTCTTAGGTCACAGGAAAAAGTTCTCTGTAAACCCTTTGTAGGCCGCCGTGGTGGCATGGTTAGCGTCAGGTCTATCGCACAAGTAACACCGGCTTAAACCCCATTAGTAACATCTAAGATATTTGAGACTTATTCTTTCGCCTCGCAACTGCCGGCGACTTTAGGAATAAAACATTAATTTATAAGCCATGTTAAAGCTGCTCCATACAATGAATTCGGATGTTAAAAAGTAGGTCCGCTGTCAGTGGGTATAACACGTACAGGGTATATATCGCTGATTTGAGGGATGTTGAGGAAAGTAATTTGCGGATTGTAAAATTGAAAAAAAGCCCTCGGGCGCCATGGATCATGCCCACACGATCCCCATATTTTCCATCCTATTGCAATTTTCACTCCATTATTTGTCGAGATATTTTTCAGTTCCTGACATACATATAGAGATATGGCAAAACTCGGGAAACATATGTCGCCCACTTAAAATTTTCATTCCAATGACCTCAAACTCGGGAATAATGAACCATCATTTTCAATCATTTTGATCAACCTAAAGCTGCGTTTGCAGCTGCCCCTTTTTTGTAATTCCGGCACCTCGGACCACTTATTCTCCAACTAAATGTAAGGCACAATATTTAGCTTATAAATTAAATCTTACCGTGGTCCATGTGTGTGATGTTGTCCTTTGCGATGTTTTGTCGATGATACCAAGAAAACATTGTATTCAAAACAACATTTAACTTACAAATGTTGGAAAAGAATTCTAGATTATTTAATTTTTGTTCTCATTTTAGTTTTATTCGTCTTGTCACCTTGAAAATTATTTGCGCCAAATAAACTTGACATTTGTTTGTTTCTTCTTTATATGTATGGCATTCACATACAAATGATAATCCGATCATTCAACGAAGATGATGGCTCCATTTGGGCTCCACTAAACAGC
This sequence comes from Hydrotaea diabolus, assembly GCA_963513945.1. NCBI lineage: Eukaryota > Metazoa > Arthropoda > Insecta > Diptera > Muscidae > Hydrotaea > Hydrotaea diabolus. Next base: position 6,304,898 of record OY740719.1, on the reverse strand, counting down.
TGTCGACGACGGTTTTGAGCTCACGCGACTACAGTGGAGACTACAAAAACTTCTTTTGGTGCGGTTATGTGGCGAAACAAAGACTATTGTGGCATGACATAAGTTGGGATTTGGAATTTTTGGGTTTTAAGAAATTTAACAAAACAGAAAAACGCAAAAGAAATCTTCGGAAAATTAAAAGCAGTGTAAAAATGTTACAAATATTTTCAGACTTTTTGACATTTTTGTATAATAATTCCATACATTTCTTTATGTAAAAAAAGGGACATGTACAGATATTTGTTGAGCTTAACACGTCTTAGTGTGCGAGCATATACTTACATTTGTGCGCATATTCTTTTCTTTCGCAAAAAGAAAAGGATATCAATGACAAAATTCCTGCAGTTGCCCATAAAATGTTTTTTTATTGTGATTTAAGAAAGCTTCAATTGGTGTGTACGACAGGGAACTAAGGGTTTTGCTGCCGGATCCACATATTGGCCCACTTGCAAGGATGAAGTCACTTCTTGCTCCAGCCTATTTTTTCACATTTCTGCTTTAAGTTCACAGAAAAATGCACGTATGGCTTGAAATTCAATACTTGCAAAACGATCATATTTTTAAAATATTTGGATCATCTTTTCAAATACTTTTTATCATACACCAAAAATTAAAACAACCAAAGATGTGCTCTATAAAATGAGTTAAGAAAATTTGCATGTTCGCACAATTGGTTACATAATTGTATTCAAATAGTTTAAAAACTTTCAGTTGGTAATAGATCCGTATACTTATAATTATAAAAAAATTTAGATGACAAGATATTTAAACAAAGATAAGTTAAAATACCATTTTCTAAATATGTTTGGTTCATCTTTTCGAAATTTGTTATGTATCCATTAAAAGAAAAAATTCAATGATGTGCTCAATAAAATTCATTTAGGCTCGGGCATACTGACTGAAGCTTTTTTCTTACTCTGCGTATTTTTTTATTCCCTATAGTCTAAAATATTGAAATGAGTGTCCAAAAAATTAAATCAATTTATGGCGGGACTCTTTTACACCGACACTGCAATATCATGAACGTTTTTGAAATTTGTAACAGTTATTTTATTAGTTTTTAGACAACCACAGATGTAGAAAAACGCAGCGAAACGAAAAAAACCTTTAGAATGCCCGAGCCTCTAAGAAAATTAACTTAAATTTGCATATTAACACAAAATTATTTGAATCAGTTTAAAAACTTATAGTTGCTAATATATAGTGATAAAAAATTTCAGATGACAAGATACGAGTATTTAAATAAGAATAAATTAAACTAAAAACGATTTAATTAATGTGAATATCAAAAATATTAAAAATTGACCAATTAAATGCCATAAAAATATGAAAAAACATAAAAATATATTGTTCTATAACGTACAGCATTTAAGACTACAAATCTATTGATTTTCTTATTTTTTCTTACCTTACTTACCTAAAAATTTGCATATTATTATTAAAATTATAGTAAATCGATTAAAAAAATGTCAGTTGGTAATAGAGTCAAAACAAAAAAATCGAAACCGAAAAATTAAAAAGTATTTATAGCCCTTTTAAATATCCCAAATGTGAGAACAAAATTATATATATTTCCATAACTTTCTGACTGACAAATCTAATAGTTTTCATGCTCGTCTTTTTAAATAAAAAAATTAATTTCCAACCAGAATAGACTTTTAATGCGTCTTTCAGACTGACAAATCAATTTGTTTTCGTGCTCGTCTTCTCAAATAAAAACAGAGTTACTAACCCTTCCAACTTGAATAGGCCTAAAATGCGTTTCATCGTTTTGCTTTGACATTACCGTTGCTCAATTTTGACTTAATATCGCAATGTTAACGCCGTAAAAGTCAAATCATGTGCATTCCTCTCGAATGTAATAATAAAAGCCTTTTTCTCAGGCTCACAATTGAGCATTTTATTCGACTTATATGGCAAATTAGCTAAATAGATATTTACGGCTTTCTGAATAATTTGAGAACCGCGGTGGCTTTAACATCACCTCATTACTTTTTTATTAAAAAAATATAGTTTTCATACCACGAGCAAATATATTTGATGTATACAGTTTATAACTGCCGATTTACATGAGTAATAATTGTAAAATTTAAGCACCTAAATGAAATATTTATTTAATATTCAACTCATTTGTTCATTACCTTTACAACGGCTTAACCGACGTTAACGGCGTTTAAATCTGCTTCGGCTACGTTTTCTTAAAAAACATCTGCGAGCCAGCTCGGCTTCAAATTCTTGTTGCCCTTCGTTAATGTCATAAATGACATATGCCGGGAAACTATCCAATTAGCAGAACTTTGTAATGTAGAAGAGTTTTATAACCTATTTTTAATATATTCGCGAATGAGAAGAATATTCCAGACACTAAACAGGTTGAAATTGCCTAAACGTTGCTACCAGGATTCGAAAATAATGCCAGACCCACGATTTATAATCAAGTAAGTTCATTAAGTCAAATTTAGTTTATAGGAACAACGCCTATGTAAATCAAAAATGGGTCTGTGCACTTGACTTTGCCAACTGGCTCAGATGTACAGATGCAGCCTTTTCATAATTACTAACACGAATCCAAAACGAAGGCTTAAACACTCGTTTAAATTGGGCTACATAAACTCAATATCACATTTGGGAACAAACTCACTGACCTGGACCTTCTGTTTGAAGCCGACTCCGAAATCCTAATGCATTTTATTAAGAGCTGATAAATCTCCTCGTTAATTCTCCGACATTTGCAGTGTGGAAAACCCTGGGTTTACTTGTAAGACATTTGTGTGCATACTTACCATCAGGCAATGTACGTCGGGCCTTTATCAATTCTCAAAATATTGGACAAAATCGTTTCAAGTTTTATATGGTCTGCATGCAATCCTTTCCTTTTTTTAAGGCCCTAGAGCCACAAATTACACCCGGTAAAATTGATCTGGCTCTAAAAGTAAAAATATATTGTAGGCGTGTCCATAGATAGCCCTAAGACTGTCGAAACGTTATAAAAGTCTCCAATCATTTTTATAATATGCTGCCTGTTCAAGGTCCTATGGAACTTCTGAAGTATGTCAGTCTTCGTCCTGGAGACTTGAATTCCACGACAGCTGGTTCTGTGAACCGGATTGACCCGAAGAGCAATTCTTCGGCCGAGGGCTGTCACCCCGGCACACAGCTGCCGCTACAACAACAACGGATTCCGCTCCAAATTTGGTATGGAAGCTATTGGTATCATTCTCCATAAATGTTTTACACATTAAAGAATTTTTAAGCTCTCCATTTTATTCGTCGCCAAACTGTTTATGCGACACTCCTTAGATATTTTTTAGGCCATAAAACTCTGAAAAATATATTCCATAAATGTTTTACACATTAAAGGAATTTTGAGCTCTTCATTTCATTCGACCCCAAACTGTTTATGCGACACTCCTCTGATACACGCAAGACCGTAAAACTCTGAAAAATATATTCCATAGAAAATCCCCAATATCATTGAGTTATTACATTTATTTGTACGTATTACAATGACTACTCCTTTATGGATGGTTGTGCTATAGCAATTAAAATGTATACCGAAAAAAATGACGATTCAATGTAGTTGATGTGATGTTCGAATTTAATATACTTTTAAAACTGAATTTGATTTAGTAGCTATTAAGGTCAACGTTACAGGCACTGAGGAACAAATTCGTTCGAAAAATGATACTTTTTTAAAGCAAACGCCATAGGGTTGAGGAAAACAAGTTTAATAAAAAAAAACGAATACTGCTTTTCTAAAGGTTCCATTATACAGAATAATTTTTAAAAGCTGATTATTACCATGCCATTCACCGCATGGAGGTGCAAGTTATAATAACTAAGTCCTGAAGTTTGTAACTAAAGGGAACTTCAAGAAAAAGAAGATATGGCCCACGTTTTGTATTTAGATCGAATCAGAATCACTCACCCTGATTACGTTTGTTGTTGTCGAAATAGCACTACTGCAGGTCGCCAATATAAATCGGCTTTAACGAAACTTTGGACATTCGATTTTAGAACCTGCAGTTCTAAAAGGCATATATTACGCCGTATTTCGTCTCGAATATTCTGCTTGAGCTGTCCAAGTGTCTGTGGTTTGTTAACTTACACTTTGTCTTTTAAATATCCCCAGAAAAAAAAATCGGACGCAGTTAAATCTGGTGAACGAGGAGGCCAAGGGAAATCTGAATTTTTTTGAAATTATGCGTTCAGCAAAAATTTCACGAAGCATGTGCATAGTTTGCCTAGCAGTATGTCCAACTTGTTGCAACTACAAATTAGGATGTTGCTCCACTATTGGCCGCAAAAAGTTGTCGATCATTGTTCTGTAAGAAGCCCCCGAGACCGTTTCTGGCGTTTCATCCTCATTCTCAAAGAAATATGGGCCGATGAATTTTGTAGCCATAACACCGCACCAAACAGTGAATCTGATTGGGTGTAACTGATGCAGATGTAGTGCCAACTGCAACCCAGTTCCTCAAAACGGCGAACTAAACTTGTAATCGTTGAAGATGTGGGCGCTGATCTTACGTTAAAAACACGGCGATAATTTCGTTGCTTCAGAACATTTAATCGTTGAGAAGAATAACAAAAATCGATCATTTTAATGCGTTATTGTGTACTGTACGTATTCATTTTAAATTTCCAAGAGTTCAGTTATAATCTGCAAAAAGAAAAAATAAATTATGTTAAAAAATAAAAAAGTTATTTGTGTTTCACATCAGCTGGTCTTATTTGGGCCACCCTGTAGTACTAGAAGCCACATATTACATGCGATCCTGACCTAATTTAGCAAAGAACGTCACAAGCGACCAATAACACACTAAGGGTAAAATGGACCTATGGGTCTATGTTTTCGAATTGATGCTACACAAAGTTGGCCCCTGATTTGAGGTCCTGTCGTTTTAAAAGCCACAAATTAAATCCGATCTTGCTCAATTTTCGGTCAATAAAAAAGTCCGGCGGAATAAAAACATATCGGTTTATGTATTCCCTTATCCCTCATGTAAAAGTCGCTCTCGGTTTGAGATTCTGCCGATGCACAAACTAAAGTATTACAATCTTACTAAAAATTAGTGTTCATCGTTATACTAACGGGTTATCAATCTAGAGGTATATTTTTATAACAGATTACGCGTTAGTTGTGTTCAACTTAGTTCTTTTTCTCTTCAGTATTGTTTGCCATTTCATAATGAAAAGACTTACATTTATTCCTGCGCGTCGCCGTTTTAGTGTTTGGGCTCTTGCCGAGCTCGAAGAAGATCCGATGTTTTCTACCAAAATTTTGTTCAGTGATAAGGCCCTCTTCAGGCTCAACGGAAACGTCAATAAACAAAATTGCCGCATTTGGGTTGAAGAGGAACCAGGAGAGGTTCAATAGGTGCCATTATAATACCCAGAGAAAACCACGGTTTGATGCGGTTTATGAGCTGGTTGGTGGAATCATCGGTCCATATTTTTACAAAAATTAAGGTGGCCGAAACGTAACCGTGAATGGCGCTCGCTATCGCGCCATAATATCGGACTTTTTGCTACCTGGAATCTTGACGACATTTGGTTTCAACAGGACGGTGCTACTTGCCATACAGCTGATCCAAAAAATATCTATTAAATACAAATCTATCTAAATAATGAATGGCATTAAATGTCCTTAAATGAATAATTAAGATTCCGCACATGATTTGAATTTTTGTATTTTTTATTTTCAAAAAATACCTCTATATTGATCACCCGATACTTACTTAAGTCCCACAAAATCCCATTAAGGAACAAGTGATATAGCCAAGATTTTATTCTTATACTCACTGACCGGGACCTATTGTTTAACGCCGGCACCGAACGGCTAATGCGTTATAAAGAGAGAAATCTTCTACTCGTAAAGTCGCCGGCTTTTAAGAGGTGAAAACCTACCGCTGAAACAATTTGTTAGATGTTCTGGCTCGGTTTAGAAGCTGGGTTTACTGGCATAATAGTCGTGCAAACTTCCATCATACACGGCAGTTCTGCCTTATTAGGGATTTATAAATCCAATCCGATAAAATTCGTTCATATTGGTCGATGTTTTCATATAGTCTCAAAACAAAGTCCCAACTAATGTTACACGTTTAATCCCATTGAGCTCAAATTTTAATTTGTCAAATTACTGTCAAAAACCTAAAACTAACCCTAGTAAAATTGGACCATGTAGGCCCTTGTTTTCATATAGCATCCGTACCAAGTTTCTCAACGATTTGTGGTTCTGCCACTCTAGAAGTCACAATCTAAAGTTTATTTACAATCCTACTCAAAATTAGTGTTCTGCATTTTTAGGGATCTAAAATCCAGCCCGGTAAAATGGAATTATAGGCATATCGGTCCGTGTTTTCATTTGGCGCCGGAACAAAGGTCATAAATAAAGTCACACATTTAATCTCTTCGAACTTAAATTTTGCATAGAAATTTGTCATAAATAACAATCCCTGGTAAAATTAGACCATATAGGCCCATGTTTTCATATAGGCTTCACTTAAAGTTCTCCAACGACTTATGATTCTGCCACTCTAGAAGTCACAATCTAAAGTTTACTTACAATCTTAGTCAAATTAAGTGTTCTGCGTTATTAGGGATTTAAAATCCAGCCCGATAAATTTGGTTCATATTGGTCTATGTTTTTATATAGCCTCTGAACAAAGTTAGATGTTTAATCCCATCCAAATCAAATTTTGCATAGTTATTTGTCAGAAATATAAAACTTACCCTAGTAGAATTGAACCATATAGGCCCATGTTTTCATATCGTGTCCATACAAAGTTCCCTATCGATGTGAAATTCTGCCACTTTAGATTCACAATATTAAGTTTACTTACAATCTTACTCAAAATTTAGTGTTCTGCGTTATTTTGATAAAATAGGTTCATACTGGTCCATGTTTTCATTTGTTCGGAACAAAAAGGTACTACCTAAACGTCAAATATTTAATCCCATAAAACTCAAATTTCGCATAGTAGTTTGTCAGAAATCTATAACTAAACCTGGAAATATTGGACCTATGTTGTGTATGATTTGAGGTTCTGTCACAATCAAAAGACCGATTGTGCCCAAATTCGCATGGCACAAAACGTTCGACCAGTTGTTGTTGTAGCGGCACGCCGTACCGGGGTGACAGCCCTTGGTCTAAGAATGGCTGCTTCCGGTCGATCCGGTGCATAGAACCGACTGTCGTATGACCAGTTATCAACCGCGGCAAAATTGGACGATATTGGTAAATGATTTCTTATAGCTCTGTGTATCCCAATGTTAAATAATGTCGCTCTACAAGCCACACTTTACATCCAATTGTGGTAAAATATAGTATAGCTAGTTATGAAAGATCTAAAAATTAACCCTTTTATAGCCCTTATACAAAGACCTCCCAATTTAAGATTCAAGGCAGATTTTCAAATCGATCTGGCAGATGTAAAGGATAGTGATTGATGTGCGATCTAAAAGCAAACATGATGAACAGGATTTATAACGACCCATACTCTCTTTTGAAAAGGCCCTCACCCCAGATTTGATGCCATGCCGTTCTAGAAGCCATGATCTTTGTTAAATTCTGTGCAGAAGCCATACGTTTTCTTCAAACCACTGCAGTTTGTGTTAACCTGTAGTCGGATATGAACGACTATAGACTGGTTACTTGTTTTGAGGTCAGTAAATTATTCAATAGTTTCACAAATTCACAGGTAAGCTTACGAATGAATTTACTTTCCTATACTGCTTTGCCATATCCTTTTCTAATTTATTTCGTTGATTTTCAGACTATCGGCAGTTCAAACAATTCTCAGCGTAAGGAAATCCCTTACTCGGGTGTTTAAATTTAAGACAAAATTTCACACAACGTACAATAGCAAATTCAAAAATGGACGAACAAAGAACACATATTGTTGAGGTGACTGTTCCTGGCCGAAGAGTGTTTGTTTCGGGTCAATCCAATACATAGAACTTGCAGTAGCGGGATTGACTATAGCAAACCATTGACGATATCATTCTTTCTTTGTCCTAGTCGTTCCGACAAAACGCGAAGAATGTCAGCGTAACATTTTAAGAAAGAAAGATGTTTAAAGGAACCTCAGCTGGACTTCTATGTCCTCTCAGAATTGCATTTATAGTCCAACATTTCAACACGCAACCTCACATGTTGACATCCTTTCTACTGCTCCCCATCCAGTAGCCGTTTCTAAATGTAACATACTATAAATTTATGATTAAAATCAGTTATAAATAAATATTAATTATACATACTTGCAGGTCGCCTTTTAATTCGCACCAGAAACACTTCACGATTTCGAGGAAACACACACGATTGGCGATACAAGAACCAAACTCTGCAAAAACAGTTGGTGCTAATCATGCAGCTCGATAATTTATAACATTCAAACATGAAATTGCAAAATTTCAAATGCAATTTCATCAGGCATTACGACAATGAAACAACATTTTAAAGCATTTCACTTTAAATTGTTGATTTTGAAAAAACTTTTCCAATTGCCCCCTACTGGACACCACAACCTACAAAGCGCATGTTAAGTTGCGAGTGACGTCATTTGTATGATATCCCCTGAAATAAAACTTGAATATATTAAATTCACTACACACACACACTTCATCATCGTCGTCTTCGCCATGGCTGTCTCCATCGTCACTTCATTTTCCGGGGATGAATGGGCATCTTCAAAAGATAAGGTTATTCTTAATACACACCACCAAGAAGACAAACGCAATTTAGTGAACAAATCTGCTACATCATTAACATTATTATTATTAAGTGGCTGCGTCTGTTTCTGCGTCCGTGTGTCCCGAAAGACTACCGAATAACTACAGCTGACGGAGATGTAGACAAAGAAGACGAAGAAAAGCACTAGAAAACTATTACACATCAACGATATGTCAACCATAAATTACATTGTCCTCCCACAACCACCTCTTGGGTAAGTCTAGAAACCAACTGCTTTCTAATGATGGTTCAAAGGAGGCGGTATGATGAGTGTCAAATGATATTTGTAACTGAAATCAATGGAACGTAAACTAAATGCAGAATGAAAATGCTAATTCGAAGAAGACTTTGATGAAGTAAATTACCAGCCAGTATAAGGTCCTTTTTTGTTATAAGACAAAAAATAAGTTATTGGGGTAAACTAGCACATGGCCTTGTATATAATCGTTTTCTTCAGCTCTTAGATTATTTGAATTTTTGTAGGCCCAAGTCCCGAGACAAAATTTGCTCAGTTGATGTCTGCAAAAATCAACTTCCTAAGCTCGGTGGGGAATACTTTCGTTTTAATCGATATCGGTTGTATTTTTGAACAATTTTTTGTTTTATTGACGGTCACTGCTTGTTCACTGAACCATTTAAAAACCCTAACTTTGCCATGTACGCTTTGACACAGGCCTTATGCTAAGGTCAGTCTTTATTTGAAATTGTGATTTGAATCGTGAAAGAGACCATCACTTTTAAAAATCGGCTCTATCGCTTTCGAGACACCCTTTAGTGTTTCCGATTCTATTAAGGTAAATTGTCCATAAATAATTTCCTCCATATGTCCCTCGTTGTTATGAAATATCGCATATACGAGTGTAAGAATTTCCAACAGTTGTATAGTTTACATATTTATCGGATGATGTGGCTATAACTCTTAACACTCCAACATACATACCTACATGCATGTGTACATTAGAATGAGGCATGATAAAAAGGAAAGAAAAGAACACATGCTCGGTTCGAAATAAAATTAAATTTCCAAAGATGTGGAATATTGGCAACATTGGTGATTGTTTTTATGCAGCCCTCATTCAAAGGTCAGTTTTATTGGTTATTTCCATATAAAGGTGAGCCTCGATCAAAATCGTCATTCTTGGGCTTAATTGGTTTGCTTTATTTCCTTACCATCCCATTTAAAGAACAAAGAGAAACTTCTTAGAACTCATTTATCTGTGCGCGATAAAATTCTTTAAGTTACTGACCGTAACTAAAAATGTGATTGGCTTTAGTATCGTTTTACACGAACCGTCTCTATTTTTTTTTTGTTTATTCTGTATACCCAAGTGGTGTAAAATATCATAAAGTCTGTCCTAATTCCAGATATTTTTACAAAAAGGAACTAGAAAATTTTTTTTGACAAAAACTAGTCAGGGTTTTAAAATGGTTCAATCGAAAGCCTAGAAAAATTAAGAGACAAAATACTCATCGGGTTAGACCGCATTTAGACATTCGAATATAAACTATAGTCCCAAAGTAACATTTTGAAATTTTAGTTTTCTCTGCTTAGGGAAACCACCCAGCAAACCAAACCTTCAGAACTCGGTCAGAATTCTGTACGACAATCGGCAAAATGTTCCGATTTCTTAACGAGTTCGTAAGGAAAAACATATGAGAGGGTTGACAAAAAATCTGAACTACTTCTCTGAAAAAAAATTCTCAGACAAATCGAACAGAACGATTTCGGTAAGAATTCTCGATATAGTTCAGATATTGTTCATAATTGTCTAAAATCAGGCATTGTCGGCAAATTTGGTTTACTGGGTAGTTAAAGCTAATGTATCACTCATTAAGTTTTAGAACCTCTCAAATAAAACATGGGAATTTGTTTAATCTATACTACTCTTCCTTTCAAACGCTATAAATAAATGCAAAAATGTCCTTATTTTCCTATACCACATAATGAAAAAAGCATGACTTCCAAAAAAAATAAATCTAAGATGACCCACTTTCATGTACATTCGAGTATCTATCATTTGTTGGTATGTACCTTCCAACTGCGGGCTCTGAAGCTGGTCTTCATCAAAGAGACAACACTTACAGATATGGACACATGTGCGCATTCTGCAAAAATCTAAGGGCCTTTGCAAGGCATTTTTATGGCAAATTTGTTCATCCCATTAGGGAACAATAGGGAAATTCTCTGAAATCAGTGAGCTGTACTCGATACAATTCATGTTTTTATTTGCGAGACAATGGTGTAATTTGCGACTTTTAAACGGCTCTATCTCGCTTGTAGAATGTGGGGCAAAATTAATCATTCTGTGCAAAATTAATTGCCATACGCGAATGGCTCTAGCAACTCCAGAAATGCAGGTGTAAGGCAATCTGGTTTCTATCTTGTGGAAGTTGAAGAGCCTATCTCAAACGTGTTGGCCACACCTTTCTCTGACTCCATTCGTTTGCAGAAAACTTCTCCATATTGGGGCCTCTACTAATTTCACTGGAGAATTTGAGATATTGTGCCGTACATACTTCTTTTATTTGGCCCATATCTAAAAAATGTTTCAGATAATCAGTATAGCTCATCTTTACTCACCTCAAACAAACCTTGCGCAATATCAGTATGCAATTTCATATACTTATAAATGTCTCTTAGCGATTTTAGTGTTGCTAATTATTATTATACAACGTATTAAATAACTTACTACACAATGTATAAACTCTGTTTTTATACTGTATTGATGCATTGTCAATATAGGGTGATCCATCTAGAGGTAAATACCGGAACACAAAAAAATATAAAAATTCAAATCAAGTGTGGAATCTTTATTGGTAATTTGAAATGACATTTTATGGCATTTATTTTTTGAAAATAATTACCTTGAAATGTTCGCAACTGTATTATGGAAATGAGCGTTCGGTAAAAAACGGGAAGATCCGCTGTTTACGACCAAAATTTTGTTCAGTGATGAGGCCCATTTCTGGCTCAACGGCAAAGTCAATAAACAAAATTGCCGCATTTGGGTTGAAGAGCAAAAAGAAGAGGTTCAAGAGGTGCCATTATACCCAGTTTGGCGCGGTTTATAAGCTGGTGGAATCATCGGTGCATATTTTTTCTATAATGATGATGACCGGAACATAACCGTAAATGGTGCTCGCTATCGCGCCATGATATCCATCTTTATGCTACCTGAAATTGAAGCCGGTAATCTTGACGACGGTGCCACTTGCCATACAGCTGCTCAAACAATGGATCTATTGAGAGGTCATTTCGAAAAGCAGCTAATTTCACGTTTTGGACAGGTGAGTTGGCCGCCTAGATCGAGTGATACCACACCTTTAGATATTTTTCTTTGGGGTTACGTAAAGTCCAAAGTCTATGCTGACAAACCAGCTACGATTCAGGTTTTGGAAGACAACATTACGCGTGTCAATAAAGCCATACTGGTCGAAATGCTCGAACGAGTCATCCAAAATTGGACCCTCAGAATGGAAAGCCTGAGGCGTAGTTGCAGCCATACCTCTAGATGGATCACCCTATATAAACTCTGTTTTCACACTGATGCATTGATGCATTGTAAATATATGATTAGGAAGTTTTTTGGTACAACTCTGTTGTAATTTTTTGCCGGAATAATTCCCAAAACTTGTTATCTAATTCTCCCTTTTATTGACATTCATAATACCTATTTTTCCCCGGGAAAAGTTTTCCATTTTTGAAGTTCGTTTAGAATAAGGGAGAAGGGAAATGAGAAAAATTCCCGGGGAAATTTTATTTAGAAAAGGGGAACATGAATAGAAAAAAAAATCCCAGGGAATTGTCACTCATAATCGGGCTGATATTAAAATATTAAAAAAAAAATAAAATGTATAATTAATTTTGCCCCATCCTGAATTGTCACGACATTAACGAAGTGAAAGTTAATTTTTTAAAAAAGTCACCACCTTGTTTGTCATCTACATTTATATGAAATTTAATTGTAAAATAGTGGTTGGCGGTAGTGGTGGTACCGATGGCATTTTTTTAAAATATTTTTTATTAATTTTTGAAATACATTTTTTAATATAATCTATTTCTTAATTTGCCTCCGCTGGATGCCATCATACGAGTATTACCTTCACTTGCCGTGAATGATAATGTGGTTTCTCTAGAACATAAAATAAGACTGCCTGATTACTTTAAGGACCGGCACACTAAAGCTTTTTTTCTTAAGATGCGTTTATTTTGAAACCACCAAAATTACCACTAAAATTATGTTAAAACATTCAAAAAGTCAATGATATTGCAGGGTCGGCATTGAAAGGACCTGTCATTATTTTTTTTGAACATTTGGAACGATCATTTCCATGGTCTTATACTGCCGGAAGTTAGGAAAAACGCAGCTTAAGAAAAAAAGCTTGAGTGTGCCTGAACATTTGTATTTTTTTATGATAAGAAACTATTTATCAACGCACTTAATTATTTCTTTTATTTTTTAGGTGCTGGAGTTCCGGATGCGTGTGGATAAAATACTTGACAATTCAACCATATTTTGTGAGAAATTTCCGAAACTTAAAAACTAAAGTAAGTAGTCAAATATTTCACATTAAAAAATAATTTTTGTATTTTTCCAAGCTTACATCGCAGGAAGAAATAAGTTTTACATGGTTCCCTGTTAAGGACTCTTAATTACTTATGTATATTAATGATCAGAAGATGAAAACTATCTTGGCAATGCAAGAGAGGCGCAGCGACATCGACGCATTGCAAAGTCGTGTCAATCCCACGAAAGCAGGTTCTATGAGCCAAATTGACCGGGAGAGCAACTCTTCCGCCAAGAACTGTCACCCTGGCATAGAGTTGACGATACAACAACAAAGCCTACATTCTTTGGATCCTCTTTAAAAAAAACTGAAAGAGGTCAGCACTGAAATAATACGATGTATTGATTATTTTTGGCCTAGTAAACAGCTTGAGGCCATATCCCTCTCTCGAAAGTCCAAAATTTCACTTTTTATTTCCCACATACTACCCGTGCTTATATATGCACTAAGGCTACATATTTCTCTCAACACAAACGGGAAGATTTTTTAAATCAACGAGCTGTGTGCGATGCACTTCTTATAATCAATCGCCTGGACCTAATATTTAACGCCGGTTCCGAACGGCTAAGCCATTTTAGAGAAAAGTTTTTACATGGATATCCTGTCGCTGAAAAATGTTAAATGGTCTTTGAGCCCGGATTTACTTTTTTTGAAACTGGATTTGCTCAAAGTCTGGATTTACTTTTTTGGAGTAGTCGTATGTATGTACAATTTACGGACCCAAATGGATTGGCGAGGAGTGCAAGAGTCGACCCACCCACGAGTTGCTCCCGACTGAACTGCAGTTCAGAACATTTAATAATAATTGCTATGGCTTGGTCTTGCCGCTCATATAAAAACACAACGTTCCATCCAAAAAGGCGTTAGACAAAATCTACCAAAATCTATTGCGAGAATCCTTGAAATTTGTGGAGCCAGCTTAAGTAAGTATTGATTTATATGTGGAAACCATCGTCTGATAATATTTAATGTCTTTTCGCTAAAGCACGAGTCTTACAATGAAATAAGTATACCGCTTTTACGGCTCGATGCCCAGGAACTAACGTTACCTCACAGCTAATATCGAAACTCTGCTTGAGAAACCAAGTAGAGAATGATTCGAGGATTCTTGGTATTGAAAACTGGATGAAGCTCAAGACCTAGATAACAAAGCTGAAAATCATTAATTGAGTTAGTCTGGCCCAAAAACAGACTGTGGAGCCAATCTAAGTATAAGTAAGTAGAAACTAATTTTAAGCAAGTAGTAAGCAATATTAAAAGACTGGATGTTTATGAATCATTAAAGCGGCATCTACGGAACGGTTATCTAGCATTCTAAAGAATAATTTGCAACTGATAAAATCTACTTTAAAATGAAATGAGTGCTGCGTTCAGCCGAGCCATATTTTATGTACACTCCGCCAGGGAGGTTGTTCCGTATGCTAGGTTTATAGGGACCATATTGTAGGTTAGAAGAACAAAACAGTTTCTGAGGAGTAAGCTCGTCTGTACCAAGGATCTCTGAGAAAAGCTTATATAACAGCATCATAAAAAAAGTTTTACGTACCTTCTTTCTTCTTCTCCTCGAGAATCTGGAACCGTGTCTAACTTAACTATTCCACAGTGTGTTTTTCTTTGACACCCATCAAATTAGTGGGCAGTGTACGATATAATTCGTATTCTCACTGGCCGGGTCATACTGTTGAAGGTCAGATATATCGAGCAGGCTTTGATCAGGTATACTCAGATAATAGCCGAGCACACTACCCTTTACATTAAGGTCACTTTACACGTAGGCATGTGGGTAAAAAACTGCGAAAAAAATCCGTTCAAATCTAAATACAAGTTTGCTAAAATTTGTAAGATTTGGCAAAATTTCAGGGGCCTACCCAAGGTTTCCAAAGGCCAGTTTTTTTTGGAATATACTTTTGGTTACTATTACTAACAAATGCAAATACAGGGTTTTCCATTAAGGACATAACAATTTTATATATTAATAACACACAGAATATTTAAGATGTAGAGTACAAATGTATTCCAGGTGTAGTGCAAATGTTACATTTAAGAATGAAATTCGATTTCGGTCATATGACCACCACAAGCCCGAGTACAGCGAATTATTCTTTGCACACATTTCGATTGAAACGTTAGCAATTTCGCGTTGGATGTTGTCTCTGAGCTCCTCTAAATTTGTTAGCTTGTTGGCATAGAGCAATGGCTTGATGTGGCCCCATAAAAAGAAATCCAATGGCGTTAAATCGCATTAACGAGGTGGCCATTTGACCGGACCTGTTTTCGAAATATGTAACACGTTTTGCTTTTCAGTAAATCGATTGTAACGCGTGCTGTGTGGCTAGTGGCACCGTCTAGTTGAAAACACATATCGGCGATGTCAAGCTTAGCCAATTCTGGCTAATTTTCTAACATGGCACGATAACGCTCTCCATTGACCTAACATGACGATTGCTTTCATCGACGAAAAAACACGGCTCAATCACACCTCCGGCATAAAAACCACACCACACAGTAATTTTTTGCTGATGCAATTGTGTGTCTTGAAGCACATGTGGGTTTGTTGCTGTCCAATAACGCATATTTTGTTTATTGACAAAACCACTTAGCCAGAAATAAGCTTCATCGCTGAAGATGATGAAATTGGAGTAAGCGCTCTTAAAGTTGCGACCACCGACATAGAATTTCGGTAGTTGTTTTTAATGACTTCTAAACGTTGCTCGTTGAGTTCGACTAACATTTTGACACTGAAAGATCATTTAAAATATTTAAGGGTGCGTTGACATAATGATTCGAAATTGTTATGTCCCTATTGGAAAACCCTGTATATCATTATTTTTATGATTAAGTTAAATTTGGTGATCAAACAAATTTGTCTTTTGAATTGTTTATAAGTTTGAAAAATGATAGATCTTGATCTCGTTTACGAAATATTCAAAGAAATATTTTAATGTAATATAGATTATTCTAATTGGCAATGAAAAGGACTTAGACTTAATGGGCAGAAGGCCTTCTGCTAGTGTATGATCAAAAGATGGAATTATATTTTGAAAGAGTAAATTACTCTGCATGCCAATTAGATCGGATTTGTTTATGTTTGTCATATGGGGAAGGAGAAGTAAGTCAGGAAGTTAAAGCAAATACATCAACGTCTGAAAGACGTACTTTTCGCCGTTGGTGTAGGACGGCTCTTCGGTACCATATATAGGTGCTGCCGACAAGGTCTCTACTCATTTGACGATCTATACAGTGTGGTTCATTCGCGACTGGACAAATTTCACTAGAATATTCCTTGGCTCAATTTTATGGGAAAATTTCAATAAATGCAAGGGAGCGAAATGGCAGCGGTTTTAAAATTTTGCATTTCAGCCCAATTGTCATATGTTTGGAACGGTAGGTGCTGCCGACAAGGTCTACTCATTTGACGATCTATACAGTGTGGTTCATTCACGACTGGACAAATTTCACTGGAATATTCCTTGGCTCAATTTTTGGGAAAATTTCAATAAATGCAAGGGAGTGAAATGGCAGCGGTTTTAAAATTATGCATTTCAGTCCAATTGCCATTACTTTGGAACGGTAGGACCTCTGGGCTTCGTTTAGGAAATGTTGGAAAGGTAAGAGGTCGGGCTATCTTTTAAGAGAAGTAAAAACAATGTAATCCGACCACTGGTTCAGAACATAGCAAATTTACCCTAGTACCCTTCAACCACAAATCCGAAAAAGTTTCAAACCTCTGCCATTTCGCCCCCTTACATATTCGGGCATGGTCGAAAATGCAAGGGGGCGCTGGTGAAATTTGTCCAGTCGTCAATGAATCACCCTGTATATTCGAAACATTGTTTGATTTTGCATATGCGAAATACGAAGTCGAATAGTGAGGACACAGGCGACTCACTGAAACAATTCCTAAAATGTATTGGTATTCGCCTAGAAATGAATATGTGACGCGCAAAATAGAAAGGGACCTAATGGTAAAAACCAGTTTTGTTCAGAAAGCCATTTTAAAGATTAGTTCCCTTTCTATTTGCGCTTAGAATCGTTCACTTTCATAAAACGCGCATATCTCTGGGAGGGAACACTTTTGGGGCATTGGATCGGTCTCATTCGGTGCTCAGATGTTGTCCACATCAACAAAGAAAAAAGTGAAAAGTTAATGAAAAGTTTTGTTTAGACGAGTCGTATTAAAGATTAGGTCCCTTTCTTTTGCGCTTAGAATCGTCGACTTCACTTTCATAAAACGCGCATATCTCTGGGAGGGAACACTTTTGGGGCATGGGATCGGTCTCATTCGATGCTCAGATGTTGTCTACATCAAAAAAAAAAGGAAAATTGTTTTTTTTTACCCTTAGGTCCCTTTCTCTATGCGCTGTCACATATGCGAAATACGAAGTCGAATAGTGAGGACACATGCGACTCACTGAAACAATTCCTAAAATGTATTGGTATTCGCCTAGAAATGAATATAGGATTTTCAGATCTCTAAGAAAATTCCTTCTGGTTGTTGGTTTATTTTAAAGACAAAGAAATCCTTCTGTATCACATCTTGGTTTAGATCTTGCAGATCTGAAAATAAGTCATTTTATATAACTTTATTCATTGCTTGAAAATATATTTAACAAATTAAATTTGAAAAATACAAAATAACAACGCAGGGTAGCGATAGCATTATGCGTTTTTATTGAACTTTTTTGTATGAAAGGGCCTTGCCTATTTTACCCTCGGGCTAGATATTCAACCATACTTTCGACATGTACAAGCATTGTATGTGTACGAGTCAAAAGTGGACAACATTACAAATTGCTGCAATTTGAGAAACGTATGGACATTTGTATCCTCCTATCGGTATATCAAGTGAGAATGTGCCATAGTGTTGCTGTCCAAAAGGACGAGTAGTACTTGGGTATGTGTGCCAGCTTACTGGACGCCATGTTGTTTCGTGGATGGACGATAGTGTCGGTGTGAGAGAATATCTGTGCAAATGTGAAAACAATCTTTTCAACGGTTGACCATTAAAACCACCACTGTAAAGAGCATTCAAAGCGAAATGTTGTGAATACAACACCACGACATTCATCTTCTTGTAATTATATGATTGTAATGAAATTTTATTCCATTTGTGGAATTCGCCTCGTATGTGTGTATTTGAGGGACTGGAATCCTGTATCACCTTCCTTCCTTTAACCTTGCGTTCAAATCACTTCAATATGTAAGTGGTTTTTTTGATTTATTCAATAGGAGGCTGAGAAAACAATACTTCAAATTAATTTCGACAGTTTGGTTTCTGTGCTTAATTTCGACATTAAATAAAGTCTCTTACGCCTGTCCTGATCGTTTCCAGTTAAGGGCTAAAATAAATTAATTGTTCATCCTCCCGTTTGTGTCGCGTGGATTTGGTGTTCGGTGAAACTCATGACAGTTAATACTTTCATGCTTTTAGGGTATTTACCCTAAAGGTATAAGGATTCATTCAGTGGCTGGGCAAAGCGAATATGAAAAGTAATGAGTCATTATGTGGGTGGATGCGTGCGTGTTTTGGTCTCCTTTAGGCAATGACACAAAAGCTACAAGCCACCTTAACTTAAGTGGGTTTTATGTCGTCTGTAGACTTACAAACACACACACATAGACTTTGGCACATACATACTCGTACTCTATCATCCTTGGAAGTGGGTACAGTGCTAATATGTGCTGGTTAATTATAATTATGGCTTTTGCCTTCATTAGGGAATTTGTGAGCCAATAATTGCCAATAAATGATGAGACAAAATTGGCTAAGTAACCGAAGCAAATGGGTATTTAGAATGTCATGGGATATTTTAATTAAGTATTCTGGTCGATATTAAAGGACAAAGGCATTTTGAAGGCGTGAGACTTAATTTCAAAGAATTGGTCTGAACACACACAACGGCGATGAATTGCAATAGCTGGCACTTAAGTTGAAATATGAAATTCCAAGGCCAATTGTAATTTGAATTGAGCACGGAGTGTGGTAGTCCTGATATACCAATTGGAGGATACAAATGCCCATACGTTTCTCCCATTGCAGCAATTTGCAATGTTGTCCATTTTTGACTTGTACACAGACAATGCTTCGTCATGTGGAAAGTATGGTTGAATATCTAGCCTGAGGGGAAAATATAAAAGACCTTTTCATTTCATTTAATGATATTCAAAAAGTAACCGAGCCTTTAGGCCTTATATAGTTACAAAATTACTTCAGACTTGTTTAAAATATACAAAAAAAACTTAAAGTAAGATTAAACAATTTAATATAAATAAGTATCATACAAAAAATTTCTTTAAATGGACTCATTTTCAGATCTGTATGATCTTAACCAAATTGTGATACAGAAGGATTTCTTTGTTTATTAAAAAAAGAACAACCAGAAGGACTTAGCTTAGAGATCTGAAAATCCCAAATACATTTCCATCCTAAACGCTGACCATATAGTAGGGTCAGATTTTTCAATTGCTATACGATATCGTCAAAGTTACTAATGCCATCCGACCGTTAAAATATTTAGTAAGGTTTGCCATAATATTAAGCATCGTCTCACGCCTACCGAACGTATAAAAATTATTAAAAGAAATACTTTCGAAATTCTTCTTATGTATATTTGCAAGACTGCCATGTCGGTTTACCCTGTTTTTTGCTGCCGGTTTTGCGGTTTTGTAGTTGTATGCAAAAACAAAGAAAATTCTCAATTTTCAAGTATGAAATACTCCAAAAAAAATATTTTAGCTAGACCTCTTCTTTAAGTGTTCCGCTCGACTCAGAATTATCAGTTGATTTGAATTTACGATATCTGTCTGTCCGTCCAGCCGTCCTTCTGCTGCCTTTCTAAAGCTTGTTTTTTAACTACAGGTCGCAATTATTGTCCCATCTTTATTAAATTGGCAAAAATAAGTTATGTGATAAAGGCTGTTGACTTTTATGAATGCCGGTTTAAATTTAAATATAGCTTCCACTTATATTTTCAACCTACTTTTTGTATTTTGCTCGAGAAGCCACATAGTTCTTCCAATATTGATGAAATTTGTTACAGTTCATTACAATTAATTAGTTATCAGCTCAGATAAAAACGGTCCACGTTATGATATAGCCTTAGTGCAAAGATCTCTTCCTATATAACATACAGGGTTTTCCATTAAGGACCACAATTTAATACTCGTGCATTAATAAAACACAGAATTTTAAGATATAGAGTTCGCATTTATTCCAGGTGAAGTACAAATGTTACATTTTAAGAATGAAATTCGATTTCGGTCATATGACCACCACGAGCCCGTAAACGGCGATCTATTCTTTGGACCCAATTTTCCACAACTCTGCACAAATTTTGACCGGAACGTTAGCAATTTCGCGTTGGATATTGTCTTTGAGCTCGTGTAAAGTTGTTGGCTTGTTGGCATAGCCGAATGACTCGATGTGGCCCCATAAAAAGAAATCCAACGGCGTTAAATCGAAAGAGCGAGGTGGCCAACCATTTCTCGGGACACGTTCACCGAATTTGCCTTTTAGTAAATCGATTGTAACGCGTGCTGTGTGGTAAGTGGCATGGCCTTGTAGAAACCACATATCGGCGATGTCAAGCTCATCCAATTATGGCCCAAAATAATTTTCTAACATGGCACGATAGCGATCTCCATTGACCGTAACATGACGAGTGTTTTCAAAATACGGCCCAATCACACCACCGGCATGAAAACCACACCACTCAGTTATTTTTTGCGTATGCAATTGTGTCTCTTGAAGCACAAGTGGATTTGTTGCTATCCAATAACGCATATTTTGTTTATTGTCAAAACCACTCGGCCAGAAATGTGCTTCACCGAAAATTGGAGTAAGCGCTCTTAAAGTTGCGACCACTGACTTAGAATTTTTAAGGGTGCGTGGACATAAAGATACGACTCTGTTATGTCCCTATAGGAAAATCCTTTACAACCTTTCTAGAACATCCATTTTAATTCCGATTACAATAAAATTTGGTATGATATATTTTAATGAGCAAACAATTAATTTTGGACCGATTTGAGTCATATAGGCTTATTTTTTATTTTAGTCCCCGTAAAAATTGTTTGGGGCCATTAAACGTGCGCCTCATATCTGGAAATATGGCTTTAAAACAGATAAAAAGTTATATATGACGCGCAAAATAGAAAGGAACCTAAGGTTAAAAACCAGTTTTGTTTAGGAGAGCCATTTTAAAGATTAGGTCCCTTTCTATTTGCGCTTGGAATCGCCGACTTCACTTTCATAAAACGCGCATAACTCTGGGAGGGAACACTTTTGGGGCATGGGATCGGTCTCATTCGATGCTCAGATGTTGTCTACATCAAAAAAAGAAAAAAAAATGAAAATGGATTTTTTTTACCCTTAGGTCTCTTTCTCTATGCGCTTCACATGTATAGATCGTTAGACCGGATCAGATCGAATGAGACCGGATGCTCAGATTTGTCCACATCAAAAAAAGAAAAAAAATGAAAATTTATTTTTTTTACCCTTAGTTCCCTTTCTCTATGCGCTGTCACATATATAAAAATCCAATTATTTAACAATTTTTGGTGACAGTTTCTATGTCCAAGTCGGACCAAGTTAAACATGAACATATATGGGTACCAAAAGCAAAAATTCGAGTATGACCTTATTTTACAATATCTGAGTAAGTTTCGACATCTGACTATTTCCATTCTTAGACAAAAAGCTAAAATAGGAATGTCGGGTAAAGGCTCAGGCATATTGAAGTTTACTCTGCGTATTTTTCAACTTTCGACAGTCTAGAAGCAATTAAAATAAACTTCGAAACGCTACAAAAATTTGATGGCAGGGCTTTTCTTTGCCGACATGTTAATCGCCAACATATATTTCAGTTGTTTTCAGACAGTCGACGAGTTTAACGTGATTTTCGCCACGATGGCCTGAACCACGGTGTGGCATCACACTGGGGCCGTAACAATGCGACGGCCAGCGCCCCATTGGATTGATTCCGCCGATACCAATTCGAAGCATGACAGTTATGAGTCATAACTTCCCTCTTGGTTAGGGGTCGAGGACTATCTAAGCCTCTACTGTTCTATGGGTCACAGCACCCGGTCGCAGTGCAACTCCACATCGAACCGAAGTTCTTCCCGCGATTTGGGTCCAAACTACAGCCACCACGATACTCCCCGAAGGCCCGCACCATATAGTTAGGCCAGAATAAGTTCTGGGGGCTCCTGACTACCCGTGGTACCAGATTTAGGTCTCCGGTCAGACCTCGTAACCAAAAGGCTACTTCCAGTTTCTGTTCCATATAACATGGGACTGGTCACCCGCACCAACTAGTCGACCAAAACACAAACAATTAACAGTCGCCCTCACGGGCGATTCGATGGCTAGGGACTGGCAGCAGACAGCCGGAAGTTAAGAAAAACGCAGCGAAACAAAAAAATGTTTCGGTGGGCCGGACCTTAAAGCCGGTTTTTTACTTTCAAAAAAAAGCCGATTGTCGGTTTTTTCGAAATACGGTTAAAAAACCAAATGCCGTGTTTCTGAAAACCCCGGCTTTTTGGACACTCTAAAACGCAGCTTCTTTGAGTTTTTGTTGATTTTTACTCTTAGTTTCTTACAGTGCAACGTTAATGTTTTTACGTTTTCATGTTTTTTTCTGTGGTCCTTCTTCTTAGTATAAGTCTACGGACCCATCATTCCTTCCCATTGTACTCCGATTTACCCTTGTTAAATGTCATTAGGACCGCAAAGTGAATAACTTCTAAGCTTCCAACGGTTACAATGTCATTAAAAATCCATTTCAATAGAATTTCAGAATTTGTGTCCATTTATTTGTTATTCATTTTAGGTTTCAAACTACACAATTTCAAGACGTTGCGTGGCAATTCTTCAAAGTATTGACAAATGGTGAAGCTGACATAGATCACGTATTTGGTTGAAAATGTAACCATTTATTTTTCACTCACTACTCATGACATGTTTCGATGGCGAAGCGTGACGGCGAGGTTGCCATTGAAAGTGTGCAGGCGTCGAGGATATTGAGCAAGGATTATGATTGTGTGTTGGTCTGAGCTAAACGGGCGTCTGCCTGTGTTTGCTTATAAGAGCCAAACGTGCCAATTTTTCCTTTTTGTTTATACATACGTATTAATGTATACTCGTATGTACATAACAGAAGCAGTTGTTTTTCTTTTTTTCTTTGTAATTTCACAGGTCGGAACATACATAGAAATATACGTTGTACACTAGGGTTATGATATTTTGCCATTTTTGTCCGGATTCAGAAATACAGGATAAAGGAAAGGGCACACTGAAGTTTTTTTTCTGCTGCATATTTTTGACTTTCCATTGAAATTAATATCCAACAATTACAATTAATATATGACTGGATTTTTCTAAACTGGCACTTTAGTGTCATCAATTATTTGTAGATTGCAACATAAGGGCATATCAAAAACTCCGCGACTTTTCAAATAAAACAGTTTTTTTTTGCAAAAAAAAATACTTTTCAACATACTCGTAATATCCTTTTAGCTCAATACTCTCAGTGCAACGTTTCTCCAATTTTTATATCCCCTCCAAAAAATAGGATTTTCCGAGGTCCATAAAATAGACATTTGTTTGGAAATAATGCACCCGTGAATTATCTTGATGAAAAATAACTTTTTTCTTGGTCATATGGGGTCGGTTTTTTTAAATCCCCGTTAAACCGGTCCAATAAGTTGGCATAATACGTAGGCTTCTATATATATTTCTGGCTCGATAATGAAAATGAAAATATTTATCATCAAAAATGGTTTTGTTGTTTTTCAAAGTATTCTCCAGCATGATTTATACACTTTTGCATGCGCTCAAACCAATTGTCGAAGCACTTTTTCCACTCCGATTGAGGCACCTCCAAAACATGGTTTTTGGACTCCTTCTGGCTACGAAAATCGTTGACCACGATTATTTTTCTTGATGTGCGGGAATAAAAATAAATCATTGGGTGCCAAGTCAGGGCTGTACCCATTAATTCGACATTTTGGCCGGTCAAAAAGGCGCTGGTTTGAGCCGATGTGTGAGAGCTCGCATTGTCATGGTGCACAATGCTTCGTCTTCTCTTGTTCGTTTTTCGAATTTCTCCGAAGACTTCAGGCAAACAAATTGTGGTGTACCACTCCGAATTGACCGTCCTACTTTGTTCAAGCGGAACAGTCGCCACATGACCAGTTTTGACGAAGCAACAGGCGACTATTTGCTTCGAAGTGCTGCTTCCACGTACAACTTTTGTTGGATTTGGCTCGTCTTCGAAGACCCACACGGTCAATTGCTGTTTTGTTTTGGGCTCATACGCATAGATCCATGCTTCGTCACCTGTGACGATCTTATAAACGTCTTTTGAAGCACCGCGATCGTATTTTTTCAAAATATCTTTGCACCAATCGACACGAGCCGTTTTTTGAGCGATTGTCAAATTGTGCGGGATCCAACGAGAATAAATCTTTTTTACGGTCAGGTGTTCATGCAATATCGAATGTATGCTGGTGAAAGAAATGCCCAACGATGCCTCTATCTTACGGTATGTCACATGACGATTATGCCAAAAAATGTCAAACTTTCTAATGGAAATGTCAGATGGCGCCGGGAAATATATAAAGCAACCCTCGTATTCGCCGTTTATTTTGCATCCCAAAAAAACTGTTACCGTCTCCTTGGCCTTCTTCGGAGCCGGTTCACCCGGAGAAACTCATTGTTTAGACTGCTGCTTGGTCTTCGGATCCATGTTTCATCCACAGTTACAAAACGCCGCGAAAACTCATTCGAATTGCGGTTAAACAACTCCAAACAATCCTTTAATGTTGTCACACGATTACGTTTATGGTAATCGCGGCAGCCATCTTGCAAACAGCTTTCTTAAATCCAACTTGTCATGTAAAATCGAAAACATGCTGCCATATTAAATGCGTATGGCATCAACAATCTCACGCATTTTTACTTTTCGATCGGCCAACACCATATCGGAGGTTTTGTCGATATTTTCAGGTGCGTTGACCTCAATTGGATGTACAGAACGTTCAGCGTCATTTGAACAGGGTGGAGAGCGGTAATTTGCTTATTTGGGAATGAAATAAAAAAATTACGAACCTTAGAAAAATTTATTTTATATTTAAATTATATTGAACAGTATGGGAATTTTTTAATCACATGGTTTTAAATAGTGTATCTGGCAAATGTCGCTATCCACACACAGCTTCATACGTTTTCTGAAGTTTTCATGAACTCTAACGAGCATGTCGACTGGTATTCTGCCAATTTCAGCCTCAATATTGTTAATTAGGTCTTCCAATGTGGAGGCGGTTGATATACATCTTCGACTTTAGGTAACCTCAAGGAAAAAATCGCATGGGGCTAAGTCTGGAGGGCGCGCCGGCCAGTTCACATCACCGAGATAAGCCGTCTAGGAAACATTTTCCTCAAACAATTCATGGTAACCCTCGCTGTGTGTGCAATGTCACCATCCTGTTGGAACCATGTATCCTCAAGAGCCGGCTGAAAAAAAATCCTGTATCATAGGCAAGTACCGTTCGGAAGTCACAGTTACGGCGTGGAAAAAGTAAGGGCCAATGATGCTGTTGTAATCCTTCTCTCAGGTCCCTTTCTTACACATGACTCATTGCCTGCTGTTCTCAATGACGTAACCCTATTTACAATTGATTGCCGTCCAGAAACACGTCCGCGTGGGGGAACAGCGAATCGTAAACGAAAAGCTCGCTACACTGCAATGATCGAGTGCGCATTTGAAAAATACGCTTTAACACAAAATGACCTCTCCTCACGTGTCCAATGTTTGATGGCAACTGAAAGGCCACTCTCTTCGACCAACAGTGCTGCCACAGCCTGCAGTGCAAAAAAGCAAATACCGCGCTCCACCCTGTACTTGTGCGACCACAACAAAAGTCAGTAAACCACTTTTTTTACAATTGAAACCGATGGTTCAGAGTCCCCATAGCATTTTTCAAGATATTCTTAGTTTGATTGGCGTTTTTTTCGCAAAAAATAATGTGTAATGAGCACTTGAAATTCACTATTTTCCATTTTTAACAAAATCCATGAGATTGTATATTTTGAACAGCTGTTGAACACAAACTAAATGACGGAACTGATGGCAGATGGTACTTGATGGGACCAGTGTTGCATTTCATATAACTACGAGACAAGTTTGAAAAGTCACGGGATTATTGATATGCCCTCGTACATACTCATAGGATTTTAGAGTACCGGAAGTTCAAAAATGTTCTGAGAGGTTTTAAACTACCGAAATTTTTAAAATTCGCATCATGAGAAAAAGATTCTGTGTACCCGTATCTTAAAGCAGGTTAGAAAATTTATTTTCCTTCCATTTTCGCAGAAGTTAAACTCGTTTTCTACGAAATGCAGTTATCTGTTTCCTATCCTTAGGCCTCTCCATGGACAATACAGCATGTAATTCTCTCAACATTCAATTAAGGAACGAAGCGGTAACTTTTCTAAGCTGTGTACTATAGAATTTCTATACCCTCCGACCGATTTAACGGCGTCTCCGGCGTTAAACCGGTCCTATTTCCTGTTAATGGTCAGTAAAGATTGACAGCAGCTGTTTTCCCCCCTACTCTTGACCAAAGCAGCGATAACCCTAATATACACATATGAATGTGTGTAATAAAATATGAAATTCTACTTCGAGTTCAAATTGTATTGAAATGGAAAGAATTGTGGAAACAATTGTAAAACTTGGCGAACACAGGCGGGTTTTTCTCGTGCAAAAATAGGCTTGCAATTCTATTTATGGATTTTTTTCAGGGCAGTACAGAGAAAAACGTATAATTCTGCATTTGAATTTAAATTTTTACAAAAGTGCGTGCTTCTTTGTATGCTACACGTGCATAAACAAACCAGTTTACTCTGAAAAGAGCATGTGTGTTTTCTTTTATGTTTTGCTCTGTACCGCACAAACGAAAATTTGAATACGGAAAATTTAAGTTTTGTTTTGTACGGACCTTAAAGCTGAAAAATAATTTATTTAAGCACGTTTCTATATTTATAAGAGGTGGAGAGTTTCGTAAAAGCCTGAATATCTGAGACTAGATGACAAAAGGCGTGTTTTACTTGACAAGCTAACAATTTCACTTGTTCAATAGCGCTTTTGCCGCTAAGCCTTTTGAGTTTTTTTAATTGGGCATTTGAGTTTTTTTAATTGGGCATGCTAAATATCTGTGAAATTTCTGAACTTAACAAAACATCGACAGCTTAAATAAAAATTTATTTTAATTTAAATTCGTACTTAATTACAAAAACACACCCATAATATCTGGAGATTATCACTAAATTTTAAAATAAAAAATGCGGATGCACTAATGATCCTTTATTATAGATTTTTTTATTAATCTCTTCATACGACAAAACAAAAATCCAAATTTCTCAATTTGCGAATGTAATAGATGCATGCTACGGAAATTGCTAATGCCACATAAGTTTTAAAAGGAATTTAACCCACCGAATGCCTTTTTTTATATGCTCCAGTAAACTATGCCTTTTCTTTTCTTTAGTAAAATTGACATGGGGTTTTCACTTTTGATCTTTAAATGTGCATTTTGGTATGGATGCTTCTTTATTGCCATGCCAGAAACACAGTTCGGCCAGGCCGAACCTTATATACCCTCTACCGTCACTTAGCTACTTAAGCCATGCGTCCGACCCTGCAACCAGCAAAAAATTCTAGATTTCAATTTGCAGTTGGTATTGACCATCTTTATAATGCAGCTACAATGGCTCAACAAAGTTGTCGGTAATAATTTGAAAAATTTGCGACCCAATTAATTGTTTTAATAGTATCGTTTTAAAAAAAATCAAAGCAAATTTTACTTGGAATTCATTTATATACAAAATTTAACAATACTCATTTATTAAATAAAAATTACGTCCAAAAAAGTAGTAGGACTCTTGGAAAATCTTTCACCTTAATTATTGATTTTAACATTTAATACTTTATGGGAAGGCCTTTTGCCTTTACAACTGCTTTTAATCTTCTCGGCATTGAATTTACGAGATTTTTGCAGACAGCAGGATTAATGTTCGCCCATTCGTCCATAATCGCCTTTTCGAGGTCTTTTATTTTTTATTGGAATAATAGTACCAGCTGGTTTTCCAAATGTGCGCAAAAATGCTTGATTACATTAACAACCGGAGACTGTAGTGGCGTTTCCAGTACATGTGAACAATTATTCAAGAGCCACATGCAAACGAATGTGCCTTGTGTTTGGGGGTCGTTATCCTGGTAGAACTGGAATGTATCTTTAATGTCCTGATTTTAGACCAAATTGTGTTTAAGAATGGATAAATATTTCATTTGGTCCATAATTCCATCTATTATACACAGTTATCTTATCCCACTGGCTTGTATGCAACCCAATCTAGCACTGAATCACCTCCATGCTTAACGGTTGCTTTCAGGTATTTTTCTTTAAGCTCTTAGTTTGGATTTCTCCAGACATAAGACTGCCTATCAAATCAGAATAAATTAAATGTGCTTTCGTCCATGATTTTGTATTGTTTGGCGAAATTAATTCGTTTTGTTCTATTGACACTATTAATGTATGGTGTCTTACGAGCGAGTCTACCATTATATCCATTACTACGCAGCAACAATCTTACTGTTTCTGGGGTACAGGCTTTATTTATTCGTTGCGAAATTTCAGTAGCCAATTTTGGACGCATAATTTTGGATTGTTCTTAACCTTTTGAACAATCCATCGTTTGTTTAAGCTGGTAAATAGTTTTGGTCTTCCAGTTTTAGGTTTATTTTCAATGGAGTTTGATTTGTTATAGCTTTTTTATATATCATGAACTGTTGATTTCGGTCTTCCAACTGAATCTCCAACTCATGGACTGTTTTTTCTTCTTGAATTTCCACAGACTTGTATAACTTTGACAGGGATTAACCGCCAAACTTTTGGTTTGGACACTTTCAGTAATTTTTTGGAAAAAATAAATAAAATGGAAATAAAACTCTTTCAACTTTTATTAATTTTACAGCTTTTAGTGATGTCGTCGCGAGCAAAAAGTGTACTAAAGTGGGATTACCGGAGTTTGGTTTGTAATAAACACAAGAATTGCCGTTTGTACGACTACTTTTTTGGCGACTTTGTTTACATTTCGAACATTCTTTTATTAAAACGGAAATAAGGGAAATAACAGAACATTAAAAAAATAACCATATATACCATCTTTGCACTAATTTTAATATGCGAAATATTAAAGCGAACATATGTTTAATGTTTGTCCGAATACTTTATTGAGCTACTGTATGTACAGGGTTCCGCCGGGAAGGTATACTACTTTGTTTTGCCGCCATTTTGGTAAACATTAGTCTTGACAGTTCATATTTGGCAGTCGTGAAGTAGAGACGTGGCAAATTTATTTTGGAAAAATATTCGATAAATATTCATCGTGTAGTGAATGATTTCAAAGAAAGAGGGTCTGTAGCTGATAGGCCCAAGCATTGACCACAACGTACTGCAAGATCGGTTGAAAACATAACTACTATTCAAGTAAGGGTTCAAAACAATCCATCAACCTCAATTCGATGCCGTGCTCAGGAGCTTGGTCTTCAAAGAACAACTTTGGCCACAATTTTGCACAAGGAATTGAATTTGTTTCCATTTAAATTCAGTTGACACAAGAGCTTCTTGCACAAGACCATTTACGCCGCCGTACATATGCCAATAGGATGTTACAACCCGCCCGTGACAACCCAGATTTTCATGAAGAAATCTTAATGAGTGACGATGCAAATATTCATTTGAAGGGATATGTGAATAAACAGAATATTCGGTTCTGGGCAATGAAAAAACCTCAAATTATTCATCTGTCACCTATGCATCCATTAAAAATGACAGTCTGGTGTGCAATTTAATCAGAAGGAATCATTGGACCTCA
The DNA here is from genome assembly GCA_963513945.1 of Hydrotaea diabolus. Taxonomy (NCBI): domain Eukaryota; kingdom Metazoa; phylum Arthropoda; class Insecta; order Diptera; family Muscidae; genus Hydrotaea; species Hydrotaea diabolus. Next base: position 6,274,614 of record OY740719.1, on the reverse strand, counting down.
CTGCTATGAAAATGAAACTTCATATCTAATTTGATTGAAAACTTTTAAACGCCAGAATTGCATGCTTTTGGCTTGATTAACATGTGGTGCCACATCGCATACAGCCAGGATTACGATGAATTACTGAATTACTGCGAGACCTCTTTCCACAACAAGTTATTTCAAGAAATGGTGATGTTGATTTTTCTCCACGGTCGCCTGATTTGACTGCTCCGGACTTCTTTTTGTAAGGATATCTAAAAAGCAAGGAATAAAAAAAAACTACAACTTGACAGTAATAACTGTATAAAAAATCTGTATAAAAAATGACAAATGAACAAACCCTCTAAATGCATCACACTTTATATCGTTTTCAACCACACAATTTCTTTTTTACTTGTATAGTTGTTTTTGTGTTCATCCTTTTGGCTGCTCGCCAATTCCCATAAAGAACAACGACGAGTGTTGCCCATTACAGAACCCATTTCGCCATCTGTCACAGAATGACAGTTTCATTTGCGAAAAGGGTTAATAAACTTTTGTGGAAATATTCTACGAGCAAAACTAACCAGATAATAAAAACAACCCCTACTCCAACAGAGATTGTGTTTGTGTTTTGCTATCTCTCTCACTCGCTAAAGAGGACCCGCCTGACTAATTGCATTTAATTATTACGAGCGTTGTTTTTTCTGCTCTAAGCAGTGTTTAATGTGCCAAAAAATAATGAGCAAAAGTTTACGTATCGTTGGGTAGTTTTACGATGCTTGCTGCTGCTGCTTCGTTTGCACTTGACATTTTGTTTTTTTAAGTTTGTCCAAATTTTATAGCGAGCCAGAGTAGCAGTTGTTTTTGCCAGCAAGAGAACCAGCAACAGTTTGCCATCGATGTCATCGGCAGCCAACTCCAAACAATAACGTCATCATCGTTGATCATTCTCATTGGCATCTTCATCGTCATAAGCGCCATCATCATCATCAGGCTACAATATGTTTTGGTAATTTAAGTTTAAGAGTTTTTGTTGTCACCCCTCTTCTATGCCCTCTTTCCTGGCGCTTCTCCAACACTATCATTATGTTTATAATAGAGCTGATGCTGGAGTTTTTTAGTGAATAATTGTTTCAAACGATGAATACGAGTATAATGTTGTTCGTGGTGGTGGTGTTGCTGCATACTCTTCCACTTAAAGTCACATTAATGTGGTCTTACTTTACACGCTTGCCAAAGGAACGCACATACTACTCGTATACGCTCCAATGAACAACACCCCCCGCATCAAACCCCAAAACCTCGCCAGCCACAACATTATACAGAGCAAACAAAACCATTGGAAAAACCACCCAAAAAAAAATATAAACATTTAGAAAAAGTGTTGATGTTGATATGGAAACGAAAAAAAATTCTCACTCAGACAAAGAAACCGTGGGGATCAGGGAAAGGCGTAAAGGCATCAGAACCGTTTGTTCGATGAAAGAGGGCAAAAAGCCCGCCACAATGGCACACAACTGCCACAGCTGTTGCAACTATTATTGGCCACTGTTTGCTTTCTATTGCGAAACGAGAACGAAAACAGGAACTCATGTGTGGTTTCAGTAGGTCGGAACACGGAAGGGGGGGTGATGGGGGTAAAAACTTTCAATGCTTCGTTTTTCGCTTGGTTTCATTGTGTGTTTATTTTTTTTTGTTTATAGAGAAAATTATTTCTTTAGTGCAATATTGGAGATGATGAGCCATATTCCGTTTAATATCGCCACACACATTTACAGAGTCAGCACTATGGCCAAGACTTAGACGTGTTTACTTTATCTTACACACAGTGATATTGCAGGTACGAGGGTCACTGGAGAAGTTGTTATGTATTTGAAGATAAATGCAATTTAAAAATCGCCACTATACGAAATGTGGCATAAGTAAAGTAGAATCAAACAACAGAACTTTGTAGAAAGTTTAGGCGGCTCGCAGCAGCTGACAATCATAATGGATACCAGTCTAATAAAACGAAGAAGATGCCGTCACATCTTCTCTTTCTACCCATACAGTTTTTCCTTTTTTCTTCTCTATAACCCCTCACCCTTTCTTATGCTCCATCTTCTCTTTTTACCCATACAGTTTTTCCCTTTTTCTCCTCTATAACCCTTCACCCTTTCTTGTGCTCCATTTTCAATAGTGTTCCAAAAAGGGCTTTCGAGTAAACTTGCCACTTTTTTAAATGGCTCTATTTAGCATTGGATAACTTAAAAATGCTTAGTAGGAACATAAATAATGTTACACACGTTTTATGCTGTAAAATAAAAAGTACTGAATGTTTTTGGACCAAATATTTTTTAATCATGTCGATTATGCACGCCGACGGATTTGCTTCGGATCGGATTGACTCGAACCGCACTCGACTCACTTTGTTAGGAAAATGGTATTAGGTAATCCGTCAGATGACTACATTACCAACATGAAGCCGATGTTACATTACAGCTGCGAAATTGACATTTATAAACAAATAAAAAACAAAAGTAATAAAGAAAGTGCGCTGAAATTGTCATAAATTTTAAAAGAAATAAAATATATACAATTATAAAAATTTGCAATGAATTCGTCAATTGGATTTTTTATAAATTGTGAAGAAAAAAGTGGCAATAGAAGACAGGTACGGAACAGGGCCGTAAGTGTTTTTAATCTAGCTGATGTAGCTGGGCCTTCCACCTCTTCGGTGGAAGGCCTCAACATCAACATTCATTGATTCCACCGCCCTTGAGGTTGAAGGAATGTCATCGCGAGTTCTTACAGTAAAGGCGCCTTCATTTCTCTCACGCCCTGGCAATCCAAAACTCGCCACCATTGGTATGCCATCGACAATGGTGTTCATGGATGTGATGGCAACCACTTTATTTTTTCTCATCTTACCTCTTAGCTTCCATTAGAAAATAAATTAAATCAAATTAAATAAAGAAAAACACAACCAAAAACTAACATTTCCGCACCAAATCAGCGATGATTTTCTTTCGGATATTTTTGTGTGCGAAGTGAGTCGCATTCGGAATACATAATTGCCATTTTTCCGCAACTGCATTACCATCGGCTTATATAATACCAAAATACGCAACTGCGGAAAAAATCCGATCCGATGCCATCCGTCGGCGTGCATAATCGACACGAATATATTTATTAATGTCCGCCTTTTGCCTTTACACACGCCTTAAGTCGCACTGGCCAATCGTCAGTAACTGCATGAACCTCGTCCATTGGAAAATTGGCCACAGCTCGAACTAAAGCAGTCTTAAGAGATCCAATGTTGGAGTATCTTTTGTGACAAACCATGTCCTCTTAAACAGTCCACAATTTGTAATGCAATGGGTTCAAATCTGGAATGATTGAGGGCCATTCTTCAGAGGAAATGAACGCTGGCAAATTGTTTCGAAGCCAGGCCTGGGACGTTTTAGCCTTATGGGCCTGCTCAGAATCCTGCTGGAAAGTCCATGACTGGTTCTGGAAGAGGGAATTGTAAGGAGGCTTCACAACAGCTTCCAGAACGGTTTCTTGTTCGCAGAAATGCAGGTCAGTGACCCCATCGTAAGATACACCCCACCAAACCATGACTGAAGCTAGGTGATGACCCTTTTCCACCCTTGGGATTAGTTCCTTAGATGGCCGCGCATACACTCTATTATTTTGCTTGTTAAATTTTTCCTGAACGGTAACAATTTTTTCATTGCTGAACATTGGTGAAAACATTTTTCGGTGCAAGTTATCAGCGTGCTTCACCAAAACACGTTTGCATTTTTTAATACTATTTTTTTAAAGCTGCAGTCAATAAATGTCCGGTACGTCGTTTGAAGGCCATTTTTAATGATTCGACTCATGGACGTGATATTCATCTCACGGGCCATGATTTTCTGTTTTCAGAGCGGATTTCTGTAAATTCTGGATTTAACAGCTTTGATGACATGCGGTGTACGAACAGGTTCAACTTCTCCAATAAAACCAGAAATTTGAAAAAATTATCAAGCCTTTTTTACAAACAAATTAAAAACGGCCCACTTTATAATATTTGTGTCAAGTTGCATTTACAAAAAAAATACTTTCCTGAAAACAGTTCTTTCGTTTTATAAGATCTGGGCACAACCAAGTAGCCTTAAGAATATTAAAGTTTTATAATCAGGCGCAGCCTATTATCACACAAAGGTGTTTTCGTGGAGACTGATAGTGGGTTCAAAGATTCTTCAATAAATGTTTTATAAGATCTGGGGACATCTTAGAAGACTTGAAAATGTTTAAGTCTCAAATGCTGCATATCACTTGTATTACATGCCTTAACGAAATCAGTAAACCTCATTCAACTTTCCCAGATGTTTCCGTAAATGCTAAATTGATTAAATTAGACAACCTTTCCTTTCGTTTTATAAGATCCGGGAACAATCAAGTAGCCTTGAGTATGTTTGACTTCAAGCATAATACTTGCTGCGGCGAAATCAGTCAACCTCATTTCATTTTTCAAGGTGCTTTTGTGGATCTTGAATTTTTCGTTAGTGGGTCCAAAAATGAGTTAATGAATTTTAATATCAACAGGTGGTTTGAAATACTTTAATTTGTTCACGTATAACATATTTTTCATTCTAGGTTCCAATTCCCAATAAGGATTTCACTATTGTACAAAGCATTTGATTCATTTATCCCGAAGAAACTTTCCAAGTGACCGACGGCCACTGTTGTGATCTGTTGTTGTTGCCGAGTTGAAATTGCCATGGCACACGATGTGTATAGACCAGCAGCCATCATTAAAGTCATAATGATTAATGAATGTAAATCAACGATGACGTTATTAATGGTCGACTAGGAGGCTGTCGGCGTTACTAGGCACCCACCCAGTCATCGGCCGTGTAGGAGGAAGGATGGCGAAAGAAGACACCAGCCGCCATGGCCAACAAAAACATTGCAGTCGTAAAAGAAGAGGCCATAAAATCTAAAGATTGCAATCAGGTAACACAAACAAACAAACGCACACATACCCAAGAAGGAACATCAATTTATACAAATTAATTACCCTTAAAGAGCAATTAAAGGCGCAACCACCCATTACGTGAAATCCCCTCATAAATAAACACCAGCACCGCCACCAACAACCACTGCTGGCTGCAACATCAGCATCCTACAAGGCAAACAAGCTGTTAATAAACTGAAAGAAAGAAAATACACAACATACGAGGATTTAATTAAATTTTGAAATTGTTATGATATGCAAGGGGTGCGAGTTTAGTTTCTCGCATGAGAAGCTAAAACATTGAAAACTATACTTTTTCCCCCAAAGCAAGAAAAAAACTACAAAAACAATTTAATGAATTTGTCCAAACAATTACAAATTCAAATGGAATTTTCCTAAACTATGAGTAATTTGTTATTGGGCATTACAACTTTTTAGATACGTGTACATATTTTAACAATTCAACAAAAACGTATTAACTCAATATTTTTAAAAAATGTTAACTTTTTGTAAGAAAACGACTCGTAGTGGTCATATTCACCCACTGTAAAACTCTTCTATCGATCTTAAAAATCAAGTCCGAATCTTATTAACCCTTCAACGTGTATAGGCTGATGAAATGGCAAAAATATATTTTTTTTATATAGACCCTATAGTCGATTGTTGTGATCTGAGGGATCGAGTTTTCTTTTGCTGCTATCGTATCAAGCCAATATTTAAGAATAATTACACATTTGGAATTGTTTCAATAGTGGTTTAAGTTTGACTACATGGCAAGATATTTAATAGTGATCGTTTTGATCATTCTGATCGTTTTTGGCCCCTCGGGTCCATGAGTCTTATCTTCTCTATCTCAAAATAAATCCATATCCATGGACTCGGTGTACAGTTTACTTTTATTTATAGACCCATATGTTTTGACCAGATAGGTTGTTTTTGGGAATTTGAGATAAATTGAAGCCAAATTAAAGAAGATACAGCAGTTGAAGCAAATGCGTCTTAAGGCCCAATAAGTCTTGACGGTGGACGGCTGATTCTGCAACCTGCAGAAGTCTACCGTCGTCAATCGTCAAACTGTAGTTATCTCCCTCTAACATATGCAAAATGCAACCCCTAACTGAAATAGCTGATTAGCTACGGTCAAGCCTAATTGGGCCTTCACACATAACATTGTTATTTAGCCTTTAAAGCGCTTTTCCCACAACTCACGTTTCAAAGTCGGTGCCCCTCAAACTTCAAAACTACTGCACCGATCCGTTTGAAGTTCGGAAAACTTTTACTTTAAGCACGCCGGTGGATCGGATTTTTTCCGCAGTTGACTATTTTAGTATTGTCAGCTTTCGGTAAAGCCGCTTTCGGAAAATTTCGGATTAGCTGCGGATGAAGTAATTTGTTAATCTTGTTTGCGAGTGGACGATATTTTTTGAAAATACAAACATTTTTTGAATCTATTGAATCTGCTTTTAGGATTATTATAGTCCGCGCTGCGATAAGTCAGGGCAAAAAAAGATGCCTCTTTAAAAATGGTTATGTTTAGAAGAGAAGTTTTTAATTTATCGTTAAGGTTTCATACATAATATGCGTATGTTTGTATCTTCCTTTTTAAATTGTTCTTTGGAGTATTCGTTAGCATCGCTATTTTTCCATTTAAACGCATTATGAGCCGCACCAGGATACCTTGCGTTAATGCATCGTATGCATTGATTATGGTCACATATCTAAGACAAAGAAAATCTATACAAAATTAGTTGAATTTGTAAAACCAATACTTACGACCATAACATTGAGGCTGTAAAACCCTTTTCCGTTGTACAAATGATGAGTACCTTCAATTGGTTTGATTAATTTCACGCGAGTCCCATCAACTCACGTAACTATGCTCGGAGTGTAAGACTTTTCATAAAAAAGCACGAGCCTCTCTTTTTTCTTCGACGAACATATTTAATGTTATACATTCCGAACAAAGTACCCTCTCGAAGATTTCAAAAACTTCAGACAGCACTACAGAAACTGTTGACTGTGCCAGGCCAACATTGTAGTCGTTACCTGTACCGTTTTGGTAGCCGCCTTCTGCCAGAAATCGAAGGCATGTTGATTTAATTTCTGGCGAAATGTGTGTCGACCGCACACCAGCTTTCAAGTTTTGTTCTAAAATATCCAAAAGATACTTAAAGCCTGTGAAAGTATTTAAAATTGATTCACTATGAATAAAAATTAATCTTACTACTCACATTACATCGGCTAATTAAAACCAGTAACAGCCCTCTTTTGAACTTCTTTTCGTGTATTACGATTTTCTTCCATTATAAAAAAGACGATTGATGAATTCATTTAGCGCTCTTAACTTTTGTTTGTTTTGTTTTACAAAATGGCAATTTGACAGACTGCATGTCGATAATAGTCTTGCATAATTCCATTTTCCTTACGATAGGAAGTGATACGAATGCGGATCAAGTCTAACCGTTCCGCGGTGAACCACACGCAGAAAAAAAGTATGGTTGGGATAACAATATTCGAAGAGCACCATACTATTGTTGGTTATATGGTTGTGGTACAACAATATTATGGTTCACACACAACCATTCTATTATTCCCATAACAATATTATGGTCCTCACAACAATAGAATTATTCACACACAACCATACTATGATCCCCACAACCATATTATTCACATTCAACCATACAATGATCCCCACAACCATATTATGATCCACATAACCATAGTATGTTTAACGTACAACCATAGTATGATTTACGCACAACCATACTATGATCCCCAAAATTTTTTGTAAAGACTGGATTACGTTGTAATCCAACAATAAAGAATTTTATTAAGTAAGTATGTAATAATAGGAGTAATAATATTTTAGTTATACTAATCCGTATTTTTTTTTTGAAAATAAAATTAATTATTATTACGATTATTGGGTAAGATTCGTAAAAATAACATTGTCAAATTAAAAAAAATTAAGGTTTTGTCGGTATGATTGCCGTAATCATGTTATTGTTAACATAAAACCCATGAAACAATACTTTTGTCCCACCAACCATATTTATATTGTTGCTACAACCATATTTTCATTTTTAAATTTGGCAACAATACTATTGTTACATTTTAACAATATTAATATTGCCGCCATCAAAATTAAATTCAAAAAACAATACTATGGTGCGACGACCATACTTTTACTGCACCGAACATACTATTGTTGCCGTGACCATACAGTAACCTTATCTTTTCTCTGCGTGCACTTAAAAGTGTTGTTAACAATTTTAATTTAAAAAAACCCCTCCCTGAGGAATGCCATTATCTAACAAAAAATTTTGATTTTTGATGATTCAGCACTGAGTTATAAGGTGCACTGTATTTCTACTTTTTCCCCAGATGCTTTCGAATAATGGCTAACAAAACTTGTGACCGTACTTTTTTTTAAGAACATTTTACACAACATTTTTCTGATGTTATATAGGGTGATTCATCTAGAGGTATTTTTTCCATAGGGGTTTTTTCAGAGTTTTCGCGTGAGTTGCGTTAAACTTTATTTTTTTCCTTTTCAGTATTGTTTGCCATTTTATCATAGAAAGACTAACACCACAGCAACGTCTCCAAATTGTGCAACTGAATTATGGAAATGAGAAACGAGAAGATCCGCTGTTTTCGAACAACGGTTTATTCAGTGATGAGCCCCTTTCTGGCTCAACGGAAATAAATAAAATATCCGCATTTGGGCTGAAAGCAACCGGAAGAGGTTCAAGAGCTGTCATTATACCCAGAGAAAACCATGGTTTGGTGCAGTTAATAGGCTGGTGAAATCATCGGTCCATATTTTTTTAAACATGATGATGGCCGGAACGTAACCGTGAATGGTGTTCGCTATCGCGCCATGATATCGATCTTTATGCTACCTGAAATTGACGGTATTTGGTTTCAACAGGACGGTGCCTCTTGCCAAGCGGCTGCTCAAACAATGGATCTATAGAGAGGTCATTTCGAAAGCAGCTAATTTCACGTTTTGGACAGGTGAGTTGGCCGCCTAGATCGAGTGCACCTTTAGATATTTTTCTTTGGGGTTACGTAAAGTCCAAAGTCTATGCTGACAAACCAGCTACAATTCAGGTTTTGGAAGCCAACACTACGCGTGTCATTAAAGCCATGCGGGTCGAACTGCTCGAACGAGTCCTACAAAATTGGACCCTCAGAATGGAAACCCTGAGGTGTAGTTGCGGCCAACATTTGAAGGAAATTATATTCAAAAATAAATGGCATAAAATGTCCTTTCTACTGAACAACAAAGATTCTACACTTGATTTGAATTGTTTTTTGTTGTGAAAAAAATACCTCTAGACTGATCACCCTATACTTCAATACGAGTATACCTTTGGTTTTAAGCAAAATATGATTTCAAACTTAGCCGTTTCGTTCAAAAAAATTCACCACAATTTGGTTTTTTTTGAACGAATTAACGTTACATCCTTTTATGATTTAACTTTAAAATTCTCTGCAAGGTTGGTTTGGGTAAACCAAATTGGCCGGAACGGCGACGCGTTAAGACGAAGAGATCATTTGCAACTCTCTAAGGCACAGCTTTTATGTTTTCCTTAGTGCGACTATTTCGATGAGCACCTCATCCAGGATGGTCGGTAACTAAACTAAGGGCGTGTTCGCTAAGGCGATAACTTCAAAACTTTACGAACCATTTTTGAAATTTCTTTGTATACGAGAACAGAACCGTTTGATTTGAAAATTTGTAATTTGTGTAAAAAAACTAAGGGCGTGTTCGCTAAGGCGATAACTTCAAAACTTTACGAACCATTTTTGAAATTTCTTTGTATACAAGAACAGAACCGTTTGATTTGAAAATTTGTTATTTGTGTAAAAAAAAGTTATTTAAAAAATACTATATGCGAGTAATAATCGAGCTCTCAAATCAACTTCAAATATTTAAAACCCACGGATTTTAAAGCTAATTGTCTATAGTTTTTTGTAAACAAAAATATTTTTATATTCTTGTACAATTGTGTCAAGTTATCGCGATAGTGACCTCCGAAGCGAGTTGTCAATAGAACACGTCCCAAGATGCCTAAAAGGTTGACTAAATATATATAATTATGGAAGATGGGGCCCAAATTTTATGTTAAAATAATGACATTACTTTTCGCTGCGGCAAAACAATCAATCGTTGAGAATTTAATAGTTATACTGCCTTAATGCGCAGTGTCCGAATTCAATTTTAATTTCCAAGAGTTTAGTTAAAATCTGAAAAGGTTTACAACAGTAGTTCTTATTCGTTTGTGGAGAGCCTGGCCTTATAGAGTTCGGTTTTACTTTCAACAATTGCAGCAAGGCTTTTTGAAGAGGGTTGTCACGGACCCGAAATCATGATAAAAGCAGTGTGCAGCCACGAAAATCAATGCACTTTGCCATTTTGTTAAAAACTTGTCCTCTATTCTAGGGTTTAATCCCTGTTCAATCTGCAAAAAGAAAAAAATAAATTATTTATTTATTAATTTCAGTGTAATATAACATACGAGTACCTAAATAAAATCTGCAAAAAGAAAAAATAAATTATTTATTTAATTATTTCAGTGTAAAATACAAATTCTACAAGACTTAGAGGCCTAATAATGTTTTACATTATTAGGCCTCATTGGAGCCACCCATTACAGTTCTTTATAGGTTTAACCCTTTTTGAGTTAATACCTTTTTGTAAAACAAGTGCGATATGGCTATAGTAATAGCCAACCACAAATACAATAATAACTTTAAAATTTTTTTAAATAATAAAATAATACTTTGAACAAATATTTGAAAAATGTACCCAATAATAATTTAATGAACACATTTTCATTAGCCTTCGCACCAGCTTGCCGCTCTCCTAAACCAAATGTTTGCGGTCAATTAAACACTTGGTGTTGCTGTTGCAATCCTTTTAGAGATTCGAGACTCGTTTACACATTCGATGCGGATCCCCATTCGATTTACTTCACATTCTGCTCAAATCCTTTTGTTTGCCAACAAATAATTGTCTTTTAGATTTTCATTATTTCAATTTGTTGCACCCGAACGTAGGTGGTGGTGTTGCCAATATTAGCTGCCAGCACTCAATGGCAGCAGCAGCTGCAACAACAACAACAGCGGTGATAACCCACCAACTTACATGTTCTTCGGCTAACAGTTTTCCAATAGTTTTCCTCAGACGAGAGCGAAAACTTAACAGCGTGCGAGAGCACCCAATGCTGTTCCTGTTGCTGAGGAAATGCAGTGCAAATAACAGAAAGCTTTTCTTCTTTTAACAGCTTCTGTACAGTTTCGGTCAGAAATTGCAATGCGTGGAAAGTGTCAAACACTCCCACTGAATGAAGGATAAGTGCTCCTTAGGGAATTGTGCTTGTTGACGTTGGGGCATAAGTGGAGGTCACCAAAGATGCTCGAGAAACAAGCGGTGTGGCTATTGAGGTTAATGAAGGGGTTTTTCAAATTAAAAAGTGTTTGATGTGTGGCATTGGGCACAGTTAGACATAAATCAAGGTGAATCGAAGGCATTAGATCTAATCGTATTGTTGATCTTATAAAGGGTAGTCCAAATTTAAGTAATTTTTTTGAAATTAAAATAAAAAAACGAACTTTTCATTTTTAGTATTATTAAAAGGCATGCCTAATGGGTATTTAAATACCCAATAAAGTTTTGATACATAAATAATTTTAGCGTGTGTCAGGTGAGGGATATTGCGGTATTTATTTTTGTAATAGAAAATAAGAAAGATTGGACCAAGTTAAAGCATTTAGCAGGATTTTTTTATCTTGTTTTTTGCAGGCAAAAATCGAAGTTTTTTTCGGAAAATGCTCCTAGTGTCAAACATAAAAAAATGGTACAAATGAAAAATTTCTAATTTTACCGAATAGCTTAAGTTGTCTACAATGTAATGAAAAGATCAGGCAGCAAACACACCTAGCCTCCAGATGCGGTCAAATGGGTAATTTTATTAAGAAAACATGGCCCTTAAAAGAAATAAATCATTTAGCCTTAGCAATTTTCTTCTGATCTGGTGCAACACCGTTGTGATAATCCAGGAAGCAAGTAGCGGGATGCAAATTCACCTTGCCCTTCAAACAAACACCTTACACGGGTATTTAAATACCCATGTCATATCTCAGGAGAAGTTTATGTTTTTTTCTTTCTTTCAATTTCTATGGTCTTTTGGAAATAAATTACCAAATTTCAAAAAAATCGCATGGGCAGGCAGTAACGGGTAAAACATGGGCTCCTGTTGGCGGTTTAAACTTGAATTTCTAAAAAGAATGTTTACCCTACCCTGAAGGATGGAGAGTATACTTCATTTGTCATATCGTTTGCAACATCATCTGTTATTGATCGTCGTATAATTGTAAGGCGATCTAGATTTCCGCCCGTCTGTTGGCAGCACGATAGAGATCAAACTAAATGAGCAAGGAACCCGAAATTGGCATATGGCGGTAAGCAGTTTGGAATATGTTTAATTTTATTTACATATTGATTACATTTAAATTTATAATAAACTAAGTTAAAGGGCACTAACATCGAAGCTACCGGCCAAAGTCCAATTGTAAAAGGAAAAAGGTATCTCGGAAAAATTATATTTCTCAATTTATAATTATTTTTGGACGAACCATAGCTGACTGCTTAAAACATCCAAGCGGGCGTCCGGCAAGGATGTGAGCTGTCGCCCTTGCTATTCAACTCTGTGCTTGATCAAGTGAAGCAAATTACAACTATGCAGGGAAAAGGTATAACATGGGGACTACAAGGCAGACTAGAAGATCGACAAGGCGGGAGTATCCAAAAATGATAACCTCAACCGGATTAACAAAGCCAGACTGGCATATGGCCTCTTAAACTCTGTCTGGAGATCAAACTATGTCTCGAGAAGCCAAAATGAACGAAAATGATTTTTTTGATTTGTCCTAGTGGAGCACTTTCCTCAAGCCAAAAGCTATCGAAAAATCAATGGCACAATATCGATTGCTAAATCGACTAACTCTAGTGTCTATATTTACAAGTGGTCGTTCTTACTTATATATGACCATATTTACTACACCATTTCCAATTGTAATTGAGAGAATACAAATTGAAATTAAGTGCTACCCCAATCTAAGCCAAATTCGTATTTGAATTCTTAGTGAAATTTACTTTAATTGGGGTATCCATATGAGTATGTTTGATTTATTGTTCGATTGTTTTGACCATCTCAGATGTTTCTGGGGCGTTAATAAACTCAGATCAAAACAATCGACTATTGAAACTATGAATATAATTATCGTTACCTTTGTACAATGCAAACTTGATGTTTTTCCTCTTCTGAAGAAACTTTCCGGTGAAATTGCTTGTGATTGTAGCGGACACTGTGTGCCTGGGTGACAGCCCTTGAATTCTTAGTGAAATTTGCTTTAAGTGGGGAATCCATATGAGTATGTCTGATTTATTGATCGATTGTTTTGACCATCTCAGATGTTTCTGGGGCGTTAATAAACTCAGATCAAAACAATCGACTATTGAAACTATGAATAAAATTATCGTTACCTTTGTACAATGCAAACTTGATGTTTTTCCTCTTCTGAAGAAACTTTTCGGTGAAAATGCTTGTGATTGTAGCGGACACTGGGTGACAACCCTTGGCCGAAGATTGCTGCTTTGGGTCAATCCAGTACATAGAACCGGCTGTCTTGGGATTGTGTCAAACTTGTTCTCCATGTCGCTGTGGCCGGATCACTTTATTGTTGCTGGCGAGGATGCAAACAAATAGGACCATTGCTTGGTTTGAAGAGGCTGTTGCGGAATTTCGAAATGATTTGCTGATATGGTAAAATTTGTTGATATAGATAAAAAGTAAAATAAGGTAATTAATTATTAATATGTTATGTATTTTTGGAGAAAATAAAAACTTCTTTACTTACATATATTAATTTTATACTATTTAGGTATGCACTGACCATAAGCGTTGTGGTTAATCAGACAAGACAGAGTGCAGCAGGTGGATATACAAATCGGACAAATCCCTGGACAACTCGTGGATAACCATATATGAGAAGATTGTTATGAAGAAGTCTTTAGCTTAGAATTGTAGTGACCATCCCACTTGCTTGACTGATAGTAGTATTCAGAACACTTTGCACAATAAAAAAAATGCCAACAACGCCTTGACCGACACGAAATCGCTTAAAGTCAAAGGAAAACAATTCACTGCCAACTGGATTGCAAAAGATGTTCACAAATGACTGAACATTTCCGAATATATTGGATTCATCTGCATAGGCCGCACTGAAATAATGTCCTAAAATTAAAATAATTAGATATTGCCATCTTGAGAGAGAATATGAAACACGTTGGTGATAGTAAAGTGTACATTCCTTGTCGAAAATGTCGATAATAAAACTGTACTAATTCATTATTGACTTTGTCAGCAGTCTACTGACCAAATACGAGGGCGACCGCAAAACTAACTGGCCTGGCACATCTTCTGTTTTACTAGCAACTTTTTTTTTGTTTTTTAAAAGCAATCTTTTATAAGCAATCTGTCAAAATTTCCGAAATATTTAATGATTATTTTGTTTGTTACAGGTGATTGAAGTAACCAAGTTTTATAATTTTTGAAAAATGGAAAATAAAGAGTTTCGTGCGGTAATTAAACACTTTTATATGAAAGGTTATACGCCACAATTAATCAAAGATTAATTGGATTCTGTTCATGGTGATAATGCACCATCATACTCCACCGTCAAATCCTGGGTTCAACAATTTAAAATGGGTCGTTCAAGTACGGAAGATGAACAACGCTCTAGAAGACCGAAAACTGCTACTACTATGGAAAACATTAGAAAAATATTTAATGAAGTGACTAAAGGTAGACGAATAAAGCTCAGAGAACTTGCTGATATTGTTAAAATACACGAAAAACAAGTTTGGAGTATTTTAGATGATGAACTCCACATGAAAAAGCTATCCGCAAGAACGCTGCCGCGTTTGTTGACTTTGCCCCAAAAAATCGTCCGTTGGACCAATTCCGAGGAGCTTTTAGCGATTTATCAGCGTAATCCAATAGAGTTCTTGCGCCGATTCATAACTGTTGATGAAGCATGGATCCATCACTACATCCCGGAATGCAAAGAACAGTCAAAACAATGGATCGAAGCTAGTAAAAGTGGTCCCAAGAAGGCGAAAACTGTTAAGCCAGCAGGAAAAGTAATGACCACAGTATTTTGGGATTCAAGCGGTATAATATTTATTGATTAGCTTGAGAAAGGAAAAACTATAATAGTGAATATTATTGGGCATTATTGGATTGGTTGAGTGAAGAAATCAAGATAAAACGACCGCATTTAGAAAAAAAAGTTCTTTTTCATCAAGATAATGCCCTTCACACACTGCATTTTTAACTCAACAAAAACTGGCCGAATTACGATTTGAAATTGCTCCGCATCCACCATATAGTCCAGATTTAGCTCCTTCTGATTATTTCATGTTTCCATATTTAAAAAAAAATCTCGGTGGCAAAAAATTTTCGTCCAATAGCGAGGTTATTGCTGAAACTGAGGCATATTTTGAAGGTCTTGAAAAATCTTATTTTTCGGATGTTATTTAAAAACTTGAAAAACGTTTGATGAAGTGTATTGAGTTGGAAGGAGATTATGTTGAAAAATAAATAATAATAATTCCAAAAAACCGGTTCTTTTTATGTTAGGCCAGTTACTTTTGCGGTCGCCCTCGTAACATGTGCTTGCCATTGAGAATCCACTTATGACATTGGATTCATGTGATTCACTACTTTCTTGTCGTAATTGTTGTCTACATTGGGAATTTTTAATCAATTGTCACACTATTGACTATGTAGTTCTTATTGGTTCATATGGATACCTTGGGACTAGAGATTCAGTGGCACATTTTAATAATCGTAGCCAATTCTTTTGGGTTTAATTAATAGATGTCCACACTAGAACAATTGGAGAGGATATTTTTGACATATTGTTTTTTTTCGAAATCTAAATTTTCTAACGCCCTAAAAAAGTAAAAAAAAAGTGGAGCTTTATCCCTGAACTTTATCTAAGCCCTTCCGATACAATGTGTACTCTCAAAGGTAAAATAAAAAGTGTAGATGCTTCGTTGACAATGTCAACCAAAAGTCAACCAACATAATAGACAATAGTGTTGACTTGAAGACACTTGACTCCAGGCTATCTGCAGGTTTATGTTCGTTGACAATGTCAACAAAAATAGTGATAAATTATGTTGACTTGAGGACACTTGACCCCAGGCTTTTTGCAGGATTCTGTTCAAGAAGATTTGTTCATTCATGATTCCAAATTTCCGTGGACATATCGGCAATGCCTTTTTTATCCTTATCTTTAATTGCGTTATGAAAAACTCAGATGACTTTTAAAGATTTTGGAGTCATAACAGTTTTCCCCTACGAATGCGGTATAGCTTTGCTCTTGATTCCATGTCGTCTATCCTGCTAAAAATAATTTTATTTTATTCCGATATACAAACATTGCAATACAATTTAATACTGACCAGATTGATACTCAAATCATACAATTTCTTTCGAAATCGCATCAAGTTATGTAGTTATCAGCAACATTTTTCTGCATCATAAATTTCTTGACAAAAAGGATTTGTGGCTTTGTGTTTTTTTCCTCCTCCCTTAGGGGCAACCACAAAAAAGTCCTGAACAAAATGTACAAGTTGTGGCTTAAAAAATAAAGTTTAATGATACCAACCAAAGCGCCCGTCGTGTTGTTGGTCCCTTTTTGTGCTGCCTGTAAAATGCTAAGAAATTAAAAATAAAAAACTTGAACAACTTTGTAATAAAATTCTAAAAAATAGACGAGTAAGCATTTCAACAGACATTGGCCATAAACATGGCAATAAGCAAGTTCGCAATTCCATCTGCTACACTTCTGCATCTGTCCCTGTGGCCAGTGTCAAGCCACCGTTCCCCATGGGAGAAGTGCCATTCGGTTACGGAAGTAACAGAAGAAGTAGAAAAATCCCCTAATGATTGTGGTTTATATGGGATATCTATAAAATGTTTTATAAAGAAATTTTATTATGTTCTGGCAGCAATTTCTCGGGCCTCTCTCATCCCCTACCCTAAGCAATATTTCAATGTCCACAGCTTTAAAACAAGTTTTTTCTCTTAAAAATAGTCTGTGATGGGAGTGATTGTGATGAAGCTACATAAAGACATCGAATGATGATGATTTTTTTTGCGGATGACATAGATGATGCTTTCTTCTTTCCTTGTACACGAACATGTTTAGTTGAGTGACCAGCAGATCCGCTGTTAATAGATTCAGTGGAATTTTACAAATTTCAAGAGATTCTCGGTCCGATGCAGCCATAAAACGTTGTTTTGCATAAAAAATATATCCATGTGACGAGGAGTTTTCTAGTACCTCGTGCCGTTTTGTTTTCTGTAAAACTGTTTCGCTTTTGTCCAAAAATAGACAACATGGATCTATGGCTGACATGGGAGATAGTGATTTGAACAGTTGGGGTGACAAGTTTTTAAACTTGAAATATTGTAATAACAGGGTCATCACACATAATTTATCATAACATAGATATGACTTCGTTTTATATGTAGTTTTGCTTCAAGACTTACTTTTTCTGCTTTTCTTAAAAAGTAAAAAATACAATCTTTGGCATTACCTTACTAAACACCAATAAGGAAAGACCTAAATCGGCTGAGATCTACATAATATCCTCACCACATTTTTTAGACTCCATAGTCTTAATATGTGACAGCGCATAGAGAAAGGGACCTAAGGGTAAAAAAAAATCAATTTTCACTTTTTTTTCTGATGTGGACAACATCTGAGCATCGAATGACCCCGATCCCATGCCCCAAAAGTATTCCCTCCCCCTCCCCAGAGATATGCGCGTTTTATGAAAGTGTTGGTACACCAAAGATACACGTATTTAAATCTTTAAAATGGCTCTCCTGAACAAAACAGGCTTTTACCCTTAGGCCCTTTCTATTTTGCGCGTCACATATATGTTTATCTTGTGTGCAAAATAATGCCAATAATCGAATTTCGCTAAAATCTGCTAATATTGCCGGTGTTAGGCGGTCAGGCACAAAATTATGAGGAACATTTGTACGGGGGGTATATCAAGATGCAAACCGATGCAAAGAACAAACCAAATCAAATAAAATCTAATTAAATTTAACGCTAGGCACCCGCCAACTTGGACCGATTTCTCCCAATATCAATACCAAGCGTCATGAGCCGAAAACAAAATTATCTGGAAAGCTTCATCGATATCGATTCATATTTTCGACCTAAACTTTAATTACAAATATAGATGGACAGACGAACAAGTCTAAATTTACTTCGAAAATAATTCCGAGTCTATCGGTCGATTTTTTCTGTTTGTTACAAACATTAAACATCTGTAGAAGCTCATAATACCCTTACACCACAATGTGGTAAAGGTATAAAACAAATTTCATTCAACTGTTGGCCGTGACTATGAATCAACTTCAATATTATTTAAATCTGAATAATCGTTACTTCAATATTATTGAAGACCAATTGCTTTTAGAGTAGTAGAAGGTTTATTGATTTCATCCGGTAAGTATAGAAGTCGAAGAGAAGGAAAAGCAATAAATATGAAAATAGCAGGTAAAATAGTCAACGTTAAATTAAATCCATATTTAATTCGTACAGAAGTTTCCTTTAATTTGAGTGTCCATATGTCTTAAATTACAATTGATTGATTGCTTTGACTGTAAAGAAATTTGTATGTTTAGGTTTTCATGAGTTCGAGCCCTAATCTCTGTTAATCTAAAAAAACAAATAATCCGGAAATTTGATTTTTAAAGTTCGGTCCATGAGTTCAAGCCCTAATCTCTGTTAATCTTTAAAAAAAAAAAAGCAAATAATCCGGAAATTTTCTTTAGTTTGATTTTTTAAGTCCGGCCTTTATTTAGACCCAAGGGTTCTAGAGTTCGAACTCCAATCTCATCTTATTTAAAAAATAATTCCATAATTTGATTCGTATTGAAATTTGCTTTAATCCAAAAGTCCGCATTTAAAATTTGTCGCTAGTTTAAAATAAAACGGTTTTTTGAGCTTTGATATACGCTTTCGAGTCTGAATTTTAAGCAAACTTTAAAAATACAGTTATATTTCGAAAAATAATAATATTTAATTACCCTTGAGTTATCATATGCCCATGTACGAGTATATAGGTTAATGTTTATTAGGACCATACGGGCCGCTTTTTGGGTCACTAAAGCCCATAGGTTCAAAAACCATCCCCTATTTAAAACGCTTTGTCTTCACTAACGATCCCAGTTAGGTCACAGTTTTTCAAAAATAAGAGAGATATGTTGACAAATGTTCAAAAAATCTTGACAAATATTCAAAAAGTTTCAGAGGTTTTGTAAGCTTTTAAAGAAAAATTATTTTTCCCTCTGAGGCAATTATGCTTATTTACAAGTTCCAGCAGCTTACGGCTAAAGGACTCCATTGTGCAATATTTTAGCGTCCTAGTTAAGACAAAGAAGGACCGCCGATATTTGTATCCCACCCCGTAAACTCCGACTTCTTTACGAGTAAGAGATTTATCTCTTAACCATGCAAAAACTTTTCCATAACTTACTCAACTTTTTTCTTAAGTCCCACAACATCCCATTAAGGAACAAGAGGAGACTTCTCTCGAATCAGTGAGCTGTGGATGATATAATTCTTATACTCACTGCGTAAAATTCCCCAAGTGGTTGTATACAAGAGTCAAAGATGCTGGGTCGGATCGATAGTTTACGGCATCAGAAACACTCTTCGCTACAGCCGTACTATTCTCGTCAGGTGGTTGTTGTTTTAGCGGTACATAGTGCCGGGGTGATAGCCTCTGACCAAAGAATTAAGGTTTGGGCCGATCCGGCACAAATGGCTTTAATAGCATTGCCTCACTATGTGGTGGTTGGTGTTGTTGCCGCACATAGTGCCGGAGTGATATCCTATGACCAGAGAATTGTTTGACCCGAGCCGGCACATAGAAATGGCTGTCGTGGGATTGCCTCACTATGTGCAGGTCGTTGTTGTAGCTGCACATAGTGCCGGAGTGATAGCCTCTGAACAAGGAGTTGATGTTTGGGCCGGTTCGGCGCATAGAAATGACTGTCGTGGTTGCATTCATGTTGTAGTTGCGGATCCTACAAGACACATAAAATATCGCCAATATCATAATTTTCAATTCTACTTCATTATTCTCTTCTCTTATTTGTTTTGTTCCTCCGACTCGCCGATGTCTAAACCCAAACGACGAGCTACATCGCCTGGATTGGCTCACAAAAATGTTGGCTGTAGCTGAGCCAGGTGTGCAGCACATTGGAACGAGCTCCGTCATGGCGACCTTTACCAAATACAAAACGCGTTTTAGGGATGGAGCCGTTTATTCATGACCACTAAAAATTGAAACGGCTCTCTTGCAAAAAATGCGAGAGCTCCACGCGATAGTCCTACAATGAAGGGTCAACGGTAACCGAGAACGAAGGAGGCTTATGCACTGTTCACCCTGACAGTGTGGACACGGACTAGCTGTTACTCAGACTTCAGTTTTCGCAAAGGGTGGTTCCACTTAAACTCACGATGTTAACTGCAAATAAAGCAACAAGTTTTTAGAGAATTATCTTAAAATTCGGTGGTCCAAACTTTAAGAGCGCTTACTCCTATTTTCATCATCTCCAGCGGTAATGCCCATTTCTGGCTGAGCGGTTTTCTCAATAAACAAAATAAGTGTTATTGTTCAGCAACAAACCCACATGTGATTCAAGAGCCAAAATTGCATCCGCAAAAAATTACTGTATGGTGTACATTTAATGTAGAAGGTGTGATTGGGCCGTATTTTTCGTCGATGAAACAATCGTCATGTTAAAACAATCGCCATGTTAGAAAATTATTTTTGGCCAGCATTAAATCAGCTTGACATCGCCAATATGTGGTTTAAACAAGACGGTGCCACTAGCCACACAGCACGCGTTACAATCAATTTACTGAAAGGCAAATTCGGCGAACTTGTTATCTCGAGAAATAGTTCGGTCGAATGGCCACCTCGCTCATGTGATTTACCGCCATTGGCTTTATTTTTATGGGGCCACATCAAGTCATTGGTTTATGCCAACAACTTGAGACGATCTCAGAGCCAACATCCAACGCGAAATTTTCTACGTTCCGGTCGAAATGTGTGCAAGAGTGGTGGAAAATTGGCTCCAAAGAATAGATAGGGCTCGCGGTGGTCATATGACCGAAATCGAATTTCATTCTAAAAAATAACATTTGCACTACACCTGTAATAAGTTTGAACTCTATATCTTAAATATTCGGTGTTATATTAATACATAAAATTGTTATGTCCTTAATGGAACACCCATTAGAAGGATCTTTGACAATTATATTCGGTGGCTTACCTCTATCTGATGGTACACATTTTCAATGGTTATGAGCCCTAATGGTGGTTCAATGCAGTTAATGTGCCAAATTATCTCATACTTTAGCTCTTGAATTGTTCTTGGCTTATTGACGTACACTTTTTCTTTTAAATATCAGCAAAGAATGAAGTCCAACGGTGTCAGATCACTTAATCGAGGTGGTCAATTAACAACGCCACAATGTGAGATAACACGGCCATTGAATTTCTCGAGCAAAAGATCCGATGTTTTGTAGGCTGACATCTTCCTGTGAGAACCACATATCACTTAGGTCCATATCCTCAATTTCTGTGAACAAGAAGTCCGGTATAATCTCGTGATAGCGAACACCATTCACCGTAATTGCTTGGGCGACTTTATTTTCGACGAAGTACGGCCCGAGGACAGAACGATGGCAGATCGAACTTGGCAAGCATGCACAAATGTTTTTAAAGTTCCTACAGACCCGGTTTCTTTAATTTGCCCACAATTATCCTGGTTGTGGATACATTTGGAGTATTATGCTGACCACAAAAATCACGAAGTGCACGAATTGCATTTCGATTTCAACTCCCATTTTCGTAAAAGGCATCAACAGTCTTAGCGCCCTGCTCAATTGTGTACATCTCTCTGGTTGAATTTGTCAAACACTGAAACAAAGAAATGCCAAATTAAGTTGGGCAAAAAACTTGACGTTAAGTTGTGACTCACTGTTAACATCGTGCATTATGGTTGGGCCAAACCTTATAATATTGGTAATAGTGGGCTAAAGAATGTAGTTTTCTCATTTCTTCCAAAGCCGATTTTCGAATGAATTTTTGACCTTTGTTGCGTGGTAAATCTTTTTATGACGTCTTGTCTTGAATCAATATAAGATGAGAGCCAAGTGACACATGATCTGCAAGAAAAAAACTTAAAATATATCATACTTTATTGAACTGCTTTATTTTCTTTACCTTGTTTGATCTTAGAACCAGAGATTGTGGGCAACTGCTTTTGGAAAGCCCATCATTCTAAAGATGTCACTTTTCAGACACTGTCGTTAACAAATGCGTTGCCCCTGTATATGCCCTGCTATGACGCTGCACTCCACATTCAGTACGTACGCGTACGCTTTTTCTATGACAATTGCCCAAACCGCTTGCTCCACCTTCTCCAAGAGGAGCATAGTTTATATTATGTGCCAATCATTTGTCACCACATGATTGATAAACGCAACTGCATCAACATGATGTTGGATCATGCTCGCTTTTCTTTTTCCCATTTCCTTTTCTGTATGTGTGCCACAAACTGGCAGCGTGGCATAGAAGTACTTGTGCAACATTTTGTTGGTGTCTTTATAAATAATCAACTAAAAATTATAGACGCTGCCACTTTGGCGTTAAGAGTTATGCAAATAAAAACATCTGCAAAAATAAAAAAAACATCAGCATACATACGGAGGAGTACATGGGCCCCAACATCTGAATATGAATGCTCTAAGTGGGAGAAATGTCAGCCAGGTTAAGTGAAACTTGGGACAGTGATGTATTGCCATCAGGATATGAGACACAAGGTGGAGATTTAAAAATATCGCACGTTAGAGAGGCTTAGCTGAATATGACACGTCAAGTTGTAGTTTGGTGGCATGGCTCATATGCACTTTTGCAATTATTTGGAATTCGTCGTATACGCTTGTGTTGTTTTTTAAGTAAACATTTTTGCCATATTATACGATTTCCTCTTGCCAGGTAATTCACCTTTACGTGAATCACTTCAAATTTCGCTCAGAAGTACCCACAGTTTTTGCTTGCCCATTTTTTGTTTTCTTTCTTTTTGGCTTCTATTTGCTTTTTTCTTCTTACTACAGCTTTGCGTTGGCTGTAGCTGAGTGGATGCGTGTGTTTTCATAGCCTTCAGTATAGGGTGGGAGGATAGTTTTATTTGGTCACTTAGTTTGTAACGCACTTATGCTGGTGGTCCTAGAGTCAATTGCAATTATTATCTGAGAGTTTTCCTTGTTTACGGCTGGTTCAGTTTTGTTCATTCTTTCTTAACTCTGGGGAAAAAGGGGGAGTTGCTCCACCCATTGACGACGGATTTGAATGTTTAAAGTGTCAGTTTCAATAACCACTGTTTTTTGCCAAGATTCTCTCTATCAGAATGTGAAAAAAAGAATGTTGCAAAATAGTTTTATCTCTTTTGTCCAAGAACTTTTTGTTTAAATCAAAAGGACTATTTTCGTTTGTTTCTTCTTCTCATTGTTGTCTAACACCTCGTTTTTTTATGGAATTTCTCAAAAAAGAAGTTTCCTATTGTTACTGAGGAGCTGAGGTGTCCGCATACATAAGCAAAAACTTTGAGCAGGGCTACCAAATTCCGATGGGTTGCACCAACAGTTCTTGTCGAACTGATTAATTGCAAACGATTTTTGTTTGTAGTCGATTAAGTGCTGCTTTAAAATCGTATGATTTCATTGTTAAAGATCTCGCAGTGCCTGGAATGGCTACAAAAGAACGATTATACATTGACTGATAATCCGGTATCAATGTCATTCTGCAAAAGCAAACAACGACTATCCCACTCCGGCGTGATTGGCCAGCAGTTGAATTGGTTTCTTGAAGTCGTTTTATGCTTGTAATCACAGAAATGATGATTGGTTTCGATTTGTTGCTGATGGATCCTTTCCTGGATCTGGCGTATTTTTTTCGGTTTAGCCAGCAAAATACGTTTATACTCTGATACTGTGAGCCATGGTGTTTTAAGGTGTCACCTGATGTAATCATAGGAAAGTTTGGAATTTTTAAGCCCAACCGTTTTGAGAACAATTTGTTATTTGAGCACTACAATTGTCTTGAAAGAACAAAAAGATAACTGGTTCTGAGACCGCCAACTGATGTCGGCTTTCAATTCATTCGATGTGGACAATCAGTTGACGTCCCATGGAATGACGTCTTTGGATGTCATCGCTATAGCATCTGAAGTCCTTACGATCCATCACCATCTGATTGTTGGCATGACTTAGCTGGTGACAATTGTGTTGTCTGACTGACAGCGTCCTGGTCTCTTCATAGAGATGATCCGCTTTCGCCCTTGAACACACTTAATTAATTTCCACAACATCCTATTAAGAAAGAAGGGAAAACTTTTCTCAAATTAGTAAGATGTGCACGATATAAGTTGGATAATCACTGACTGAAACCTTAAGTTTACCGTATATAGAGGTTTTTACTTGTCGTAGAGATAAATCTCTTACGCGTAAAGTCTCAGGCATTTACAATTTACGCTGCTGAAAATTGTTCAGTGTTCTTCTCGGATTTGAACCTTGGTTTCTCTTCATGGAGATTATCCACCATCGTCATTTGAATACACTTACTTAAGTCACACAACATCCTATAAAAGAAAAAGGGAAACATCTCTCAAATTAGTGAGCTGTGCACGATATAACTTGTATACTCACTGACCGGGATCCAATGCCAGCTTTAAACCGCTTATGCATTTTATATATCTTACTCTTGAAGTGGCCGGCATTTACTTGCTTACTAATTCCCACAATATCCCATTAGGGAACATGGGGAATCTTCTGTCAAATCAGTGAGCTGCGCACGATTAAATTTTAATACTCACTGACCGGGACCTGACCTACTGATTACCGCCGGCTCCAAACAGCAAATGCATTTTATAGAGACGTTTTAACATGGCTAAGCGATAAATCTCTTACTCGTAAATTCCTTAGATGTTCTTACCCGGGGTTGAACCTGGGTTTACTGGCATGATAGACGCTTACACTTCCATCGCATCACGGCGGCCCACGGTCTCACGGCAAAGTGGAAACCCGCCGCTGAAAATTGTTAGATGTTCATGATCGGATTTAAACCATGGTTTACTGGCACGATAGTATACTCCCAGCACACCCACTGGACACAACCGGTAGCAATATATGCCAAGGGCACTACGAGTATTTTGTGTCTTTTTCAAATGTCTCCTTTGCAAGCTGCTTAGTTAAAAGAACCATACCTGTGCGGCATAGTTAAGGATGGAGTGACCGACTTAAAACGCTACTTAGGTCTTCTTATCTTTGCCCTAGGAGGTGCCAGCTAACGCTTCCAGGACCTTATTCCTCGCTTTCATTTACAGGTTAATGTAGGGGGTGTAGGACGAAAAGTGGAGAAGATTGTCAACGTCTACCCTTAAGTAACATTGGAATATGTTCTGTGGTGGTACGCCTGGTCTCAACTGCTTGTTGTTGTAGCGGTACATAGTTTCGGGGCGATAGCCCCTGATAAAATGCTGATTTAGGTTGATCCGGTACATAGAACCGGCTGCCGTGGCATCGTTTAGTCGACTGGTCCTTACCTTTGAAGAATTTTGCATAGATAAAAATATGCGACAATATAAACGTCCTCGGAAGCACCTCGATTGAATTTAACTGTCGTGGTATCGATAAGTCGACTGGGTCTTACTTTTAGAGAATTTTTGCATAGATACAAATTATCGATAATATAAAAGTCCTCGGAAGCACCTCGATTGAATTTAATTTATTTGTAACTGACTTATCTTGGAAGACCCACACCATCATATAATTCTAGCTCATTTAAATTATCGGAAAATATCCTTAAACGAGCCAACGTGTTATGATATGCACAGCTATGATGCCAGTTAATCCAGCTTCAACAGCGGGTTGCGTTGATGGTTGCCCCCGACTTTTCATGCAAATGACGCGGGGCACAGCTACCAACCGGCGGGAAGTATATTTTGTACAGCTCTATCTAGGCAGTTCCAGACTGGACAGCTACCCCCATACATTCCATGACTCTAAAGTCAACCGCAGGTAATAACATCTAACAATTTTTCAGCGTCTGGTTGTTAGAGATGGGAGATATCTCCAAGCCATGTAAAAACTTTTCTATAAAAATGCATTAGCCGTTTGGGGCCGGCATTAAACAGTAGGTGCCAGTCTATGAGTATAAAAATTATATCGTGCACAGCTCACCGATTTGTGAAAATTTTGCCCATATTCCTTAATGTTATGTTGTGGGAATTAAGTAAGTATCCTTGAAAAAAATTAAAATTATTTTTTAAAGTATTGAGAATAATTTATGAAAATATATAAGGTTTACCTTCACGTTGTGCGAGAGTTTCCTCGTTCTAGAAATGTATACATATGTTCCGCAAGGTAGGCTCATGAATATACTTATACATGTTTAAATCTAAGATTTGTTATTCACATATTCTTCCAGATTGTGTGAACTGCCTGATGTCGGACGACCTCTATACACTGGGCCCTTACCGTACTGTCCCATCCGGATTTGTTTAGCTTTTCAGTAATACCGGTTGCATCATCGGCTTTATTTCCCTCAAGCTTTGCAGTTGCTGTTTGACTTGTCTTTAGCAATATCTCCTGCGATATATTGTAGTGTTTCAGATTATATTCTAAAAAGAATTGGAATTTATCTTTAAAAAATTCTGGAAGCGGTCATAATGTTTATCCATTTATACCTTCAATTTTACCATGTTGTACTGGGATATTTCTTATCCAAGAAAGGTTTCTTCTATGTGCCTAGAAGCAGGCAACTATCACGATTATAAAAAGTAATATTCCAACGGATAGAGTATATTCAGCTCGTGCAACCAGTGTGATCTTTGAAGAGATTTACAGAAACTTGAAGTATACCTCCACGTTTACATTGTGATTTTCCTTATCCCAGTAATCGATTTTGAGCCTGGATGGAGTAGTTATCAATCTTTTTCACGCGGTTATGGTATGCATAATTTATAATCATTGAAGAAACATCCATTCTTCTAGATAGTGTTGATGTCTTGCTGTTGTTGCTGTAACAACAATATACTTATAAATTTTGTTTTAAAGTCCTGTTCGTTATGATGGCGGATTTGATTCGTTATGATGGCGGAAGAAAACATGCCATTTGAACTGGATACGTCCAAAGAGACCTGGGGTCAGCTGAGTGGGCTTGGCTAGGCAATTTAAAAGGTGCAGCAACAAACGTCCAGAACGTTAGCATTAGTTCGCGAATTGAGTCGGCAGCACCATCCATATCTCAGGTGAGCCAGACACCTGCGTATAGCGAGGTAGCGTCTTCTCCTCTGGCTAAACCTCCGGGCTATGTTTCCCTATCACTACATATACGCTATAGCTGGATACTGCTCATCAGCGTAAATGTCGTTCAAAACCGCCTGATAGTCTCGATGTACTAAAGGATATTGTTTGTACCTCTGGACCTTTCTCTCTCTTGATTATAAAATCGTACCTGATCTGCCTGGGCAGAGGCATCCTGTCCATGGGATGGTGCTTGGGATGACTACTGCGAAGACATCAAGAAGATACTGCTTAGACAACCAGAAATTGTGTCTGCGCATGATAAGGACCTTTCGTCTCCTCATGTAGATGGTCCTCAGAATTAATCCTGTTAATTTTCTCAGCGCGACAGTTTGGCAAGTCTGTATTTTCTTTCGACCATATCGGCGCTGCGTAGTTCGCTACAGGCCGACGTATCGCTTTGTAAGAGACCAACAAGATGTCTTTGTTGGCTCCCCAAGTACTGCCAGCAAGTGACTTCAGAACCTTGTTCCTTCTTTTAACCTTATCACAGATAACAGTAGCATGTGCAGAGGATCGAAAAAGACTGTCCCAAGGATTTTGGTGTAGTTGGTAGTCGGGACTTTTACATTAAGCGAACAACCGCACCTCTGCGGTTTATGCAGTAAACAGTGTGGCTGATGATTTGGAGGCGGATAGTTTTGAATTCTCGCAGTAAAGGAGCGTTCCAGTCAGGCTTGATGCCTGATATGTTTTTTATGATTCAACTCGGTATTGTAGAAGCACTTTAGATACATATATCGGCTTTATCAGCGGCTTTGTAGTTCTAAAGCTTTGTAGTTGCTGTCTTGGCCAGCCTCAGCATGATCCATGAAAAGTTGTGGATTGTGACATCTTGAAATATTCGGGATAAAGCCTAAAAAGAAATGACATTAAGTTTTCTGATATTTAAGGAATGATGTTAATATATTTGCAATTATAACTCAACCTAGTAAAGTATACTTATATATAGTTCCAGTTATAACTCAATCTAGTAAAGTATATACCGTGTGTCTGAAGGAGACATTGGTTTTGTAATTACTAAACAATTCCCAGATTGTGCAGGCAGGTTGATGTTGGGTTGGATGGACATAAAAGACACCTGTACCTTATGTTACTGTCATATACAGTATTGTTCTTCTCTGCAGGTTTATCAACGGGCATATGTGACTTGGATTTTCCTATGTTTTATTCTTTGTAGTTGCGAAGATAGCGAGACAAATCATCACGATCTAATAGGGTACAAGTATATTGCAGGTCACAACATCTTTAAATAATCTGGGAATAATCAAAAAAGTGGAATCTAAGCATTTAAAATATTAGGAATGATGCAAATATATTTTTAGATATACCTGTAGGAAGCGAATAAGTCCTCTGCGATTTACGATACTGTTGAACTGGAAGGTGACTCAAGACAGTATTTAAACCGAAGAAAGCTTGACATTTATGCACTCCACAGTAAAGGGTATATAAGATTCGATGTGGCCGTAAGCTACCATTGTGTATTTACATCTTTCACTATAAATATTTAAAAAGTTATAATATTTCATATTAAAAATGGAAATATACAAACATACGCATTTAAGCAGAATTGCAACTTGTTTTTTAGCTTGTGACGAAACGTTGAATTTATTTCGTGCTTGAGAGGTTCATCATTCGTACAGCAGTATTTCATTCAGCATTTGACCCATATTCCCAGTATTGAGTGGGTGGTGGTTGTGGTCTACGGGTTGCTGGATACTTAAGGAGTGTTTGAGACTTCAAGGAGCCTCTGGAGAGGTTTTTTTAAAGCAACAAAGTTTAAAGTATTTATAAATATAACTTTTATTTAATTTTATTTTGAATTTAAAAAGTTGTTTATAAAGCAAAAGGATACTGTGCTGGAATACAACGCGTAGCTATGCATTTGTTGGTGAGTTGATTATAAAGAGAATAATTTGATTGCAGTGCAAGAAAAAAAAAGTTCGTAACAAATACGAAATAGACTAAAGTTCTGTAGTAGGTTGGAATTCCAAGTATATTTATCAATGTCTCTACTTCTGTTTGCAGGAAACGGGGATCGAATGACAGATGAGTTTCGAAAAAACGGATGAGAAGAACAGGCAGCTAAGCGGAAGGCTTCACGTACAGAGGGTTGGATGAGTATGCCGGGTTAAACAGCATTAGGAACGTGGAAGCCATGATTGAAGAAGTTAATCTTCTTTTTTCATTATATGGATAGAATTATCGATTCAAAAAATATTTCTTTCAAAATATAATATACTCGTATATTATTTTCAAAGCAGATAAAAATCTTAGGAGTTTTGGGGAAGCAAAAAGAGTTTTTTTGTACTGACTATTAAAAATACCACAACGAAATTTGTAAATCAAAAAAATATTTATGAAACCTTTTAAAATGGTTTACATTTAAATTATACATGTGACTAAATAAAGAAATTACTATTAATTTTATGTTGAGGAATTTATATATACTTGAGCTTGTGCAGACAGTGAAATCATTGAAGAGCTTCACAGAAACTTTAGGTATACCTCCACGTTTACATTGTAATGCAATTTTTCTAATCCCAGTAATTGATTTTGAGCCTGGATGGAGTAGTTATCAATTCTTTTCACATGGTAATTAATTAATTAATTTTGTTGAGAATTAAAATCGCGTTTATACGACGCATCTATTTTATGTGTGAAAGGCCTTAAGCATACAATTTAGCCAGTGAACTCTTTTTATTTAATTAACCCTTCTTCATGTTTTCACAATTTTGAATGTAAACTTTAGATTAATTCCTTTTAAATTCAAATTATACAGTATTGATTTATAAATCTACTATTCGAGAAACAAGTCCACTGGCTGCCAACCCTTTCATGTTTTTAGCCGTTTTCGTTACCGTCTATTTGACTTAACTGCGGTAAAAGGATGGGTTCTGCAAGACCTTTATAAGCAGCCTTCTAATAGATGCTTGTTATTTTTTTTTGTAGTCCTGTTCGTCTATGGGGGATCTGCTTCGATATCCAGGTGGAGAAACGCGCCATTTGGACAATCGAAGAGGTGCAGCACTTCAAATGGCCCTGATGGCAGGCGGGACAGATGTCCAGAACGTTAGCATTAATTCGTGCCCAATAAAAATGAAGGCGGCTGAATCATTCAGATCTCAGAAAAGCCAGAACAACGCGCGTCTGCCGAGGTAGTACCTTCTGCTCAGGTGAAATCTCCGGGGGATGCTCCCCTAGCACTACATCCACGCTATAGCTGGATACTGCTACTGTGACTTTATCAGCGTGAATGTCGTTAAGAACCGCCAGATAGTTTTGATGATCTAAAGGTTCTCTCTTGTACCGCTGGACCTTTTTTTAGACAATGAAGATCGTACCTGATCTGCCTAGGCGGAGGCATCCTGCCCAAGAGATGGTGGTTAGGATGACTGCTGCGAAAACACCCTAGCAGGTATTGCAGCAGTAAATTGTTTCTGCGTACGGAAAGGACCTTCGTCTCCTAATGTAGATGGTCCTCAGAAGACATAAGAAGACACCCTGTTCATGTTCTGAGCGCGGCATTCTGGCAAGTCTAAATTTTCTTCCACTGCGTCGTACTCACGTTCGCCGACCACACCGGTGCTGCGTAGTTTGTTACAGACCGACCTATCGCTTTGTTAGAGGTCAACAAGATTTCTTTGTCGGCTCCCCAAGTGCTACCGGCAAGTGACTTGAGGACCTTGTTCCTACTTTGAGCTTATCGCAAATAGCTGTAGCATGTGCAGAGGCCCGAAAAAGGCTGTGCAATGTGACCCCAAGGATTTTGGGGTAGTTGGTAGATCATCGACTTTCACATTGAGTGACAACCGCACCTCTGCGGCCCATGCAGTAAACAGTGTGGCTGATGATATTGAGGAGGATATTTCCATATTCCTTGCAGTGAAAAAACGTGCTTATAGGTAATAGTTTATTTTCTCGCAGTTGTCATCCATTTTAGGTCCTGACGCCAGAATTGTGCAATCATCAGCGTACGACACAATTTCAACGCCGTCTGGTGGTGCAGGAATTTTAGAGAGGTAGAGGTTAAACAAAGACGGGGATATCACTCCACCCTGGATAACTCCTTGTTTAACTCTACGGGGCTTCGATTTCTCTCTCTAAATTCTACATATTACTGGCGTCCACACATATAGTTTTTGACCGTTTCAAACTGGGCGGAAGGGACGTTTTTGCAATGTCCTCGAACAGAGTGGCATGCTTGATCGACCGTATCGAAGGCTTCTGTAAGGTCAAGAGCCACGAGGACCGTCCTGTCGTTGGACTTATTCTGGTAAAGGCCGCGCCTTATACGTGTGGTGATGGCGTGTAAAGCAGTTGTTGTGCTGTGCTGCTTGCGCAACCCATGCTGATGATCAGTACAAGGAAAGTGTTCGATCAGGCTGTGGAGGAGCAGCGCCTCAAGCGTCTTTGTTAATGGCGAAAGCAAGGAGATCGGCCTGTACGATTCTCCTTTGCTTGCGTCTTTGCCTGGCATCGGGAACTAAGTGAGTGGCTAGCGACAGATTGAGCACATTGGTCATGTACTCTACTTCCGGGGTATCTAAGTGCTTTAACATCAGCATTGAGATTCTGTCTGGACCCAGCGCCTTTGATTACTTTGCGCTGCGGTTAAGGTGGGCAACTTTGACAACGGTAAATTGTGGTGGTGCCTATTCGACTCGGAGAGCGCGGATACGATGCAATACTTTTCTTTCGCCTTATCACTCTCTGGGTGCTCAATAAAAATCTGGTTAAAATAACATTCGCAACACTTCGGATCTGTCACTGTTCTTTCACCGAACGTGTCGGCTGTCCGATCATCCTTTCTTCCAGGGTTAGAGAGCGATTTGACCGTTTTCCACAACTGAAGTTGTTGATAGATGCTTGATCATTCCTTCTACCGAAATCTCTGTAATGAAATATTAAATAATTCAACTTAAGAGGTCTTTTTTAAGGTGTAAAATAGTTACTAGTATGGGATGTACTAATTTTAAGAACTACACTTTTCTAGAGGTTTTTTAAGGGCACCATAATAATCTATTATAATATTATATATTATTATATATATTTTAAATATATTATATATAAAGTATATATATTTTAAATATATTATATATAAAGTATATATATTATAATATATTTTATAAACAAAAACTCTATACGAAGTGCTTACTTTAAGAAGTCATTAACGAATGTGTCTAATGCTAATTTTTCGATTAAGTTTATACTGCGACTCATAATAACCAAAACACCGATCCTATTTAGAATACTTCCTACATTCCCTCTACAAGAAACGATATAAAATTTTGAATATCTGCACCGAAATTATATCGGGAAATGTAGGAAGTCAGAAGAGTTTAAAACTCAGAGGAAATGAGCCCTGTCTCGTATCCTACTCCAAAGTTTATGTCCAATCCAACCGTAAATAAAAGGTAGCGCAAAATTAATCATCAAATTTTGTTTTTAATTGACTTTTTCGCATTATGAAAAAATGATTTCTGGGATGGTAAAATCGTGCAAACATGAGACTTTGAGAGGATGTAATGGCTCTTCATACATTAGACTCGGATTTTCAGTGTCCCGAAACAATGATTAGGAGTAATGTCAGGCGATCATGTAAATTTATTATGTTCTCTCCGATCTTGATGAATATTTTAAAATATGTTCTTTCAAAGGCGCTAAAGTAAATCTATTTTTGGATTTTTCAAATACATATTAGAATTTTTTTTCAATAATCAAATGAGAGTCCATCCTAAAACTTACTGAGTATTAAATTTTGTTTGTATAAATTCTAAACAAAATTATATGTAATTAAAAATACCCATTTATTAACGTAACTACTTCCATTTCTTATTTACTTCTCCAGAAGTAAACGAAACTCGATATTGAAACTTTTCATATATATAAATAAATTGAGAAAAATGTTATAAAAAATTTCAAAAAAATATCGTTATTTTATTGATTTTTGAACAACTGAATTTCTTAAGAATATATTCGTCTACTTAATAATTTAAGTACATTTTTTTCATTGATCTACTCAGTCGAAAAAAACGTCATGAAACGGCCTCGAATTGCAAATTTCCGAAAATTTCAAAATCCAAATATGACTCTTAAACAAACAAATTTGAAAATTTCATTAAAATTATCAGTGAATATATTTGGAAATTTTCACTAAAATCAAAGACAACAGAAATTCATCAATTAAACGCTTCACATGGAATTACTCTTAGATCTTTTTGGGTTTAATTTGTCTATTAAATAATTTAAATATAATTTTTTTCTCATTTATCAACTCAGTCGAAATAACTAAATTTTAAAAAAAAAAACTTCATGAAAATGTTTAAACGGCCTCCAATTGGCAATTTCCCTAAATTTTGAAATCCACATATGACTCTTAAATGAACATACATATGTATTTCGAAATTTTCATCAAAATCAAAGATACCCTAAATTCGATTAAGCGCTTCACATGGAATTGCTTTTAGATCTTTGGGTTAAATTTTTACCATAAGAAGCAAGTAATCTTGCAAGTGTTTAATCTAGTCTTGTCAACACATTCAACCTATTGTGAATACAATTCCGAGCCCAATTTGACACAAAGGCGTTTTATTTCGTTTTCATGTACTCGTATCTGAATGGGATGTCTCTTGGGACCAAGGTTGTGTTGCTAGGTCTGGGTGAGGAATTTAAGACATTCGAAAGTGAATCAATTTTTATTGTTTTTGAGCGAGGGGCTTTAGGAGTCTTAAAACTGCAAACGTAGATTATAATTCTCCATAGAACAAACTGATATTTAATCTACTTCTAAGAACGTATATTTTTGAAAATTTATAATCGATATGCTTGTAAGTGATCATAATTTGGTTATGTGGAATAAAAATAGAGTTGTGGGTGAACACAAAAGTTGGGACGGATCATAATATGTTGGCGAAAATGACATAGCAATAATATAGGGTATTTTTCTAGAGGTATTTTTTCAGAACAAAAAAAAAATATAAAAATTGAAATCAAGTGTGGAAAATTTATTGGTAATTTGAAAGGACATTTTATGGGATTTATTTTTTGAATATTATTTCCTTTAAATGTTGGCCGCAACTACCTACGCCTCAGGGTTTCCATTCTGAGGGTCCAATTTTGGATGACTCGTTAGAGCATGGCTTTAATGACACGAGTAATGTTGGCTTCAAAAACCTGAATCGTAGCTGGGTTGTCAGCATAGACTTTAGACTTTACGTAACCCCAAAGGAAATTGTTTAAATGTGTGATATCACTCGATCTAGCGGCCAATTCACCTCTCCAAAACGTAAAATAAGCTGCTTTTCGAAATGACCTCTCAATAGATCCATTGTTTGAGCAGCTGTATGACAAGTGACACCGTATTGTTGAAACCAAGTGTCAAGATTACGGGCTTCCGTTTCAGGTAGCATAAAGATCGATATCATGGCGCGATAGCGAGCACTGTTCACGGTTACGTTCCGGCCATCATCATTTTTGAAAAAATATGCACCGATGATTACACCAGCTTATAAACCGCACCAAACTGTGGTTTTCTCTGGGTATAATGGCACCTCTTGGACCTCTTGTTGTTGCTCTTTAGCTCAAATGCGGCAATTTTATTTATTGACTTTGCCGTTGAGCCAGAAATGGGCCTCATCACTGAACAAAATTGTAGTCGAAAACAGCGGATCTTCCCGTTTCTCATCGAACGCTCATTTTCATAATAAAGTTGCCAACATTTGAAGGAAATAATTTTCAAAAAATAAATGTCCTTTCAAATCACCAATAAAGATTCCACACTTGATTCGAATTATTATATTTTTTTGTTCTGAAAAAATACCTCTAGATGGATCACGCTTTATAAGGACCACACAAAGACTATAAATAGAAGTTTTAATATGGTTACAACAACCATATACCCAAATACTCTTCGATTGTCACCCCAACAAAGTATATTTTCTGCGTGCGAGTTTATGCTCGTATGTAGCACCCTTTACGTTTGGATAAAAAAAACAGCAGTCCGTTTCGCTTTCTCTTCATTACCGAATTGAAAATATAGCCAAAAAACAAATAAAGAAAATAAAAAAGAAAACAATCAAATCCTTTGTCGAGGGTGCCACATGAAAATGCTTCGCCGCAATCAGCATTTTATTTGTACTTTTCCCCATAAAGTACCTGCAGTATTTACACAATATTGTTTTTTTTTAATATTTCCTTGATCTACCTCATTCCGAGATGAAGAAGACGCCCGGCGTGTGGAGAGTGTGTGTGAAAAGTAGATTGAAAACATCCTAATATGAGTTCATATGTATGCATCGTTGGCTCGCCACATCAGTTCGTCGTTCCATCCTCCTTTGATATTTGTTTAAGGTGTTACTTCCACTTTTTAACGCGTTTCCGTTTCCCGTTCCACCCACTACAGGAAAAACGCGTTTTTTATACTTTCTTACTCGGTAGTATTTGCTACCTCCAAAGCGAGTGAATGTAACTCGTATACCATAATTTCAGGCATATGACTGACTGTTCAGTTCATGTGTTTGCCAGCATGAGTGCCGCGTAGGGATGTCGAACGCGACTAGCGTTTACAAATACCGGGATTCGGGATTTGAAAAACTGGAATCTTAGGATTTTTTTGGATTTTCTAATTTTTCCGGATCCTTAACTGAGACCCTATAGTCGAAATTTATAGATAAAGGAGACCCTTTCGATATTTCACTATTTATTTTAAAAACTTTTTTTTTACAAAATTAAAACGTTGTATTCGGATCACCTGTTGCATCTGCGTATAAGTAAAACCAATAATAAGCTACTGCATCATCAATTGCGGTTTAATGAGCTTCAAAATCCAAAAAATCCCCCACTTTCGGGTTTTCCCAATCGACATACCTAGTGCCGAGGCTCAACTGTTCCTTTGAGGTTTGCTCTACAACGTTGTTTTATTCGCGAAATACTGCCAAGGATGAAATATTTCATGAAACTCGAATGACAAGTAATTTTGCACTACATAAATATCAAAGTGTACTAAAGGCGACGCGACGTTAAAGAAAAGTGGAACGATGAAAAATTATTTTTGTTCGTTTTTTTTTATTCTCAGGGAAGGAGGGTGACAAATCACTTTCAATAGGGAAAGTTTATAAAAATAACTACGGTGGTTATAAAACCAAAATGTACCCGAATTGCGTTACACTAGATTACGACGACGAATGACTTGAATTCTTAAATTGAATTAACGATGGAATGAAGCATTACCAAAAGGATTTCGTGTTAAAGCCGAGCAAATTGAATTTGAAACTTTTTAGAGCTTGGAGACTTTTCAAAACATTTTACTCGATTCTCGAATACTGGGGAAGCCTCTATGGAGTTACCAAGTATCATTGGGACAATATTATTTAACGTCATTTGCCTTTCCACAGGCATCCAGAAGCCTTTAAGATTGTCAACTTCGTATAAATCAATGAACACAGGTAACACGTTTCGACTGTACCATTGTACAAATAGAAAATGAATGGCGCAAACACCGAACACGTGTACAAGAGATTTACCAAAGATTCGCTACGGAGGGTGGCGGTATGGGGAGGAAGTGTGTGGGTTCCAAAGAAATTTCGCCTAGGACTCACTGTTATCGGATGTCATTAAAGTAATTGAAGGGAAGCAATTTATTTTCATTTTTTTGTTTTCTTTCCTTCGAACGTTAGTTGAATATGCAAATATCATGTGTGTGTTTCATATCAATTATGAGAAGTGTTTTTTAATGATTCCTCGAAATTGTGGGCGATACTAAAAAAAACCGCAAAGGTATTGACAGGTTACACGTTAGGGTGGGACGATTTGTAAGGACAACAATTTTTCGAGATTGTGCCAACGATTTAACGATAGCTTTTGGCATGAGAAAAAAAAAATCCGCTACAACTTTTAAAAAAAAATCATTTTCATGGCGCCCACATTATTTGACTTTTTCTCAACTCTTATTTTTAAGTTTTAATGTGATAAAAAAATATTTTTTTGTAAATATCACCTTACAAGATAACATTCAATACATACAAATATACATTGCCACATACAATAAGACATATGAACAGGTGAGAATATAAATACGGCTGACAAATTCGAAGTTTCTACTAAAAAACCTAAAAAAACTGAAATTTAGGCTCCTCTAAAATGATTTTTTTGATATATCGTAGTTGAACTTTTTGACTTATGCTTAAAGCTATCGGAAATCGATAACTTAATCGACCCAGCCTAATACACGCATTTACAAAATATTTACTTAAAATGTTCACATTGTTTTAACTGCCTTTGCAGACTTCGAAATCTAGTCGCTTTTGATTTTTTGATTTGTATGGGAGAAACGTAATTGTACAAACAAAAAAAATAAACTGAAATGTTGAATATAAAACGAAAAGTATTTTTCCACATAAAGTTTGCGATAAAACAATGAAATATTTTGTCAATAGTAAAACTCAATTAAAATATTTGAATAAAAAAGTTGTCCGCTTCCAGCTAGATTTATTTGTAAATGAATGTCGAATTTTTTGAAATTATTTTTAATATTTGTTATGAACGCTTTGACGTTTGTGGCAAGTTTGAGAAAACTTTAAACCATATTCCCGGGAAAAAATGATTTTAATTTAGACTGGGTTTCTTTAGAAGGACTTGTACCGAACATTGAAAAGTTGGCACGCGGTATATAGACTCGGTGACTCTTAAAAGGGTCCTTTGTAATTGTACTTTGTCTATGATAATAATAAAGTCCCTTTTAACACGACACAACTTTACTTGCCGTAACCTTCAGTTTGTAGAAGAGAGTGGTAAGCGGAATGGAAAAAACTTGCCCGTACTGTCCTTTCCTTTTGTGTTTTTCGTAGTGTGAAGTTGGCTGCAGATCATTTTGGTATTATTTCACACAAAAATCCGAACGAATGAAAACTAAAATTGCCGTAACCGAATTGCCTTGTGTAAACATATGAGGCAAGTTCAAAAGAAATCGTAAAAATTGACGCAAGTAACGTTGCCTTGTGTAAATGGAGACTAAGCTATAAGATATACTACCCTTGAGCGACGACACACCGTTTATAAAACTCAGCAAATATACCATTTTGCAGGATCTTTAAATAAGGTACTTCCCTAGGTAACTACGACCTTTTTCTTCTGAAGAAATGGGCATCTACACAAAAGGTGTTCTACTATTTCAATCTCCTCATTCTCACACGTGGCAGTCTTTCCCCATTCCCATCTACCATTGTCTAGTCACGTTTTTAATATGCCAATGTCCTATTCGGACACTCAAGAGCGCTCAAACAACACTTTTGTTATTTTCAAGCTAGAGTTTCGGTCTATTCTTGTCTAGTTTAGGCCACAGAGCCCAAGCAACTTTACATTTTCGGTCCTAATACCTACTTTGTTAACCTTGGTTTAAATCAAAATCTAACAGCCCGTTTAGGCCACAGATAGGTCCTGAAGGGTGTCATAAAATCCAATCGCATTCGTTGAAGGTAGATAAAAAGCGATTCCTAGCGAAGTACTTCTATGGACAGAGTCATTTCCATCAAGATTAGATGTAATAGGTGGGTTCGGAAATATACAGATTGTATTGAAAATTAGGTATTTGTGACTTCTAAAAAAATTCATAGATTGCTTAAAAATATTCCATCCTTGGTCCAAAAATAATCTTACTTCTGCCAAATGTTGTCACCACTATTGCGATCTGAAATTTGAATACAAGTTTTAAGTAAACAACAGTTGGGCGGACTGACATTGTAAAATCGAATCATCTGAATTAATCGTTACACTTAAACTAAGATCTAGCTAAAATATTTTTGGTTACAAACAGTTGGATTCAAACTCACTTAAAAAACTTATGAAAACTTATCTCACTTGAATTTTGACTTTGAGGCACGCTTGTCAAACGTTCATGTCTGTCCTCCTCTCTTTTCATACCGAATTTATTGAAAAAGTTACAAAAGGTAAACTTAAATATTTGTAAACTTTTGTGGGCCTACTACAAGTTATTGCTACACCATTATGTCAATAGTCCACGTGGTTAGAGTTGGAAGAGATAATGAGTGGCATGTGATTGATATTTACACAAAAATTGCAATGAATTCATATCCACTCATGTGTCGTCAAGTGTTCTACGGCAAAGATGACGATGCCGATAATGATAATGATGTTTACCGGAAAATTACCACAATTTCAAGGATACATACATAAGTGTATTGAATTGCCCTGAAATCTGTGGAAAATCTGTCAGACAGTTCTCACCGTCAACGTGGGAGTTATTCCGGCCTTGTGCATAATTTCCTCTGGGGTTTAAAGATGATTTCACCATTTATATAATTTAAAGGCTGTTTAAATATGCGCTGATTAAAATGCGCGGTTCTTGTGCAATCAATTATGGAACGAAAATATTTTTCATCATTTTAATTGGAATCATTTTTTCTTTTGCCGTGAATGTTGTCTGTTCTCGGTTTTGCTTCCATTGAAAAAATAATATTTCTGAGATTTTAATATTTGTCTAGCATTATTATGGGCAGTGTTATGAAACCCGTCTCTGTAGCGTACGCCGATTTCCACTTACTTCTGCTTCCTTTTAAATACAATAAAATGATGTTGTTTTCTCATCTGACGAGGCAATATTTTCATTTAAGTGAATGATAATGCAAAAAAATATATCAGAATATTGAGAGGGTTTTCCTTAAAAGCGAGGGGTATTATTGATTCTAATTCATATCAACAAATGAATTGATTTGTAAAAGAAGAATAGTCTCACCCAAAAAGAGTCAATTTTTATAAAGAGGCTCTATTTCTGTGGTTCATGTGTACGAGGATGGGGATATGCCAGTATTTAAATCAACTGAAACCAATAGTTCATGGGCATTTTTCAATTTTTTCCAGATGGCGCGATGGAAATTGAGCGGTGTATTAATTTAATATATACATTTTCTGTTTCTTCTTTTATTTCCTTCTTTTCCTTAGGATTGCTCCAGAACCTCTTGTTAGTCTTGCTGGAGGACATCCGCGAATTGGATAGAGGCACCTGGACGCAGGAGTGTACGTACATTCCATGTGCATATCCGTAAATCGTGGTCCTTTATTTGTGGTGGTCGTCAGCAGGGGGATCCGGTTTTCAGGGGGGTCCGGTTTTTTTTTTATTTATTGTAGCTTTCGTTGTGTTTGTTTTTTCCTAAGCCGGCTACAAACCCTTTAACCTCTCTAACCCGAGACCAGGTCGCCTCTCACACGTTCGCCGTTGGTTTGACGGATGTCAAAACACCTTTGCCCAGGTGTTAACACGCGAAGTTACTATGAGACGGCTTGTAGCATAGCCAAAAAAGATCGTTCTGGGTTTACCAAGTAAGTTGGATACACCACCAACTCCCATTATTTCCATTAACTGATTTATGTCCATTATTGACGAAACTCCATCTCATGAAATAAGTTTTGAATTCGCCAATAAGTTTTGAATTCGCCGGCTACAAACCCTTTAACCTCTCTAACCGAGACCAGGTCGCCTCTCACGCGTACACGGTTGGTTTGACGGATGTCAAAACACCTTTGCCCAGTTGTTACCACGCGAAGTTACTTTGAGACGACTTGTAGTATAGTCAAAAATGATCGTACTGGGTTAACCAAGTAAGTTGGAAACACCACCAACTCCCATTATTTCCATTAACTGATTTATGTCCATTATTGACGAAACTCCATCTCATGAAATAAATTTTGAATTCGCCGATATCATCTCTTGTAGTTTTATTCTTTTTGCCCTCACCCTACTGAGTACGCAAGGATCGCACTAGAAGTGGAGGTGGGAGACTTGCTTTCCTGTTACACCATTCTGTGCAGTACAACCTATTCCGCCTGAGCTTGAATCTAGAGACCCATACATAGAATGTATGGGGGTAGCAGTTAAGTCTGAAACTGCCGAGATAGAGCTGTACATCGTATACATCCCGCCGGTTGGTAGCTGTGCCCCGCGTTATCTGCCTGACATTAGCAATTTGCTACAAGGCAATAACCGCTTGGTCCCAGGAGACTTTAATGCTCACTACGAACTGTGGCATTCTCTCCTAGACAACGACCAAAGGGGCATAGCTTTGGCAGATCAAATTGATAGCTATACGTTCTGCACAGTGAATGAGGACGCCCCACGCGGATTATGGGCGATTGCCATAGCTAGCCAGACATTACTATGGCATCGCCTGGCCTGATCAATGACGTCACCTGGCAACCCGTCATCTCACTATGATCGGACTACATTCCCATAATTCTCTCCATAAATAGACTATCCGACTTCACAACCTCTGAACGCCGTACTTTTCTCAATCAAAAAAAGGCTGATTGTGAGGCCTTCAGAGAAGCCACCAATCGCAGCTTTTATAATCTAGCTATTCCATCGGATGTTCGGATAGCCGAGAAAAAGTTCCGGGTCATCTTCAACGCAGCAGCCGCTCGCCATATCCCTGCTGGTCGAATACCCAAAGTACGACTAAATTTCTCAGCAGAGGCAGCAGGACTCGCAGACGTGCGTGATGACGTTCGTTGCTCCAACCCTACTGACACTAGAATTAGAGATCTAAACTCTGAGATCAGTAGGTTGGTCAACGAGTATAAGCGGAACAAATGGCTAGACCACTTAAAGCAGTGCAACTTAAGTTCCGGAATTGGCAAGTTGTGGACAACGGCCAAATCGCACTCTAACCCTGGAAGAAAAGGATTATCGGCCAGCAGTCACGTTCGGTGATAGACCAGTGACAGAACCAAGGCGGTGCGCTTGTTATTTTAACCAGCTTTTCATTGAGCACCCAGAGAGTGATAAGGCGAAAAGGAGAGTATTACGTCGTATCCGCGCTCTACGAGTTAAAAAGGAACCACCACAATTTGCCGTTGCAATGTCATCCACAGCGCAGTCATCGGAGGCGCTGGCTCCAGACGGAATCTCAATGCTGATGTTGAAGCACTTGGATATCTCAGCAGTACAGTATAAGTACATGACCAAACCTATTTCCCGATGCCTGAAAAATGGGCCGAGTGCTACGGCTACGAAAGCCAGGCAAAGAAACAAGCAAAAGAGAATCGAAGAGGCCAATCTCATTGTTTTTTGCCATTAGCAAAGGCTGTTGAAGCACTGCTCCTCCCCAGCCTGATCGAACACCTTCAATGAGCTGATCATCCGCATGGGTTCCGCAAGCAGCACAGCACAACAACTGCTTTGCAGGCCATCACCACACGTATAAGTCGCGTCCTTAACCAGAACATACCCAAGGACAGGACGGTCCTCGCGGCCTTCTACAGGTCAATCCAGCCGCTCTGTTCGAGGACTTCGCTGAAACTTTCCCTTCCGCAAAGTTTGAAACGTTGGGTCGAAAAAGGATCGAACATCTTCCTTTAGGTAATCATCAGCATGGGTTCCGAAAGCACAACGTCTGATTTATATGCCATCAGCACACGTATAAGTCGTGGCCTTAACCAGAACAAGCCCAACGACAGGACGGCCTTCGTGGCCATCGACATGTTCAATTCTGCCACTTTGTTCTAAGACGTCGCAGAAACGTCCATTCCGCATATTTTTAAACGTTGGGCCGTAAACTATATGTGTGAGCTCCAGTCATATGTAGAATTTAGAGGGAGGAAGTCGAAGCGCCGTAAAGATAAACAGGGAGTCCCCAGGGTAGGTTGATATCTACGACACTGTATAACCTATGCCCCACCAGGCGGCCTTGAAATTGTCTCTTACGCTGATGACTGTATATTTCTGGCGTTAGTAACCAATGTGGATGACTTAAGCCATTAAAATAAATTTTACCCCACTTAGAGCGCTTTTTTACTATGAGCAATTTGAAAATATTCGACTCCAAATCATCAGCCACGCGGTTCACTCCATGAACCACAGAGTTGCGGTTGTCACTTGACGTTAACATCCCGACTACCAACTACCACAAAAGCCTTAGGGTCATTTAGTACAGCCTTTTTCGGTACTCTGCAAATGCTACAGCTATCTGAGCAAAAGTTTAAAAGTAGGAACATGGACCTCAGGTCAGTAGCCGGCAGCACCTGGGGAGCAGACACAGAAACCTTGTTGACCTCTTACAATGCGATTGGTCTGTAGCGAACTTCGCAGCGCAGTGCTTATAGGTTTTTCTTCAATAACGTTTTCCTAGAAATCTAAATTTTTCTAAAGAAACTATTTTGAGGAGTGCATGCGGCATATCAAAAATTGTTATGATTTTCGATAGTTTTGAAATTATCGCCTTAACGAGATTTTAGGCAGATTTGGTCGCTTGTCAAATATAGTATTCCGAAAGAAATTAATAAATGTTTGTTTGTTTCAGTTGTAAAAAGAAACTTGGATTTGGATCAACCTATTTAATTTTATACGGTCTTTAATCAATATTTCGAGGCGTTGCAAACAAAATAAAAAATCTTAAAGTAAAATAAAAAAATAAATAAATACAACTTACCTTAACATCTAACAGGTTCAGTTAATAAAATTAAAATACCGGCTTGGAAACCATCAAGAAACTGAAACAAAGTGTCCTTGCAAGGCTTAACAAAGGGCAATCTGTAAAAAAACAATAATACAAATTATAAAACTATTACAAAAAAAACATACTACATAAAGGAAAATTAATTTTAAATTGTAGCTTTTACTTTTCAACTCCGTTTTTTTCTATTGCCAGTTCGGTTGCTCTTACTTCATCCCCATGAACAAAAATAATTAAATTTACATAATTTCCATTTAACAGCACAAGTTGATAAACGTTTGCCCTTTCCCTCTACAAACACGCACAAAAAAAGGAGGAGCATAGAAAAAAGAAATGACAGTCTAATCATATAATCTGTTAAGTAAATATAAAACCAATAAAATGAATCAAC
Organism: Hydrotaea diabolus; assembly: GCA_963513945.1. Classification (NCBI taxonomy): domain Eukaryota; kingdom Metazoa; phylum Arthropoda; class Insecta; order Diptera; family Muscidae; genus Hydrotaea; species Hydrotaea diabolus. The sequence continues at coordinate 6,230,261 of OY740719.1, read as the reverse complement.
ATTTATTACGTGCCATTTCATATCAATTTTCATCTTGAAGCGGAGTCCTTAGTCTTCTTTTTTGTGGATGGGGCCCTTAATGGGGAAGGTGTACGCGTTAGCAAGCATTGAAGATGCCATTTGTTTTGAAGTCAAATCATGATTCTCTTAACAAATACGTAATGTGAACACGGACGACGACGTACGTACATACGTAGTGTTACGACATAAACACTTTTATGTCCTCAAGGAATATACTCTGCTCAATTATAGTAGCAAGAGGTGGATGATGTTTGCTGTTGTTGGCCTGCCCAGCAACACACAGTCCTTTATTATGATCATCAAATTGTCAATTTGGGCACTTTGCCCAATGGCATGTTGTGATTTTTTGGGTTGACAAAGAGTGGCTGCCGTGAGGCAATAGCCGTTTATGGATTCCTTTTCAGCTCTAATGGTGGCATATGAGGAATTTTAATATTCGTTTTGGCAGACATGCCTCAGGTAGAAAGAATGTCGTAATTCTGCCATGATAAGAAGAATTTGTAGATTGTTGTATTGTGGATGCTTTAAATAGTGTCAACTTTTAGACGACAGTCTTAAAGTCGATTTGGAATTTCTGAAAAGAAATAAGAAAATTTATTTTAGAAAATGGAATATTTTTTTTTTAAAAATTCCATCGTTTTACTCTCGTTATTTGTTTTCAATCGAAACTAACTTTTAGACTTCACTTACATGGTTAGGCACACACATAAGTCGCGTCCTTAACCAGAACATACCCAACGACAGGACGGTCCTCGCGGCCTTCTACAGTTCAATCCAGCCATCGACCATCGATCGTGTCCATCGACATGTTCAATTCTGCCACTCTGTTCGAAGACGTCGCAGAAACGTCCTTTCCGCATATTTTTAAACGTTGGGTCGTAAACTATATGTGTGAGCTCCAGCCATGTGTAGAATTTAGAGGGCGGAACTCGAAGCCCCGTAGGGAGTTCCCCAGCGTGGAGTAATAACTCCGCCAAAGTTTAACCTCTACCTCTGAACCGGTTGAAATTGTGTCATACGCTGATGACTGCATAATTTTGGCGTCAGGACCTAAAGTGGTTAAGATATGTCAAAGAATCAACTGTTACCTCACTGACTTAGCACGCTTCTTCACTACGATGCAAAAATTAGATTTTATTAGGATTCAAGCACCGATAATATTTAAGTTCGACTTGTTGGACTCTTCTAAACCATACGTAATGGCTATTAAATAGTAGATTAACATGAATCATATTAAAAAAATTTCAATCTTAGTATATAAAAATGTAATGTTTGGTGTACGAGCACCTAAAACTCAAGAACAGCTTGACCGATAAACAACAAACCAGGACCTTATTTCAAATAAGCCCGTCGGAAGTCCTGATAGGTGGAGCCGTGTCTAAGATATTGAATCAACACATAAAATCAACAAAATCAATACATAAACCTCTTAAATAAAGATAAGTAAACAGATGAAACCTGGGCCCGCTTAGTAGTAGCTTACTTAAGATTGTTACGAAGCTTCGAAGTCAAGGTAAACGTACGTGTTAAGACTAAGGGAACCTTAATTTCATTTGCTGCGTTCACAATTTCCTGCAAAAGGTTTTGTGAAAAACAAATTTAAGAAAACCCAACAAAATTCGTAAAATTTTGGACTTCCAGAATAAGATTTTGTACTAGATTTCATAAAGAATAATTTGGAAATACATGTAGAATACTAATGCACGACTCAATGTTAATGTTAATTTCGACAGAGGAGTTTGTTCTTAATGATATGGGGAGTTTGTGCTTAATAATATGGACTTGAATAAAGATCAAAAAGAAGTTGTTCATTTTGACAGAGGAGTTTGTGCTTAATGATGTGGGGTGGTGTTGACGATTAGGGTACCCCCTTATGCACGGTGCACCCAACCGATAATCAGGACAAAAACGCCAATGTGTTTTATATACTTCGAATCAAATATGTAGTTCAAAACAATTAGTTGAAGGACGACCAACTGCTCACACACCCATCGAGTTTGTATAAGTATAAGTAAACGGCTCCGAAAAATTACCAAAAATTGCAAGAAACTAAAATGGAAAGAATTCGCGTTGGCAAGCATGATAAAATAAAATATTATAGTAAGAATCATTAAAAAGGCTCTATTGATCAATAACAGATTTTGGAAAACAACGACGATATTGTCCAAATGCGAGTATGTTCTTCTGTTCCAACCAACTTGACGTTCAAAGTTAAGTAAGTCCAGTCACTGGTTCAAATTGCATTCACAATGACGTTTGAAGAATCGATAAACTCACACAGTGCCATTAATTTAAAACATGAGCATATACAGCAATAAAGGATTAATTGGAACATGCAAGGTGGACCGGGAACGTATTATATGAAGTTGTCTTTATAGTAAATTGCACCTATCCCTAACTTTGACCACATTTTTATATAAATACGTATTGAAGTCATATTAAATTTAATGTTAGAGTTTAGTGTATAGTAGAACTTTTGGGTGCTAGTTGTATTGAGTTTTTCCAAAAACGTAATCTTCCTTTTTTTTGGTGTTCACTTAATTTAATTTTTCCAATATTTCGATCAAACTCGTCGTTTATCCTTAGGCGATACTGATAAAATGTCTACAATAAAAATTGATCAAATTTAATGTTCGAGTTGTGTATTGTATACCTTTTGGTTGCGTGTTTTATTGAGTTAGTCCGGCTATAGGTCTTTTTTTTTCAAAAAAAAACAAGAAATAATGGGCGAAGTATTTGCTTCATTTTAGAATTTTACGACGATCAATAATATATATTCTTTATAACGTCTCTAATCAATATTTCGTGCTGTTGCAAACGGAATGACAAATTAAATTTACCATCCACCCTTTGGTAGATGGTATTCAAGTATAAAATCAATTGATTGTCCACAACCTGTATCATTTTGCCATGGTTTCTACCGAAAGGCAATCTTGTATGTGCTGGAAATCGAAGGAAATCCTTTTGTTCTATCGTTTTGCTTTTGATATGAGATGTCAAACAAACTTTTTTGCATAAGCCGCGAAAAACTTAAACTTTTGTTTACACATCCATATTGATTTGCTGCATAAGGACCTAAATCAATCAATTACCGATCATCAAGATTTATTCAAAATATAGATACCAATATCGTAATCGATTGAAATCGATCGGGTTTCATCACATGTACGTATATCGCTTAATTTTCTTTTTATCCGACATTTTCTACTTTGTCAAACTATGAAAATATGACTGTTACTTAAAATAAAAAAAAATAAAAAGGTCCCTTGAGTTGTCTAAAATAAACAAGGATTGTTAGTTCCTTAAAAGTTTGTGAAATTTCGCAAAAGGGGTTTTGTTCGATATACAAAATTAGTAAGAAAAATTGAGGCAAAACTTTTGGACTGCATAAAACCGTTTGATATAAGAATAGTTTGTTATTACCAGTGTTCGTTATAAACATGTTCGACTGTATATGAGTGAAAGAGCAAATTATTTTCTAAGAAATCATATAATATAAAAAGAAAACATTTATTATACACGTAGGCATGAAAAAATACCTCACTTATATTTACATTTTTCTTCTTTGATTTATTCACTTCACTTGATTTGGCATAAAAACTAATGAAGAGAATAAAACTATTTTTCGCGGTATGCATGAAATATTTTCCGAAGAAAAAAGAAATTTCCAGGTCAACAAATTTCACTTTTGATCATGATAGCGGTGATTATTTCCCCGAAGATATTTTTTGTAAAAAATTCAAACTATATTTATGCTAATAAAACGTATACAATGTTTTAAATAATCAAACTACAAGATATGTCATTGGCGTATTCGAGCCTTGTGACGCATTTAAACTCATGTACATGAGATGGGGTTTTTGTTTTTGATTATCATGTCTTGAATTTGCATAAATGTACAACTTTTTTTATTCTTATTTATGAGTATTCTATATACATATATATTTTTTTCTACTACTCGTACTATTATTGAGTAACTGTTAAACTTGAATTTTTGTTAAACTTGATTTTTTGTAATACTTCAAAATGTTTCTTTAGATTAATTCTATCTAAGCTGTAGTTTACTGTAATTAGCTTTATAGGCCGAAAGGCTTCTTAATTACGGAAAATGTAAATAAATAAATAAATAAACAAAGCATTGAATGGGAATAAAATAATAAACCAAGTATATACAATCAACACAAAACGCTCCATTTCTGCATTGGATAATTTGAAAGATGTCTTTGGACTGGTAGAGTTGAACCTCACCCTCAGATTCGGCCCACACAAACAAACGTGATCAACATATTTAGATTCTTGGGGTAACGTAGCTATATAAAAAAGGCTCTAAAGCCAATTAATTTAAATTTAATTCATGATTCTGTTTTTTTCGCTCGGTTGCCCACTATCTTTCTCTGCCTCTGAAAGAAACCCAAAACAATCCTATATAATTGAAGAAAATAATTACTGACAATACATACAATTTAATGAATAACAAAAAAACTTTCATCAGTTTTTATTTTTAACTCAAACATGATACCAGCAAAATCCCTTACTTTAATTTTGATATGGCCCAGCTAATATAAGATTTAATTTAATAAACACCCACATGTCAGGCTGTTGCCATAACTAAGCCTCATTTTTAAGGCATCATTGCTTGATTAGAACAAAACTCGAGTTTTCGTATTCGTACTTTTGAAATATTCTACCTTTTCCGTGAATTTTCCTAAAATATTTGTTTGTACCACTTTGCCGGATGCTGACGGCTTCCTTTATTTAATAATAAGGGAAAGAACTTTTTGTTGTTAGCATTTGCATAACAATTTTCAGATACGAGTATCGTATAACACACTCATGGTCGAAATCTCAAATGAAATGCAACGTGCTATGAGCAAAAAGAACATAGAAGCTATAGGGATGAAATCTCGCTCAATCTACGATGTGTTAAAATGGAGCTAAACCTTATACAAGTACTTATATAAGGAATAAATGTAAGCACTGAGTGTCTCTATCGTGACAGGACACTGTCTATGTAAACAATTTTGGGTAATGCAAAGACTGGCCAGACAGTAACGATAGTTATTCAAAGTATTTAGTACGCAGGCAATTTATCGTAAAAAAGTTAAAGCGTGGGTACACTCTTTCGAAGAAGTCCCAGAACTGTCGATAACTTCGGGATCAAATTTGGGTATTGCCAGATTGACAATCCGGCATGATTTTAGTTAAGATTATGAAATATTAAGGAATATTGCTGACGCGAGAATTTATGCCGGTTAATAATAGACAACGCATAAGTTTATAATGTGTTCCGGAGATCCGGACTTTTGGCCAAAATAAGTCTTCTTACAAGCTCATTTTTGGCATAGCGTATGTCAAAAAGTTATTGGAGCAAACATCATCTACGAGTGTTTGACCAAGCACCACTACATAGACTAAGATGTTAGTGTGGTTTATGACAAATCGACATCAGCGAAAAGTATTTCAGGCACCGCTTTGTCAGTGGTCCTCTTTATAGAACGATGACAGCAGTATTTCTGTAATCAAAACTCGATAACATTGATATACTAGCTGTGTTACAAACAAGACGGTTGTATATATACCTTAAATTTTAAGGGACGATCTTGAATGTGAACCACACCTAAATGTCACGTATTTTTCTGCATTTCATTTGATATTTCTCAATTTCAGACTTACTCAAATTGAACCAAGGAAAACTACACAAGCGAGGAACGCGATAAAGTTAGGCAGCAGTGGATGATCAATTTTCGAAGAATATCATCTTCAGTGATGAGGCACATTTTCACCTCAGTGGATTCGTCAATAAGCAGAATTGCCGCATTTGGGCGAATGATAATCCAAGAGTGGTTGTCGAAAAAACATTGCACCCACAAAGAGTGACTGTTTGGTGCGGTTTATGGTCTGGCGGCATCATATAGTCCTATCGATTCTATATGTTCACCCTGTACAGAAATATTTTTTAATCATTACCAGGAAATCGTTTAACGTCGTCCCGACTATCCTGACGTACCGTGGTACGACGATTTGTGATGGTCAGTGTAAACGACTAACGCACAAGTTCGCCATGGTTCAAATCTGGTTATGGACATCTTTTAATTTAATGTGCCGGGGTTTTCAACTACGAAAATACCGGCGGTCTCGCGAGTAGGAGATTAATCCCTTAGCCATGTAAAGCTTCTTCTAAACGAATTATATCGTGCTAAAATCACTAATATTATAAAATTGGCGCGCTTGAAGATGTTGAGAGAAAAAAAGAAATTAAACAAAAAGGAACGAAATTACATCTCTCTACTTATAAAATTCGTCTCGGGTATGCAGCATGTGAGCTCTGCGATGTGAGGGACACACTTTTCAAAAAAGAAGACAAAAATACACTTCCTTTGTAGAAGTCACCAAAGCATAATGATGTAAATCTATGATATGGTATCTCAGATCTGAAATGTGTACGACGAATGTATTGTCATCTGCTAGCAATGTAATGAAAGGAATCTGTGGCAAGAGAGTAATTGCAGTTAACATGAAATGAAGGTTTCATATAAGACAGGAATTCGTAGTTACCATCGAGGTTGAAAATCAGATGATATTCATAAGGGCAAAAATGTTTAATTTTTATTATACGAGTATAAGTGAACAGAAATTCCTAATCTGTTTAAAAACTTTGAAAAAAAATATTCCGTTTTTATTTCCACAAGGTTGAGAATATCTCGACAATGAAACAAAACTTCGTTTGAGTGGGTACTCAATGTAGTTGTCTCAAAGCCCTGGGGTACTAAGCCCTAGTTTTGAGTAAATGGCCTTGTTCTATTGGCAACTCGCTTAGGAGATCGATAACGCAATAAGCTCCCAATATTGTACAATAATTTAAAAATGATTTTGTTCACGGAGAACTATAGATAATTTGCTATTAATAATTAAAATTGTCGGGAAGAAAGTTTATGAAAAACAACTATTAGCGAATTTAAGCGGGCTCAGTTATTGCTCGCAGAGAGTATTTCTTTTTTTATCAAGTTACAAATTTTTAAATCAAACGATTTATGATGCCAATCACTTCTTGTATACAACAATTGCTAGTTAAGTTTTGAAGTTGTCGACGTAGCGACAGCTCACTCGTTTCATAAACGAGTACCAATAGAACACGCCTATTTATTTGCATACACAAGGATGTAATTAGTTAAAATGTAAAAAATCCATTATAAATAATATTAGGAGTGTTTTTGTTTTAATGAGGTAATATAGACTTTTTTTCCAAAGTTTTAAGTCATATAAATGTTTCTTAATGTAGTCATTAGGCCATCGCAGCCACTGATTTGAGAGATTATAAAAAATACGTAACAAAATATCGCTGCGACCTTGCACTATGAGAAGTTTGAACAAGATTGGCTTTAACGGACTACCCCACAAAGCTAACCATCGGAGCTGCATGGTGTGCCATCAAGGACTGATGCTTTGTAAACAATCCATTATCGATTTGGCCGTTAAGACGAGTATCGAGCCAGTTAGTCTTGAGAAAAAGTCAGAAACCGTCACAAAGTGTGTTAAAAAAAAAATTGTCTTGACAGGATGCACTACTGTGAAGCCACCCGGGGCAGCTACATGCATAAAATTGTGTTCGCTTATTAATTGGAATGTTTGGTTTTCATTTAACCATTAACATGCCAATAAAAATATTAATTGTTCATTTTTTTTTAAATTAAAAAAATACCTTTTAATATCACACTGTATTTATCAAAAAAAACTGCATTAATGCAATGTTTTACATGAATTACTGACAATCTACTTATATATAAACGCTAAAACAGTTTCTACACTATTTCTTTATCGGTTTAATGGTCACCGTACTTAAATGGTCCAACTATACCACGGTGGGTTCATTACATACTATGTGAAATTATAGTAAAGTCTAATCAAATACAAGGTCTCAAATCGAAAAGACAATTAGCTCGTTTGCTTATTTCGGTCTTTTAAATAAATGGCATAATTTTACTAGGATTTGTTTCCGGTAACTGCTAATTTTAAGAAAAATCTAATTTATATGTGGCTTCTAGAGAGGCGAACTAAAATCAGTACGAACGGTTGTACTGATTTGAGAGGATTTGAACGAAGATTCCCAGAGGAAGGAAATCCCTACGATTAGACAGTTGCTTGTTAAAGCAATTAACAATACAAATTCATTGCCAAGAGTAGAATTGGTAGCAACCAAATAACACCAGCGGCAGCATCAGCAAATATTTCTTCATCTTTGACTCTGACATTAAAAATCGAAAATTGGTGAAGACAAATTTGACCGAACTAGATTTAGGCCAAGGTACAAACGTTGTCTAAGCTTATGTTCTAGACACATGGGTAAAGCAATGCTAGGGAACCAGTTGTAAAGAAAATAATTTTAATATTTACTGGCCTGGACCTACTGTTAAAAGTTGGATCCAAACAGTTGCAGCAGTTTTTGGGAAGCTGGCATACAGATTAATAATAAAATATTCAAAAAATTTTAGATGTTCATTTCTGATTTAACATGGTATACTTATGTGCGAATCGTTTTTACTAACCTTCACTTCATGGCTGCCCATATAGACCTAACCTATTACCAATTATTTAGAAAACTCAAAATTATATCAAAAATCGATCTATACCACTTCGCCTTGGCACTAGAAAAGAAAAAGGCATGTATTCCTAGGCTTGATATAACTGCCCTAAAGTTCAACACATTGACCTCATATGCTCACAGACTGACATCAATTGTCTTATTAAATACTAGTCCTGAATATATATGAAATATAGTCGGGGAATACTCGTATCCTGCTTAATTTGTACCCATTCATCAACGGCCGCTTGTCATTGCATCTACATTATTGTAGAATGCTCTTAATGTATGCAATGAAATCCTTGAATTTCTTTAAATCCGTTTTTAAAGCATCATATGCTTACTTTTAGGGTTTCTCCAACATTACGCCAATTGCTGCAATATCCTTTGCACTACGATTCTTCCTTATCAATGAAACCCAATCGTTTGTAATTATTTCAAACGAAGAGTCAGACACAGGCATTTCCGTTGAATACCTACTTCCGCTTCCCTTACACATGAGAATGTTCCTTTATGTTTTCACCCCGACCACAACCAAAAAGCAAGCATTTTTTCTTTATTTTTGTTCATTCGGATGACATTGAGCATCATCCGTTTTAATTAAGCACCCGTTTGTCGGTTGCGGTGCTGAAACAACACACACACACACCAGAGACACCGTCACAAATGCCTTTAAAGGTTAAGGACGTGTGTTTGCAAGAGATCAACGAGCGGGAAACTTTTGTGTACATACGATAATGCATGAATACTTTTCTGTGCTTACTCCATAAGATGCAACTGATAGATTTTCAAATAACAGGAGCAATACAAGGGCATGGTGCCGCTAATGCATGGTTTGTTAACAGCAGAATATACTTTTTGGTAAAAAACTTAACCTTTTTTAAATTAAAGTTTGGAATTTGGTATGTTTGTTTCTTGGTCTGAAAAAATGTAAAACGTGGGCCACTGTGATGTTATGGTTAGTGCACACGTCTATTATACAAGTATGCCTAGGTATAAGTCCGGTAAGATCCTCTAAAAATGACGAGTAAATTTAATCTCCAAGCCATGTAAAAACGTCTCCATTAAATACATTAGCCGGTCAAGAGTAGGTCATAGTTCACTTGTTATAAATAATCTAGGTTAGAATTACCTTAAATAAGATAACTGCTTAAGGTCGACAAGAGACTAACGTGTTTCCCAATAGCTTTCGACAATAATTCTCCAATTTTTTTCGGAAGTTTTTAAATCCGGCAAAACTTAAGAGGATGTTTCTTCCAAAAATGTTTTCTCAAGCCGTCATCCAAGTGTGATTTTGTGATATGAACCATCCTGTTCTGTTCCAGTTTAAACTTCAAAATAGTTCTCTACAAAATCAAAAAAAAACCTTTTAGAAAACATAAACAACTAAAATGTTTGCATACCTTTTTTCTTTTGCACCTCCCTGTAGCACATTTAAAGCAAACGTAAATAAACGTTTATATCCATCACCTTAATGATGCCACTCTGTTGCTATGCCTTTGCACGGGAAACCGGAAGAGTTCAACCACAGCTTCCTGAGCCTCTGAGGAAGGTGTATTAGGGCGGTGTATTTGTTCGTCGTGTGATTTCCTCTTGTATCTTATATGCGAAAAGAAAGTTCATTTCTGCAAATGAACTTGTAATCCTTTGTCTCCATACATGGGAAAAGTTTACCAACAGATAGAGCTGCGTCTGCCTCTGAGTGCATATGCGTGTGTACACGTTTACTGATATCCTTGGCGTCGTTATTGACATTTGCGAATATCAATTTCCTGCTTTAGCATTCAACTTGACAGTCAATCCTTCCTTATCTATTCGCATCGTGGCAATAACCTTGAACTTCCATCGTCTTATGACTTGTGTCTCAATTAAAAATTCCCTCAGCATCCTTATCGCCATTCAACTTCATAGATTTTAGCATAAGAATCTGTTTTCTTTGGGAGCGCACAAATTCTGAGAAACGGAAGAGGTGAAGTACACAACAAGGGAGCACCCCCCTCTACTATAATGCCAGCACTGTTTGTGATTATTCGATGTAAAGGCTCAATGACCATAGCCGGGGTGATAGGAAAACGGAAGGCAGGCAAAATTAATGCACATTTATTTTAAATTTACAACTTCTGTAGGATATGAAATCTAAAGTGAAGGTGAAAGTGACGGAGGCAGAGTAGGATAGTGGCAGTGGTAGAAACTTTTTGATTAAAAAACTAATTGTAGAAAAAGTTTGTGCTAGGATAGCTGGACTAGTTTTAATGGCCATGCCGTACCATTTGTGCAGTACAAATCGAAATTTAAACATTAAAGAAAATGTTTAGGGAAAATTTGGTTAATTTAACAACAAAAATACGTTTATCCTCTGATATTTAATTGAAGCATGACATTAAAGGAACCCAAAGTGTATTAAAATAGTGGAGTAAAAAAGTTTTAGAACATATCAAAGAGGTGTGATCATATGCCTGTAAAATCGGGCACCCGTGAGATGATGCTTAATATAGCCAACGAAGAGACATTGTTGACCCCTTACAAAGCGTAAGGTCGGTCAGTAGTGAACTAGGCAGCGCCGGTGATCGGCGAATGTGAGTACGAAGATGTGGAAGAACATTCCGACTTGCCAAAATGGCGCCCTGAGAACATCAACAGGGTGTCTCCTCATGACTTCTTAGGACCATCTAGATGACGAGCCAAGGTCCTAACCGCACGCAGACACAATTTCTTGTTGTCTAATCAGTATTTGCTTGGTGTCTTCGCAGTGGTCATCCAAAACTTTCAGGCAGGTCTGAACGACATTCACGCTTATGAAGTCAAAGCAGTAGTATCCAGCTACAGGGTGTATGTAGTGCTAATGGAACATCTCCCAGAGGTTTCACCAGAGGAGAAGAGGCTTGCTCGGATCCCACGACAGCCGGTTCTGTGCACCGGATTGACCCGAAGCAGTATTTCTTCGGCTAAGGGCTGTCACCGCGGCACTATGTGTGCCGGGGTGACTATGCGCTACAACAACATAGCTTGCTCGCAGACGCGTGTGTTACTGGCTCAGCTGAGATCTGGATGGTGCAGCAGCCTTAATTCGTATTGGGCGCGAAATGATGCTAACGTTTCGGACGTTTAGGAACACATGACGTGCTGCACCGTTCAATTGTCCGACCAAACCCCAGTTAGCTGATCCACAGGTACACATATAGTTCAAATGACGCGTTTCCATCACCTGTATATCGAAGCAGATTTAATGCAGACAAACAGCACTTCAAAACAAAATTTTGAAAAACTTTTCAGAAACGTTAACGTCCTATAAAATCACGAATCGCAATGGCTGAGTAAAGAAAAATTGTGTTGTTAGGTTTATAAAAAATTATTTAATATCAAATACTTACCTACGAGTAAATCCCGAAAAAGGGGGTTATTTCCGATATCACGGCCAACAAGATGCATAAGTTGTTGTAGCGGCAAACCGTACCGGGTTGGCAGCCCTTGGCCGAAGAATTGGTGCTTCGGGTCGATCGAGTTGCATATGTAATTTCCACCAATGGAAACGACATTTATGGTGAACAATATCTTTAACGGTGGGCATTAAATTAAAAAAATGTAGCCAGAAGTGGGGTCTAGGGCTCTAATTGGTCTTCGTCTTGATATTTTGTTGTTTTAGCGGCTTCAATCCGCAGCTGTATACCAAAGTATTTTGGAACCAAGAGGCACCTGGGCAAGATCCACTTAAATTTTAAAATTATAAAAATCAAACCACAAACCTGAAATATACAAATAAAAGAAAATATAACCATAAACTAATTAAAGCAAAAATAGAAAGCAATTCACGTACAAATAAATAATTTAAACAAGTCAGCAGTTGGACAAGGCCGGCCATATAATACCCTACAGCACTGTGGTTTACAAAAGTTTGTCGATTCCACGACGTCCGGTTCTCTGCACCGGCTCGACCTGAAGGAGGAATTCTTCGGCCAAGGGCTGTCACTCCGGCACACAATTGTTCCTACAACAACAACTAAAGAAGTCTAGTCGCTTTTGTAGTAAGTTTTACTAAAATCAGATTAAAAAGAGCCGGCTCTGAACGTTTTTACATGGCTTAGTGATAGGGCCGCTGTGATGTGATGATAAGTGTGTAGAACCAGGTTGAATTCTGGGTAAGAAAATCTTACAATTAAGCACCGGCGATTTTAAGGTGACAAATTGCCGGCGACTCTACGAGTAAGATTAAACCCTTAATTAAACCCTTAACCATGTAAAAGTTTCTCTATAAAATAAATTATCCCTTGGGAGCCAGCATTAAATAGTGCGTTCTGGTCAGAAAGCATGTATAAATAATATATTGCGCACAGGTCACAGACTTGAGAAGTTCCTCGTTTAGTCCTTAATGGAATGTTGAGGGAATTAAGTTAGTAAAAATGAATCTCAAATTTGTACGATCGACGGTAATTTCAAAAACCTCGCTAACAAATTGTAGAGGTTTTTACACTTATTTCCTTTTTCTCGATGAAGAACGAAAACATGAGCGAACGAATGATAGTCACTCGAATTCAAATAAATTTGTGTTTCACTATCTCGAACGTTCGTCTGTGTTTTTGAATTTGACATTTTCATTCGCAGTGTTCGAAATAGAGAAACCGAATTTTGTATGAAGACGTTAATGCTTTAGTTTAGTTTTCTTTAGAGTCATCGTTCGTGTAAAATTGAGTTAGTGGCAATTAAATTAGAGTTTACGCTTACGATTTATTTTTAACCTGGTATCTCTTGGATCTTTCAATTACTTAAAGCATCTAAATCTTAAAATAACAGAATACACAAGGGATCAACTACTGTTGCGACAATAAATTTCATTTGGAAGAAACAGCTTTCAGCAAAGCCCACAATATTTATTAAACAGGACAGTTCACTACCACTATTTCACTACCACTATCCATTTTTTAGAACTTTCGTAGACATTTTTCTCCTTTATTGAATTAGAAGATAGAACCAAATTATGGCGAAAAAATTAACAATTTATTTTCGGTATGCATTGAGTATCAATATGAAAATAAGGAGGAAAAAAATCACCTTTATTCATAATAGGGGTAATTGTTTATAAATGCTGGCAATTTCTCAAGTAAAATCTTTATCTATAACCCGAAATCTCCCTATAAAAACTATTTGCTGTATGGAGGCCGAGTGCTTTAAACAGAAGTTCCAAATCAAGATTCGTATGCTTATGTTTATTCCTAAATAGAAAATTAGGGGAAATCCGTTTGAAAAATTAATACATTTTGAAGCTGTCAGTTTGAATAATTCGATACCTCGATTCTGTTTAGAAGAATGTTTTAAAGAGTGCTTATCATATAAAATTACTCACTAAAAGATCCTTTCCAGGAAAACCTTTCCCAACGATTTGGTTTGTTTATACATTTTTACAGATTAAATGATACAAGTCTCCTACAATTCCGACATATTTTATTTTAAATCGCAGTCATTTCATTAAAGCCTCCATTTGAATTGAACACGCTAAAGCTAAAGTTGTATTCTAGTGGTCCACATTCGACTGAAAAGTAACACAAAAGAAATTCCTGTTATCTCCGTAAACAGCAGTTGGGAATGCTTTGCATATTTGAAGGCCATTTCCAGAAGCGGCACCTCCTCTTAACAAATTGTTAAGTGTGGTTTCGTGATGGTGGGGGAGGTATGACAAATTTTCTTTGAAGCTCGATTTTCGTCTAAACTTCGAAAAACTTCTGGTGACATGGTAATTGTAAACGCTGACAAAATAGTTCCCAGAATTGTTTGCATAATTTTAGAACAACAGCAAGGAGGAGGAGGTGGAGTAGGTGGAACAGGAGTAAATAACATTTCATGCCTTTGAATTCCTTTCAATTCGATTAGGGATCCGACGAATATGCCGGCAGGCTGGTTTTGGCAAAGATTTGCATAACACAATTTCAGCTGCCCTCATCCATATCTTAAGCTGCGTGCTGCACCATACATTACGTTCATACTCATATTGCCGGATAAAATCCGGCTTTTATGAATGAAATAAGTTCATTTTAAAGTCGAAAACATATGCAGAAAAGCCAATAACGATTTGCATATTGTTTATAACAAAAACCCACACTAACGCATACCCAAAACGCACACGAAATAATGCCTGAAGGCAATGGCTGCCATGTGGGGAAACATCAAGAGTAGAGTTTTCCTTTCTGTTTTTTGTTTTTTGTTTATTCTTTTTGTAAAAGTCTGCCTGTCCCAACGACAAAGTATTCCATAAAACAAAGATAATACAATAAATCAAAGTTATATTGTATTTGCTCGTTGCCATTTGTTGTCTTAGACTTGTTCTTTGGCCCGTAACACAGTATGCGGGCAAAATATTAGGAAAGGAAAATTAAAATCTGATAATGAATATTCTTGGAATTCTGGTTGCAATGCCAAATAGACAGACGAAAGGCATAATATAAGATGATCAGATAAAGACAATTGTAAATAACGTTTCAATTAAACAACTACGATGTGGGTGGGTTATCCCACGTTTGGCTTTACCTTGCTTAAGTTTCCTTTTACCTCACTAGGAAGGTTCTACAGTCGAAGGGGCCGTCTGTTTATTCCCACTAATACAGTTTCCAACTTATCCAGGCAATTTGATTTGTATACCACTTAAGGAGGTAAAGCACTCTTTTTTATAAGAAAAATGCAGTTATATTCTTAAATTCTGTTTTTTTTGGCAAACTGAAGAATTTGCTTTTATAACAGAAAAAGTGAAAAAACCCAGCGGTCGCAACACCGCACCGGGGTTTTCAGTTTTTGGCTTATGCTGTCAAATTGATGGTCATAATTACATCAAAAAATCGCCATACTATTACCGCACTGATACTATAGCCCATAAATATGTCCCTCTATCCTATGATGGAAGATACAAAAATACATAAACAGAGACATTAAATCGGATATGAGCCCAAATATTAAAAATGCCGACTTAAATTGAGACCCTGCATCACAACCTGCCAAAGCTCCTCTAGCAAAAGCAAGAGAGAAAGATTAAAAAAGACAAAAATCATACTTTTGAAGCAACATGTAAAGGGAAATCATAGAGGTAAACAAGTAAAAATTCCCACTTAAAGATGTTCAAACTCCTGCTTAAAGAGGTTTTATTTTTTATTTTTTTGTTTGAAGTGTGCAGGGATTGCCAAAACTGTCCCTCTTATAGAGGATTTCCACTTATGCAGGTCCATCATATCCAGGTTCGACTGTATTCGACATTTTCTTGGTAACAGAAACTATGTTGTCTATAAAATGAATTATTTTTATTACCTAATACTCACAACATCCCATCAAGGAACCAACGGGGAACTGCACGATGTAGTTGTCATACTCACTAACTCGGACCTACTGCTTAAACCGCCTCTGAACGGCATTCCATAGAGAAGCTTCGGCAAGGCTTAGAGATAAATCTCTTACTCGTAAAGTCGCCGGATGTTGTGACCCGAATTTAAACCAGGGTAACCGCTCGCCACGGCGGCCCATGTGATTTCAATTTTCCTCAAGATGATCGGAAGTTCCTCTGTCTTAAAAACCCGAATGTAAGGTAGCCCAATCTGACATTAAAAACCTTAAACATCAAATTGATTCCAGCTTTATGTTTAAGCTACACTTATGCCATTATGTATGGTATATCAAATATTAAAATAACTACCTCAGCTTCGTTTACAGTGCAATTTTGATTTAGCGGTTTAATTTTTGCGGCGTCATTTTGGCAAAAGCATTTCGATTGTTGGCCTCGAGATCGTCTATATCGGTTGGCTTGTTGGGGCAAAAAGAATAATCAAAAAGGTAAAATAATCAAATAGTTTAAAGTAAAGGGTGGTCCAACTAACGGCACGGTGTAACTTGTGAGTCATACCTTAACATCTTGTTTTTTGCCCAACCTCAATTGGCTTTTCTTTGTTTTAGTGCTTGACAAATTCAACCTTGGAGAGATACACAACTGAGCAGAACGTAATAATTCTTGAAGCCTTTTACGACAATTGGTGTTCAAAATAAAATGCCTTTCGTGCACTTCGTGATTTTTATGGTCAGCATAACCGACCAAATGTGTCTATAATCGGGAGAATTGTACGCACATTTTAGCTAAACGGGTCTGTTGGAAATGTGAAAACACCTGTGCATGCTCGCCCAGCGAAAAACGTTGATGTTGATCGCTATGGTGTGGCAGAAGAGCCGTCTCCTCGACTCGTGAATGCTGTTCTCTATTGCGAGATAATAACGGACTTCTTGTGGTCAAAAATTGAGGATATGGATCTGGACGATATGTGATTCCAACAGGATGGTGCCACTTGCCACACAGCCAACGACACAATGGCTCTTTTGCGCGAGAAATTCATGGCCGTGTTATTCCACGTTCTTGCGAAGTTACTTAACCGCCACGATCATGTAATTCGACACCGTTGGACTTCTTTCTTTGCTGATATTTAAAAGACAAAGTGTACGTCAATAAGCTAAGAGCAATGCAAAAGCTAATGACATTAAAACATCACTCTGTCTTAGTCATTGAAAATATGGACCATCGGATAGAGGTATGTCACCGAAGCCGTGGCGAGCATTTGGCCGATATTTTGCTTCACACATATTTGTCAAAGATCCTTCTTTCATAATAAAAAAAATACAAAGATAATTCTCTGAAAACTTTTTGCTTTATTTACAATTAACTTCCTGCGTTTTAGTTGGACCACCCTTAAGGTTGATCGCCTCGGTCAATTGTTGAACGCTTGCCGTAACATAACCCCGTCACAAAATGTGTCCTTCACAACTTCTAGCATTGCGTCCCTTATTTGGATTGTAACCTCGTCTTTTAAGAACCACAACTTAGATCGATGTTGTCGAACTCAGACCGGAGAAATTGGGCTAGCATGGCTCTATACCGCGGACCATTCAGGGTATCGATATCTCTTTTAAAGTTATAGGGTCAGATAATGCCGACACGGCATAAACCATAAGGGATTCAAGGTCAAACTCTTGTGGATTGGGTACGCTACAATAATGACAATTTAGCTTTTTCACATAGACGCTGAGCCCAAAAACTGCTTCGTGGGAAATTTTTTTTATATCCTTACAATATCTCCAGTAGCCACATAGCAAACTCATCCCTTTTTAATTCCAGCGTCGGCAGAATTTATGCAACCGTATAATTACCTGGGTTAACTCTGATGATGACCATTTGAATCTGATCGGCGCCGACATTTCTGGGTCTTCTCCGGTAGTTACTGGTTACTTCGATACCGCATCGACATCTATGTTAACTTTGCATTAAACCAATCTCTGGCTGATTAATGCCTTAATGTTTTATAGAGTTAACTTACGCCCAAACATTTCCACTGCGCGCAAAACTGCCTCCGCTCAGAAGCCATGGCGACAACCGATCTTACGACAAAAGTCATGTTGCTTGTTTACAATTGTGTAGGTGTTTCAATAATAGTTGCAAAAATTCCCTGACGTCGGACAAGCGCAGAGCTATGCATGATGAAATGGCAAACCTCACTAAATATTTTGACAGCTCGATGACAGCGATATCTTATGCAAATTCTGTAATAAAATTTGAAAAATTATCACTATTATTCGGTCTAACGTTATGAAAGCGAGCAAACGAGGGTTGCTATATATATTTCTGGCCTAGGCAACACTAAGTGCTGCCTGGCGCCATCTAACATTTCCATTGGAAAGTTTGACATTTTTTAGCATAAACGTACTTAGAACATTTTGACGTACGACCATCATTTGTGTTGTTTACAGTGACTTGAAAAAATCAATTTGGCAAAAAAATGGAATTAACTCGTGAATATTTTCGTGCGATAATTTTTCACAACTTTTGACGGGGATTATGTTTACTATGAATCCCGCACAATTTGACAATCGCTCAAAAAAGGCTCGTGTCGATTATTGCAAAGAAATTTTGAAAAATGCGATCGCGGTGCTTCAAAAGACGTTTATAAGATCGTCAGAGGTGACGAATCATGGATCTATGCGTATGAGCCCGAAACTAAACAGCAATCGACCTTGTGGGTCTTCGAAGACGAGCCAAATCCAACGAAAGTTGTTCGTGGAAGAAGGACTTCGAAGCAAATGGTCGCCTGTTTCTTCGGCAAAACTGGCAAAACAGCAACGTAGGAGGTCAATTCGGAGTGGTACACCACAATTTGTTTGCCTGAAGTCTTCGGAGAAATTCGAAAAACGAACAAGAGAAGACGAATTATTGTGCACCATGACAATGCGAGCTCTCACACATCGGCTGAAACCACAGCCTTTTTGACCGGCCAAAACGTCGAATTGTTGGGTCACCCGCCGTTCAGCCCTGACTTGGCACCCAATGACTTCTTTTTAATCCAAATTTCAACCGGAGACAGCTTAAGTCAAACAAAGTTGCACGATCCCGACTAAATTTGAAAAATTTATGAAAAAATAAAAAAAATAATCTGGCAGATCAAGTTAACGTATCAGAAAAAAAATTTCACAACTGTTACAATAGGTCGTTGATTTTGGTATGGCGTATTGTAGTTTTTGGCGTTCGCCAAGGATTTTTTAGTGAAATTTTAGTATTATCATGGCAAAAACCCTGTCAAGGTTTAGAACGGCCATTTAATGCTATCGGTACCAAAAATAATCAATCCATGAGGGGAAAATGGGAGATGATATGCTCACTTGGGAAAATGGGAGATGCTATGCTCACATTGGCCATCAATCACTACACTCACCTATTTCCTTCCAACGACTTGTGGTTTCTAAGGTTCACTATGTGTGTTTGGGATGAATAATATCCTGAGTGTTGGTTGAGTGTATCGTCTACTGTAGTCTGGACTAGTTGTTTCATTAATAACATCACATATCCATGCACCCACTCGGATTGTTCAGTCAGTCACTCACTCACTTACTCACCCAATGACATCGAGACTGGCACTCCCAGTAATGTACATAAAAATACTCAACTCAACATTTATTTTATGTTCGTTTCCCCTTTTTTTGCACAGCAATAATCCATGACATATTTTTGTTTATAATGGCATCGTATAAACTACAGAAGGAACAACAGCATAGCCTACAACGACAACAACAACAACACCATCATCTACAGCAACCAAAGCAGCAAACCAACTTTAGCTGAAAAATAAACAAAATGAAAAAAAAAAACAAACGCCGGCCTCCGGGCTGCTCTGGCCCACTGGGTGGCACTATTGTCGGAGGGGGGTTTTGTGCCGTGGGAGGAACGTGATAGTACACAGAGAAACAATTTGTTGGCCATTTGCATAGGAATGTTAGTTATGCTTGTGTATTAGAGATGGGATATTAATGTTCATTTCCGGTACAACATAAACACCAACCCATAGAACCCAACCATGAGTATGTGTGTGTGTTTTAATATCGAACGATAGGATACTAAAATATGTATTGGGGTTGTTGTCATTGCCTAAGGAGGTGGTAATGGGCTGTATCTTTATTGCCAGCACAAAAAAGTTAATAGATATGCAAAGCTTCCCCCCAAAAAATAGTTGGGTTTAAGCTGGCCAAGGATTTTAAATTTAATTTATTTGACATTTGTTTACCCGTTCTGGGAAAAATGTATGACATTAGGATTTTTGTTTTTGGGAAGACAAATTGTTTGGGATTGTTTCCTTTTTGTCTGATGGTTCCTTGGTAACTTGAAGAAGGCAGCATGACTTATGATTGATATCTTCAGTAGCGTTTTTTTAGTACCAGAACTTTTTGGATGAAACAGTAGCTTTTTTTAATACCAGAACTTTTTGGGTGAAACATTAAAGTAATTTCTTTATCCTCAAGGACATCAACATAAAAACATAAGTTTTACAAGTGTTTTCAAAATATAAATTTGAAGGAACATGTTAGCAAAGTCTCAGGTGGCGTTGAGTAATGAAAGAATTGTAACTTTGACAATATGTTTGAAGTATATTTTTCTAAATCTCTAGGATACTTTCAAACAAAAAAATCTAATAAAGCTATTTTTTTCGTCCTTCAAAGTTCAAAAACCTTCTGAGAAATTATTAACTTTTCATAGATCCATCAAATCGATGTATGTGGTCTAGTTAGGAGAACATTCGCTTAGAAGGGTTAAGGTTCTGGGCTCGAATCTCAGTAGAAGCAAAAGATTGATATTTTGTTTTTTTTTACAATTTGGCAACGATTATGTACCAGTAGTTCTTAAAACTTTACAAAAATTAAAGTTCCTGTGGTTCAAACTGGTAATCTTACAACTTTAAAGCGGACACTCTAGCTACTGGGCTACAGGCATAAAATGTCGCTCGTTGGCAAATGTAAAATATAAAATTTGATGTCAAATGTTATTTTTGAATTTCAGCCATATAAAATATAAAATTTGGTAAAAATTTTATAAAAGGTGGTCCAGCTATAATAAACGATGTTAACTGTAAGTCACACGTTAACGTCAAGTTTTTTGCCCAAGTAAATATGACATTTCTTTGTTTCAGTGTTTCACAAATGCAACCATAGATCGGTACACAATTGAGCAGCGCATTAAGTTTGTTGTTGTTAATGTAGCGGTACACATAGTGCCGGGGTGACAGCCCTTGGCCGATAAATTGCTGCTTCGGGTCAATCTGCTGCATAGAAACAGCTCTCGTGGGATCGGTAGCGTTTAGATTGTTGAAGCCCCTTACGAAAATGGGGGTTCAATTAAAAATGCATTCATACACTTTGTGATATTGTAGAAAATGTGAAAACCTTTGCATGCTCGCCCAGTCGCTCTGCGGAAAACATTAGGGTTGTTCGCGATAGTGTGGCCAAAGAGCCCTCAACCTGGACTTGTCGTAATACCCAACACTTGAACATCGCACGAACATCACTGATGCGAATTTTGAATAAAGACTTGAACACTTTCAAGGTTCAATTGAATCAAGAGCTGTAGCCTAGCGACCATTTCAACCGGTTGAACAGACAGAAGTGAATGGCGACTTTACAAAGAAAATCCTGACACTTTCACCTCAGTGGATTCCCTTTGAGCAAATGAGACTGATTTTTGAAAGGCCCAAAACAAAACAATCACTTCTTGTGGATGCACCCACAAGAAGTGATTGTTTTGTGAAGTTTATGGGCTAACGGCGTCATCGGGTCCTACTTCTGTGTCAAAGAGGTCGGCCAAGCTGTTACCGTAAATGTTGACCGCTAGCTCGAGATGATAATGGCCACAAATTGAGGATATGGACCTGGACGATATGTGGTCCCAACAGATTGGTGTCACTTGCCACACAGCCAACGAAACGACTTAATTCTTCTCAGAGAAACTAAGTTCTTATACTTCCAAAATTATATACCATACCAAATAATATGACGTTCCTGTAGCCAAAATTATGCGTTTATACTCTTAAATTTGACAGAAAATGTCTTAATTTCCTGCCTTTAAAAACCAATTTGTTTTAATCGAATTTATGTAATTGAACATTTTTCCTGAATTAGGTTAAGATAAACTTTTGATCCCTCAAATGTTGTTTTCTCAAACTTTTTTCATTTCCTGTTGATAATTATTTAATAAAATGTATTAAGAATAGTAATATTCTCGTACTAGATTTACTCAAGTGAAAATTCAATTCTATGACATAAAATTTGTTTAATAATTCCTTTAGAATAAATAAATGAATGAAATAGAAAAATTGTACCCAGAGTACAATTACAATGCCATCTTTCATGTTCGCTGCTGGAGGAGGACAGCACAATTGTTCTGTTGGATCTGGTCGGGCATTGTTATACGAGATGTTATTCAAACATTCCATAACCATTGCACAATGAAAATGAAGTTATTCCAGAGTAAACACTTGCAGTGCAGATGGCAAATCTATTGTGGTAGCTTGATTTCAAAACATACTCGCAAACTGCAGGGACATGTGTGGCCAAAGGACCGACCACCACCACCACAATAATATTGGACAGAGGCATAATAATATTTATCCTCTAAAAAGAACCAACACAAATATTTATAACCACAAACTCACGCTAACATGTACTCACACTGGGAACACACATCCTGGCGTTGACAACATAAAACCCATTGTGATTGCATTGTAATTTATGATTAGTTTTGCGGTTTCTGCGGTTAATATTGGCATAGTTTATTGAAATTTCGTTTAACGAATAAATGAAAATATTTCACAATTTTTTGGAAATTTTTAACAGGTATAGGCTACTCTACATTGTGGGTACTTTGACTTATTGCTGATGTTTGTAAGGATAATTATACCATTCGATTCACAATCTCTATCTGATTCCATTAAACGATGTCTAACCGACTGTTCATCTATCATTATAGTTAACGAATTAAATGAGACTTGGTATCTTGTTTAGGTTTGGGTTAAGGAAGACGAACCCTTTTAAAATTGGTATTTATCAGTTCCTATTATAATATCACACAAAGGTTGTTCTTGACATCAGAAACTGCAGCTCCCAAAGCCTTACAAATGCACAATGTTTATTGTGAGTCACACCTTAACGTCAAGTTTTTTGCCCAACGTAATTTGTCATTTATTTGTTTCATTGTTTTGCCAAATTTAACCAAGGCAAGGTACACAATTGAGCAACACGTTAAGATTGTTGAAGCATTTTATGAAAATAAGCCTTCGAATCGAAGTACATTTCGTGCACTTCGTGATTTTTTCTTGGTCGGCATAATCGACCAAATGTGTCCACAATCGGGATAATTGTCCTCAAATTTTAGCAAACAGGGTCTGTAGGAAATTTGAAAACACATGTGCATGCTCGCCCATTTCGTTCTACCATCGTTCTGTCATCGGGCCGTACTTTATCGAAAATGAGGTCAGCCAAGCAGTTATCGTGAATGGTGTTCGTTATCGCGAGATTATAACAGACTTCTTGTGGCCAGAAATTGAGGAAATTGACCTGGGCAATATGTGGGTCCAACAGTATGATGCCACTTGCCATACAGCCAACGAAACAACGGCTCTTCAGCGCGAGAAGTTCAGTGGCTGTGTTATCTCACGCCGTGGCAATGTTAATAGCCTTGACGGGTCATGTGCTTTGACACCGTTGGATTTCTTTTTTTGGGGATATTTAAAAGAAAAAGTGAACGTCATTTTGCCAAGAACAATTCAAGAGCTAAAGGATGAGATAATTCGTCATATTAACGACATTGAAACTCTATTATGTCTCAGTCATTTAAAATATGGATCATTGGCTAGAGATATGGCAACGAAGCCGTGGCGAACATTTGACCTATATTTTGTTTAACATATAATTGTTATAGATCATTGTATCATCAAAAAGAAAATATAAAGATAATTGCCTGAAAACTTTTAGTTTTTTGTTACAATTAACATCGTGCGTTTTAGTTGGACGGCCCTTAATTACATCCGATTCTGACAAAATTTCGCACTGAGCATTTTGAGCGACAAAAACCAAAAACTGGTAAAATAAGAAAGCCTTCCTGCCTTAAATCTACAAATTAAATTGTGGGTACGTTATAAGCGACCAATAATTTACTCCGGTGAACATAAAGTCGTTCGAGAAGTTCCGAAATCCTGGGATTTGTCGGGATTGTATAATCCCGAATTCCGATGAGGTACGTTCTTCTTCGGCATATATTGGAAATAAAAAGGGCAACTCAGTCTTATTAAACATTAGATTTCTTAAAAAATAATGATTATTTAAACATTAATGTCATTGGACACACACTGAAGACAGAAATCGCTCCAAATTTATTATGGTTTGGCTTTGAGAGATTTTTGTCATAGTCCTTAAGCGACTTTTATTCCATGACCCTAATGTCGATAAAGCTGGGCAAAGCCAATCGAGTTAATAACAATATTTTAATGCATTGTGTTTTGATTTTATGTCTTTAAATAAGTGACATTTTTCTTATGTTAACATTAAAAGAAGATTCCTGTTTCTTGACGCTTTCTACGGTAAAGTGGACTGTAAATTACTTTCCTAATTCAAGAAACGATTAAAGTATTTTTTATTTTAAATATGAAACAGAAGAAAAAATTCTGTAATTAAGAACATTTTTAGATAAGAAAATAATCCCGGCCTCTCAAAAAATCCCGAAAAACAGGTATCTCAGTTTTTAAAGCCGAATCCCGGAAATTGTGAATATCAGTCCCCATCGCCTCATAAAATAGTCCGTTCCGATTTTACAACCTAAAGCTCTAGAACCACATATACCCGATTCAGACCAATTTTCGCAACGAGAGTTAAAAGTGACAAATACCCAACTCAAAGGTCTGTGTTTTCGAATAGCGCCTACACAAACGTGTATTCACAATCCCACGATAGCCAGTTCTATGGACAGGATGGACCAGAAGAGTAATTCTTCGGCCAAGGGCTGTCACCCCAGCACACAGTTGTCGCTCCAGCAACAACAAACGTCCCTTCCGATTGCAGGTCTAATAACTTTAGAAATAATTAATTAACCCTGATCGTGCTAAAACTCATCTTGATCGTACTGTACTTCATTTTGAGCGATCGATTATAAAATCTGGTTATACTCGACCTGTCATTTTTTTTTTACAAAGGTACATCCCTACCGCTCTAAAAATCAATTCTAGATCCAATGGAGCTTAGTACGTTAAGTGGGAACTAAAGTAATCCCAGGCCTTATTGATCCCACAGATTATGTCCTTTCCGCTTTAAAAATCACATATTATGCATTAAGCATCTTTGTCTAAGTAGATGTGTGTACAATTTTTGTATTCCGACTGGGTTGATTCTTCATATACATAAAACTATGCTACTCAACATTCTTAAATTTCGCATAACGAAGTTCTTGATATTCACCGAATACCTTTTTTATACTTTCCACATTTTTAAATTGCCAGGGCCGATGACTTGTTCCCTCCCACTACTGTCTGTACCTGCTGCGGTTGCTATTCGTCATTGCTCTAATCATAAATATTTCAATTTTCTTTTTGCTGTCACTTTCTTGAAGTGTCCACATCCATCAGCTGCTGGATTGAAAAATAAATATTACAGGTGTCATAAACACCCACACACAAACCCCCACTGCGCATTATTCCATTTGCTCAAATTCCAAGCAGTCGATGTGGAGCATGCCACAAGAACCACAGCGCCAGTGTTTGACCCATTATCAATATTATATGTATACATTGCATATTTCAGTTATAGCCATGTACTTTAACACTCTACGTACCATGCCATGCTGGGAAAAGGAATGCACAGTGGAACTAGACACAGCGTAAGAAATAACAAGAAATTGGAGCTAAGTTTGGACCTCACTTCAATTGGACGCCGAATTTCGCTTAACTATCTTTTTGAGGAGGCACATTTATATTAAGTTAGTTGGCCAACTGGCCGCTTAGGGAAGCTTATAGCCAACACGTCACCGTCGAGCAGCTAATGCCGACGCAGAGTAACAATCGCTGTCCAAAAGTCAAATGTTTTCATGTTAAGTCTCCCACTGATCTAAAAAAATTAAAGATGGACCTTTCATTTCATTTGAAAATTTCCTAAGTTTCCGAACACTGTGCAATCTGTGGTGTGACAAATCCCTATTTTTATTGTGTCACAGCAACAACAGTAAAAACGAAACAATGCTTAACATTTCAATGGTTAGGTGTAACCTGGTTTTTGCGGTTTTCTTTCGTTTTCAATTCTATGGAAAAATGCATTTAAGAAATATCCTTAACAAGATAATGCCTGTCACAGCTTTGACAATCATTTGCTGACACTAAACTGACATGACGGGATTTTTGCTTCAGTTTAATATGGACACCAGCAAGCAGAACCATTGGCGACATTGACAATAATGATGTCGCTGAGGACGATGATTATTGCTATTGTCTTTTTATTCAGTCCATTGTGAGGGAATAAATATACGAAAGTTGAATTTAAAGAGGTGTGGCTGGGTGTTTGAACAGGATAGTTGATTATTAAATTCTTTCGAGAATTATTAAATAATTCGAACAGTAAAATATAAGCTTGTGGAGATTTATTAAACATTTATATTATTGGTTTCAGTAGAAATCGAACCAGAACATAAATTCTTGGAATAAGGGCTCAAACGAAATTTACACTGACTAATGGAATTCACTGTAAGAGTCAGGGTTGATAAAAAGGTAACAATCAATTCCACCGCAACCGGCTCTATGGACCGGATTGACCGGAAGCAGCAACTCGTCGGCCGAGGGCTGTCACCCCGGCACACAGTCGTCCCTACTACATCAGCTACAAAGCTTAACCATTAAATTCTACAATCTCCGATATAAATTACTTTGTTGACGAATATTAAAGGAAGAAAACTCATTCAGTCTGGGAGGAATAAAGTCAGTTTCGAATCAAACCATTCGATATGTGTCAAGTTGAAGATGAGTTGATATTTAAATTTAAAAACATCTTTAAATTTAGATTTCCCTTGATTGATTTTTTTCTATCTGTTATAATAAATGAGCACCGAAACATTTCCAAGTCTACGACAATTTTATAATTTAAATACATAAGTTTGCCTCGTTTGCAAACTCTATATGTTCGAGTAAACTTTCTCTTCGGAAATCAAATCTCATGAAAATCGATCAAAAAGAACGCGTGTACCCATCTGGAGATTAATGACTGCAGATAAAAAAGGGTGTTTATAATAAAGGGTGGTCCAACCATAATGCACGATGTTAATTGTGAGTCACACCCTCACTTCAAGTTTTTTGCCCAACTTAATTTGACATTTCTTTGTTACAGTGTTTGACAAATGTAACCATGGAGAGGTACACAATTGAGCAGCGCTTTAAGATTGTTAGTTTTTTACGAAAATGGGCGTTCAAATCAAAATGCATTTCGTTGTTTTTTTGTAAGCATAATCGACCAAATGTGTCCCCAATTGGGAGAACTGTGCGCTAACTTCAGTAAACCGGGTCTGTAAGAAATGTGAAAGCACCTGTGCATGCTCGCCCAGTCCGTTCTGCGGAAAACATTGATAATGTTAGCGATGGTGTGGCAGAGGAGCCGTCAACCTCGACTCGTCGTCGTGTCCAACAATTGATCATCGGACGAAAACCACTGCTGCAAATTTTGAAGAAAAATTTGAGTTTACATAATGAAAAAGTTCCATTGACTCAAGAGCTGAAGCCTACTGACCATTTCAAGCGTCGTCAATACGCCGGACGGTTGGTTAAACAGACAGAAGAGAATGGTGACTTTACTTTCGCCTCAGTGGATTCGTTAACAAGCAGATTTGTCGAATTTTGGCAAATGAGAATCCACGAGTGATTTTTGAAAAGCCCTTGCATCCACGAAGAGTGACTGTTTGGTGCGGTTTATGGGCAGGTGGCGTCATCAGGAAATCTATTGATGGCTCTCGATGTGGAATCTCTTTAGAGGTGGCAAGAGTGGGTTGTATTTTCGTGGGCAATTGTGTGAAGAAAACTTGAAAAGTAAAGTTTACAACAGTAGTTCTCATTCGTTTGGGGAGAGCCTGGCCTTATAGAGTTCGGCTTTACTTTCAACAATTGCAGCAAGACATTCTGAAGAGGGTTGTCACGGACCCGAAATCATGATAAAAGTAGTGTGCAGCCACGAGAATCAATGTCACTTTGCCATTTTGTTAAAAACTTGTCTTCTTTTTAAATATAGAAGCTAGAGGTCTTGAGTCGGTTTAATCCCTGTTCAATGTGTAAAAGCAACAGACCGAAATAAAACAAACAAGCTAAAAAAAGGCCGTACTTCTTTGAAAACGAGACATGATAACAGGCTTCTTGCGATTACAAGTTAAGGATATAGACCTGGACGATGTTTGGCTCCAACAGAATGGTGCGTCTTGACGCACAGCCAACGAAATAGTGGCTCTTTTGCGCAAGAAATTCAATGGCCTTGCTATCTAACGTCGTGGCGATGTTAATTGGCCGCCACGTTCATGTGATTTGACACCGATGAACTTCTTTTTTTGGTATTATTAAAAAGAAAAAAATTACGACACTAAGCCAAGAACAATTCAAGAGCTAAAGAATAAGATAATTCGGCACATTCACGACATAGTGTACAATCTCCTCAATGAGAATATTACCTTAGATACAATCGAGTTGATATGACTGGAAAAATCAAGCCTACAATCAAGAATGACACCTAAACATTTCATTTCCTCTACAACTTCGACAGGAGTACCACTCACGAGTATGTTTAAGTCAGGAAGACCACTGCGAAGTGAACCAAATAACATAGCCTTGGTTTTATTATTATTAATACACAAATAGTTACAATCTAACCAAATTTTTATATTGTCCAATGATGAATTAATTGGTCCTATCATTGACTCATAAGAGTCTCCAACGAAAAAAAGGTTAATATCATCGGCATATAAAAAGGGGTGACAATTTCCACCAATATGCTGAACAATATCGTTAATATATAAAATAAAAAGTAGCGGTCCCAAAACAGAACCTTGGGGGACTCCGCACTCCACAGGACGAGTTTCGGATATGACACCTTTCACTGACACAAATTGCGAACGCCCAGTAACATAAGAATGCATGAGTCTACAAGAAGTACTGGAAAACCGAAACCTATTTCTCAACTTACCAATTAACTTTACATGATCAACACGATCAAAAGCCTTGGACAGATCCAAACCAATTAGTATCCCAGACGATCCCCCGTCAACGACTTCCCTTATGGTATCTGTTAAATGAAGCAAGTGCGATGATGTGCTAAATCCATTTCTAAAGCCGTACTGATAATTACTTATCATTCTTCTATCATTGACAAAATTTACAATAAAACTATTCATTATATGCTCAAAGATTTTCGAAAGAGCAGGTAATATATTAATAGGCCTGAAGTCATCAATACTAGGATATTTCGTTTTAGGAACAGGTACCACACGAGCTAGCTTCCAAGCACGCGAATTTTATATGTGACCGTTGTCCGAGTGTTTTTAAAAAAGAAGAAGACAAACAACCAAAACGTTATGATCGTGGCAGTATCCAGAACAGACTGATTTTTATTTGCATTTTAATTGAATAAAAAGACATTGATTTTGACAATTATGCTTACTTGGCTAAGTGTGTTTTTAGGTGTAAATTATGCTTACTTGGCTAAGTGTGTTTTTAATTTAAGTGTGTTGCTAAATGAAATTATTTGGAAATATTATTGCATGTCTGATGTACCGGAAAATGAAATCAGGTTACCGTCTGGCCTTATTAATTTGGTTTATGAATTCTTCGAATTTATCGGGTTCACTTGCATTTGCATATGTAACTACCCTCCCCTTTAGATCAGAATTCTCCTGAATTCGATTAGTTAACTTTATTTTAATATGACTGAACTTTGTTCTCCAAATGACAATTATTAATATAATTGTAAGTATGAGAAAAATATTAGACCCGTATATAATTTTATTATGAATCTTCAAATCTGAAATATTTTGAAAGTTAACTTTATTTTCTTCGTCTATCTGCTCGAATGTTATCTTTTCCGTAAAATTTTGTACATCATCATATCGTAAGCTCATAATATTTCCTTCGACTTTCTCAACTAAATTAGAGAAGTAGTAATCATTAATTTTTATTGAACAATTATTAAATTGAAGTATGTAATTTCCATTTAAAATAGTATGATTTTCATTACATGTATTGTTTACAAATAAATTAACTGAATTCTTAATCATTATTGTTTTTTCATCTAAAGTTATAATTTCCAAATCCTTGCTTGTCACTAGTTTACAATTTTTTGTTATTATACAATGAGTGCTGGGCTTTAATTGCCTGAAATGTTTATTTTCTTCAAATTGCATAGTTTTATTTTTATAAGTAAGAACTTCTTCTATTTTTGCATCTATTTCTTTTTGTTCTTTGTTCGGTAATGGTACAATTTTTCTTATTTTAACTTGTATAAACACTTTTGGAATTTTGATGCCTAATACTAAATAAGTGCCATTGAAAGTTGCTATTCCAAGTTGTAAATATTTTAGTTTATTAAAATCAATATTATATTTAGTAATTTCATGATTTGTTAGAATATTCGGGTGAACTAACCCGTACTTAGCTGAAACTACATTATCTTGAATTTGTTCTATTTTACTTTTTATCAATTGAATTTTTGTCATTTGTTGTTGATATTCTTGATCTTCCATTTTATTTATGGCATTTAGACTTTTTTCAATTTCTTTTCTATCGCTTTTTACAATATTTTTGATTTGTTCTATCGCTAGATTAAAATGACCGTTTATGTGTACTTGTTCATTTAATATCTTGTCAGTCTGTAACAAATGCTTTTGTATGGTCTGTCTGTCATAATCGTCCATTGTTCCAAATGCCCATTTGGATATAGTACCCACTGCGTTCATGAGGCCCCGTTTTTGTCTTGTCTTTATTGGTACTAGCGTCATTAGCTTGTTCCGGGCTTCTAATAATTCAGTTTGTAGTATGTCCTTGTTACTTGCTTTCATTAGTATAATATCGTCTGTCATTTCATTAATAATATTTTCTATCTGTCCAATGTCAACTATATGTAATACTATGTCACTGTCCATAACTATATATTGGTCTCTCATTTGTAAGTCAATGAATCCTGTTTGGTCCACCAGTTCCGTTGAAGTCATTGCGGTTTCACTCTGTCGTATCCATGTCATCATTGTTAGTATTATCATCATCATAGAATTTACTTTCAGATTCGCCACCTTCCTGTAAAGCTGGTGTGGTTCAACATCCGGTCGGTATCGCAGCTTTAACGTTTCCTTTATTAGCAGCCAGTTGTCTGGTTCCGGGATGTTGATTATGACGTTTTTTGCCGGTCCCTGGATGGTTCTGTAGAAAATTGTTCTCACTACCTCCTTCCTTACTTCATTGTTGTTGATTGTAGATAGAAGATACTCTATACTGCTGAAGAACGAGTTTATGGTGATGTCACCGGTTCCAGTAAATATTGGTAATCTGTTGACCGTCTTCATTAAGTTATCCCTTTGGTTGGTATCCACACTATTTCGAAGCTCAAGGTATGCCTGTCGCATTGCTTCTAATTGTTGCTCCCTCCTGGCGAGCTCCTCGACTAATTCCCCGGGTTGAGCCTGTCCTTCCGCCATCCTTCTTTGATCAAACGCTTCTTGTCTGTGCCTTCTTGGATGAATTGTGATAAAAACTTTTTTCAGCTTCTCGTGGTGATTCACTTGATATACTTTTTATTAACGTTCACTGCACAGAAGGTATTTTTATCCTTATTCTGTGGCGTCAGTTATTTTCTAAATGTTCACTTCACGAATTTGTTCTTGTAGTGTCCGTTTTTAATTATAAATGTTCACTTCACTTTGGTGGTGTTGGCAAATAATAGCTTTCACTTCAATCTTAGTGGTCTTCACTTTAATTAATTTTTTTTTAACGTTCACTGTACAAAAAATTTTCTTTTCTCTTTTAACAATACACTTTTCCGAACGAGGTTCGTATCACTGAATCCTTTCCTTTTTTTTTTAAAGGATCCTACCGACTGCGCCAATTTTATATGTGACCGTTGTCCGAGTGTTTTTAAAAAAGAAGAAGACAAACAACCAAAACGTTATGATCGTGGCAGTATCCAGAACAGACTGATTTTTATTTGCATTTTAATTGAATAAAAAGACATTGATTTTGACAATTATGCTTACTTGGCTAAGTGTGTTTTTAGGTGTAAATTATGCTTACTTGGCTAAGTGTGTTTTTAATTTAAGTGTGTTGCTAAATGAAATTATTTGGAAATATTATTGCATGTCTGATGTACCGGAAAATGAAATCAGGTTACCGTCTGGCCTTATTAATTTGGTTTATGAATTCTTCGAATTTATCGGGTTCACTTGCATTTGCATATGTAACTCGCGGGAAAACAGAAGTAGTGAAAATAGAATTAAAAAAGTGAAGTATATGCCGAGACACATACGGAAAAATTATTTTTATGAATTTAATAGGAATACCATCAACTCCAACTGAATTGGATTTAATACGATTCATAGCCTTAAAAACATCATATTCAAAAATGCAATCAAATGAAAATGAGTCATTTAAATCAGCTGTAGAAATTAAATTGAATAGATTTGATTCTTCAGTCGTATCAGACATTCTATCACAAATAAATTGATTATTAATTTCATTAACATCTACATCGTGAGTGTAATTATCACCAAAGCAACCGCATTTACGGAGCGCTTTCCATACCTGAGAGTTGTCCATGTTTCGAAAACTTCTAATGTTGTAGTTTCTTTTAACTCTTCGCAAAACCAATTTAGCTTTGTTCCTATATACACAATAAATACGCCAATTATCATCAGTAGGATACTTCTGATATTCTTTATATGCAATGTCTCTAAGAGACCTTGATAGCAAAACTTCTCTTGAATGCAGCCAAGGATCCTTCTTCGGCAAAATTCTACGCCTAATAAATGGAACAAATAAAAAAAGATCAGAAAAAAGTCTATTAATAATGGAGAGTTGGATGTTCACATCCGAAGAAGTATAAATAGGCTCAAAATTGAAGGACGTAAGGTAATTGTGGAAACCATCCCAATCTATATGCTTGTAATCATGATATTCAATAAACACAGGTTCAAGTGTAACCTTGAAATGACATGAAGCAAATATCAAAGCATGATGGGACATGATAGGACACTGTACTTGGGAAGAGAATAGGAGAGTAGTAGTCTCACTCAAAAAAGTATAGTCTATCAAAGAGCATGAATTATGATTAATATCGTAATGAGTTGGCAAAGAGTTATGTGATACGGACAAACCCAAACTGTTACACACAGATCTAACAGCAACAGCTTCTGGAACTTTAAATAAGTCACAATTAAAGTCCCCGACGATAATTATATCAGTATATCTGGAAAGAACATCACTGTGTGTACTCTCAAATACATCGATGTTCCCATGAGGTAGATACACAACCCCAAAAAGAATTTTTGCTGAGCCATACTGCAACTCAGCAAACAACGATTCACATAGCTGATAATCAAGCGAGCGAAAAACAATCTTATATTTTAAACTTTTAGAAACATAAATGCCGACTCCTCCACCACGAGCACCAGGTCGATCGTTTCGAATGAAGGAATAACCAGCTATATTAAGAGATTTGGTTGATACATAAGATTTCAACCAAGTTTCCGATACACCAAATATGTCAAGACCACTATTTATAAGAATATTCGCCAGTTCATCTAGTTTGTTATTGTAATTGGAAGGTCGAATACTTTGGCAATTGAGGTGCCAAAAAGTTAAATTGTTTTTATGATTTCTTAGCATATTTCTGAAGTACGAAGAATTGCTGACAATAGGGCCGAGGTTAACATCAAGATTCATTAATTAATGAGAATATTGGGCTGGGGAACCACATCAAACTATACGAACTAAAAATAATAATCATTTTATGCACAAAATAATATAAAAATGATTTGAATATTAACAAAGAAAAATCATTGAACAACAGCTTACATATGTATTATAAAAAGATACTTAATAAAGAAGAATAGTTATAAATTGAGATCAAAGACTGCAAAATTGCTTCTTCATTACCATTAAGCTCGTTCCAAAATTTTAAGACACTCCTCATAACTGCAGGTCGTAACAGAATCATCCAAGTGTGTAAGACGGACCTTAGGCACATCAGAATTTATCAGCCAAAACTTCTTAATAATCTTCTCCCTGATCATGCGTCTGCACACGGAGCTTAATTTACTAGCGACAGGAGTCATGTGATCATTTAAATATACTCTACTGGTAAGATCGCCACCAATTAAATCGCATAGCTTAAGGTCTTTTTCTTTGAAATAACATTTCATAATAGAGTCACGAGCAAAAACAGAATTAAATTTGACGACCACTGTTTTTCCACTGTTTATATAAAACGCGTTATTGATGTCGCTCTTTGTAAGAATGACGTTGTAAACAACCCCAATTTTCATAATGCAATCAACAATGCTTTCCAATCCTGCGGGCAAACCAGAAACAACAATGTCCGAACGATTAAGCCTTCTATGCAACGAGTTATTTTCAGCTTCCAAGTTCTTTATTTTATTTCCAGTTTCCGAAACAATACCCTTGACATCTTCTCTGCATTGGGTTATATCATTACGGAGATTAGCAAAAGTTGCAGCAAACTCCTGCTTTATGTTGGAAACAACTGAGTCCAATTTTGCATTAAGTGTCCTCTTGTCTTCTTCCATAGAGTTGAGAATTCTGTCAATCTTGGAATGCAAAGTGCGATTATCACTTGCGTCTTCAGCAACAGTTGTGTCAGCAGAGGGCCTCGTGCAGCTCTTACACTTAAAGAATAGAGAATTTGATTCCCTAAGAACCGCAAATTGCTTTTCGGAAATGTCTGCACAAAGCAAGTGACACCAAAAGGAACACAGCAGACATTGAACAGACCCTTTCGATCTGGTTATATTTTTGTCACATGCCAAACACTTGTAAACAGGTTCTTTAGCCGGCGCCATAATTACAGAGTAGCAGCACAACAACAACAGCAGGGAATCGCAGAATGATTTGGCAAAAATTGCAAAACAAGGTTTTCCTTTTTATTTTCTTGAAAATAATGGTGTACTCCAACAAATTTCGGAAGAATATTTTAAAATATGTCTTTAGCACTTTAATTGGTAATTTTTAGACTTGTTTTTAATTAAAGAAATAGTGTTTTATAAAATTATATGTAAGCCGCAAAAAAAAACACAACTATTCAGACATAATGTTGCCAGATTATACCAGTTGGATGTGACAGTGTGAATGGACTACGTCTTCCGGAAGATGTCATTCTAATATTCACTGACGAATCGAAGTCTCTAAAAGAAGTTGGATATGGTATCTACTCGGATTAACTAACTGACTGTTTCTTTAAGCTGCCGGACTATAGTAACGGAGTTTGGGTCGATATGACAGCCATAAGAACTTTTGCGCGTCAAGTTCGGTACAAGTATTATGGGATATCATAATTTTTTCTGATAGTAGAGCTGCCATATGAAACCAGAAGAATGTTACATCCTCTCAATTATTGTACAAGGTTGGCGGGCATTATATTTAAGGTATAGTGAGACATTTGTGTGTAACCCTTATATGGGTTCTGGGACAAAGCGAAATGGTTATTGCACGCTGTCGCAAGAAAAAAATTATCTATTGCGTTTTTACTATCTAGCCTAATAATTACCTCTTAGCCATGTAAAAGCTCCTCCTTAAAAGCATAAGCCGTTTGCAGCCGTCCATTCACATTCGGTAAGTCTTGTTCAGTATAAGAATAATATCGTGCACAGCTGTTTTTTACCTTTTCTTTCGGAGCCACCAAATAGTTTGATCGTTGTTGTTCTCTTAAAGGTTAATTGTTGCTGTTGTCTTGGCCTACAAAACCAACGACTTTATGTAGCTCCAGAACAGTAATGTTGTTTAATGGCACGACTTATTCACATTGCCTCCTCAAGCGTTCTGTGAAAATTTCTTTTAGTAATTGGAATGTAGCGCTCGATATGCGAAGTCTTGTTGGAACATAATTTCTCAAAGTGCAGAAGGTGTTTAGGCTCTATTTCAGCAACGCCAGCAATATTCTCACTTGGTGGCAAGTTTCTCCAATGTATATCGGACTTTTTTATTGGATTATGCAAAGGATAATCCTTTAACTCTTGACGGTTTGAAAATTAATAACATCCCGAGACTGTTGTTTCAAGGATTTTGTACTCCACAAACAATGACAAAGTCCAAACTATAATCATAAAAAAGTTAATTCCAATTTTCATTAAGTGTATTAAGTTTACCTGTATTTTCGGAACTACAAACTGGCTCGATTGATGTTCTCCACCTTATTAAATGTCTGATGGTTTCTTGGGTGATTGTTTCAAAAGTTTTGCTTCTTCGGTCACACTTTTACCAACGGCAGCAATATTTACGATTAAGGTCTCACGATCCCACGAAAGCCGGTTCTATGCACCGGATTGACCCGAATCAGCAATTCTTTAACCAAGGCCTGTCACCCCGGTACTTGTGTATCGCTACAACAACGATTAAGGTTACGTTTTGCCATCTTTAAACATTTGGTGGTTTAAAAATTACTTCATTAAAGTTATTATGGCTCGCTATTTACTGGCAGGTCATAGGTAACTATGTAAAAAGTTTCCACTCCGTTAAAATCTCCCGAGGACGACATTGTAAATGATTTTCCTAATGGATTCCGCAAAAACGACAAAAAATATTGATATATAATTCTAATTATAATCAAGATGTATGTTTAATTTACCATTACAGTGATTTTTCCAATCGTTCATATGTTGTTTATCCTTTCTAAATCAATGATGTTTAATATCACCAGAAAAAATACTTTAGGTTGGTAAACCACAGTACCAATTCACAGAGAACTTCTCTTTGCGCTGTCCTGTTGGAACGATATTTCTTCAAGTGCTTCGGGACTTCGGCCACTTATCAGTAACAGCGACAATATTCTCACTTGACGGCAACTCCACAAATAACGACAAGATCCAAACAAGATTTTTTTAACAAGAAAATATTCTTAATAATGTTGTCCTTCAATTGGTTAAATTTTGTTGGTTTCTTGGCCATTCCACGTTGCCTCTTTTGAAGTTTTGCAAACTTTTTCCCATGAATAAAGTGCTCGATATGCACAGTCTTTTCTTCAGATGGTGGGGGTCCTTAGGCACACCTTTAGCAACGTCAGCATTATTTTCAATCGACGACACGTTTAGCCTACGCACAGAATCTATTTGTGCCCAGTCTATGCTATGATTGTGTGTGAAACATAGAACGAAACCCGCTAAGGTCAAAACATAGATGGGTACATCTGAAAATGTTCAGCGGCGTTTTATCTCGAATTCTCTACTTCCTGAGTATAAACCATGTAAATACTTCTCTTTGAATGCCTTATGTAGCCGAATATAAACAGATGATTCCTTTCCACTAGTATAGAAATTGTACCGGACACGCAATATTTATTCAAAGAAATTTTCATGATAGATTTTTCTTCTTGTTGCTGGATCAACGACCTAGAAATAAATAAAATTATTAAAAAAATTATTTTTTAAGAATTATTTAAGAATTGAATGGTAGAATTATAACTTTATATTTATAAAAGAATACAGGTCTAGGCAATTGAAGTGTTACAAACTTCACGTTGACAATACTGGCAAAGCAATAATGCCAGCTAGAATTAAAGCTATTTATAACATAATACAGGGCTAGGCAATATAGTTTTTAGTGCAAACCAATAATGCCAGATATCTCAAATTCACCCCAATGACAGCTGTTTATAATGTTTTCAATCTACCACAAGCATTTCTATTTAAGTTTTAAAGAACGAAAGTTATTCGGAATGGAATTCAAACGTAATAGTGCGATGGCGTTTTATTTGGCCGGAAAACCAGGCATACAGGGTATTTCGTGAAAAGACTTCTAGGCGATATAGGAGGGCAGATTGCAGATATCTGAACAAATTAAAATCGCAAATTAGGAATTGTAGAAGGCAGCATCACTTGAATAAGTTTGATGGGGCTGATCAGCGAAGGGTTTGCAGTATTTTGAATAACAACTGATTTGATAATATGGATAAGTGTTAAGATAATATTGATGTGAATGGTTTTAGTTAAAGTTTGGTATTGAATGGTAATGCATTAAATATTAATATTGGTAGTTTGGATGAAGTAGTTAATGAATTTTGCTTTAACTGTTTTGAAATTCAAGACAAAGGCTGAATCCAATGCAATTGGGATGGATGGATTTCCACTAAAGTTTGTTGAAATTAT
Source organism: Hydrotaea diabolus (assembly GCA_963513945.1). NCBI lineage: Eukaryota > Metazoa > Arthropoda > Insecta > Diptera > Muscidae > Hydrotaea > Hydrotaea diabolus. The sequence continues at coordinate 6,191,970 of OY740719.1, read as the reverse complement.
ATTCTCGTATATTTCTGAACATATCATACATCTGTGAAGCATGATAATTACTACATCTTCTTATCCTGATGAGTGGGAGTTCTCACACGTTGTACCTGTGGCTGAAAAAGGAAAATCGTATGAACTGTTACCTTCGCCTGATAAGTATTTTTTCTTCACATTCAAAGATTATGAAGCATACTTATAAATGCACATCAACATGCATATAGCAGATGCAATGCTTTTCGGTATGACAGAGTGTGTGAGGGAAAAACTGAATGTTGGAAATAATTGTGCTTTGATATCTTTGGATCTGTCAAAGGCATTTGGCCGGCTTAACCATTCAATGCTCATTCAGAAGTTGCACAGCAATTTCCTTGTTCAGGCCAATTGGTGTTTTCATACTTGCGAAATAGATTACAATTGTTAGATTAAGATGGGTCGAGTCGGGGGTCGCTGCTTAGGCCAATCCTTTTTATCATGTTTCTTAATGAATTGTTGATTGCCCTAATTTGAACATGGTCAGACCGTATTTATATGCGGATATTCAGTGGATTTGTTCCTGCAAATGGAAGTCTCGTCATATTTTCGAAACGGGGTTGAACTAGGGTGTTTTTAGAATTTTGGATTGGATGGCTGATTATGATATATTGGTTAATGCTACTAAGACGAAGGCGATCATGTTTTATACAGAATCTCGTGATATTACTTATATTTATCCAAGGGTGAGGTTGTGTTGTGAGCTTTGTTGAATCAATAGCATTTTCAGGGGTTGTGATCAATAATCCGTTGAAGTTTCGACAACAGATAAATTGTCTTCCAGCCAGGGTCAAGCTTGGTCCAAGAAAACTCTACAATTGTGATATGCATTTGCCTATTAGAGCCAAACATATGGTTGCATACCGAAGTAATCCATCATTTTAGCTAATGGTGTGGGCAGCTGTGACCACCGATGGACGCTGTCCAATCGTTTTCGTCGAGCCGGGCAATGCAACGTATTGTCTGGAAAATGTTTTGGAAGCTAAGAGCCTTGGGCTCGCAAACATTTCAATAGTAGACGATGTACGTTCCAACAAGACTCGACACCATCCATAACGCTCGTGTGAACCCAAAATGGTTACATATCCATGTTCCAAACTTTATTTCGTCAACACAATGTCTTTTGAATTCGCCAGATCCAAATCCGATGGACTATTCCATGTGGACCCTTTTGGAGAGAAAGGTGCGCACTAATAATATATGCCAGTATGGGAATGGGCCAAAATACCGCAAGATCAAATTCGTGCAGCATGCAACTTGTTTTTTTTAACCACATTATGCTAAAGTAAATGAATTCCCAAAATTTTTATTATTTTCACATTTTGTATTCTGAATCAATAAAATTAATTTTTCATAAAAACAATAATGGTCGTTTATTTAGGTAACACTTCAATCGCCAAACCTATTAACTTAAAACTTACAAATTTTCATTTTTTGTAGGAAAAAGACATACAGACGTCAACTCTATCAACTGCTAAAACTGTTTATACGAGAGCATATCAATAATTCCGCGACTTTTCGAAAAACACAGATTTATTTGCAAAAAAAAAAATATTTTTCAACATAATCTTCTTTCAGCTCAATACACTTTGTCCAACCTTTCGTTTGTATCTATTCGAAAATATTCGTTTATGCAGACAGCTTTCTTAAATCCAACTGATCATGTAAAATCGAAACACACTGTCATATAAAATGCGTATGGTATCAAAAATCTCACGCACTTACTCTACAATCACAATTGTACGAGTATGAGTCAACTTATTTTGGCATCTACCGTCTTATATTTATAACATTGCACGGATGGTTTAAAATTTCTTTTACGGATGGTTTAACATTCAACATTTTAAACTTTTGTAAGTGTTTATGCATGAGTATATGAGGGCACATTTGTAAGTTAATGTCCATTTGTAATAAAAGTGTGGCCATCTGAAACGTCAGGGGAATTAAAGATCGCATGTAACTTTTGGAAATCACTTACTAGAGTTTTCGACAGAGTCACTATTTAATATATTTAATTAATTACCTAACATATGGAGTCAATATTGTTTTCATTCGTTTTTGCTATGCCATTAAGGGTTGTCTTTAGTTATAAACGTTTATTAATTTCTATTGCCATTAACATATTGTCCTCTTGGTTTCGAGTAGCAAAAAGTCCAAATAGGCCGTATTCAATTATAATAAAATAAAGAATGTTAACGTTTATGTCATTATGGCAAGCAAAAATCTCTATTAATTTGTGAAAGTATTTTGATGGGTAATTCCGTTTATGGCATTTGCACATAAACAAAAATACAGAAACGAGTGATGGCTCTGAAATAGTTTTGCAAACGAAAAGAAAAAACATAAAAGTATTTAGTATGGCCTGACCGATTCTAATATAGCTCCTATGCAATATTGTTTTTCACTGTAACACAATCAAACAAAATGAAAAAAAAACAAATGATTTGTTAAAGGACAGGATACGAGGCTCAATAATTTTCCAGGACTCCTAAACTTACTAGCATAGTTTGTTTGTTACGTTCATTCAATGTTATTTATGTTTTTTTGAAATTAAGATTTCCTACTGTACTGAGTGTTACAAACGGATTGACCTAATAAACATACCCCACTACTTAACTCTATGTGTAATAGTCTATAAAAAGATAGCACAAAACATAAACTCACGCACACAAAATGTATGCTATATTTGTCAACAGAGGGCTTTTGTCAAGTGTTTTATTGTATGGGCTTAGAGGATGCTTGACAAAAAGAGAAATAGACAGTAAGTGGCATTAAATTAAGCTGAAACATTCTCTGTTTTTAGTATCCGAGATACCATAAATTTGGCATGACACACAAGAATACCCATTGCAAAAGTATGAAGCAATATTTAGCAAGAAAGATATACATATGTAAGAGCGGATAACGAAAATTCTGGATAACCCATTAGTTTACGATCCAATTTACGTAACCAATATATTGTTAAATAATATTTTCCACATGTGTTATGGTATTTGTTTTCCAAATAAATATTGAATTAGTATTTAAATTGAAATGGTTTGCATGTTGTTTCCTATTGAACTAAGAGTTTGTAAAGATAAGAAAAAATCAAACACCATGTTGCATATAGAATGGGAAAGATTTGTATTTATATTTAGATTTTGAGAACTCTCTTCATCATATTTTATTCTCGAAAATTATAGAAAGAAAAAAAATGTCGTAGATAAGCAAACCGTTAAAAATTCTTAATAATTTTGTTCATAAGTACTTCTTTCACTTTTCTTGAAATAAGCACAAAGGGATATGCACGACTAAGAGTAAAGGTATTTAAAAGTTCTAATACCCTAAAGATTTTTACTTAAGAAGAAAGGAAAATATTTTTTTTAACATATTTTATACAGAATTATTTTTACAGAAGACATCAAAACCATTCTGGAACATTTACAAATGTTTAAAAAAACAGAAAACGCAATGCAATTCTATACAGCGATGATAAAAAGGTCAACACTATCTCTACATTTTTTTAGAAATCATCATATTGGAGATCTCCTTGGACTGTCGTCTAATAGTTTCGTCGTTAAGACGGCTTTTTAAAAGTTTCTGTACTCTAAGCATTACCGCTGATAGAAAAAGAGTATATTAATGTTGAAGAAGCTAATAATTCGGGAAACATATCCAAAAAGACTACGGCACTTGATGCTAAAAGATATTGCATGCTTAAACAGTTGCCGGAATCCGCACCGAAATATTTTTGTTTTATAATTAATGACTGCTTAAGGTTACAAAATGTCTGAAAAATATTGTAATAACTATATTAAGAAAACCGATTTTGAAAATCAAATAAAAAACTAATTACAAATTTAATTATTCCGCGGACAATAAAAAATGAGTATGACCCACCAAAACTCTATCCCCTTGTGATGCGTTTACAATACTAAGCTAAGCCTTCCAATACCCAAAGGAATTTCCAACCCTAGACGAAATACATAATTTTGTTTCAGTGTTATTGAGAAATTTTAAAATTAAATTAAAGAATCTCCATTTGCAATTGAAAATTTCCGTTAGTAATTAAACAAATTTGTATATGAAATTGGGAGTTTCCATATGAAATTGGGAGTTTCCATATGAAATTGAGAATTTATATATGAAATTGAGAATTTCTATATGAAATTGAGAATTATCATATGAAATTGAGAATTTCTATATAAAATTGATAATATATATTTTAAATTGAAGATCATTTCAGTGAAAATCGAGAAATTTTTTATTTCAAACTGAGAAAATTTCAATCAAAAAAGGAGAATTTTCCTTTAATATTAAGAACAACTTTTACAAAATTGCCGATAGATACTAAAATTTTTCATTTTAAATTAAAAACTTATGTTATAAATTTAGAACTAAAAAACAATTTGAGAACCCTCATTTGAAAATGAGAAAATTTCAACTAAAATAGCCATTTTATTTTGTGAATTTCCATTTCAAATTGAGAAGTTCTATTTAAAATTGTGAAATTTTTGAAATGAAGTTGAGAATTTTCGTTTTTTCATTGAGAATTTCAAATTTAATGTTTTTTTTTTCGTAATTGAACCAAATTCTATATTTTGTGTATGGAGTTAAATAAAAGAATCTCTATTTCTGAATTTAGAAAATTCCAATTGAAAGTATGAATTATCATTTTTAATGGACAATCTTCATTTAAAAATTCCAATTAAAACTGCCATTTTACATTGAGATTTTTCATTTCGAACTGAGAATTTCTATTCAAATCTATGAAAAATTTTAATTGAAATTTTCTTTTTTAAATTGGGATTTTTTTTTAATGTTTTTTTCTAATTGAACCAAATTTCAATTAAATAGAATATCTGTATCTGAATTGAATTGAAAAAAATTACAATTGAAATTGAGAATCATCATTTAAAGCGAAGACTTTCTATATAAAATGAAATGATTTTTTGTTCCACTTGTACTTCAAAAAATTCTATAGTAAAGTCGATTATGTGTCGTCTTTGGTCAAATATGTCATCTTTGGTGTTTGTTTCCCTATTAGAATTTTTGAACGTTGTCCAATCGACCATCAAGTTTTGACGAGGCCTTTCTACTAAAATAGATTTTAGATTAGAAATTTAACTATATTTTAAATTTTTATTGTTTTTTTTCAACTAATCCTTAATGCAAATCTGTACATAAACAGATATCGATTTAGCTTAAAGAATGATGGTATCGATGCATTAAGCGCTTTGCAATTAGACAATTGGATTGGGCCCTAATGGCTTAAAACGTATCCTAGTAAACGGCCACTCATAAACATGGACAAACTAAAGCCGAATTTATTTCTAAATGTTAACTAACACTTAACTGATAATCGGAAGCAAATGATAACCGGGCCATTAAGCAATATACTCGTAGCAACAATTGCTTAGAAACCAAAATTTTGTGCATCTTTGAAAATATGTTATTTTAAGGCCATAATTTCACATGGATATAGAGTAGTTTGTACAGAGACAGTAACAGCGGTTGTTAGGAAACTGTTCTGTGTTGAAAATACTTTGTGGTTTTAAAATTTGGTAAATAATTCATTAAAACTAAATGCATGATTCGATTTTGTGAACGAAGACAGACATTAACTTTTTTAACTTTCAGAATCTTTTGGTCTGAAGGCCTCTAACAATTTGACTCGTACGAACTATGTACGTTATAAAAAGAAATTTGTTTTTTGTGTCATTGAGCTAGCCTAGCTTAAAAACAAATAATTGTGGCTCTGTGATTTAAATACGTTTGTCGTGCAAGTGTGACTCAATCCTTCGTGAACTAGGTTTTTATTTAAAAAACCTTGCGACCTTTACTTAAGTATTAATTCCTCCTGATGTTTGATCTTTTGTAGAAAGTGTTGTGTGGCTTGTTGATAAGAGTCTCCTCCAACGCTAAGGATATTATGCAATATTAAAATGTAAAAGTAATAAAATGAATCGTTACTCATTAAAAAAAAAGTAAAAACAAAAACGGTTTTCTATAGCATTAATAGTACATGTTCTAGGTTGATAAATCTATGACGAAAAGGCAAAAAGACTTAAAAGCATTTTAAAATACACAAATATTTATTTGTATCACCCACAGACGATCCCGTCCAGCAGGTATAAAAACTATACCGTTTACCGCTCACCAATTGTAAAGAAGTTGCGCATTTGTTTAGTAATGAAATACTGGACGGCTATGTTAGTATTTCAAAACTAAATTAAGTATTATAATTATTCAGTGGTTCATAGAGGCCTTTAACTGAGGGATAAACAAATCTAATTGTCCTTAATAATCGTTTTACACTATTTATTAAAAGTAAATTGTAAAACAGTATACCTTACACGTTATAAAATTGCACTTAAGTCCTTTTGCCTTAAAGGAACAGTTTTATATCATTCTATTGCCATAACACAGACTCCATTAAATATTACGATTAATTTCTGCCATCGTTCTAAGCTCCACAACAAAAGCCTAGACAATTAGATAAACCATGCAATTCACATCAAATGTCAAGAAAAAGAAACAAAACTCCTATAAACCTAGGAAAGAATATACGTTAATGCCGAAGAACATACAGAGCCATACAATATACTCAAACTAAGCCACAGAACACAACAAAAAGAAACGAGAAAAACTGAACGTTAGGACTCCAGAAGCACACAATAACTATCAGACACTGGACGGGCTACTTCAGAAGGTAGTAAAACATAAAGCAACGGAAAAATGATTCATTTATCCAAGTGGCACACACAAAAAACCCAACATATTGAGACTCACTGCATGACAAAGCAGACAGGCGATAATTTACACGACAGCCGTATTTGGTGTAGAAATCCTTTTAAGCCATAATTCTGAGTGGTAACATAAACGAATGAACAGCATAAAAACAAACGAACGAAAAATGAGTTCTTTTCTCCATAAAGCGACCATATTATTTATGGGCTCTGGTCTGTCCGCCCGTCTGCCATTCATCTAACCATCGGTTCGCCTAAGCGCCTCCCTGTCTTCCATTGTGTTTCGCCTTCCTTTACCTATAAGCGTGGCTAATGACTTCGTTTTGGAAGAGTTCTTTCATTGTGAACTTAATACAATTCATGTTTTTTTTTATAACTCGAATGGAAAACAAATCATTTGGAGTACTAGGATTCAGATGGAGCACAAAGAAAAGTTTTCTAATAAATTTAGTTGAAATTAATCATAAAGTTTTAATGTTTGCCTTGACACCCAAAAAACAAAAACCGTATCATAAAATAAACATATGTCTGCCTGTCGCATGATTTGTTGTTTGGTATGCCCAAGTTTCAGGTCAAACAATGCTTTGTAGGTCCTTGTGTTTTCATCCATTAAAGTGGGAGGGCTTAAGCTGATCAAAGCATCAAATATAAGCTCTTGTTCGCATATGCACACGAAATCCACTTCAACCGGATTTTGTTCAATGAAATTTCCATATAAATCATAATAGATTTTTGACTCGAAATCCAGTAAATATGAATAGGATAAAGTCGAACAAGTGTTTGCACTGTGTTACACAATTTATGTTAGAATTAAGCTCAAGAAAACTTAAGGGAGGCATAGGTGATTTTTTTATTGATGTGTGGTTCGAAAGGTTTTCTACCCATCCCCTATACATAATTAATTTTTAAAAAATAAGATTAAACTTTGTTCTTATTAAACTTTTCTCCTAAAAACTAAATTTCGATATCATTCTGAAAAAACATAAACTTAAAATTTGACATCTCATTTTTAACAAGCCAAATTGTTCTTAATTGGCAGGATTTACCTTCCACCGTCACCTCGCTACTGAAGAACCAAAAAATTACGCCACTATATCCGTAGTAGAATTTGCTTATAAAGGGTGTTTTTTAAACGTGTGCTTTTCAATCTGGCCACACTTTTTTTGGAGTTGGTCATTTTGACAGTCACTTGATTTATGATTTATGTCAGTTAGGTTTGCCATTTCATAATGAAGAGACTTACTCCGCAACAAATTGGTGGTAAATAGGCCCCAAAACGAGATGGCCACCTGATTTTTACAAGAAAATTTTGTTCAGCGATAAGGCTCACGTTTGGTTGATGGGTACGTTAATAACCAAAATTGTCACATTTGGAGTAATGAAAATCCACAAGCCATTGTTGAGACGTCGTTACATACTCAAAAAGTCACAGTTTGGTGAGCTCTATGGGCAGAGAGAATCATTGGTCCATATTTTTTCAAAAATGAAGCTGGCCATAATGTTGTTGTTGTTGTAGCGGCAACTGTGCGCCGTGTGACAGCCCTTGGCCAAAGAATTGTTCTTAGAGTCAACCCGGTCCACAGAACCGGCTGTCGTTCGATTGTGGCCATAATGTCGGTGGGAAACGCTATAGAGCCATGATTAATGACTTTTCTAGCCTGAATTGGAGGATGTCGATGTGGATGACCTTTGGTTCCAACAAGACGGCGCTACACGCCATACAGCCAGCGAAACAATCAATTTATTATTATTTATATTACTTTTGGTGAGCGCATTATTTCGCGTCGTAGGCCTGTGGCATGGCCTCCAAGATCGTGCGACTTAACACCGCTGGACTATTTTTTTGTGGGGTTATGTGAAGTCGCTTATCTACGCAGATAAGACCGACACGATTGAAAGAGAAAAATCGGCGTTATTGCTGACATACGGCCCCAAATGCTGCAAAAAGTGGTCAAAAATTGGGCCTCTAGGCTGGAATTTATTCGAGGCAGCCGCGGCCGCCACTTGCCCTAAATCATTTTTAAAACATAATGGCAAACTCTTATCTTTATAATATAGCCGAATTCTTGGCCATAACATTAATTTATATGCGTTTTATCTCTTCTTGAAAGCCACACGTCTGAAGAAACACCCTTTATTTGAGTTCTCATATGACCTCCGTGACTATTGGTCGCCCGTTTTGACTATATGTGCTGTTTTTATAACTCACATGAGCCAAGACGTCCCGCAACTATAATTCATTTGAGATACTTAGTGCGTTTCAGCAAACTGCTAACATTAAAAACATTGTTTGTCTTCAAAAAAATAATAAGCTGTTAAGAAAATACTAAAAAAGGGGACCTTTTTTCCTTGGTGCCTTAAGGAAACACCATTGTCCTCCTAAGCCGATTTCGACCATTTACAATACCAAACAGCGTATGAACAAAAGCCATGACCATGGAAAATAGGATTCTAGGATAATTCGTTTGAACTCTAATGGAGCTTTCAACAGATACACAGACGGAAGTACGCCCAGGGCCTGTTCGTCTTCGAATTTCACAACGATAAAAAAATATATACTTTATAGGGTCTTCTATCGAGATTTTTGCAAACGGAATGACAAACTGATGTTAAGGGAAGACAAAAAATACTCTGAAATAAATTTTGTTGGGCCTTCGAACGATTGTTGTTGTTGTAGCGCCAACTGTGTGCAAGGGGTGACAGCCCTTGGCCGAAGAATTGCTGCTTTGGGTCAATCCAGCCCATGGAACCGGCTGTCGTGGGATTGCCTTCGAACGGTCTTAGTCTTAAAGGACTGGATTAATCTATTTTCTCAAGACTTTTATGTCATTCTTACCTTCAGCGACTTAATTTTGGTAAATTTCTTTAACTCGATTTAAATTCTTCCTAGGACTTTAATACTTCGATCTGAAAAATTATATATTATTATGATTTGTAAAATGAGGAATTGTTTTTTTTTTTTTTTTTAATTTCAGTACCTTATTGTACAAGTAGGACAATTCCTTTTTGGTATTCCAGGCTTCCATGGCGCATAGCTACATAAGCACGTCTCAAGATTGTATGTCATTCTTACCTTAAGCGACTTTTTTTGGTAAAATTCTTCAATTCAATTTAAATTCTTTCTAGAACTTTGATCTGAAAAATTATATATAATGATTTGTTAAATGAGGATTTTTTTTTTAATTTCAGTACCTTATTGTACAAGTAGGACAATTTCTTTTTGGTATACCAGGCCCTAGCCACATAAGCACCTTCGTACTCCCGGTATAATTCGAATGAGAAGGGCATACTTGCTTGAAGTGCACATCAGCCACAACTCTTGCTGTAATGTCTCTGTTTTTATCCTAAAAATGGAAAATACAACACTGGGTTAATAGATAGGGTATATACAGGTTTAGGCGATTGAAATGCTACCTATTCAAAGGACCATATTTTTGTGTGATATTTTTTATTGATTTAAATTAAAAAATGTGTGAAAATAATTAAAATTTCAGAAACCATTTACATAAGCTCGAGGTGGCCACCCTTTGCCTTGACTTTTTCCTTTAAACGGTTATAAAATTAATTGCATAATGCACGAATATGATCTTACCGCTATTTTAACCCATTCCCGTATAATGGCTTTCTACAGCACATCCGAACTGGCATAATTTTTAGTGCTCACCTTGATCTCCCTAATGGAATAGTCAATTAGATTTGTGTCTGGCGAATTCGCAAGCCATTGTGTGGACGAAATGAAGGGTGATACGTTACTTTACCCTTCTAGGTTGTTGTTGTATCGGCAACTTAGTGCCGGGGTGACAGCCCTTGGCCATAGAGTTGCTCTTCGGGACTATCCGTGCCATAGAACCGGCTGTCGTGGGATTGGGCATTATAAGGAAGTTGTTGTGGTTGTAGTGGCACACGCAATGCCGGGGTGACAGCCCTTGGCCGTAGTGCCGAGTCTTACTGGAACGTCTATGCTCTACGATGAAAACTTTTGCATGCCCATGGATCTAAAGCAGTTTCTAAATTTTCCAGATAATAAGGCTCGATGAAAACGATTGGACTATGTACATCGTTAGTCACTGTAGCCCATACCTTGAGATCTGGTGGAATATGCATCGGGTGCTTCGCGACGATATTTCAGTTCTTTGGCCATTTGACTAGAACTTCGACGTGGATTTCGTTAAAGTCGAGCCATACCATTTTATATGATGTTGGTCCACCAACATAGCGTTTGGAAATGCTGGAAATACATAAGCATTTTATGCGTTTTAAAATGGCTCACGAACAAAAGCTGGTTGTGATTTTATAATTATATATTATAACGTCATCACAATATTACATTTGAATTTTATATCGAAAAACTTTTGTTCCATAAAATTTCGATGCAAAGCTTGAAACAATACAGGGGGCTGTCAATGGCATGAATTTGGCATAGCTGGCATTATTGGTTTGGCAGTATTGCCAACGTAAATTTGGAACACTTCAATAGCCTAGCCCTGTATTGTTCGAAATGTATTTCGGCTGAAGTGCATCTAATGGGTTGTTACAAAAATTATAAAAAAAAGATATGTGTAGTGTCTAAAATAGCTCGAGTATTTTGAAACAAAAAATTATACAGGTGGCTCTGGGGCTTTAAAAGAATATCGTCCACCTTCGTAAAGTGTGGTTACTATAAACGACAGGAAATTGCTCAAGAATGCCAAAAACGAATAAAATGTATGGAGTGGTCCTAGGGGGCCCTCATAAGCTTGACAAAGATCAACCACATACGCGAATTAAACGGAAATTGTATAAAAATTGCAAGCCTGAGTAATGGACGTAGGGGTATTCGTCTGTAAAAATTGCGTGGAGCCGCACTCTATCTAAATTAAAAGGAAACTTAAAATTATTTTTAATTTCATTTTTGGTTTGTCTTGAATTGAAGAAGTATACCTTAATTTCGATGATTTCGAATGATCAATAGCAGAAGGCTTTAAATTCCCAAGTTACTAGATTACACCTGTTGATATGCTCAGTGCTTAAGCCCGGCCGAAAGCCAGCCACGAAAGTTTTAATAAGGAAATAATTTGTAAGACCCCGAGCGCCTTTTGTACTGTTACCTGAAAAACCACTGAACGGGGTTCGTGGCATATGTATGTTTCATGTCACGCCCCATAACCGTACAACTATTTCAATTTTTCATGTGTGCACTGAAAGTATAGGGAGACTCCGGAAATTGTACATCAAGTTTATGCAAAATAAAACTTGGGGTACTTACCGCAATAGGATGATGTTTATGGCAGGAATATTCCGGAATGATAAGATACTTTTCATGCCTCTTATGTCCATTACGCACCAAGTCAATTTTTGCATTTGACAATAGCTTTCTTTACCAGTCAATTAAAATTATTCTTAACTTCAGGCAATCTCAATTAATTGTAAAGGATTTCTTCTTCTTGTAGCTGACATTTACGCGGCAATAAAAACACCAGAGCCGATATAAAATTATATGCGACGGCGTAAACTCCTAAAGTTATTAAATGAAGTGCCGGCAGCTCAAACAGTGGGAGAATATCTTTCGTTCGTACAATCTTATCAGATTGAAAAGTGCCCATGTCGGTTTTTCATCCCCTGTGTAAAAACCAATAACTTTTTGAAAAAGAAACAATTTTCTAAGCCCTCTAGAAGCTTTATTTTAAAAAATCTATTAGTCGTATCGAGGCTTTAATCTGATGTTAATTTTAGTAAATATAACACAATAAATAATATAATAGCCCTTTCAGATTTACAAATCGGGAAGTTGTTAAGGCCGTTTATCCCTAGGAAATAAAGTAGAATTACTTACCATTTGTAGAATTTGTATGTCAGTCTGCAGAGGCCCTAAATTGTACGGAATTTAGTTAAGCCTTAACAAACTTCTTTATTTTTATCGACCACTTAACGACTAAATTTTTTTTTAGTCTGGCAGTCACAATATTGTCCCCTTATCTCCTCCTCACCCAGGAATTCTTTTCGCAAAACTCAATCATTTATATTGTCATCAAATATTGGAATATACTCATAAAAATATCATTATGCTTTTTAAGCAACTGACCCTACTCTGTCAATGTTTATTACACAAATCGTCGTTCAGTCCATCCCATTTTTACGGCTGATTAATGAGTGTGTTTTATGAGTTCTATGACAATCTATCTATCTTCATATTCCGATTAACTTTTCATATCTTTTTTTATTGGCATAATTTCATATCCATTTTCCCGTTTCGGATATTTCACGCATACACACTCAGCCAAAGGATCATAAAACTTTTCGCAGTTATAACCACTCAAGCAAGTATTTTTATATCCGCCAGAAGTATCTTCGAAATCCCATCCCCTTTTAAATTTTCGTTATGGCTAAATAAACATTTGCAAATGTGAGTAAGAGGAGAACGATAAATATATACACATATATAGTATATACAAACTCATGAAAGCAATAGCAAAAATTATTGTGACACCGCTAAACAAATGTTGTTTATTTAGAACCCAAAGAAGCTGAAGAAAAAAAAAGAAAAACTTTAACAAATTCTAGTCCCAAACATAAAAAAGCTGTGATTTTAACATTTTCATTTTAGTAGATTGATTTTAATATTGACAGTTTCAATGCGTAATCCTTTGACAAATTAGCATGTTATCACAGAAGAAAGATACATACATATATTTAGTAAAACCAATTAAAATTTAAAATGCATTCTGTAATGGTAGCATTTAAATTCAGTTCGAGCTATTGAAAATATTGTCTGTGAAACCGAAGGTTAAAAATAATAGGATTAAAGGTTCAAATTTTTGTACGAGTAAAAAACTTATTTCTAAATTTAATTTTGTTGTCGTTTTCTCCATATAGTTTTTAATGAGGAATTTAATGCCACTGCCGATAAAATGTAAATAAAAGATGTTTAATCCATTATTTCCTATTCAACGATTGGTTGGAATTTCCCAATTTCTGCTATTTATATTTTGATATCAAAGACATTTTTAACTAACGTTTTTTTTTTAGAATAAAACTGTTTATTTTGTATTTTTCTTTATTTACTTTTTTTAATTAAATAATACTAATAGTTTTTGTTCATAAATTTAGTAGGCAACCTCGAGAAAGATAAAAGACCGAATAAATGTAAAAAAATAACAAAATATTACTGAGCATAAACTTTTTCCTTAAGTGATTCTTACTTCTCACATCTTGTTTTTATTAAAATTAAAATAAATATGTATTTAGTTTAAATACATGAACGATCATGGCCATAGAAGACCCAATAGCCGTTTTGTTGAGTTATCTTTGAATTCCCATCACACCATGGTGTGAACGACTAGCATGCCAGTAAATCCAGGTTCATTTCCGGGTAAGAACATGTAACAATTTTCAGCGGCGGGTTTCCCCCTCGTAAATACCGGCGACTTTAAGAGTAAGAGATTTATCTCTAAGTCATGTAAAACTTCTTCATAAAAATATATTAGCCGTTCGGAGCCGACGTTAAAGTGTAGGACCGAGTAAGTGAGTATATGAATTATATCGTGCACTGCTCACTGAGTTGGGAGAAGTTCCCCCTTTTTTATATTATTTTTTTTTATTAATTTCTATTTTAATTTTTTTGTTTCCCTGGCCAGTTATTGTACGAGGGCTACTATATATATTTCTGGCCTTATAATGAAAATGCGAATATTTATCATCAAAAATAGTTTTATTGTTTTTCAAAGTATTCTCCAGCATGATTAGACAAACCAATTGTCGAAGCACTTGTTCCACTCCGATTGAGACACTTCCAAAACATGGTTTTTGAACGCTTTAACAGCATCTTCTTGCGACGAAAATCTTTGACCACGCATTTTTTTCTTGATGTGCGGGAATAAAAAGAAGTCATTGTGTGCCAAGTCAGGGCTGTACGGTGAATGACCCATCAGTTCGACGTTTTGGCCGGTCAAAAAGGCGCTGGTTTGAGCCGACGTGTGAGAGCTCGTGAGTGCTGAGAGCTCGTCTTGTCATGTTCGTTTTTCGCATTTCTCCGAAGACTTCAGGTAAACAAATTGTGGTGTACTAGTACCAGTCAGAATTGACCGTCCTACGTTGCTCAAGAGGACCAGTCGCCACATTACCAGTTTTGCCGAAGAAGCAGCCGACCACTTGCTTCGAAGTGCTTCTTCCACGAACAACTTTCGTTGGATTTGAGTCGTTTTCGAAGACCCACACGGTCGATTGCTGTTTTGTTTCGTACCCATACGCATAGATCCATGATTCGTCACCTTTTACGATCTTATAAACGTCTTTTGAAGCACCGCCATCGTATTTTTTCAAAACTTCTTTGCAACAATCGACACGAGCCTTTTTTTGAGCGGGATCCAACGAGAACATACCTTTTTTACGGCCAGGTGTTCATGCAATATCGAATGTATTCTGGTGGAATACATTCGTTCTTGCATTATCAGTTCACGCACGGCATCAATTTTCTCTGGCACAACGGCCGTTTTCGGACGACCTTCGTCTTTGAGCGAGCGTCGGCCACGATTGAATTCATTAAACCAGTTTTTCACAGTGCTATTGGATGGTGCTTCATTGCCATACAAAGATTTAAGTTCATCGATGCATTCTTCTCGTGATAATCCACGTCGAAAGTTGTGAAAAATGATAGTACGAAAATGTTCACGAGTTAATTCCATTTTTTTCCAAATTGATTTTTTCAAGTCACTGTAAACAAGTCTTTTGTTTATAATATATTTTTTTGGCTTCAGTCGAGCAGTTTAATAATTTGTTGAGTATAAATCTAACTTTTGCATGATAAGTTTCAATGGGGTTTTCCTCGCACTTGCCATTCACTCAAAGTGTATCGAACGCCACCACTCCTAAAGCCGTTCTTGCAACTTCAGAATTATCTCAAAAATACTGAACTTCCTAGTGAAACTACTATCATTACTTCTGTTTCCTTCAGCATCCTTGGTATCCTTGTTGAAATGCCTTTGTAAGGGTGTGCGTGTGACATCTTACGAGTATAAAAAACTTTAATATGATAAAAATTATAAACAAGTTCGAGTTCTCGAATATATGCAGATATGACGAAGATGAGCATCATTTTTTTTTTGCTTCTTTCATGGATTTGCCAAGAAGCAAATAGTTTTTAGTTGAGTTGTTCCTTGACTCTTCAGTTCGTTTTTCCTGTTAAGTTTTCTTATTAATACATTTTGCCAGCGTATTCCCATGGATACCCATGTGAAGAGTACCTGCTTGCATAAGTGTGAAAGTTTAATAAATTTTCATAAAATTTTATGAGCAAGCAGAAAGGAAAAAAAAGTTTGGTAACACTTTTAAAATCTATAATGCTAAATATATATACGAGTATATGCATTTTTTTTGTCAAACATATAAGTATAATGTGATGCAAGGAGTTGTTTGTTTGTAATAAAATTATAGGAAAATTCGTTTGGTACTTTAACTGTCAGTGTAGGCAATGACATCAGTGTAGGCAATGACATCCCAATAGCTTTTCGAGCATCAATGTTCAATTTTAACATAGGAACAGTTTACTGGCCGTGATATTCAAAAAAGAAAGTAGTCTCTTAAACGCAACAACACTCAACATATGTAAAGGGCGATCGAGCTAATTACGCGCCCGAAAATGGGAATAAAATAATAAACGAAATGTAGTACATCACATCATTTCTGCATTGGAAAAAAATAACCATGTCTTTGTATGTATCTGTTTGGGTAAATTTAAATATTGACATACCCCCATCAACATGCACCTCATAGATGGGATAGAACCTCTTTATGCAAATTGACACTCTTTGATGGTCAGTGTGGTGTCAGTGTTGTCAAGTGACCGCAATAGATCCCAAGCATGAGTTGTGCAATTTCTGTTGAGTACATTCCCAGTGCTGTAGAGCGTCGGAATTATGTGTTCTAAAATGTGTTCGAATTATCTTAATGCATTGCGAAAAGAATATGATTTTTTTCGAAAAGTATATTTTGAAAAACTTTACGGTGTAAAAGACATTGAAATCATTAAGCGATATATTCAAATTTGGTAAAACTTAATTTAATTTCGGAATTCACGAGTTTCTTAAATGATTAACGACTTCTTACTTTATCATGCGTACTTGTTCCATATTTATTATCTTTAAAGTTGATGAAAGATATATGGCTCAATTCCCCGAATCTTTTAACAACCAACAGTAAATATGCAGTGCAGCAGAAAAATCCGTTTCTTGTCCGCGTTACAAGGATGTTCTTGTTTAAACAAATGCAGCAAACAAATAAAATTCACGCAATATGGAAAACAAGGACACAACAGTAAAAGAAGACTTAATATACTCGTATATGATCATAAAAATACCCTACACGTAGTAAGTGTAAAGCTATGATTACATAAGATATTACTTAGTAGGGACATAAATACTGTAACAACATTAAACACACCCATTTCAATAGTAGAACTGAACATACCCCGTTAATGTCATATGGGTTTTGAAAGCTAACCTCAATAGCGTTAGTCTGTAACGGTATTTTATAATTGTTTCAACTTTCATCATGGAGTGGTCAGATAATGAGAACCGTATCGCTGTAATAGCGCTTTTCAAGTGTGAAATGAAAAAAGCGATATTTTCAAAACATCCGGAGACTGCAGATGTAAAAGACCGCCACCGGTCGGGCCGCCCACGCTCTGTTCGAACACCGCATGTCATAAAAGCCGTTAAATCAAGAATTCACAGAAATCCGCTCCGAAAACAGAAAATCATGGCCCGTGAGATGAATATCACGCAAAAGTCCATGAGTCGAATCATTAAAAAAGACTTAAAACTTGGGACTTTCAAACGACGTACCGGACATTTATTGACTGCAGCTTTAAAAAAATAGGATTAAAAAATGCAAACGTCTTTTGGTGAAGCACGCTGATAACATGCACAGAAAAATTTTGTTCACCGATGAAAATTTTTTTACCGTTCAGGAAAAATTTAACAACCAAAATTATAGAGTTTACGCGCGGTCATCTAAGGAAGCATCTGAACTGATCCCAAGGGTGGAAAAGGGTCATAACCCAGCTTCAGTCATGTTTTGGTGGGGTGTCTCTTACGATGGGGTCACTGACCTGCATTTATGCGATCAAGGAGTCAAAACATCGGACAAAGTTTACCAAGAAACCGTTTTGGAAGCTGTTGTGAAGACTCTTAACAATTCCCTGTTCCAAAACCAGCCATGGACTTTTCAGCAGGATTCTGCGCCGGCCCATAAAGCTAAAACGTACCAGGCCTGGCTTCGAAACAATTTGCCAGCGATCATTTCCTCTGAAGAATGGCCCTCAGGCAGTCCAGATTTGAACCTTTGGGATTACAAATTGTGAAAGGTTTTAGAGGACAAGATTTGTCACAAAAGATACCCCAACATTGGTTCTCTTAAGACTGCTTTGGTTCGAGCTGTGGCCAATTTTTCAATGGACGAGGTTCGTGCAGATATTGACGATTGGCCAGTGCGACTTAAGGCGTGTGTAAAGGCAAAAGGCGGATATTTCGAATAAGTAGATTCTTTTTGGATACAATATACATCAATAAATATATTAAAAAAACATTTGGTCCAAATTTATATTATTTTACATCATAAAACGTGTGTAACAGTATTAATGTCCCTACTAAGTAATTGTTATAATCGTTAGTTTAACAGTCTCGATGGGCCTATTCGAACAAAAACTTGTAAAAAGGTTGGCAACTCTAAGCATACAAACTCTTATTTTGTCAAACTGAAAAAGTCTGTAATGTATTTTTCAGATTAAATCAATCACACATAATCAAGATTTAGTTTCCAGGTCGTTTTCCGGTTCAAATTCGTCAAATGTTGGATAGCTATACTTTTTTTTTAGAGAAAAGTATTCAGACTCACGCAAACTAGAAGCTTATCAAAACAAATCTAAAAAGTGGTTGGCATTTAAGTTTTTAATTTCAGAAAGCAATAACAAAAACTACCAATGGTGAAATTATTTGAACGGTGGTCTCTCATGTTTCAACAGTCTATTCAGACCTTGATTTCTCCATACAAAATATAAGTTGATTCCTCCATTTAAAATACTATTTGCCAAAACTACTAGTTAGCACCAATTAGTTTTTTCCGTCTATAAAAGATTTTGGGTAAAAATATTCAACACATTCCTAGTTTTGTTATATTTTGTTGCTTGAAAAGTTTATTAATCGCTTCTTAATAATCGTAAAAATAGCTGCTATCATTTGTTTTCTTGAAAATTTGCATCAGTGTTTTGCTTATTAATTCAACAATAATGACAATCTAAAAAAACTGAATGGCTGTTTTGGATTTGTTAGACGTATGTGCATTTTTTTTTAAATATTATTAAAAAAATCGGCAGTCGTAGAAAAACAGAAAAATATAAAATTCTTTTTAAAAGATAATGTGGATTTTCGCCAGTGTTTTACAATCCTAAAAATTTAATTAGTGTTTTGTTTTTTTTAGCATAAGTGCAAGATTAAAAAAATTTTAAAAAAACTAACGACCACTAACCCTTAATAATATTAAAATCTTAAAAAAATTATAAAAATTTGTTAAAAAAGAATGACGATTTACGCCAGTGTTCTTTGTATATAACTTATACAGTTATGATGTTCCCAAAAATCTGGATACTACGAGTATTTTGGATTCGTAAGATATCCGCGCAAACTTGGTAAAATTTAAAAATTAATAATCGAAGACTACGAAAGTTTAAAAAATTTAGTTTAGTTCTTGTTTGAAGAAAACTTAAAAAGTGAGATTTACAACAGTAGTTCTCGTACGTCTGATGAAAACCTTATCTTAAAGAGTTAGGTTTTCCTTTCAACAATTGCTGCGAAGCTCTCGTTGTCACGGATCTTGTCACAGACCTGAAATCGCGATAAAAAAAACAGTGTGCAGCCACGAGAATCAATGACACTTAAAAAAAAAACTTGTCTCTTATTAAAATGAAGAGGTCCCTAGTGTTATCTTTTATATGACTAAAATTTCGAACAAATCGGTCAATCCGTTTCAAAACAGCAATTCGTTTTAGTAATGTTCAAAAATGCATGTTGTAAAAACTTGTTAGGTACGTGTTAAATATTCTGACCCTTTTATAAATTTAAGCTTGCGAGACGATTGACTGCCGCACCAGGTGCCGTGTTTTTTATACTTTTATTTGGTTGTTATTTTAAAATGTGATCTATCATTTTGCATCTAGATAATTTCCCACAGTAGTGATTAACTTAATCGACTAGTCAGTCCGTTTTGATTACACAGTGTTCATGTACAACATGAAATTATGACTCGTACTTTATGTCCTGTATTTTATGGCATTCTTTTTTTCTTAAAAAATATTGAGGACATTTTTTCGATTAACTTCACAGGTCCAACAGATGTATGAGTACTGGAATATTTTCGGTTCCTACGTTGTGACACATAATAATATGTGCAAGAAATGACTTATGTTCGTTGTAAGGCTCATAATAAAAAAAGGTCGTCGTATGTACAGGGTGGCTCAAAAGTAATGCCAGATGTTGCAAAAGTAATAAGAAATTCTTTATCTTCCAATAAACTTTTCGTAAAAACATAAAACCATTCTTTTCATTTCTAACAATGTCGTAGTCAATTCACATTATGATATTCCTTGTTCGCCACCCTATACGTATGTGCAGTTATAAAGGGTGTCCCAAGAAGAGCGCAATTTTTAAATGACTGATGCAGCAATTGAATTGTTTCTCTGGCTGTATGACATGTGGCGCCGTTTTTTTGGAACCACATGCCCTCCACATTCATTTCTTCAATTCTAGGCAAGAAAAAACTGGTTATCATTTCACGATACCAAACACCATTGACTGTTTGCGCTTGACCTGCCTCATTTTCATAAAAAAAAGGTCCAATGATTCCTCCAGCCCAAAAACCACACCACACAGTGACACGTTGAGGATGCATTTGCTTCTCGTGAATCACTCGAGGATTTTCCGCACCCCAAATGCGACAATTCTGCCTATTGACGAAGCCATCAAGATGAAAATGGGCCTCGTTACTGAAGATGATTTTATCGGCAAAATCAGCATTTTCATGTTGTCTCTCCAATACCCAATTAACGAACTCCCTTCGCTGTCCATGGTTAGCTGGCTTCAGTTCCTGAGTCAATTGAATTTTGTATGCATGAAGATGCAAATCTTTCGTCAAAATTCGCTGCAAAGTGGATTTGGAGACACCAATTTGCTGAGCTCGGTGTCGAATTGAGGTGGATGGAGTTTGAGCGACATCATCACGTACAGCTGCGACATTTTCGGTCGATCGACCTGGTCGATGGCGCGTTGTTGTCTTTACATCACTAACAGACCCAGTTTCGGCAAATTTATCCATTAATCTCTTTACAGTTGACTCTTTTGGAGCATTATTGTGACCCCAAATTGATCGCAATTTGCGAACTGTAGCCGCAAAACTTTCACCATTTTGGTAAAACAATTTCACAATGAGAATGCGTTGTTCATTCGTGTAGCGCTCCATTTTTACTAACCTCGTGCCTTCTACTAACAAACAATAACAATTGTTCAAATGTCAAACAATGACACTTCGAATGTTGCCAGATTTAAAAATTGCGTTCTTCTTGGGACACCCTTTATTTTACTACTTTGTATGGCGATACGAAATAAAAAATATTAATTTATACTCGTACTTGGGTGCATGTTCATTCTGATATGAAATGATAAAACGACTTTCATATTTATTTTTACGTCTGTACGAGTATGTACAGTACATGCATCAAGGATGTAATGGTGTATACACGTACATTAGGTTGGGTTGTTAGGATTACTTTCAACAACACTGAGGAAAAGGATTAGTTCAATATAAGGTCTGTAAATAAAAATTACATTGCATTAGCATTATTTTGCTGTGAAAGACATTTTTTAGCAACAATATATTTTACGTGGTACTAAATGAAAAGCATTTGTTGTAATGAAAAAGAAGTTCTAATAACCAAACAATGATTGCTTCAATCATCTGTGCACCAATTTTTTAATATAATTTTAAAAAGTTGTAGAAACAATTTATCATCCATGATTTTTAGTTTTTGCGCTGAGTTTAACATTTTTTAACACACATTCACATTAAAGTTTTTTTTTGCTTATAGTTTTCCTTTAAAATCAAGATTTAAGGTAATGTCTTATCCCTCTTAATGGGTTATAAATACTATAGATAAAGGCTAAATCTGTAAAATAACTCTTAGCATATAACAAAATGAAAATTCAATCCATGAAATAAAGAAGAATTGAATTTAACACGATATTATAAATATATTTAAGTTTTTTCCAATCGTTTGTAATATATTTGAGGTGTGTTTTAAATTAACGAATCTTATGATGTTCAAATGATAAGTACGACCGTAAATTTTGGGTTTTATAAAGCATCGAAAAAAATAATTTATTGACATCAGTCTTTCAGGACGTGCCATGTAAAAAAATAATTTATAAATGTAGACAATATTTTTTTTTTAATATTAAAGATATGTAGCTGTAGTTTTTCATTGTATTTTTAAATAACTACAGCGAGAGTTTGCTGGGTTTGTATTCGGCTCAAATTGTATACAACAAATAAAGGAAATTAATTAGTTGTATACTAACAAGTACAGGGTGAGCCATTTAATATAAATGGCCATTGAGGATATATATTACGCAAAGCATCCAGAGACAATTAAACTGTTGAAACATGAAATCGAAGTTGCCATTGAAGAGATTCGACCCGAATCGAAAATTCAAATTGTATACAACAAATAAAGGAAATTAATTAGTTGTATACTAACAAGTACAGGGTGAGCCATTTAAAATAAATGGCCATTGAGGATATATATTACGCAAAGCATCCAGAGACAATTGAACCGTTGAAACAAGAAATCGAAGTTGCCATTAAAGAGATTCGACCCAAATCAAAAATGTGCTAAAAATTGGGTTGATCCGATGAGGTACTGCCGAGCCAGGTGTGGAAGTCTTATGAATGATATTGAGTTCCTTTATTAAATGGCAAAGTTTAGAAATTTGTAAACATTATTAGTACCTCTTTTTACAGCCGTTCAAAATTTCAAATGGCCCACCCTTAACAACAAAATGATGTCCCTAGTTTGGTTTTAATCGATTTTTTTGTTTGGTTTACAAAACACGACTAAAGTTTGCTTTCAGTAGTTTCAACTAGTTACTTTTAAGTAACCCACCTTTAGGTACTTGGGTATATCGCACACACACAGGCTCATACATCATTTTGTTAAAGGACTTTATGCAACGGATACGCACATTAAGAGCTGACGGAAAATTAAGTTAAAAATATATGCATATGAGGAAATTATAGTTGGTCATGGTCGATTTATGTGACCATTTTTTTATTGCAAAAGAACGAGAACGGTTTAGTGTTGCAGTAAAATATTTCCGGCTTGGTAAAATTTACAGGATGGTGATAAAGCAAAGTGCGTCCATGAAATTGGCATGCCATTCGGCTAAGAAAAGTTTTGTTGACGATAAGAAACTGCATTTAAAACGAACGGAAAAATTAAATTATATAATACGACATTTGCATATGGTTGATTCTGAGATTATATGCCACTTTGGAAAAATAAAATATATTATACTTTATTATTTACTATACAATAAATCTTTATAGGACCTTTAAAGTCTTTTAAATTGCTTTTTAAAAAAATTATTTGTTCTTCAAACAATTTCCTACCAAAGTGTTCAAATATCATTACCCTGGTTGTCCCTAGCACTACTTTCAATTGAAATTTTCTCAATTTTTTACAAATATATTAGTTATTTATTTAATAAGACCAGTCCATAGTAAAAAATAATATTCAATTAATTTTGTTGCTATTAACGATTATAATTTTTTATTCAATTTTTATTTTTATGGATGTTTATTTTCTGTCCCTGAAAATACACTGAATATACACTGTAAAATCTGATATTCGCTAAAATTCAAATTCCAAACCAATCCTGATTTCAAGCAACTCAAATATGATTGAACATTTCTTGAAGTGGGTGCACATCTAATGGTTTTTTCGTCAACAGTCTTATTAAAATTAACCCTCTAGTGCCCAAGACCGCCTCTAGACGGGTAAAATTTAAAACTGCCTTACTCGCTTTCCGCATTCCTTTTTGTCCTCGTTTTGCGTTTGTCTAATTCGGGGAAGTCCAACAATTAATTTCGTTGCGTTTGCAATACATTCCAGCGCTTGCGTAAGCTACTGCAGTCATTTAAAGTTGAAAGTTTGTGTAGTTCGGAAGCAATAATTATTTTGCAAAAAGTGCGAATTTAAAAATTTAAAAAAAAATATTTTATAAAGTCGCAGTTCGGAAAAAACAATATTGGCGGGTTGCTGACAGTGTCAAGGACGCAATACAGTGCTTTAGGTATAAAAAAAAGTTTGCGTAAGCTTTTTATTGCTTCTGCAAGGTAGCCCGTCTAGAGGCGGTCTTGGGACAATTCGGGGAAAAAAAATTATTAGGTAAGTTTGAAAGTGGAACAACTCAAGACATATTTAAGTCCAAATAATTGCTTCAGTAGGCATGGAACGACGACATATGCATAAGCTATCAGCTCTTTCAGATGTGGATATTGAGAAATATTTGAATTCGATGGATTTTGACTTTGATACGGATGGAGAAGAAGAATCGGAGGACGATTTGGCTGATGATGTTTGCGAGGCAGCGTTTCCTGTCAATGATCAAGATCAAGAAGCGATTGAAAGAGCGGTAAATATGTCAGATTCGATGTTGGCTTCAGAGATTTGTGTAACTTCAAGCGGAAGTTCTGCTCCGTTGGCGAAATTGTTGTCACCCTCAACTTCGATTGCATCGAATTCACCTCAAGCACAAAAACGCAAAGCGGCTGCTGAGCATGATATTGCTCATGCTGAAGAAAGTACAATAACCGAATTTGTAGGATCTGTTTTGGATATAGATCCAAAATCACCGATTTTCAAAAAGATATTGTGCCGCCAAAATAACTTAGTCTTGGATAAATCTGCGATTTCCTTTACTGAGAGTGACCTCGGAGATCTCAAAAAGCTTGATACGCCATTCAAGTGTTTTGAATACTTTTTGAATGATACTATCATTGAGCATATTACTCAGCAAACAAATTTGTATGCTGCCCAAAAAGATGTCAATACTTCGTTTTCAACGACCAAGTTAGAAATTCGACAATTTATTGGCATTTTATTTTTTATGTCAGTTTTTCGCTACCCAAATGTTCGATCATATTGGGGTGAGTATGCGTTTGGAACAGTTCAGATCACAATGTCAAAAAATCGCTTTGAACAAATTCGAAGCAATTTGCATTTCAATGACAATAGTAAGTTGCCCTCAAAGGATTCTGCCGACCACGATCCTTTATACAAAATACGACCTATCGTGAATCACTTCAATGAGAAGTTTCAGTCAGTTCCGATGACCCAACGCTTATCTGTGGATGAACAAATGTGTGCAACGAAGATGAAGACCTTCCTTCGACAATATTTACCAGACAAACCACACAAATGGGGAGTGAAATTCTTCAATTTGTGTGACTCCTTCGGCTTTTGCTATAATTTTGAGATATATTGCGGCGCAGGAGACAACGTTGTGCAAACTGGCTCACCAGATCTTGGTGCGTCAGCAAATGTAGTCGTTCGATTGTCACGCAACGTTCCGGATTTCAAAAACCAGATTATCTACTTCGACAATTATTATACTTCTTTTCCCCTTCTTGTATATCTCAAATCCCGGGGAGTATTTTCTTTGGGAACTATTCGCTCGAATCGCATTCCAAATTGTAAGCTGCCAACTGACAGCGACCTCAAGAAACAAGTGCGTGGATATTCTACCGAATTTTGTGGATCTGCATCAGAAGACGCAGGTACAAAGCCTTTCCTGAATGAAACGAATTCAAAAGGTAAGGTTTCACGTTTTGTTCGTTCAGAAAAAAAGTACGTTGACATAGATTGCCCCAATGTAATCCACGAATATAACAGCAACATGGGTGGCGTCGACTTAATGGACGGACTTATTGGTCGATATAAAATTTCAGTAAAGAGCAACAAATACACAAATCGACTATTTACACATATGCTTGATTTAGCCATGGTAAACGCTTACATTTTCCTCCTTTTTGTACACAAATATTTTGTATTTTTGTAAAGTTAAGTTAATTTTTTATGGATACGTGAGTTTTTTTTGTTAATTGTAATTTCTTTTCTTTTTTTTGAGTCTTTCTTTATTTCTTTTATAATAAAACATGTAAACAACAAAATTTTGTTACTGAATTTTTTTTTGGTCTACTTTCCCAAAGCCGCCTCTAGGCGGTCCAAGGTTTTAGTCCTATAAAACCCGATTCGCGCAAAAGTAAAAATTTTTCCAGAACAAACCTTTACTTTGAAGACATAATAAATTCAAAAATAATTTTTTTCTACGAAAAAAAAATTTGGGCACTAGAGGGTTAAGTAAGTCGTGTATTGTCACTCGTTACGAACGTTCACACTTTATTTGGTCATTCCCCTGTGTTGTTTTTTAAAAAGATAATTAATACTTTTTATAATTTTGCAAGTATTAATTTCCAGCTCAAATCAATTTTGTAAGGGTAAGTACTTAAATAAACATTTCAGGGGGTTTTGTAGAAATTCATCATTCCCCTGTCAACATTTTTCACAGGGAAATGACGATTAACAGATTTTTTTCTTTGATGATCTTTACAAAAGAACTGAATTAAAATGAATTTGTTGATTTTAAAGAAAAAATACTTTATATTTTATTGTCTTCGTCATTTCTCTGTTTAGTGAGTCATTACCCTGGAGGATTGGAAAATTGTTGCATGATTCCGTTAAAAATCAAAACTTTGATTAGTCTTCTTAGAACAAAGACATCTACCTGAATTTAAATTTAAATTCAGTTGTTGTCTAACTGCGTAAACAGAAAGACGTACAGTGCGGAGTTTTAAAAGTGAAAGCATTTCTTTTACTTCGTTTAAAAAACAAAAACAATTTACATTTTAAAAAACCTGTTTTGTCACTTCTAAACAACAACAATTAGCATTAGCTACTCTAATCATAAAGTAAGTGCATCAGTTGTGTGCACAATTGATGCACATTGCACACGCACATTCGATTGTTCTTAAACAACAACACGTAACGATGACCGATTCAACGTCACAACAAGTCAACCTTAGTGAAGACAGTAGCGATGATGACTCTGACTGGCAGCAGGTGCCAGGCAAGAGAAAGAATCTTGGTTCGCCCAAAATATTTCAGCAAAAGCGCCCTCATCACGACAATCAACCAGGAACGTCAAATCGATTTAGCAGCCTTTCCAATGATGACAACATACAAGAAGAAGCCAATAAAGCAGAGGATCAGTGCAAACCTCCACCGATATTTATACCGCACGTAGGAAATATTGCTAAAATGGTTTCCAAGTTAAATCAAGTTATTGATTCTTCAGAATTTAACTTTAAATCTTAAAGAGACGGACAAGTCAGGGTCAGCATTAAATCAGTAGATAATTATCGTAAAGTCATTAAATTCCTAGAGACTGATGGTAAAAGCTACCATACATTTCAGCTTAAACCTGAGAGAGCGTTTAGGGTTGTGATTAAGGGCCTTCATCATACAACCAGTATATCAGATATAAAGGCGTATTTGTTATCTCTTGGCCATCAGGTACGAAGTGTACGTAACATTATCAGCCGTGTTACAAAAAATCCGCTTCCGATGTTCAACGTTGACATTGATCCCAACCCAAACAATAAAGATATTTATAGCATTAGGTCATTTGAAAATGCTATAATTAATGTTGAAGCTCCGAAGAGGTACGAAGATATTGTGCAATGCTTCAGGTGTCAAGAATTTGGGTACACTGAATCCTATTGCCGAAAGCCATATAGATGTGTTAAGTGTGGTCTCGATGCAAAAAAAATCCCACCACACCACCAAAATGTGTACATTGCAAAGAGAACCATACATCCAGCTACAAAGGCTGTAGATATTATAAAGAACTATTGGATAAAAGAAGTACCAGAACACCCAGAATCAATCCAGGACCTACGAAATTTGGAAATAATTATGTATACACAAATGCAAGCAATATTCAATCTCATATGACCTATTCACAAGCCGTTAGAGGGGACGAAAATACACTACTGCAAAAAATAGAGGCTATGCTTGAGAAACAAATAGAGTTGACAAATACTCTTATAAACATGATGTCAATGTTAATGACAAAAATATGCAATTAGATATGATAATTGCAGAATGGAATGCGAATGGCAGAATGGAATGCGAATGGCATTCTCAATCATGTTAATGAAATTGAAATATTTTTAAATCTCTACAATATAGATATATTTTTGGTCTCTGAGATACATTTAACTTCTAAGTCCTTCTTACGATTAAGAGGGTACGACATAATACTATCTAATCACCCAGATGACAGAGCACATGGCGGAGCTGCTATCGTAATTAAATCAGGACTAAAATATGAAACAGTCGACATCGTTTCAGAGAACTTTCTTCAAGCGGCAGGAATAAAGCTATTATGCAATAATAACACCAGCGTCTTAATATATTCTGTTTACTTTCCACCTAGATTTAGTATAAACTGCGATATGTATGAATCATTCTTCAGAAATCTTGGAAATAAATTCATAGTTGGAGGAGATTTTAACGCTAAGCATGTCTGGTGGGGATCCCGACTAAATAATTCTAAAGGTAAACAACTATATCAGTGTATAACCAAAAACAATTACACATCACTTTCTACGGGAAGACCTACTTATTGGCCTACGGATCCTTGCAAGATACCTGATCTATTAGACTTCTTCATTTACTTCGGAATATCTCGCCAATCATTTAATATTTGTGTTTGTGACGAATTAAGCTCGGACCACTCACCAATTCTTCTTAACTTCAAAACAACCCCATCCCTAGTATCCATTGACAAATCTATTTTCTCAACTAAAACTGACATAGAACGCTACCAGTATTGGATTGAGAGAAACTTGAATCTTCATATACCCTTGAAGACTGGACATGAAATTGATGAAGCTGTTGAAACTTTCGTAATATTAATTCACGAAGCTGCATTTCAGGCTACACCAGCAGAAAGTAATATAAATGGTTCAAGCTTTCATCCATCTTTTTAAATAAGAAACCTCATCAAAAAAAAGAGAAGACTGAGGAAAGTATAGCAACGGACTAGGCTTCCATCTGATAAAACTAGCCTAAACAGAGCAGTCCAGCATCTTAGTAAGCGTCTGAAACAGATGAAAAATGATTCCGTTGGGAGATATTTAAAAGAACTTAGTCCTTCAAATAATCATGACTATAATTTATTTAAAGCCACCAGATACTTAAAACGACCACAGAAAAGAAATATTCCCATTAAAAAATTGAACGGAACATGGTGTAAATCAGATAGAGAAATAGCGGAAGCATACAAAAACTTCTTAAAAGATATATTTACTCCATTTAACTTTTGCAGCAGAACTGTTTGCCAAGAAATCGATAATTTTATAGATGTACCTTGTCAAATGTTTTCGCCTATAAAACCCTTTTCTTACCGTGATATTCAAAGCGAAATAAAGAAATTAAAAGGCAAAAAAGCCCCTGGATATGATCACATTAACGCTAAAGTAGTCAAGTGTGGAATTATATAATGTTGTGTTTCTTACAACATTATATAATTCCATCATAAGATTATCACATTTCCCATCTCAATGGAAGCACGCAAAGATCATCATGGTGAAGAAGCCAAATAAGCCCGAAAATATGCTAAGTTCATATCGACCGATAAGCTTGCTCCCAATTTTCTCAAAAATTTTTGAAAGGCTTTTCCAGAAAAGACTTCTTCCGCTATTGGACGCAATGAACATCATACCAGACTATCAGTTTGGTTTCAGACCTAATCACGGTACACCTGAGCAATGCCACAGGATCATAAAGGTTATCAGAGACTCTCTAGAGAAGAAACTGTACTGCTCATCAATCTTTTTGGATATCAAGCAAGCGTTTGATCGGGTATGGTACAGTGGATTACTTTTTAAACTTAAAAAAATGCTACCAACTCCATATTATTTATTGTTTAAATCGTATTTAAGCCTGCGAAGTTTTTATGTGTATGTTAATGGTGAAGAGTCTGAAGTTGGAAATATTAAATCTGGGATACCACAAGGAAGCGTTATGGGTCCATTGCTTTATACGATATACACTTCTGACATGCCTGTTAACACGGATATCACGATCGCTACATACGCTGATGACAACGCTATCTGGCTACAGGTTCGTTTCCTGCGGAAGCATCATCTAAAGTACAAAGACAGCTTAACGATCTTCAATTGTGGTTTGATACTTGGAACATTAAAGTCAACGCTGACAAATCCAGCAATGTAACTTTTACATTGCGAAAAGAAGACTGCCCTCCACTCACTTTAAATGGCGTTGTGATTCCAAAATCTAATCACGTTAAATATCTTGGACTTCGAATAGATCAGCGGCTTAACTGGAGAGAACATATAAAAATGAAAAGGAAGGAAGTTGAGATAAAAACCAAAAAAATGTACTGGTAAATTGGCCCTAAATCACAATTAAGCTTAGAAAATAAAGTCATCCTTTATAAATCTATTTTGAAACCTGTGTGGACTTATGGAATCCGAACTATGGGGAACATCCAGTAATTCCAACTTGGAAATTTTACAAAGGTATCAGTCCAAGACTCTCCGACTAATTTCTAATGCACCATGGTTTGTGAATAACCGCTGTATTCACAACGATCTTGGTTTTAATTTTTTAAAGGACGAAATAGCTAGGTTTAGCGTCAACTACTTAGACAGACTAAGAAATCACTCTAATGTTCTGGCTATATCCCTTTTAGATGATAGTGACGAGATTAAAAGACTAAAAAGAACTCATATACTAGATCTCCCTTTTTTAAAATAAATGCATAATTGCAATAATATAAGTTAACAATGCAAAATATATTAATGCTGAGGCCACTGGGTTTTAGCTATACTGTCATTTATTTATTTATTACTAAATTTGCTTATTATTTTTGTATATAAAATAGATTGCAAATAAATATATTGTTGAAAACAAAAAAAAATTAAATTCGGCGAAAAAAATCGAATTCCAAAAATGATGTCGAAATTGGCCCATAATCTCAGAATCACCGAGAATCAGAATCATACGAGCGAAACCCAACAGATTTTTTTTTCTATAAATTAATTTTTCTATTGTCAATTTCCCTTAAAAGTGTAATAGTTTACGACGTGAATTCAGTTGTATACGCCGATAGAGCATTATAAATTAGACATTACTACTAGTTTTATGTTTTAGACTGGCCTTCTTTACCATTGAAAACATAGTTGACCGACATTTATCAAGCAATTACTTCTAGAAAAAGAAAGGTTCCGCCAACCGATAAACCGACCGATAAAAGAGGCTCATAGTTACTAATAGGGTCCAAAATTACCCCGAGAAAAAGTGCAGTGAAATTAAAGAATGAAGTTGAAACTGTGTTTAGAAAAAGTACGCAGAATCACATAAAAGTTAAGGTCCTGAATTCTGAAACCAAAATCATATTTTTCTACGAATGGAAACATAAATTTTTTGGGTCGTATGGACAAAAATGATATTCAGCCCTCTTTTGGAATTTGCAGATCCTTACCCAAACGAGTTGATCACACCTTCCACGGGCTCTTTTATGTCAATCAAATTGTAAATTGCCCCTTGCTTTGCCGAAAACTTCAGCTCCATATTAGGCCCCCCACGAGTTCCGCTAGAGAATTTGACATATTTTGCCGTGTTATCCCGTACGTACTTCTTGTGATCGCACTATTCCTGAAAAAGTTTTGCACTTTCACCATAAGTATACTTATATATTATTAATTATGTCACCCATACCTTCTTCCACTCGGCAACAGATTTTAATGGTGGTCCTGCGACGTCTAGTTCTGCCACCAAGTTTCTTTAAACATTCCACGAGCAATATCTGTAGGTAATTGCACTCCGTTCGAAAAATATTAAGCGTGTTTAAATTTTAAGGGCCGATGTTGAATGTAAACCACACCTAAACGTCAAGTTTTTTTCTGCATTTCATTTGATATTTCTCAATTTCAGGCTAACTCAATTTGAACCATGGAAAGATACACAAGCGAGCAACGCGTTTTAGTTATTCAGGCTTATTATGAAAAAGAAAAATCAATTTTCGAAGAAAATCATCTTCATTGATGGGGCACATTTTCATCTCAGTGGATTCGTCAATAAGCAAAATTGCCGCATTTGGGCGAATGATAATCCAAGAGTGATTGTCGAAAAAACAATGCCACTCACAAAGAGTGACTGTTTGGTGCGGTTTATGGGCTAGCGGCATCATCGGGCCGTATTTTTTCCAAAATGAGGCCGGTCAGGCAGTTACTGTGTATGGTGTTCGCTATCGTGAGATGATAACGAACTTTTTATGGCTCGAATTGGAGGATATGAATGTGGACGATATGTGGTTTCAACAGGACGTTGCCACTTGACACACATCTAACGAAACAATGGCTCTTTTGCACGACAAATTCAATGGCAGGGATATCTCACGTCGTGGCGATGTTAATTGGCCACCTAGATCTTGTGATTTGACACCGTTGGACTTCTTTCTTTGGGGTCATTTGAAAGAAAAGGTGTACGTCGCTAAGCCAGCAACAATTCAAGTGCTAAAGGATGAGATGATTTGGCACATTAACGGCATAGAACCTCAATTATGCCTTAGCGTCATCGAAAATGGTGACCATCGGATAAAGGTGTGCCGCCGAGGTCGCGTCCGATATTTTGTTCCATACATAATTGAACCATACCAATATTATCATAATAAAAAGAAATGACAATTATTTCCTAAATAATTTGTGTTTTATTCAAAATCAACATCGGCCTTTAAAATGTAACCACCCTTTACAATAAAAAAAAACTTTAGGCACTAGCCCATGGTACATTAAAGAAGGTAGAGTTATGCTTCCAGCTGATTTGACATTTTTTTTCTTGTAGAAATTTAAACTTTCAAATTTGCAATTTGACGAAGACAATTCTAGAAGTTTGTCGAACTAAATTTCAATATCAAACATTTACAATAATCATCAAATATTCAAAAAAAAAATATGTTTGACATTTTCTTTCAAGTGTTTTTGACGGAATAGAGAACTGTTTATTTATTGTTGGGCTAGTGACTTTACCTTGTTTATTGTACCTTGAACTAGCCTGACAACAACAAAAATAGTTCGGTAGATTGTCAAATTCACTTGAAAGAGTATGCCAAAAAATATATTTTAGTTAATGTTTAATACATAATTTTTACTTAACAAACTTATTATTATTGTGAAATTAGAAAATTTAAATTACTACAAGAAAAAATTGTAATCAACTGTTAACTTTACCCTCTTTATTGTTCCATGGACGATACCTTTTGGATTTTAAATTATTTTTTAGTAGAGGTCTTTAGCATTAATTAAAATAAATAAACTTAAGTCATATCATCTTAAAATATTATTAAGCGTTACTTTTTAAAATGTGCCTATTAGCGATTATTATTTCGTTCCACTGTATGTATTACCTGCCACGATATCTCGTATGTATTCTTTACGAGTAAGGGTTTGTTTAAAAACGATACATTTTTCCTTCCTGCCTTGCAGATTTCCGTTTTTTCCGGTCGATCGCCCATGGTTAAATCCCATATACCCAGGGTAGCTCATCACTTTTCAGTAGCAATCATTCACTGTAAAGAAACACATTTAATAAAATTAAAAAATCTGTTATTGCATTAATCATTTATTTTATCTCCTACCAAACGACATCAACACAACTTATTCACTACAAGAGGAAATTTCGCAAAAAAAAGTTAAGGTTTTATGTCCTTCGACGGCGGTAACTGAAACTGTCGAACATGTCCAGCATGCAAACTGTCCTCTCCAAGTTTGTTATGAGTTTTTGGGTGTACCAAAAGGGACGAAATGATAAGCCTTTAAATAACATTATCGAAAATATTGTAGACGTTGTCCGTTTTTTAAGGATTTTGTTGCTGCCGCTCTTCTCCCCTCTGCTTCCATCGCTCGCAACCCAAAATTTTGTGGTCCTTTATTTATGACAAGCCATTATTTTCCGATCCGACGTGTATGTATGAAAATATTGATGAAAAGGGCAGGATGTTGACTGAAACGTTTCCTCTCAACTTCCCTAAAAGATTATTGACCTTTCGTTCGTTTGGCCCTGTTCATTGGCCAAGTAACCTCATTTCCTTTTTGTTCAAGGTTTAAGAGTTGTTTTGCAACAGATACGCCTGAATTATTGAAGATGATGATGTTTTTTTGGTTCATTAATTAATTTCTGTATAAAAATATGA
Source organism: Hydrotaea diabolus (assembly GCA_963513945.1). NCBI lineage: Eukaryota > Metazoa > Arthropoda > Insecta > Diptera > Muscidae > Hydrotaea > Hydrotaea diabolus. Next base: position 6,157,862 of record OY740719.1, on the reverse strand, counting down.
CAATTTTATGTGTAGCATGGTACAATAAAGAAGGTAGAGTTATGCTATAAACGGATTTGAAATTTTTTTCTTTTAGAAATTTAAACTTTTAAATTTGGAATTTGACAAAGACAATTCTTGCAGTTTGTAAAGCTCATGATACAATAAACAAGGTATACAGGGCTGTCATAGAAACCAATCTTGTCACTATTGGTTTTTCAAACGATAAGAAAAAATGCTTTGGTGTCATGAAAAACAATGTTATCGGTTTTATCAGCAACAGCTGATTCGAAAATTGGTTTTGTTAACATTCGAAATGGAAAAAACCAACTTGGTTTCATGACACAAAATGAAACCAACATTGGTTTGCAAAAACGGAAATTAGCAAAACCGACATGGTTTCTATGACAGCCCTGATAGTCACTAGCCCAACAACTACAAATATAGTTCGCTAGATTGTCAGTAAGTAGAAATAGAATGCCAATAATATATTTTTGTGAATGTTTGATGATAATTGTGAATGTTGGATGCAGAATTTTTCCTTTGCAAACTTCATTGTCAAAAACTGACAATTTAAATTACTACGAGAAAAAATTGAATATCTGCTGTTAGCATAACTCTACCTTTTTATTTTACCTTGGTAAAACTAAATTTGTATATCAAAAATTCACAATAATCATCAAATTCTCATTAATAAAAAGGAGTCTCCAGTATAAGTCATTTGATTTGTGTCCGAAGTAATCGTTGCCAAAGACTGCTAAAGAAAAACCTTGGCGGGTTTAGAAACAGCTGTACAGTCTGCCTGGCAACCGTAGCAAATACATTTCACCAATTTCTTCTTCTTCTTCTTTTTACGTTGATTCTGAAAAAGAAACAACATAAAGGTCTCGAACCAGAATAAAAAACTGCTCAAGTCATAATAATGATAAAAGATCGAATAAATAAAAAAAAACTATAGCGAACTGTTTATTTGTTATTGTTCAGTGACTATACCTTGTTTATTGTACCATGATGTGTAGTTTTCAAAGGATTCCTTTTTCGATGCTGTCACTTTATATTGTTATTGATTGCGTTAATAGAGGTTTTCTCGTGAAAGCTTTTTAATGTTTTGTTTGCGTCTGGATGTTAGGTTTTTTTAACCACTTTGGAGATTTTAATTGGCTAAAAGCATTGTCTGGCTACGTAATTCGATATGGTTCTTGTTGTGTTGAATTACTAACGAAATCCTTTGTTTGCAGTTCGTTTTCAATACTTTTCTTATTTATGGTAGACATTTAAATGACAGTCCAGGTCTACGGTGGGTGATGGGCGGATGGCAAATATAGTCAATAGAAAATCAATTTATGTTATCTGTCCATCAGACTGGTTTTCGATGAGTTTTAACAGACATTTTGACACAAACAAATAATACAAATAATATTTGACGTTTGGTAAAGAGGAAAATTGAAGGTCTTCATAGGAATGTAACGGGTGGTACAACTAAAACGCACGATTTTAATTGTAAATAAAACAAAAAGTTTACAAAGACTTATCAGAATACTTATCTATGACAATTAAGTGTGAAACAAAATATCGCCCAAATGCTTGCCATGGCTTCGGTGATTTATCTCTATCGATGGTCCATTTTTTTTAATGGAGGTGTAATGTCGATAATGTGCCGAATTATCTCATCCTTTAGTTCTTGAATTGTTCTTGACATATTGACGTACACATTTTCTTTTAAATATCCATAAAGAATAAAATCCAATTAATATTGCCATAATATTGAGATAACACGGCCATTGTATTTCTCGCCCAAAAGAGGTATTGTTTCGTTGGCTGTGTGGCAAGCGGCAACCTCCTGTTGGTAGCACATATCGTCCAGATCCATATCCTCAATAGCAAAGAAGGCCGTTATCATCTCGCGATAGCGAACACCATTCACGGTTACTGCTTAGCCGACCTCATTTTGGAAGAAGTACGGCGCGATGACGCCACTCTTTGTGGATGCATCAGCTTTTCAACAATCATTCGTGGATTCTCATTTGCAATTTCGCTTGTTCGCAAATCTATTGTGGATCCATTTGGTCGATTGTGCTGAATAAAAAATTGCGTATCTCTGCATGGTTGACCTCTGCATGGATTGTGTACCTCTGCATGGTTGAATTTGTCAAACACTGAAACAAAGAAATGTATTTTTAATTTAGACAATTAAATTTGACGTTAAGGTTTGACTCACAATTAACATCGTACATTATGGTTAGACCAACCCTTACAACAAAATGCTTTCAACACTCATTTCAAATAAACATTGGATTAAACAAGGGCCTTCCCAAAATGTGTCAATTGTGTAAAGAGGTTCAATCACTCTGTTTCTAAGGTTCAGGTGCAAGAGTTAGGGAAATTTCAATATTTAAATCAACTCAAACACATAGTTTAAGGATTTTTTTCAATTTTTTCCAATGCAGAAATGGGGCAAAGGAGTGGTTTAATATATCTCGGTTGTTGATTATTATTTTATGTTTTTATGTCTAACATCTCATGCACATGAGCTTGAATTCGCCCCAAGGCTTGGATTCGCCGATGACATCTCTTGTAGTTTGATTCTTTTTGGGCATTTCGGTCTCCCTATTGTTCGAAAAGATGCAAAAATGGTCTTTTCCACCATTTTCACTTAAAATTGAGATGAAGCAAGCTGAAATTGAGATAATAAAAAGTGAATTAAAATGGAGAAAATTAAAACGCAAATTGAAATTGAGTAAATACAAATTTCAATTGAGCAAAAATAATGAAAAATATGAAATTAATCCTAAAAAGTAAAACGTCTTTCATCGTATCATAGACGTAATATTTTTATGCCTAATATTGACGAAGACTACATATCATGCTCATTAGTATGAATTCGCTCCGAGGCTAGAATTCGCCGAAGACATCTCTTTTTCATTTCCAATAGAAATTGAGAAGAAAAAACTGAAATTGAGAAAAAAAACGTGAATTAAAATTGAGAAAATAAAAACGCAAATTGAAATTGAGAAAATACAAATTTCAATTGAGCAAAGATAATGAAAAACATACGATTAGTGCTAAAAAGTAAGACGTATTTTTTAGGAAGCATCATATCAAAGACTCTAAATACTTCTATGTCTAATATTGACAAAAACTATAACTCATACTCACGAGCTTGAATTACCCCAACATTTCCAATTGAAATTAAGAAGAAGCAATCTGAAATTGACAAAATAAAAAAGTGAATTAAAAATTAGAAAGCATCCTATCATAGACTGTAAATATTCCTAGCGTTAGAATTAGCCAGAAAACAAGTTATGATTGTTACTTATTCATGTAAAGGAATCTATTTTGAATAAAATAATTTTTATTGTTTTTATTGAATTTTAAGATTTTGGGCGTTAAATAAACCAAGATTAAGATTATTGGGATTGGGATTGGGACATGCATGACCATTGGTGAAAACTAGGGGGAAAATATCAGGGTAAGTCCCATTAATATCGCTAGAAAAATTCAATTTTGTCATGAGTTACTTCTTGTTTGGGCCTTTAACATACTCGTATATATTTTTCGAAGGATATTTTTGCGATACACTTAAAGGATACATATTTGAAGAAAATGTTTAATGTTCTTTATAATAAAAAGGACCGGCTCGGGGATACAGCAATTTGCCAACTGGGACATTCATGACCTTTGGTGACGACTAGTAAAGGGGGGAAATATCAGGGTAATACCCATTCTCCTTAGAAGAGAATGGTTGGCACTTACGATAAATTAAAAATTTTTCGTTATGAGGATAAAACCCCATTTTTTTCTCCAAAAATAATATCGCTAGAAAAATTAAATTTTGCTATGCGTTTCTCCTTGTTTAGGCCTTTACCATATATTTTTTTGAAGGATATTTTTGAGGTACACTTAAAGCATATTGAAGGATAAATTTTTGAAAGGATGTTTTTTTATGTCATTTAAAATAAAAAGGAGCGGTTTAGGAATACGGAAATTTGCGGACCGGGACATGCATGACCATTAGTGACGACTAGTAAAGGGGGGGGGGGGGGGGGGGAAATATCAGGGTAATACCCATTCTCCGTAGAAGAGAATGGTAAGATCTTATAATTCGATGTGAGAATGAAACCCCAATTTTTGTTCCATAAATAATATCGCTAATAAAATAAAATTTTGCCATATTTAGGCATTTTGTATAATTTTTTTAGAAGAATAATTTTGCGGTACACTTAAAGGGTATTGAAATATACATTTTTGAAAGGACGTTTTCTATGGCCTTTTTCCGAAATAAAAAAATAAAACTAGGCAAATGAAAGCCTTAATTCTTCTTATTAATTTAATACCGACTTTGTGGGTTAACTTACTAGTTGTATATATAATGAGAATTAAGAATTAATTTTGTAATTGTATATATATTTTGTTATACTTGTTTAGGCCTTTTACATAACTTTTTTAGAAGAATAATTTTGCGGTACACTTAAATGGTATTGAAATATACATTTTTGAAATGACGTTTTCTATGCCTTTTTTTCGAAATAAAAAAAAATAAAACTAGGCAAATGATAGCCTTAATTCTCCTTATTAATTTAATACCGACTTTGTGGGCTAACTTACGAGTTGTATATATATTTTGTAATAATAACATAATTTCAAACTTTGAGGTCCTGTACGTAAACAGGAAATTGTATTATTAAACAAAACACAGCAAACGCAGTTTTACTTCAAATGGTACCTACTTTCAAACGTACATTATTTGGTACATGTGTCAATTTTTAAAAATTCTTCAACAACTGTAATGCTCCGGGTTTTTACGAATGGCCAACGGTTCTGGAACCTATGCTTTGTAAATAGATATACGTGTATTCTCAGTCATATTAAATTTACATACAATCTGCTGCGTTTAAAATTAAAAGAATATCTGTATCGATATTTATAACATTTATAAAAATCGCACTGAATTTATTATCCGTTCTTTGATGTGTGTTTTATGTTTCAATACCTAAAATAAAAAAAAAGTCAACGCTTTAAATCATTTAGACATACACACGCACACTTTCAATTTATTTGACTGAATTTTAAATGGAAGTTTATTTGACTGAATTTTAAATGGAAACAACAGAATTAATTGCACATATCCGAATTAATTATTAAATTGTTTTATATTTTTTTTAAATTTAAATCATTTTGTGTTCTGCTGGTTTATAGAGATTGCGTTGTTTATCTGGAGTTTTAAATAGTTTTTAGATATGTACGTTATAAGACAAGTAAAAAAGTCAACAGCTCCTTTAGCAGATTTAAAAGCTTTGGTTTAATCAGGTGTTTGTGAAGACTAAGTCCAAAGGAGTAGAATTTGTCCGATTAAAATGCGTCGGAGCAGTGGTATTGAAAGAAAGTAATCCAAGCTTTTGCCAAGAGCAAGATAGAGTTTTTTCTACCAATAATTTGCTGAAGATGTCGCTGTAGTTCATTAATAACATTTCAATAGATTTCTAACTGGTGAAAGTCAGCGGTACTATTGGGTCTGCAAAAGCAGCCAAGCAAATCTTTTTCTTTGTTCTCTGGTACCAGCTCAACGAAAAGATATTCAATTGGGGAATCTATTTGTGATCTGAGCTTAACAGTGCAAATTAGGACAGTTTTGATATAAATAGCAACACCACCTGCGTTTGTGTTGCTATCTGCCTGCAGGAGTGTGTAATCAGCGACATCATAGATGTTGTTGCTAATGAACGGATGGAACCATGTGTCTGGCATTTTTAGGCCCTTTCGGTAAGTACAAATATAATTACATGTCCTTAATGATGTGGGGCAAATTTCGAAAGGTCCAATAAATTGGTATTTATTTTCAATCTAGATGCGCTAACATTACCTACAAATAAATAAATCCCACGACAGCCGGTTCTATGCACCGGATCGACCAGAAGCAGCAATTCTTCGACCAAGGGCTATCACCCCGGTACGGTGTGCCGCTACAACAACAAATAAAATGAACGTAGTGTTGGCCCTTATATATATTATACAGCAAATTTCATGAGGACCATAGGCTGTCTACGTAGAATCTTCATGTCTGTATGTCTGCTGCAATATGTGTTAGTTCGTTGAACGCCAGTCTTATAAAAAATTGTGCGCCTCCAAGTTGTCCTTGGTCTACCTCGTTTTTAGAGCTTTGGGGATTCCACTCAAGTGTTTCGTGGCAAATTTCATTGTACGGCTTTCTTATGGTGTGTCCGAGTCATTTATATTTTCTTGTCTTTAGCTGTAAGTTTATGTTGTCTTCAACGGCGATTTGAAGTAGTTCCTCATTTGTAATAATTCTAGGTCACCAGTTTTTTAGAATGTTCCGCAGGCATCTGTTTGTAAAAGTTTGTCTGCCTTTTGTTTAATGATTTCGTTGACCGGTCCTGTTTGGGAACCATATAGAAGTATGCTTTTTACCCAGGAGTTGTAAACGTGGAGTTTTGTTTTAGGGGAGAGGGCGTTTGAGTTCCATATACTTATATTTCCTAGGCTGGAGAAAGTTGTTTTGGCCTTTTGTTTGCGCGAATCTAGTGTTGCCCTATGGTTCTGGCAAAAAGTCACTAAAATCTTTTATTTTCAATCAATATTTGCCTACAAATAAACTGAACGTTGTGTTGCCCTATGATTCTAGCAAGGATCACTAAAAACACAGACTGGTGAGCAATCAAATTAAAGGAATACAGCGTGACGATTTGCATTTACTTCAAAGGTCTGTCGATAATAAAGACAAGGTTTAATCAGACTCTAGGAGTAATTAAAGGACATAATGATCTAAAGCGATCATGAAATAAAATATTGTGCATTAAAAAAAGGGTGGTTAAATTTTAAGGGCCACACCTAAACGTCAAGTTTTTTTTCTGCATTTCATTTGATAATTTTCAATTTCAGACGAACTCAATTTGAACCATGTACACAAGCGAGCAAGGCGTTAAAGTTATTCAGGCTTATTATAAAAATGGAAAACTTGAGCAAACCGGGTCTGTAGATGTGAAAACACCAGTGCATGCTCGTACTGCAGAAAATATTGCTGCAGTTCGCGATAGTGTGGCCGAAGAGCTGTCCAACTCAACGCGTCGTCGTGCCCAACAATTGCACCACCCACCCTCGTCGTTGATGAACATTATGTATAAAGACTTGCATTTACACGCATAAAAGGTGCAATTGACTCAAGAACTAAAGCCTCTTTACCAATCCAAACGTACTCAATGGTCAGAATCAACATCGGCCCTTAAATTGGAAATTAATTGTTCAGCCATTTCTTATACTCCTATAAGGAAGAAATATAATAAAAACACAAAACATGCATTAAATTTAAATTTTTGGATAAGAATAGGTTAAAATTGGTGCAAGGATTTATCAACCTTACGACCCATGGACATGTATTTGATACCCAAGGCTTATCAAAAGTAAATTCTACCGGGAAATAAGTGATTCAATGAAAGATATTGGAAAAACTTACCAAGGCTCTTCAGTCCCACAGCAGTTTACAAAATGTAAATCATGTAAGAGGACATATACGATTCCGTCCGGCTGATCTTTATAGTAATTTCCTTATTATAACCTCCCTTTACATGTTACAAGTTTAATAAGTACAACGCATCAAATATATATAATATATATCTGTTTTCGCCGTGGTTGAAAACTATCAAGATCGATCAAGATTGTTGTCCATAATTTTGAAATAATCAAAGTTTTCATTATAATGTGAATGTAATTGTTGTTCTTCGTTATTTTGTTTATCTTTTCTCTAGGTGGACCGATACGAAGTTTAAATGAATCACCAACATCCTCCCACAACATCCACGTGTTCTCTTTATAGTCTTTACCTCGCGTCATTCCCATCCAAGCATTTCTATTAATCATTGATTGGATATGATTATTTGGTTGCTACCCCGACAATCGTTCAATTAGTTTGTTTTTAACATAAAAAACTGGAATCTTTGCCTGATGCCGGCATTGGCTTTTATGTTCCTTGGAAATTGCTGGTGCTGTTGCTGCCACGTTACTGTTATTGCTGCGCTGCTCCATGTTACTGATGATGTTGCTGCTGCCTCTTCATTGTCAACAAGGGCCTTAATATTTACTGAACAAACAACCTCGGGCAGTGTAAAACTCAATTATCGGAGTCGCAATAACAACCGTAGGAAAAATACCAAAGACCATTGACTACTAAATAAACGAAGGGAAACGAAAATAATAACTAAGGAGATGTTTAAAAAAAAGGGCCCGCATAAATATTATTGCAACTGGAGACCGGATGGTTTAGCAATTCCTGTATATTTCGAAGGAATAGACAATACTTTTGTCCACGTCACGAAAACACTTCAACCCTTTCTAGGTGAAGTCATGCGCTTTATACTGGCATGCTGAGAAAAAATCATTTGACTGAAGTTAGGCACTTGCTATGCTTCAATAGAAAATCTCCAAGGTAATGACGTTTACCATTATTGATGGGATTTAATTGTTTCTTGGGTAGGATATCAATAACAAGGATTCAGTAAATAGAAATTAGTGTATGTTTTTCGTAGATTGGTGCCCATCGATCACTACACATTTGGGTGAATTACATACAAATACGTCAAGATAAGATTTATACATACTTATGCTTATCAAAGCATTATTCAGCTAACCTGAAATATCTTAATAATAAATCGATTTTAAAGCAAGTAAACAAATGTGCAATAGGCTTTTAAGACGAGTCCTAGATGGGATTTCTAAAAAGTTGCTCCAGTATATTGCTCGAGAAAATTAAGAGGGGTTTTAGTGTATCTATGGGAGTTGCCGAAACAGGCGTCGCTGCATTTTCAATGTTTATCCAAGACAACGCTCTATGCAATTACGAAAGGTGTGGGTACTTAACGACACTCTGACAAGGAAATTTGTATAAGCGGCATCAGTAGGGCTGTGGTATAAGAAAACATTTAAAACCGTTTATTTAATAATACTCTTTACTTACTTAAGCCATGGAGAAGTACACAATTGATTCGCGCGTTAAGATTGTTAAAGCCTTTTACGAAAATGGGAGTTCAACTCAAAATGCATTCCGTGCAATTCGTTATTTTTTTGGTCAGCATAATTGTCCAAATGTGCCCACAATCGGGAAAATTGTGCGCAAATTTCATTCAAAATGCTTGCCCAGTTCATTCTTCGGAAAACATTGATGTTCGCGACAGTGTGGCAGAAGAGCCGTCAACCTCGACTAGTACATGGTGCTCGCTATCGCGAGATGATAACAGACTTCTTGTGGTCAGTATATTAGTGGCCAGTATATTAGGATATGGAACTGAACGATATGTGATTTCAACAGGATGGTGCCAACGAAACAATGGCTCTTTTGCTTGAGTAATTCAATGGCCGTGTAATCTCACGTAGTGGCAATGTTAATCGGCCACCACGATCATGTGATTTGTCACCGTTGGACTTCTTTTTTGGGGATGATAAAAATGTACACGTCAATAAGCCAAGAACAATTCAAGAGCTTAAGGATGAGATAATTTGGCACTTTAACAGCATTGAACCTCCATTATGTATTAACTTTGAGCGATAGAATTTATGGACCATCGGAAAGAGGTATGCCACGGAAGCCGTGTCGAGCATATAGATTCTTCTATCATAATAAAGATGGTTAAGATAATTCTCTGAAAAATGCTTGTTTTACTTACAAATTACATCGT